>RCIC01000030.1:0-1200000 GCA_018883505.1 Ceratosolen fusciceps | reverse complement strand
TCTTTTACACGTATTGATGCTGTACCCGTACCTTATAGAAAGTGAAAAAATTATAGGTTTTATTCAAATTATTAATTGTTTTATCATATTTTATTTTAATATATATTAATTATTTCATATATTTTTGAATTAAAAAAATCTACCTTTCAAACCTCCTCCATCTATTGCTACTACTTGTATTGAATAATCTGGCGTTCGCTCTCTGTCCAAACAACAAACAGCTGTTTTAATTACACCTGTATCAGCTTCAATTTCAAAAATAGGAGAACCTGTTTCTTCTTCAATGACATTCTTTTCAATCGAATAAATAAGTTTAGCATTTGTTCCCTCATGAGGATCATCGTAATCTACTGCTGTCATTGTCATTACAACCATCCCTATTTCAAATAATTAGATGTACTGTCAGTATTGATAATTTATTTATAACAAGTAATTATTTTAATTATAAAACTATTTATTAAAAAAAAAAAAGTTAAAATTATTCTATTACACTTAGGTAGATGTACTTTATTATTTGATGCTATAATTATTTTAATACCTGCAGTTCCATTTTCAGTTACATTACCGAAGTAAACTCCTTGTGGAAATAATGGTGCATTATCATTAATATCTTTCAAATTAACCTGTACATCTGCATAACCAACAAGACCCTCTCCTCCTTCATCTTGTGCAAATACTGTGAATCGCCATTGAGGTCGACCATTTGGTTGATCTCGATCCAAAGGCTATAAAAATAAGAATTAATTTATTGTAGGTAGATGTAAATTAACTTAAAAAAATTGAAAATAATGTTTTAAATATTATTAATTACATATTAATTAAATGCAACAAAATATAAAAATGAATGTATACCTTAAGTACACGTATATCACCAGAAGTTCTATTAATATCAAACTTGCTATTTGCTGGATTATCTGGATCAATGCCTTGACCAGTCAAAAAATAAACAATATCATGTTTCCTATCCTTATCTCCATCAGTAGCAGTTACCTACAAAATATTCTTATTAAAAAAATGTATTCATACGTTTTAAACTATTTAATGAAATATTTATTTCTAAATAATTCATATCCATTTTATTTCATAAGGTAAGAATAAAGTTACTCACTTGTAATACACGTTTTGGAAGATTTCTATCATCCTCTTCAGTAATTTGAGTCCTATAAGTGGGTCGCTCAAAAACAGGTGGATTGTCATTTACATCCTTCACGTGAATAACGACGATAGTATAATTTTCTTTTAAATTATCTGATGCAGTTAATCTTAATTCATACTGGGAATTTTATTAATTATTAAATTGATATGAAATTAATTTGAATATTTCAAGGATAAAAATTGAAATATTAATGTATATTTAATCTAAAGTTTTAACAGGAATGTAAAGTTAGATTTTTTTTTAGATTAGTTTTTAGATACTATATTATTTTAATATTTTATAAATTTTATGATATGAATATAAAACAAATTTACGTAAATAATGAACATAAAGTAGAATAGTGTTTTTTATTACTTAATATCGTAGAATAAAGTATAACTCAGGCTCCTTACTTCATCCAATTAAGTCACAAATCTCGTCATTAAGTAGAACTCTACCTATAGTTATATCCTTTAAAGCTGCTAATCAGAAATCACCAATACATATAATTGGTGGTTTACACTCCATTAGAGGACATGATTTGTGCTCTACTTACGCGTAATGAACCAGTGTAAAAAAATCAAAATGGAAAGCAACCTCATTTAAAACTAAATACTAAATTCTATATTTTATATAGATCCTAAATCCAGCTGAACTAGTTCTAGATTTCTTCCGATCCTACCTTTTTTTGTCTGAACTCAGGATAGATTTTTAGAATTTTCTTAGAATAATTTCACAGTTTCACCTATGATTCTATGCGTATTTTACCTACCCTTACCAACATCCGCAACCATTTTATGATTTTATCATGATTCCTTTCATTTAAAAATGCTACAAATTCTGAAGGAGTGATCATCTTATATAAATATACATAGATAACTATATATAATAGAATTAGCAATAGTTGTGATAGTTATTTCGCTTTAATATTTTGCAGATATTCAAAAACATTCATTAATACTAATAATTCATCAATAATTAATATTTTATATATAATAAATCTTTCCTTGTTTAAACTACTTTATAATATTCTATTTTTATATATTCAATTATATATTGAATATATAATAATATATTCCTGAATATATTAGAAAAAGTACTTTTTTCTCCTTTGCCTCTTCCATCTAGTAAATTTTATCACAATAAATTTTATCCATGTATGCAACTATTAAATATTTTAGAAATTTTATAATCCTATTCGAATAAAGAAGTTTACTCCAATTATTTCGATTTTTTTCTTTCATATTTTTTTCTACACATTTACAATTACCTATAATATAATAGATGATTCAATGAAATAAATAATGTAATAAAAAAACGAAGCAGTGCAAAGTAAATTGTAAAAAATTTTAATATTATAATCGTTAGAAATCATTCTTTTTGTTTGTATAAGAAATTTAAATTCATTTAAATTTACTATTATTTATGTGTCAAAATACATAATTACTAAGATTTTTTGGTCTTATTTCCTTTTAGTTCATAATCGCATAATCTAATCAAAGGAAGTTAAATACCAAAATATGAAATATTTATGTTTTATAAAAAGAAAGTCAATCACTTACCCTCTTTCTGGTTTCATAGTCTAACGCTCCTGCAACGTAAATTGCACCTGTCATATTCTTTACGGCAAATGCACCACCTATGTTACCACTTGTAATCTCATATCGAATACGAGATGCTACAAAGAATTTTATACAAATATTTTTATTGTATAAGTAAATAAAAAAATGATTAAAATTTAGTGTCAGTTATTTAACAAATTTATTATTTTTCTTTTATTTAATATTTATTTTTAGAAATCTGTACTTTTATTTTACACTTGTATAATTGTTTACACGTACAATTATACATAAATTCAATAAAATTGTCAACGTTTCATAAATTAAAATATTTTTGTAAACTTGTGCTTTAAATCTTTTTAAACTACGATAGTTTATAATATATTTAATGCTAAGAACATGCTTAGCAATCATTTTATTAAAGAATGTTATCTGACCCTTTCATGCATCTCAAATAAAATATGTTGTACCGAAATAATATGTTCATATTTATACAAATGCATGTATACTTATATGAACAGTATAAAAACGAACAAAGAGTAGGTAGGAATTAGTCATATATATTTATAATTTACTATTGATAAATTAATTGCTTATTTTATGCATATATTAATCAATATTTTATAAAGTTATACATTAACATAAAATAAATAATTTTTGATTAATCTAAGTTTACATACAAAATAAACTTACATTCATCGTGATCTTTGGCGGTGACCGTAAGTACAGTGTGTTGAATATCTTCATTTTCATCTACTTCTGCTTCATAAAGACCCTTGTCAAAATAAGGTGGATTGTCATTTTTGTCGGCGATACCAATTCGAATAAATTTTGTAACTGTTAGGTAATAAAGAAATGTTATACTTCTTTTCATACTTAATAAATAAAAAAAATATAACTTTTCTTCAACGAGCCTGACTATCAAAGAAAAAAAATACAAATTTTAAATAATACATATAAAAAGTTTTATTAAAAACATTATTTGTTTACTATTTTTTAATCGTTTTAATACTATATTGTCATTTAACGAAATTATAAATGAAATGAAGTATTCCTTTTAATTTTAACATATGTTAAATTATCAACTAGATATAAAGTTTTTATTATGATATTTTAATATTTTATATTAGACTTTTAAAATTAATTTTTTTTTAATAAATAATTTTTAAAATAAGAAAATGTAATACATTAAATTAAAAGAACAAAATTCAAACGTATTTTCAAGTAATAAAGTTAATGTTAGTTATAAAAAAATAATTTCGTATCATATTTATATTATATTATAAACATGTATTATCATAGTTTATAATAATAATTATGAATCGATATTAAATTTTCAAAAAGTTTATCTTTCATATAAAAAGTATATCTGTATAATGTATATATTTTAAACGACATAAATAAAAAGTCTTTAATAAATACAGGCATATGATTATAATGAAATGAGAAAAATTTCATTTAAATAATATGTAAGTTATATATAAGTAATATATAAATAATCTAATATTATGGAGACTTAAATTATTTATAAAACTTGATAATATTAATTTAGTTTTGATAATTTGAATAACGAAGAAACTGTGTAAATTAATTCAATAATATGACATCTTCATGGCATGTTTAATTTTATGTTTTTAATATTGAATCGACTCCGTTTTTCATTAATTATAAATTTAATAACAATTAACCATAAAATTTCTTATAATTAAAAATACATTTCTATCATTGAGTTGTCAAATATTAATAATTTTATACCAATGCATATACATTTTTATTTTATCATTATTTTTTAATAGAAGGATTTATATATATATATAATTATTATTATTATACGGAAAATTTAAAAACTTGATTTTTGAAAATAAAAGAATCGCATACCCGAGTTCGGTTGACCGTTACTATTTGGTCGTGCAGATGGTGAACCGTCTCTTGCTTCAACTTCAAGGGCGTAAGCTCCTTGTTTCTCACGATCGAAGACAATTTTTGTGAATATCTCACCTGTATCCCTATTGATTTCAAAATAATCTTTTCCTTCATTTCGGTCACTGTTTACTACATAATATGTAACCTGTTGAATAAAAATATAACAAAAATTGTTCTATTATTTTAATATAAGTTTAAGCAATCAATAAATATAAATAAGAAGCTTCATCATGCATTTAAATTAAAAAAAACTCATTTAGTGTGATCGAATACTGTACAAACTCTTTGCTATATTACCTCATCGAAACATTTACACATTCTTCAATAATATATAAATAAGATACATTTCTGTGATATAATTTTAAAAAAGCCTTTGAAAGTGAATAATAGTTACAACATTAGAATTTTTATTATTATAATATACTAAAATAATTTGTTTATTAAATCAAATTAACAGTATTTATAAATAATTGTTGTTTCATTCATTAAGTAAAATATTATAATTTATTTTATAATTAATTATAATTAATTATAATTAATTTTTAATATCCGTATTTGTAACATAAATAGTAAACTTTTTTAATTAATTTATTTGAATTGCCCTAAATAACTTAACTTTATTGCAAATATTAACATTTTAAAAAACTTTAAAATTATTGAATATTTTTAAAGTAGTAAATTCAATATGAATTTAGACTTAGAAATGTTGAAATTAAAGAAATAATAATTATATGTATTATTATAAAATTGTGTTATTAGGAAATATAAGCATCTACATTATAAATGCTAAGTAAATAGTATTTGATGATTTCAAAATTCTATAAAAACTATTGATTTTATAATCATAACGAATACACATTTAGGTCTTCAAGCAATGAATGAAAATTAGAGCTGTAAATGATGCACTAACCTGGTTATTAGGAAATGTACCATCCTTATCAATAGCATTGACTTGAGTTACTTTGCTTCCAATTGGTTCCCCTTCCAAAACTGTTTCCTGTTCACGCTCAGTAAATAATGGGATTTCGTCATTTACATCCTCCAACATAATAAAGACAGTTGTTTCCGACGCTAATTGTTGAGCCCCATTATTCTAAGTTTTTAAAATAATATTAAAAAGTATTTATATAATGAATAACAAAATGTTTAAAAACATGTCATTATCTATTAGTTTATATATTACAAAATTTGTACCTCTACTCGTACAGTAAGATTATATTCCTTAATGCTTTCGTAGTCTAGAGGTTGGTTCACTTTTATATCTGCCCAAGTAACAGAATTTTCAGATCGTTGTTGAAGATAAAACGTGTGCATTTTATTCGTTTGAGCGGTGGATCCAGGCATTAAATGGTAAAATACAACTGGGTTGTTTTCAATGCCAGAACTATGAACAGATAGAACAAAACATTTAGATTAAACATTTTTATTAATATAAGTGAAATACACAATTATTTATGAAATGAAAATAAAAATACAAAACAAAAAATATATTTATCTAACTATAAAAATCAATATATAATAATAATAATTGCATGGCGAAAAGAAAATAAATTTAGGTTAATATAATGTGAAAATTACAATAACGATGTATACCGGTATACATTTAAATTATAAAATTACAATAATTTTAATATTACTTCAAGATCATTATAGAAGAATAAAATAAAAACTTGTTTTGATTTTATACTTTATTATTTTCAATGTATAAGTTTAAACAAATATTTGTATTAATATTATAAATGTTATTATAATTACTTATTAAATTATATATTCTTTAAAAAATTATTTTATATACATATCGTATTAAATAAAAAGTGTAAATAATAAAATATATTACGTAATAATAATTTGGAATGAAAAATTACATGCATTACATAATTAATTAAACTTAAAATAATGAAAATATAATATATACCTCCGATATAAAATCAAACTATTAAAATATATCTATAACGAAATTTATAATAAACGTGTTTAACAAATTTTTTAGCCATAGATATATCAAAACCCCCATAGCGTTTTGTTTTTCATTATCTGCTTTATTATACATCTGTCATATTATTTAATTTATTGAAACCAATAAATGCAGTCATTTGCACGTATTTTGTATAATCATGGTTCCTACAAATTCATATATATATGCATGAAGTAGAATGAAGAAAGATTTACAAGAAGAAAGAAAATTCGAAAAAACGAAGGACATGGAACATTTTCATCTTTTTATATTCTTCTTTTTTCATTGAGAATCGTATGAAAAAAATTTGTATAACAGAGTCCGTAACTTTCATTATTTAAGTATACAATTATTTTTTAAGATCTACCGATAGTTTCTGTTACTGCTTATAGAACTATTTATAAATATGCGCATGTAAAATTCCATCGCTATTAACCATTTCTGGTTAAATACAATACAGTATCGAAATACCTGATATTATATTAGAAAAAATTAACTGTTGAATAGTTTGATGTGCGGTGACGATTCCAGCTGAGGCTATCCCGCAAGTGTATACAGAATGTTCCTCGCCTACACGTATACCCGATGCAGGATTATTATCATGCAAAAGAAACAAAGAAATGTAACAGTTGATGAATTTAAAGTCATTATGAGTAACATCATTTGTATCTGAAGAAGAAAATCTCAGACAACCTCTAAATGTTTAGGCGAGAGCATTCAAATGATTGACAGAGAAGCGAAAGATTCAGAAGATCCAACTGCATAATCGGACATTTGACCAAATAAGTCTCTCTGTGCACACGCTTCCCGCTCGGTTATTTCTATCTAAGTTAATTTTCATATAAAAAAGGTTATTAATTCCATTCGCTCATCCGGCAGTTATCTCATCCTTCTAAAATCTGATAAAGATTTTAAACAGAATTATGGGCCACATAATAGAAATTTAATTATTTCAGATGTACATAAATAGTTTTATCATAACATGTGTACTTCAATTTTTGTAATACAGAAATATTGATAAATAAAATATTATCACAAATTATTACCTACTTAAAAGAATATCTTTTAAGCTTAATTGAAATAAAATGTTTTTATTGATTTTGAATTGTTTTGATTTTGTTGAAGTTATTGTATTTGTTAAAACATAAAGCAACTTATTTTAAGAACAAAATAATAATAAAAAAAATTTTTTTTTATGAATTGTTTATTTAAATATTTAATATGAATAATAAGAAATCTAAATACCATACCAAGAAGATAGACTAACTGTAAGATTACTTCACTGACTATCAAAGCTGATTATCAATTTACACCTTAATTTTAAAGATGTATCTTTAAGAAGAATTCAATTTGCTATATTATTCACACAAAAAAACCATGAGAATTCTAATAATCAAAATAATAGATTTTGTACTTAAATACCTTTTTTCTTTAACGACTATTTGCAAAATATGATAGTCGAATTGAGTATAGGCAAAAAATAAAGTTAATTAAGGGAGTTGTACAATGCGTTAAAAATAAAAGACGATTGAAAAAGTTGAATATGTATTGTCCATTAATTGTATGCTGTTTATGAACATTATATGATATTGGTGTTTATTTCTCTGTAGAATTGTACGTACGTGCACCTTCATATTTGAATATAAAACAAATGGATAAATTTAGATATACTTATTATTATTGTAAGTATATTAAATAAGCATCATATGTCTCTTACCTTTTTTCCATTTTTTCATTAAATATTTATAATTTGTATAATAATTCCCATAAAAATTTATAGAACATATTTAAAATATATTCATATTAATAATAAAAATAATATTAAAATATAAGTAACTAGATAATATTCCAGAGAATATATATATATATATTAAATAATTATTTAAAACGTAGTAAAAATATAATTATTTTCTACATTCGAATGGTGGTCTGAGCAAGTTTTTCAAATAGATTAAAAATATACATAAATAATTATTATTAAGTATTTAAATTTAATATATATAAATTCATTTTAATTTTTATAAAATTATAAAAATATATTTTTTCTGTTATAAAAAATTATTAAACTAGTATCAAATTAGTTATCAAAAGATAATTTTATGGTTTTTTTGTTTCATGAAATAAAAGAAATTGTTTATACATGTATGTATCATATACTTTCATAAACTTATTTAAATATTTAATGGATGTTATATGGTGGATAATATAAAAAAGTAAATAAGAAAAACTGAAAAATATTTTCACAAGCTAACTATGAGCACATATGAAAAGAGACTAACTAATAATAGTTAAACAGAAATATTTAATGTAGGTATTTAATTTGTTAAAAAAAAAGATTTTATGTATTTTTGAATCATAAGGTGATTAATATCTGCGCGTAACGATACAAAATATTAATCATATAAAATTTAAGATAAAGATAATTGAATAAATATTTTTTATATCTCGGAACTCAAAACTTGACACAAAAAATAAAATTTTCTACTTTCCCCTCCAATGAAAATGAATTATTATCTATACAGCTTAGAAACTTATTTCAATTCATACAAATTATACTACAGAAGATATTTTACTACTAATAAAGAATTAAGAACTATAATAACTAACAATTTGATTTGAAACTTTTTTAAAAATTAAAAGAAACATTAAAACCATGAAAATGATTGATTTTATAAAGATATTTAATAATTAAAAATAGTATTTTTAAATCTACTGCTAAATCGAATATTCAAAAAAATTATATAAATTAACTTCGAACCTTATATGAACATAAAAATCAAATATATCTATCTTCTTTATTTATATATGTAAAGATTTTGACATTTTACATAATATCAACAAACGTGCAGAAAACAATAAATTGTCACGAAATTTGCGTGCAGGGTTGGATTGAAATTGTTGTAATGAATGTAAGTTATGTATTCGCTGAAAAATAATGATCGTGCGGCTGGGCATATGCTTAATAGGACACAGACCTGGCTTTAATAGAAACGACTTTAGCCCCGACAGCCATATTTTCTTTACAGAGGATTGGGCCATACACTACTTGATCCCATATGGGCGGATTATTAGCACGGTCCACAACATCAATCTGTACTTCCACTGTTCTCGACAAGGGTGGAAAGCCCTTGTCTTGAGCCATTGCCTCCAGCTTGTATGTCTCGCGCTATTCATACGCGCAAACACGTATGATATAAATAAATGGAAAAGAAAAACAAAAACAACCAGAGTTAGTTAGACGCTCTTATTTCCCCCTATTCCTAATTTTTTTCTTTCTGAACACATCATTTTATATTCCTTTATAATAAATTTTTTACGAATATTTGTGTCAGCCAAAAAATCATTTTTTATGTTCTAAAATGTTTTATAACAAAAAATATTATTATGCACCATATCATCAACGGATAATTTGTAGAAAGTTGCTGAAAGTGACAAAATCTTGAAAAATCATTATTAAATCTCGAATGTCCATTTTTCATTACCATTGACCCGTTGTACCTAGATTCATTTTACTACAATATATTACTTTTTTATCTAACAATTTTTGGAATACATTTGTTACGCAGGAAACTTTATATTTTTATTCTGGATGTTAACACTAGAAATAAATTAATTACTGCATTAAGATATTTTCGTTGAATCATCATCTCTTATAAATTATAAGTTTTTAAATTCACTTAGATGTGCGGATGCCCAATGCTGAATCTTGTGCTTTTTTCTTTAGGAAATATAGAACATAAATATAATAATTTCACGAAAATATATAACATTAAAAGATAAAAATAGATGAATATGATAGTAATAAAAATTAACACAATGCATATGTACAATAATAAAATTACAGTGTATAGTAGAATAAGAACTAAAATAATACTAAAATATTTGAAAAATAAAAAAAATAAATAACTGCTTAATAATAATATAAAAATTTATACATACAAATGATAGTATTAAAATATTATTTATGTTGAAAATTTGTACGACACACACGCTGCGCTTAACCATATGTGCAATAATATTCCTTTAAACATGTATTTCTATGTAGCTTGTTTTGATGAAAAATTCATTTCAATGAGAAACATAATTACAATTAAAATTATGTTTATATATTAATCGTTTACGAATAAAATATATTACAAAAGGATTAGATTGTAACAATAAAAATAGTACATGTAACAAGAAAAAGTCGTATAAATATCAAATGGCTCGGTTCAGCGTGTTTTTATTTTCTATTTACTTTCTTTTTCATCATACGATACAAACCTGGCTTTTACTGACGTCACTACAGTACCCACTGTGACATTTTCTTTGATGTGAATGGGGCCATATACATTGCTATCCCACAGAGGAGGCTTATTGTTTCTGTCTACGACATCTAACTGAACGTCCACTTCGGCATATGAGGGCGGTGTTCCTCTGTCGGAGGCGCTCACTCTCAGCCGATACCTGTCTCGCTATTGGCAAAATATACGGACCGTCAAGTAACTCCGAACACTCGGATTATAAATACACTGTACAAACTTTTTTAAACGATTTTAATGACAAAAATCTTTCTATCTTTATTAACCGATATTTTTTTACATAGTTTATCAGAACATTTAAATCTCAATTAATAATTTGTTTGGTATATTGCAATTTTTTTATACTTAAAAAAAAAATTTATACTTTGAATATGCAAATTATGAAATAATAAAAAATTTTAATTTATATATATTTATATTCATGACAGATACAGAATCAGACAGAGAGAGAAAAAGAGAGATAGATAGATAAATAGATAGATAGGTAGAGACAATTTACTACTCAGTTTTAACTACGAGAAATAATTAACATAAAAATTTATATTATAATAGATTTTCGCAACATTATAAATATTAAATTATAATTTTTATTTTAATCATATTCGTTTAATTTAAATTATTCATTTGAATTTAAAAAAATATTTGATGCGAACAGATCTAAACGAAAATATAATCTAAACCAACAAAAATATCGAATATCTAACATAAATACATTATAAAATGATAAATTTATATTTAATTACATAATAAATGAGTACGTAATAATATTAAATTTAAAAAGATTTTAAATAATTTTTATTTATTACTAAAACTAGAGTATTAAAACATATTCCGGTAAATATTCCGAATTTTAGACAAAATTAATAAATATATTCCAGTGCTGGTAACCTTATCGTAGTTATACAACATGAATGGGTATTCACTGTATAAAAATAAATTTGAAAAAATTAAATGTATTTAGATTATATTTTCTTAAAGTAAACAATAATACGTTATACGTTGTCATTTTTAATTTCTTAAAAAATTTTAAATATTAAAGTGTTTTTATCAATTGTTTTCATTTATTTATTTTTGCAAACAGATAAATACAAAACTTTTCCTACTTACTAAAAAATATTATAAATATGATTTGTCGCGACTGTCAGTATTAAAAAACATTTTAAATTAATAAAATAGTGCAATACAAATATAAACAATAAAAATTAATATTAGTTATCATTACGAAAATTAAAATTAACAGGCATTTAACCATGCAAGCAAGATATGCATCGATAAGGTAAGCGGCGTTAAGCTTTTGAAATCTCAAAAGAAGGATTAAATTGAATGGGAAATTTTTAAAAAGACAAAATCATCCTTATTTTACTTTTATGCAGTTAACGACACTAGAAAATGTCTGTACGATATATTTTCTATTATTTAGTCTTATTAGTTATATGTGACCCCAATCACAGAAGAAAATGTGCCAAATAACGTAAAAGTTGTTTCCTATTACAATTAATATTAACATGATACCGTTTGCTTTTTTTAATATTATTTGTAAGTTGTAATATAATTTAAAATAAAATGATAAATAATGTAGTAGAAAAAGTTTAAAGAAATTTAATAAGATTTTAAAATAATATAGAAATTAAAAGGTAAAATAATTTTTAAAATTCCAATAAATATTATGAAATTAATAAAAATTAATAATTAAGAATTTACAATTAAGAAAAAAAACTAAATTGTGTACAATTAGAAGTCAGACAAGAAATAAAATAATGATATAAAGGTAAAGACAAAACTAGTATTGTTTGACTATATATGATAAAAGAATTGTACATATGTAAAAATATGAATGAAAATGATATTGAAGATAATATATTATTCCATAGAATAGAATAATAAAAAAAATTTTTAATAAGTACATTGGAACTGGAGGGAAAACGAATTCCGTTCCTGTAAATTTTTTAAAAATTATATTTATATAAAATATGCAAGCATGCTAAAAATTTTTATTCCTGATGCACCACAAAATTCACTGAGTTGATGTACACCGGTGTGGGGATCAAAAAATGCCGTTCCCACCTGCTCCTGGAAGTTCAAAAAAGCATCACTTCCCTTTCGAAAAACAATCATATTAATTTTGCTTTTATTTACAAGTACCTATTTTGTTTATTACAAAAAAGAGAATGAGCAAAAAATTATAGAATACTCATAAATTTATGTCTTTTTTTTTTAAAATACGTTATACATAAAATTTATTTACATACGCATCTACATATTAAATTTGATACTACATTTTTTCCTCTTCAATCAATTGTTTTAATATTTTTATTGTAATATTAATCTTTTTACAAAAAAATCAGAAATCATTTGCAAATGATTAATTAAATAAACTTATGTTTAATGTAATAAATTAAAATATTGCAAATCTAAATGTTGGTAACATTTATCCTTATTATTTAAGAATATCGTTTTGCAAAGTTCATTCTTCCATTTTTGTTTTATATAATAATACTTATTAATTATTAACAATTTTTTTTTGAAAATTATAAACAAATAGTAATATAAATTATTTCTTAAGGGAATTATAGACAAAAAACAGAGTGAATGATAACGATAGATAGATAAATAGAAAGATAGATAGATGATAGATAGATAGATATAGAGAGAGATGAATAATTTTCACTGCATCAAACTAGCCCGAATAGTTGATTGATTCAGGTATGTAAAGCATTTGAAGAAATTAAGCACAGCTAATAAGTATTTACCAAGTGAATACATTGTGCATGTCAATGGGAATCAAATTTTATGAGTGCCGTAAAAAAAGAAAATTATTCTCATGGAATATTGCAATATCAATATATAATTATCCACTATAAAAGTAAGATCGTAAATGATTAATATAATAAATTAAAACAATAATTGTTTTGTTTTAATGATTTAAATATGTTATTGAAAGATGAATAGTAAATAATAAATTGAAAATATTAAATTTTTAAATTTAATAAAATTATATAATATAATAATTTAATATAATAATAATATAATAATATAATAATATAATAATAATAATAATTAAATAATAAATTTATGTTATTCTCATTACCTTAACATCCAGCAAATGATAAAATATTAAGAGTATTTATACAGAAGCGTATTATATAAATTTAGTTCAATTTTATTTTTTATAAAAAAAATTATGTTATACAGTTAATATTTAAAAAAATATATTCAAATTTATAAAAAAAAATTTTAATTGAAAAAACATTTTATAATATTTATTACCCTCTCAAATTTCAAATAAAATAGGATTTGTATATATTTTAATCACACTTATTAATTATTCGTCTTTCAAATAATATTTAACTATTTTATTACGTTTTATTTAAATTGATTATTATAAGAGTTACTTACATCAAGTGGTTTTTTCAAAACGATCCAACCAGATTCTGGTTGGATTTCAAAGTATTCCAATCCTTTTTCATCATTTGGAGCACTCAAAGAATACACAATTGCTCCATTATTATCCGCATCTTCATCGGATGCCGAGACTCGAAGAATATTGGTCCCTATACTTGCATCTTGTTTCACATTCTCTACGTATTTCTATAAGAATTATTAT
Source organism: Ceratosolen fusciceps (assembly GCA_018883505.1). Taxonomy (NCBI): domain Eukaryota; kingdom Metazoa; phylum Arthropoda; class Insecta; order Hymenoptera; family Agaonidae; genus Ceratosolen; species Ceratosolen fusciceps. The sequence continues at coordinate 1,185,524 of RCIC01000030.1, read as the reverse complement.
TTTAATTTTTACAACAAAAATATAATAAATTATTTGATGAATACCTATTTAATAAAATTACTTTACCAAAAAACGTATTATTACTCACTTGTCGATCAAAAAGAGGAGGATTATCGTTGACATCTGTTATTTCAACTGTAAATGAACACACACCCTCTAATGATGGTTCACCTTGGTCTGTCGCTTTAACCGTCACTGATACAAATTTACCATCATCGCCTTCTCGATCGAATACCTATGAAAACATTCAATTCTTTAAAGTACATTAAAAGGTTAAACTGGAATTTTTTCAAAATTATTAATGATTATAAAAATGATAATTATGTTAATAACATACATTAATTTTTTAAGAGAAAATAAAAGTATTTAAAAAATATTCTGATAAATTGAATATGGAATATATTTTATTGTAAAAAAATTTATGGATAAGTATTCTTACATTTCTTGTATACTATAATGTATCGTTATGAATGATTAGTATTGAAATCATATAAATTTTAATAATAATTAATTGATAAAAAATAATAGTATAATTGATGTTTATAAATATTTTTTATATTTACATTATAACAATTACAATTGTTATAAGTGAATAGATATTCCATAAATTTTTTATTATTATTAATGTTGAAAATAATATGTAATAATTATCTATTTTGTTATATTGATTTATAATGTGAATGCTACACTAAATTGAATCATTAATACTTAATTATTAGTGGACAAATATATTAATTTTTAATATTTTAAATAGTATTACTATTTTTTATCTTTACTTTATTTGTCATAACTTGTCCAGTTTCTTCATCTACTGTAAATTTAGTACCCTTTTGATTTGGCTGTTGAACGATTGAATATTTAACTTGTCCATTAACGCCTTTATCCTCATCTGTAGCCAAAACTTTAATAACCGGACTACCATTCGTCGCGCCTTCCTCAACTTTTGGATTGTATGTTCCACAATCTTTAAAAACTGGTTTATTATCGTTCACATCTGTGATGAATACAACAACAACTGCCGTACTAGTATGAATGTTCTTTTCGCCATTGAGGCAGCAAGCACCGTCGTCCATAGCTGTAACATTCAGTTCATACTTATCCCGATCGAGGAGAATCTTTTTACTGTGCAGGCGAATAACACCGGTTATTTCTTCGATAACGAACTGTCCGGATGATGTTCCACCTCCTACAAATCCGAAACGCACATTGTCTCCATCCTTATCCGATGCAACAACAGTAGTTACCAAAGTATTAGGTCCTGCATTCTCGTCAACATTTGGCGTATACACCTGTTGCGAGAACTTTGGTTCTTCATCATTTTTATTTTTCGTATAAATTCGTACGGTTGCTGTGCCGCTTTTAGAAGGTTCACCTTACAAAACAAATATTTCTTGGTTGATTATACTTTCATTATACACTTTTAATATTTTGAAAGGGTATGCGGATTGTGTAGGTTAATACATATTATTAATAAGATTAATGTTTGTTAATAAAAACAGGTTGATATTTTCTACTGAAAATACTTTTTTAAAAGTATTTAATGTTTTTAAGAAAACATAAAATGAATAATAAAATGAATTTATTAATTTACGAAAAATCTAACGATAAAAATTAACTACTTAGCTAATGTAGATTTATTATTTTCTAATCATCATAAATTAAATTCTTCTGCATTTTTTATTTATTTCTAATTATGTATTTTTATTTATACATTATATATTTCATTTATAGTATTCCTGGCATTACTTGATTTAATTATAATTTAAATGTTTATTGTCGTTAAGTACTAATAGTAAAATAGCATTTTAATACCTTGTAATATTATTGTAACAAACCAATAATAATATTACAGATTTTATTTAACTATTGAACTATATTAAAGCATATTCAATTAAATTTCTACTTCAGTAATTGCATTTCAATAATTAATAACAATAATAGTAATAATTGTAATAATACTAATGATATAGTAAAGAATTTATTTCACTAATATTATTTTCTCTTAAGTAATTACATAATATAATCTTACCCTTATCTTTTGCAGTTATTATAAATTCATAATACGCGTTATTATTATCAGCATCTAGTTGTTTATTGTTAACAATGGCACCACTAGCATCAACACTAAAATGATCGTCTGATACTAAATATTCTATCTCTGCATTTGTCCCTGAATCTGCATCTGTAGCTTTAACTTTCAAAATACTCGTTCCTAATGGAATATCTTCATCTACATTATGAGCTTGGTAATCCGGCAATTCAAATTTCGGAGCATTATCATTTACATCGGATACACGTATCGTTAGCTATAAAAAATATAACAAAATGAATATATAATTTCCTATATAATAAGAGTAATAATAATTACTATTAGTATTTATTATGTATTGAATATGCTGAAATAAATAGTTTCTATGAAAATATTACTTTTATCATTATTTTCAGACATTGTAAAATGTTAAATATTAAAATTTAAAATAATGTATTATTATATAAATAGAAATAGAACATTTGTAAACCTCAACTGAAGTAGAAAATCCCCCTGAATCCTCAGTCGCAGTAACAATTAATTGATAAATATTTAATTGACGAAGATCTTCAAAATCTAATTCCTTAGCAAGTTTTACAATTCCAGATGTTGCTCCAATATTGAATGTTCCTGCAGCACCTGGATTTTGAGCTTGCAATGTATAACGTATTTCTCGATCAGCAAATGATTTAGCTTTTACCGATATTATACTGAAATTAAGATAAATTGGTAAATATTTTTCTTGATTATACAAGCATTTTTTTAATTATACGATACATTTAGTATAAACATGAAAAATAAAATCAGAAAACAATAAAATAAAAATGTTGAGCATGAACAATAAAGTGTTTGTTGGTCAATAAATAATTTAACTTTTACGTATATATTTAAATAAAACTGTTAGGGCGGGATGTAAGTAGAGAAGAAGGGCAATATTTTTTAAGCCTATAAAATTACATTGGTGGAACAAGTATTGAATGCCTTGGATGAAGCAAAGCAAAAGAAAAGAAAAAAATTATTATTATAGAATCTGAGATATACCCGTATAAATACGTGTATAATTTATACTGGTGAGTTCGCGAAAGATGAACATCTAAAGTATATTCATACACAAAATATTAAAAACTATTGAATTTTTCTTGATTGTTATAAAAACCAAGTAGTTGTAATTACCATACATTGAAACTGAAAAAATGAAAGAATATAAAATAATAAACATATAAAATAATAAACAAGATAATGTTTATCTTCATACAATAACATTAAAAATATTCTTTTATTTTCAAAAAAAAAGGATTGTATTATACAAATATGAGTATAAATACGATTTTTAAGTATAATACATAATTAAATTTAATAATATTAGTTAAATCACATTAATCGATCTGATATATATAAGTAGAAGATGGACTGTATAATGTTTGATGTTAAATGAAATGACTTATTCAATTTTTATTAGAACTAATTAAATCGAGAAAAATATTAAATAAATATTCCATAAGTTCGATTACATGTATAGATTTTGAGTTTATTAACAAATAAATTTATTTTTATTATTTTGGCTTCAATCTGTAATGAAAACTTACTCTGAATCCTTTTTCTTATTTTCAGGTATTTCTGCTTCATAAGCAGTTAAATAAAACTGCGGCGCTCTTTTCCCACCAACAATTGATAACCTTTCTTCAGGAGTCGATTGATATCGTCTATCTTCGACACGACCATTTTGGTCCTCTGCTTTCACGTAAAGAACATATTCCATATCAAGTTGAAATGGATCCGTTCCACGAGTTCGCACAACTCCAGAACGTTCATCAACCTCAAATCGGCCACCAGCTAAAATTTATAAGAAATTTAATATCTTATTTAACTTATAATTAAATTAAAAGAAAATTTATATATTTTGTAATGTTATATTTTTATATTTTATGCAAATGTTTTTACTGTCAAATAAGCTATTATTATCACTGGTTGATATTAAATTGAAATGTTCATAAATTTTTTAATATTTAAATTATACAATTTATTTATTTAAAAAATGAAAATATAAAAAAATTATTCAAATAAAATTTTTCAAATTAGCTATATTTATATAAATACTTTAGATTTCACCTTCAAAATTATTTAGGAAACAGCTACAATCATATATTTTCTATTTATAAAAATATATTTTTTATGAAAGTTTAAAAATTATTTTGAATTATAATCGATGAAAACATTAAAAATTAATATAATTTATTTTTTATAATAAATAGCTATTAATTACTTCGATCGCGCACTATGAAATAATGAATATTGCTATCGGTATCTGGATCTCGTGCTTGGAGAGTAAAGACGTGTGTATTAGGTGGAGCATTAAGTTGAACAACAGCTTGCATTGGTAGTGGTCGATTAATAAAATATGGAGGTTCATCGTTAACATCTTTTATGTTGATAATGACTCGTTGATTGTCAGTGTCTATAAATTAGAGAAAATTTTTTTAATCGAATAATTCTTTATAGGCGTGTCGTCTATCTATTTAAATAATTCTTACTCCACTTTCTCTACTCAAAAAAAGGTACCAATTTTTACATAAAATATTTGTATTATAATTTCTTATATTTTTTATATTGAAATAATAGTAATTTCAAATGATAATAATTCAAATATATAATTTTGTAATTATAGAAATTATAATTCAATGTATTGATTTTGCTTACTAAATATGTATTAATATATTAATATTTAATATGCTTAAAATTCAATGTATTTTATGATTAAAACAATGTATTAAAACAATAAGCAACAGAATTTTTAAAATAATTATATATATTATTTTTATAACTATTTGTATTTCTTTAAATAAAATTAACTTTTTTAATAATAACTAGGCAATAAATTTTTTTTTAATTTAATCAGGGAATCATATTTATTTTGTCTAAAAAATTAATAATACTAATCATTATTTATTCAAATTTATATTCGCTTAGAATGATCTAAATTACATATAAAAGCGTTCTGGAAAAACAATATTACTTACATTGAAAACCTTTGGAAGCCGTAAGATGAAAAATAAAATGTATATCAATAATTAAAAACAGTAATATTTAATCATACTTTACGAAATAATGCTTACTATATAAGAAATAATTATACTATGTATAAAACATAATAAACTTACATTGTATTTAATAATAAATTATCGTTTTAGACACAATAAACCAAATATAAATTGTACAATATCGATATTTAATTATATATTCTATAATTAGATATTTTATATCTACAAAAAATATAATAATCTATTAACTCTATTTTCAACATTTACATAATTATGAGAATGTAAAAAAAATAAAATAAAATAGTAGTTTATATAAATTATAATTGCCATCTATGCACAAAGTATATAAAATTAGAAAATATTTAAAATTTTATTTTCAATTAGAAAAGAATGAAGTCAATAAATAATATATAATTTATCTATATGGTGTAAGTTTAATTTATTCTTTACTAACGATGTTCATTAACTAAATTTAATATTTTATTAAAAAATTTGATTAGAAATTTAAAATCTTAATAATGAATAACAAATGTACAACATAGAATTACTTTATATAAATAAAAACTTCAAAATAAATATTCTGTTTATAATTATTTTTGATTGTTCGATATTTTCTTTTACGAAGTACCAAATCGATCGATTTGGTTCATGAAGAGCAATGCTAAATACTGATAGTGTCTATCTTTCTTGGTAGTCATGAATTATTTCGCAATCGATTATTGTAAATTTTTGAATTTTCCAAAGACCATTCATAATGTCAAATTCGTGAATTAGCTATAAAAACATTTTAAATCCGTCAAATAAAATTCAATATTTAAATCGAGATTATCCGATTGCATATACCAAGATCTTATCATTTCCTCAACAAATACCAGTTACTTTAATTATAGATCAAGCGCTTGATTATCGCTACAGCGATTAATTCATGATTTCAGTAATAGTAAATGATTCATAAGAGTAAATCTATGATAAGAGAAAATAATTAAATGAGTTACCAGGCTTGAAACAAATTGTAGGAAGATGCACTGATATATGTAAATTGAAAATAAGATATAGAAACAGAATCAAAATAAGATGATAAAAAATTCTAAAACCATGGTATGTTCTATTGCATAGTTTTTTTTAAGAACTTTAGAAATGTGGCTAAACTGATACAGTGTGAAGATAATTACACTAGTTATTTTCGATTATCTGTATGATTATCATTGTAAAATAAATATTCAAATTATATATTTTAAAATTTACTAAAAATATTAACTTTGAATCTACTTACATCATAGCTGTCAAATTGAACAAAAATGAAAACTGTCATAATTACCTGAATTTGTGATAGTAACCCAAAAATCAATCGTTTTTTCGGGACCTAGTTCTTCATAGTCCCACTTTTGTTTAACTTTAATGGTACCATTTGACATAACAGCAACCCATTTATTACTATCTCTAATTTTATACGTTTCACGCTCATTTTCTTTTTCGAGGTTAAAAGCGACCTTGTCTTCGACATTTCCATCTGCTTCAGTAAATTCAATTTTCTTAGTTGGTCTGACGGCTCTTGTAACTCTTCTTTTGGTGATTGTATGTATTTCATTATGTTGTAAATTAATCGAGGAAATTTTAGATCTGCAAGTTAAAAAACGTACATGTACGCGCGCTGGTAATTTTCCTGTTCGGCCAGGTATTCTTAAATCATGTGCTTCAATAAGAAAATCATTTTCAATGTTGATATTGGATACTATTTCAGGCTCTCCAGTTAATAATAATTCTCCTGTTTGAGGTACTACAATAATAAGATTTGTTGGCGTCAATAACTTGTAAGCTACCTGATCACCATCATCATCTTTAGCGAATACCTGACCTATAATTGAAAATTGTTTCCACCGGGGTTGATTGTGATTACACATTGTTAAATCATCTAAATTTGTTGGTAAAACATCAAAAATGTACACAGATTGTTCAAATATAGGACTATTATCATTAACATCAAGTACATGTATCAATCCTTCAATTTTCGAAGTGCTAATATATTCACCGTCAAAAGCTTGAATAACAACTCGATGTGTAGCTTGTTTTTCGTGGTCTAATTTCTCCACGGTAACTACTCTTACTAACTGTTCAGGACTTTTTAAAGTCAAATTAAAACCAGTCTCACCAATGTCACTGTTACTAAGAGCGAAAGGTCGTTTACCTGATTCATCTGGTAAAATAATATAGTGCACCGGAAAGTTACCATGAGCATGAAACAAAGATAAACCTTCAATAGAAGTCCCTGGGAGAGCATTTTCAATAATTCGTCCTTCGCCAAGATATTCACGTGAAAATGTAAGAATTTTATTCCGATTGATAATATAAAGGTAAAGTTCATGAGTTTTAGTACGATTATGAAGTTCCTCTATAATAATCAGTTTTATACGTTGGTCGACAAGAGATGAAAGGTTAGAAGTCGTCATTAAAATGCCATTATCAAGAATAGTAAAATACTCGGAGAACGCGTTTTCAAGGAGTCGATAACTAAGATGACTAGAGCCAATTTTATACTCCGTTACTTTAAAACCCGGATATATATCATGTGGTATAACTGATTGCATTGTTTGTAGCATTATATTATCTATATTCTCATTATTATAACCACTAATCGTATCAGCGAGAACTAGTACACTGATTAATAAATACCACATTTTGTTTTCCATTTGTTCTATTACGTTATTCCAATATGTAATCTGCTTTCTGCTTCTATAATTAAATAAATGTATTATGTATTATTTTTATAGATTTATTTGAAAGATTCAATTATAACACTAAAATATAATAAAAATAATTTTTAAACTTTTTAAATTATTATTCATGTAAATTAATCAAAATATTTTCAATATTAAATTATTTTCATTTTTTTTAATAGTAAGTGAAAAATAATAAATAATGAATTTTATAATACTGTATTCTTAAATATTTTTCATAACTACATTTAGCCATGCGAAAATAATTATATTCAATTTTCATGTTTTTGAAACAATTGTAAGCTTATACAAATAAAACTCAATATCATCTCGTTTATCCACGAAAACTTCGTACAACTTACTAATAAGCTATTCTACTTGAAAAAAATCACTAAAATCTTTTTCAAATCGAACTTTAATAAAATTGTATTCATTAAAAACCAATATATTATTTTCCAGTGTAAAATATTTTTAATCTATTTATTTATCTTAACTTTAGTGTGTGCATAAAAATTATTCTTGTATACATAAAACATATTCTGCTTAAGATATCCTTTACAAATAAAGTTTTAATAAAACCAAATTGGAATAAAATAACAAATATCTTTAAATATATCTTTTAGAAAAACAAACATAAATTGTTTAATTATTATAAATTCAATATTTTTCATTTCTTAAATATATAAAAATGTATTATTCTTCTTATAATATACTAATAGATTGAATTAATATTTAGTAGTAAAAATAATTTACTTAAATCTTGCATAAATGCTTTACTAGATATGTATCAAGGAGGAAAATTGCAAGGGATTCAATTTGGAATCGAGAAAAGTGAAATGGGAAAAAGAGAGAGAGAGAGAGAAAACAAGGCTTTTCCGTTCGTATATCAAAGATAAAGAAAGGGACTCGAGGAAAGCGCTGAGAATTGAAGACTATCAGTTTCGGACTGCCAAAACTCTTATACCTCCTCTCACCTCTCTTGCCTTCCTACCGCCGTTGCCAGGCCCTTAATCGGTCTAATTTTTCGATCCCTTTCGATATCACAGGAGCGTCCTTTTCCTGAAAACCGACGGCTCCTAACTTAACTACTCTCAGTACTGGGATCCCGTATCATTTTTTTCGATCCCCCCCTCTCTTTCACCTTAATCCAACATGTTATTTATCCTCATTATTAGAGGGGCGTTATTAAGAATTATTAAAAAGCGTTCGGTAGGAGGTCAAAGGATTCTCGGGATGCGTCAGTTTATTAAATATTAGTAATATCTATAATATATTTTTATCTATAATATATTTTAAAATTTTTAAAAAAATTTTGAATTGAATTAGTACTATACTTTTTACATACTAATTATTATAAAATATTTTCGTTATTATAAAAGTAAAATAATAATAATGGTAAAAGAAGTATTATATAAAAAAAAATATAAGGATTGAAAAATAATGAAAGAGATTGTTGATTATTCATTGATTATTCAGTCTTGAAGATTAAGTCATGCTCATATGACATGCTTTTATTAATTATACTGATATATTTTTTTAAAACTTTTAATCTTACAAAAACAAAAATTATATTAAAAATATTTTTCTTTTTATAAGATTGTTAATTATTCATACCCTGCATTTTTATTAATAACATTAAAGATTAAAAATAACTATTAAAATATAAATTATTAATTTTTAAAAATATATTTTATAGAATTTAATTTAACGTATGTCAACAAGTTAATTCGCAATCTTAATTTTATTTATTTCTACTAAAAAAACAATATTATTTATAACAAATATGTTTAGTTGAAAGTGAAAGAAAATTTTATTGTTTATTAAAATTATACTTACAAACATAACCCATATATACACTTACTATATAAAACTAAAATAATTTATTGCTAATATAAGAAAATATATATCATGTGCTAAATTATGAAATAAAAAATAAGAATTTAATAAAATAATCGGTTACAGCAAATAAGTAAGAGTTAATATAAATTTAATATTAATTTTTTAAATTAAATTATTGATAAAAATTAATATTTTAAAATTTAACAATGTAAATAAATGGATTAACACCAATTATAAAAGTAATGAAAAATGTGAAGTCTGGCGAATCTAGCTACATGAATAGATTAATTACTACTTTTTTTGTCTTTGAAATGCCCTTATTATTCCATGTGGAGAAACTTATAGATATGTGTCCTTCTCAAATTAATTATTTAATCAACTCTGAATATAACTTTCGCTTTATTATTAAAAATCACTCCTTTTATATATTAAAGCGTTAGAAGAAACTTAAGATTATATTAAATAATAAAAAATAAAGATTTATTTATCCAACTTGCAATTATATCCCAATTAAGCTTATGAATTCGTTTAAAAGTATTAATAATTTATAAAAATTAAGATAAAGATTTCATATGAGTTCGTTTAATTATTAATAATATATAAAAATTAAGATAATGATTTCATATGAGTTCGTTTAATTATTAATAATATATAAAAGTTAATATAAAGATTTCATGGGTTCGTTTAATTATTAAAATATAAAAGTTAAGATAAAGATTTTATATGAGGACACAAATGATTAATAAAATAATTACTGTTGAGTAAACAATATTTATTGAATCGTAGAAAGAAAAACGTGGTCGAAAAACCTTCCGATCGAAGAAGCTTTTACTTAAAAAGCCGATTATTTTACAGATAAAAACGCTCCTATATTTGTTTTATTTAAGTACCATTATTATTGGAGAAGTTTCCTTCATTATATTACATGTACTGACGATGGCTAGCTTGTTTTTGAATATATTTTTGTTGATTGAAAGGCTGGGTTACGTAAGGGTGAAGTAGACCTTCTAAATCGAGTTCATATGTCTCAGACATGTCGAATGTGTCCTCATATCTCTCCAGTGCACAGCTTAGTCTATGGAGGCAGAGCGATGATATACGTTACACCCTTTCCGGATTCATAACAAGACTAATAAATAATAAATTTTTTTCGATGGTGCTTAAGCCTAAGACCTGTCACTTTATCATCGAAACCCAATAGAATAATACGTAGCAAGAAAATGGGGTATATAGCATCCGTTTTTTCACACTTAATCAAGTTTAGCAACAATTTCTGTACTACGATATACCATTTTTTCTTCAATGTATCTCTTTATTTCTTTCTTCTTCCTATTCGAAAGTGCTGAAAAAATTTATTATAAAAGATATATAAATTTTTAAAATATTTTTACATTTTATCTTTAAAAGTGTTTTGCAGCAATTATTTTGCAAAAATATATTTACCTTAGAATAAAATTTCTCTCTTTTTATTAATTCTAATTCAGTAATATTAATAGTACTAAATATGATTTCAATATTATTTAGTTATATTGTTATTATTTACAATGTTCACGATGAATGTTTTAAACAATTTATTTAATCTATTAAAAATATTATAATAAATATTTATTCTAAATAATAAAAAATAAATTAATTAAAGGGTTGAAAAGTAAAATTTTCCAAATGAAATGATTAAAATAATTTTGGAAATGTTTATGAAAAGATAGAAAAGAAAACAAATCAGTTGATCAGTGCAATATGATTTTCTATACTATGCAAAAAAGAAAAGGTCTATGGAGACGTGCATATAATCAGAAAAAAAAGAAAAAAATTATTGGAACGACCTACATAAAAGCATTTGTAGTGATAGGTTCGAAAGTTATGATTGGATCCGATCACGAAAATAGTTTAGCTATACGTATTAGTGATTTTTGAAAAATCTGTTAATTTTGGAAAAATTGATACTATTGGGGTTTACCGGGAAATGTACACTGAAATAATTTAATAATTTAGAAATTTAAGAGAAAAATTGAAACATAAATCTTCAATTACACGTAAACAATCAGTTGGAAAGAATAGTGTAGTAATATTAAAAGTAAATAAGAAAAAATATTCCATTTAGCCAAATTGTTTTAGAAGAAATGTTCGAGTATATTAATATAATTAATCATTTAAAATTATGAAAAAAGTAGCTCATATGAATAATGCAAATTTCGCGAGGTTCGAAAATAACTGTTGCAAGTATATATTAATATGTGCTACTGTATGCGCGAGAATGCGTGTATTGTGAGGCCCATGCTAGGGGAGTATTATAGAAACGAGCCAATAATAGAAAGCAAAATTTTAAAGCAGATTCAGCATTGCCAGGTTATGAAAATAATATATAGACAGAAAATAGTATATCATAAATTTGGTTTTACTTCTTTCGCAAATTTCAACGAATTATCAAGATAATACAACTATAATGCCTTGATAATTAAAAGAAAGCACTTATTTCACAAATTTATTTTTATAATTCTTAATGTCTCTTCCTATAATTTTGTAAATTTCAATACAACTATTACGAATACAAAATTCGAAATTTAAATTGAAATGATTTATATTGTACCTTATTTAAAATAAACTTATACTATCATTTATTCATTAATCTATAGAACATCATCTAAATATACACGTGTTCCTGAATTTTCACCTTGTGGAGACGCTCATTAGGGAAGATCTACAAGGCTGTAGCCTTGACGAATGAATTTCAAAATTGATTACTTGACATATCAAATAAGCAAGTGATTCAATATCGACGATGTATCTGTCAATGACAGCATCTATAAATAGAATATATAAGTGCGCGTGATAAATCAATAGAAAATATGAAATCAATAAACATCGATGAGCTAAGCATCATGATTCCATAAAGATAAATTTAGCTTAGCGACATTCAGATCAGACAATCAAAACTCGATCTTGGTATCGATAACGTACATTATCAGTCAACAAATGAAAAATAATCAGCATCAAAATGCCGTTTATAATAATTGGTAAACACAACCACGAAAAATTACAGTAAAGGAGACGCGTACGGATGACCAATTATTTTTTATCAATTTTTTTTAAATCGTTAAATGTTTAAATTATGAATTGTATATATTTCTTTATTAAAATTTTATTATAGCAATATAAACTGGATATAATTTTCTATAATAATTATCTTCTATATCTACAATAAATATTCTTGTTAAAAAAATTGTATTTCATGAATTGTATTTCATTGTATGTCTTTCATCTGATAAATGTTATAAGCCTAAGAACATTATTACATAAGAAGTTGAATTTGTATTTGTCTTTTTAGATATTCTTTGCTAATACAGCTTAATCATACTTTTCTGTTCATAGTCAATTATAGTTTTCTTTTCTTCGATAAACGTTATTCTACTTCATAATTATGAATCTTTCTTTGTCTATTTTGATCATCACGTTGTAATAGATAAAATGTGATCACTATATGCAAAAAGCTTCAACTACAGCTACGCACTAGATAGCTTCAATTATGTAATGTATTATACATTTTTACATAGATTAATATGGACAAAAGAGATAAGACTATTTATATGTAACTTTTAAAGTGTGTTTAATTTAATTTCTCTTATCGAAAGTTTCTTACAAAATGTTAATAATATTTACTAATTACAATTTCTAGAAACTATTTTATGAGTAAATTTTTAACTATATAATTATTTTTATAAATTTTTAAAATTTTATAAATAATTTGGGTGAAATGCAAAATAAGAAAAATGGTATAATTTTATAATATTTCTCATAACGTACTTCAGACAGTTATTGTAATTAAATTATTCAATTTTAATATCCTCTTTATAGTCACTAATAAATAAGCAAAATAGATTTTTTACTTAAGAAAATATTTAATAATGTAACGTGATATTAATTGATTCAGCACTATCACGCTTTCAATTACAAACAGAAAAATGTTAATATCAATTAAGCGCAGCAGCAGTCAAAAAATATAAATTAAAAAATTGTAGGCAAGATCAAAGTATCGAAATAAACATGAACTCATGTTTAAATTTCTCATATAATCTTTTATCGCTTACTCATTAAGTAACTATTATTTTCATTTACTGAATTTATATATTGAATTATTGATATATATTAAATAAAAATATTAAAATTATATTTGAATTCACTTCAATGATCCACGAATTTACCCATTTTTTAATTTAAATGTAATAATAAGAAGTACCTATAGTAATAATTAATTAATAATAAAAATAAATCTAGTATTCAGATAATAATTCAATTAACAAAAATTTCATATCAATATTAATTATTCTTGTTAAAAAATTTAAATTTTATTTAGACATATCAACCATTTTTTTCTTCAGTCTTTTTAAACTATTAGTTAGTTTTTTTTTAAAATACTTTTATCATGTGTATAGGCTTATGAATAATTTTAAATGTTGTTATCTTTTTATTTATTTCAGAGCTATTGAATTATTTATTATATCTCTTTGTTATTCATTAAATTCGAACCAACTTTAATTTAAAATAATTGTATAATTTTTATAAAATTGCTACAATTATTGAAAATTATATAATAGCAATGCTCAATCTGTTAGAATTTTCCTATACTGTGATCTACTTTATATGAAAAGTTAAAATTTCATTTATAATTATAAGCATACGCAATTATTCCGGAAAATATATCTTATGTTATTTTAATCATTTTTTACTGTACTTCAATAATCTTTTTCCTATCATCTTTTAATACAACATAAATTTCATAACTTAATGTTTTTCATAACTTAGTTTTCCATAGCTATGAGAATTCTATTTCTTAACAAATGGAGTTCCCTACATTCTCCTTAATATTTACACCATTTTCTACAAATGAGTTTCTGTAAGATCAAATCAAAGATTCCAGATTTCTATAATATGAGATTTCATATGAATCAGCAGTAAGACTCTACCTCACACAACAATTAACGGGAATTCTTTACAAAACCAAATTTTATTTTCATCCGCAATTATATACATTGTAGTTTGTGTATATATTATATTCATATTATACAATTATGAAATAGTATAAAATAAATCTTTAGTTACTTGTATTTTTCAAATATTTAAAAAAAAGTTTAAACATGAATGTGTCAACCAAATCTACTCTATTTCTTTTCTAAAAATTTATAATTTATAAAATTACATGACCACTATAAAAACAAATATAATAAGAGATCCGTTCTATATCAATTGTTTTCGTTGTTATTAAAAAATTGCTAACTTCATTATGTATGTACATTTCCATTAGGTCATAAAAATTATGCCATTATTTATTTTTTAATGTATATTGTAGATGTATTCGAATAAAATATTTGGTTTTGATTACTATTATTATAAGAATTAATTATATGAAATTATATATGTATAGTAGTTATTTATTTAATAATAAAACTTCAAGTGAGATGGAAATGTAAATTTTTATTTTTAATATTCGTAAATAACTATACAATTTATATATATCTTTATCAATCCTTAAAAAAAATATCATTAAAAAATAATATTATTATCACTTGTAGATCAAAATATATTATATTGATATGTTATAAAATAACATATCAATGTTATTTTAATATATTAAATTTTTGTCATGTAGATAGACAAATCATACTATGTAATATATTGTATACTATGTAATATAATGATAATAAAATATTCTACATATTATTTCACTTAATAATAAAAATATTTGTATTGGTTTCAACATTTTTTCTTTTTCTAATATTATACAATGGATTATTTAAAATAAAAATTAATAACTAAATTATTTTTTTAATTTACACTCTTAAAAAAATAATAAAACATGAGCAAATATTTTGATATATTTTAAATCAAATGAAAAAAATTAAATAAAATTAATTTTATATTCAATTTATTTAATTGTTTTTTTCTAAATATATAATTAAAATTATTTTAATCTTTAAATTTTTAATTTTTAAATCAAACAGCTATTTCTATTATTTTTTAAATCTAATTTTATTTTCGATGATATTTGTAATCGTAAAATATGTAATTTATTTTGAAAAATGTAATTATAATGCAATAGATTCATTTACTTTTTTCATATATGATTTTTTTCATTTAAATTTAAATTTAAATACGTGTATTTAAATAGTTAACACTAATTAATATTTTTAAAAAATAGAACTTGCAAATATGTAAGTTAAATAAAGTTCTTTAAAGAGAATTTTCATGGTTTGAAAATAGAAAATATATAAAACTTTTTAAAATAAAAGAAAATAAGCTTGCTTATAATTATTTTCATTAAAATAATGTACATTTATAAAAAATATTTATAATAATAGTAATAATATTTATAAAAAAAAATTAATAGGGTAACGATTAATAATATATGAATAATAATATTCAAAGTTAAAGTATACTGTCGGATTTAAGCTTATGTTCAGTAAAATCAATAACTTGTTTCGGATGTAACAGAGAACTTAAGGCGACCATACGCTTATATATATATATATACGCATATCAATGTACAACGCCCAAAACTTATCGATGCAAGTGAGCATACTGCTTTATTGCTGAACTACATTTAGACAACATATTTCAATTCAGAAAAATCTTTTACCATTTTAATTATTATTTCAGTTAAAACCATTCCAGTCATTGTATTAATTTGTTGTAACATATCTATTCGTTTATTGATTGTTTATCATTATAAATCGTTACTGTATCAATGTATTTTTTTTTATTTAATACAAATTATTTATTACAATTTCTAGAATCATTATTTTCATGTTAATAGAATATTTTATGTTGATTATGAAAATTATAGATCATAATTTTAAAGCAGTATTTGACGTACAAATAAAATAGTGGAATCTTATGTCTATTTTAGATAATCAATATCTTTAATCAAATTATTCTTAAAATATATATAGTAATCAAATTCGTTAAATAAAAAATTATGTACAATATAAATTATACGATCTGCTGTAATACAATCTAAACAAATTTTACTCGAATTTATAAATATTACTAGCGAATGCCATTATTATATCGAAATTTACATAGGAAAATAATACATATTATTACTGTATAATATGTCATGAATAGAAGTATATTAACAATGGACATCATATTTAATAACGTAAGAACTTCAGTATCATAATATACCACTTGACGTAAATTATTAGCTAAGTATTGCTATTTTTAAACTACTATACATGTATATTATAAACTATTTAGCGCTAAAGTTTTTATAAAAATTATTTATTATAATAAATTTACATTTATTGCATTTACCTTATTTTGTTTTCGTTCCTCAATTCGATTCTATGACCTTAATGAATTATTTAATCAACTTCCCTTAGTATTTCAGGTGTTTCGATCACATACAGTTTAAAGCAAACTACACGAAAAGATATCTTAATCTAGTTTCTGAAAAGAGTGATATATCCTCAATAAAAAAGTGATATCGTCAATTAATTGCTTCCACTAAAATAATAAAAAACCAAAGATCACCCACAATTTTAACGTATATTGAAGCATAACTACTATAAGTATATGTTAGTTTTACAAATTTGGTTAAAAATAAAATAAACATTGATAATTCAATAGAAAGAGCAGAAAAATAATAACGCAAAGAAAAACTGTCAAGTATGTGAATTGAAGAAATTATTACAATATTACACTAATAAAATTTTTACAATATTTAGAACAATAAGTATATTCAAATCCAGGATCTTAGAAATCACTAAATAAATTATAGATGCGATTGACTTCTTGTAAGAATTTTTTATTTCATGTACACTTATCACAACTAAAAACGTGAACGGACGGAAAACTGTCCACTTTTAAGATACAAAGCAAAACGGTTCTAGAATGGCAGTCAATCCTCCACTTTCAGCAATGCTCGGTCAATAGGTACACGCACACTGTTTTTATCTGTATTTTTCTTTGGCTTTAGGGTAAGAACTTGAATATAATATTGAAGTTTCGTGGTTGCGGGGCGCAGGCCACTGCCTCAACGAGTCTGCCGGATTGTATAGTTTAACTTTATCTCTATCTTTCTTTTCCTTCTTCTCATTAAATCTCTTCTCTTTTTCTTTTAACTACAGAACTCAAAAGCCGTTCTATTCCACGTACACTCCCCCTTACAAAACGACCCTCTCAGTGTTAGAGTCTCCGATCTCAACCAACCGAAACTTCCATCAAACGCGCGCGTACAAACAAACGAGGCAAAGGAAGCAATATATTGTTACCCTCGTTCGACGCTTAAAGAATTCCATGTTAATACGTATAGCAATAAAACATCACGTTATCCAAAGCTTTATTCATTTATTTGAACTTACATTAAATAATTATAAACTTACTTTTATTTTATTCGGCAACCTCCGAATATTTGTTGTTTACATTACTTATTTATTTAATTATCTTGTTTTATATTTTTTTCTATTTATATCAATTATATTTTTGATACAAGAAAATTTATATATCAGTTATCATTAGTAATTAATTAGTTTCCCGGATTGTCCATAACTCTATCACTACTTCTTCTCTATTAATTTATTTCTTTATTTATATTTTTTTTAATTATAAATTGTTTTCTTACTTCATGGTGAAGACTTTAATAATAACTGACTTATACGAATGCAATATAATACAATGGAATATGTGGAACTAAATTTAAAATTTTGGAATCTATGATTTCAATTTTTTTATTTTAAAAATCATAACTGACCTACATTGACTACAAGAAATTGTAATGAAAATGTGAAATAATTAAACAAATATATCTTAAAAAATTATAAAATTTCCATTTTTATATAGATATAATCAAAATAAAAAGTTCTTAGATAAAAGATTTTGATAGAAAAATTTTAATTTTTCGAATAGAAAATAATAAAGTACTAAAAATAAATAAAAAGAAAGAAATAATTTAAGCCATCAAAAGTCTTATTTTCCTTATTACCAATTACCAATGAACAGGGCAGACATTAACAAAAAATTATTGTGATAGTTTTATTATCAATTAACATTTTTTCAAGTATTCATAATTTTTATAAGTTTTCAAGATTATTCTATTATATACATTTATATTAAATATATCTGAAATTAACAATTTAAAATTATATAATTGTATGAACTAAGAAACGATAATTTGAAGACAATACAAAGCGAGTTAACTTTTTTAATTATTCTAATCCATAATTATTGATTTTAATAATTTTATATTATATTACGTAATGCATTTTTAAAAAATTTAATAATAAAAATTAAAAAAAATTATTTAGAAAATTCAATTTAAATAATTTCAATATTTTAGTCATTATTTGCTATTGTTAATGAAAACAAAATACAATATTATATAATTAAAGAATATAAATTTTTTTAATGAATAGTGATTGTATTATTTTAAGAAAGATTAAATATTTATTTTCATAAAATTTAAAAATAAAAATTTTTACACTTTTTGTATAAATTTAAAAAAATATAATTTTTTTAAATTTATAACCAATGCTGATAGTTACGTAGTGTTTTTCTAAATAAATAATGCCAAAAAGATGAAAAATATATATAAAATTATATTACAGAAAAGTTTTCCTAATTAAAAATTTCGTAGATTTCATTGATTTATATAAAGGAATTTAAAAATGAATTGAATAAAATTTATTGATAAAATTTTTAATTTTCATAAATACAAGAAACTGAACATGTAGAACAAAATAAAATAAAATAAAAAGAATGTTACGTGATGTATCAAATCTGCATATATATATATATATATATACATTCCGTTTAATTGTATAAATTATTCTTTCTCGATATTTAATATAACAATTTTATTGTCTGAGCAACAGGAAAAAGTATCCGTTCAAAAATAGAAAAGATCTTTCTTTGACAATTTTGTATTTCAACACTTTACAATTAGATACCATCTTATACTAAAATATTAAAAATATTGTACAAACCCTTAAAATTTATTGATTTCATTAATAATTTATTTTATTCTGCATATGAGTAGTATTTGAAATAATATTATATTTTTACACAGTTACAATCCGTCTCTTACAGAAGCAGTCCTTTCTATCTGTAACAGTAAGTAATATTTACTCGCTCCCTGTAACTACTTGAACTTATATGCACTTTTCAATAATAATACAAAAGTACCAAATGCGTAAAATTTAGAACAAAAATAAACTACCAAATAAAATGTTATGCTTTTATATTATAATAATTTGAAAAGGGTTGCAGTTGAACTTAAATTTTGTCACAAGAATTAAAAAACATATTTAATTAATAACACATGCAGTCACAATACCATGTAATTACATAATGCAATATCATGAATTCAATTAAAATTATTTCAATTCCAGTATATCAAATAATTTTATTAACCGTTTTTATTAACAGAATAACAGTAAATTAATTATAAAAAATATATTACTTTAACATTAAAAGATTTAATTGATGAAAATGAATCATATTACTTCTTAAATAACTGAAATAACTAGTACATCAGTTCAACTTGAGGTATTTAATTGTAATAAAAAATAGTTTTCGTAAATATTTTGCTCTTTTCCTCTTCGAATACTGTATATATTACTTACACCTTAATTTAATTACCAGAATAATGAAGAGAAAAAGAAAATCAGTCTAGTCTCTAGAAATTGTTTGACTACGTATAGATTAACAATTACAATATTAAGAACTAAATGATTTATTTGTAAAAATAAAAGTGAAATACTTTGAAAAAATTTTTTTAATACTAATTATTAATATTATAATATAATATAATAAGTTTAATTAAATATTATTGGAGAAATTTATTAATATTTATTAATTTGATGGAAGGACATATTGACAAAAATAATTCAACATCAATAAAATATTTTGATTTTTTAATCACAACAAAAAGCTTTCTAAATTGATGAATTGAAAAATATTTGTTCCTTAAATTAATAATATAATTAAACTAAAAATAAATTAAATTAAAAAAAAAATTAGGTATATAAGAAGTATATACTAATAATAATTTGGATTACACAAAACCTAATAATAAGAAAGATATTTATGTGAATTGAAGAATAAAACCCAATGTTTTAAATCAACTAAAATATACAATTGTATATTAAAATATACAAACAATAAAAAACCATTACACTGTTCTAAATACCCAAATATAAAAAATTGATGCATGTTAGAGTGTGAAACCTAATATAATAAATTAACTATTACAAATAACATAGATTTCTGAACATAAACATTTTTTAAATCATAATGCAAATTATTATTATAAAAAAATAAGATACGAATTGGATTAAATTACATCGTATGTATGTTTAAATAAAAATACGTGTAAGAAAAAAAACTAAAAATATTAAATTAAAGAATGCATAAAAATAAATGTAAAAAATTTTTATGTTTGTAAAAACGTATTTAAAGGCTATTTCATATAAGTTCCTTGATATGTAAGAAACAGTTTATTAATAATATACTTATTTCTAGTTGGTGTATATGTGTATGTGGAAGCAGGATAAGGTATTAATAATTCGATCTTATTTTGTTGTGACATCTTTATTAATATCCAAGCTAATCATTATTTTATAATTCTAATTTCCTTTCGACGTTAGTTTTCGGTCACGTAGTCGATGACGTCGGTTGCGATCTCCAGTGATCAGCTGTCCGCCTGTTCAGGGCGCCTTGTCTGCTCCGGATGGTTGTCGGTGTTGTTACCTCGTCCCTCTTTCGCGCCTTTTGCTTGTTCCTTTCTTTATCGCTGACATTCGGTTAGTTCGTAACATATAGCGTCTGCCTAGACTTCCGAAATCGAACCGACCCCTCATTTTTATGCGATACCGAAATATAATTAGTATATCAAATTTATTTCTTACAGAAATTCATAGCGTTCAGAGAACGATATAAACTTATGCTTTACACATGTTCAGGCTTTATTATTTGAGAATAATGGATTGAACTATTATCAAATAATTTAATTTTTAGCCTACTTTAATAAACAAATTATCATATTAATATTCGAAAAAGTTCTGATTTTGCACTTTAGAGTTGACGGATCCTTGAAATTTCTTCAATAAAAGAAAGAGTTTTAACATAGCTGATACGTATTTTCTTAAAAAGCGACAAAGTCCGCGATTTGTCGCGTTGAACGGTGGAGCTTCTTGAAAGAAGTCAACCACTCATGAAGTAGTCATCTGCGATGTAACGGCTAGAGACCCCACGGCTATCATGTAGTCGTGATAAGGAGTTATCATCATCAATTGAAGAGGAAATCTTCAAATCCTTTCAATTACTCTTCCTCAGTTAAAAATTCTAGTTATTCCTTTTGATTACTTTCCACTATCTTTTATTTGCATCACTTATAAGTTGCTTCTTATTTTCATTTTCAATGTTTTTAATTTTAATTGTTGTAAATGTTGAATTACAATGAATAAAGATAATAAAATTAACATTAATCTTAATAATTGTTACAGCTCACACAATGTAAGAACCGTTTTTAGACGGGACTAATAATCCCTCCACGGGGGATGCAGAACTGTAAAAATAAAACCTTTTCTGTTCCATAGAATAAGTTGCGAGAAATGGCCGCGTATAATTTTTAAAATTGTAGGAAAAAACGAAAATTACAAAAAAGGGCTACGACCTGGCCGAGCTACCAGGGGCTATAGCTTGTGCCAGCCATGAGGGGTTATAACTGACTGAGCCGTCAGGGACTATAGCCTGACTGAGCCACCAGGGGCTATAACCCGGGAAAACGAGCGACGGAGGGTCGGGGCCAGGCTGAGGCCGTGCAAGGTGGTCAGCACGTGGCCCTCGCCCATTTCTTAACGAAGAAAAATTAAACAATCGAGAGGCGAGGAAGGGGGCCCGGACAGGTTACCACCTAATGACAGCGAAGGTTTAAAAAGGCAGAGCCGGGGAGCAACGGGCACCTTTTGTCTTGGAAAGTTTCAACGACGACTGTCTTGAACGCTACCACTCAATAAAGAATTAAAAAGTAGAAGTGAGAAATCGACTTTATTAATTTCATTCATCAACTCCTATTAATTCCCACTCACCTCCTATCCACAAGTAACAATAATGTTATAATAAAACAACATTAACCTAAATAATTTTATAGTAAAATAATATTAATCAGAATAATTTTAGAAATATTAAGATAGTTTAAAATATATTACATTTGAGAATTTTTCCCGACGAAAAGGTTAAGGTTAACGAAGATAGAAAGAGGTTTTAATAGTGAAAAGAAAGATATATACGTTGTATCTACTTTAGAAATCAAATGCTAATGAAGAACCATTGGTACACTATTGTAGAAATGAAAAAGCATTGAAGACCCAATTCTTGAAAATATTTAAAGAAGGAATGGGAAGTTTTTGACAGAAGAATAGGTGCTAATATAAATCTTGAATTACTATTGATTTCAACGATGCAAAGAGTGACCTCATATTATTGATGGATAGCGAAATCATAAGCATCGTGGTGTATAAATATATCTTTACGTAGTTCAATGTTGGTGGGTTAGCGGTCTCATTAGTGTTGATGACATTACTGGCGAAGTTTAGGGAGCGTCGTAGCTTTTTGATAGCGGTGGCAAGTAAAAGAATTATTGTAATTGTAATTAACTTACTTAATTATTACGTAATTAACATAGCCACTAACATTTTTCTTCGTTACGCAATAAATATTTTTAACTTAAATTGATAATTTAAATATAAATACGTTTAATGGAATCTGATCCCTTATATATTCATCACTAAAAGCTGAATCTAATTTTATTTCTCTTCAGAATAATAAATGAAGTTCAAGGTATTCATCCTAAAACTAATATATAAATAAATAATATATATATAATAATATATAAATAAAATAATATTATAAATAAATTAATAAATAATATTATTTCAACAAGATATAAAATCAAATCTTATGAGAATTTAAACGATTAGATTCTTTTATTAATATTATTATAAGAAAACTAAATTGGTGCTTTACGTAGACATGTACTAAAAATGAAAAATCAAAAACTAAATTATTTATATTGCGACGGGCACACTTTAAATAGTGATGCAATAGTTCTTACACCTATGGTCATACAATGATTAGATTACATTTCGTATAATATACTCAATTAGTAACGAAGTGGACTCGGTGTGGCCATTATTTTAATACAATATTTATATTAATGTAATTATTATATAGAATATTTATACAGTTTCAAAATTTATATTTAATTGCAATATAATAAATTATATTAATGATTCTTAAAATATGTTTTTTAAAGATAATTTTAAAAATTAAATCTAAAAAATTAAAAAGAAATCGTCTCTATTCTAACTTCTGCTACCACCTGGAGCTCAATAATATCATAGTAACTGTTACATTATCACACAATTACATAAAACCGTATAACTTAATTTTTTTAATAGAGTAATTTCACAACATAATAAAATGACGATACTAATAAGAAAATGTAAATTTTCATTCTTCTAACTACGACTAAATTCTTTCATCTATCATTACACTGGATTTTTTTTCGTGAAAAATAATAGATTTCTCAATTAATGTAAACTTAATGTATTTATCACATTGACTCAAAAGCTCCTTATTTAAACTACGGTTCAATCAAAATACTCAAGAGGTATGAAGGTTACAAATATAGTATACAAACGTTGTAACTCCAATTCTAGCTAAATTATGTATATTAGCTTAATCTATTTTTATATGTATAATTTTTTAAGTAATTATATTAAATCGAGATAAAAATTAAATATAAAGTTTAGAATGTTGAAAAATTTAATTTAAAAGTGATATAAAAAAGATCATCTATTACAGTTAAATGATAAATGAAATTATATGAATTTTGTAGTATATAATAAATTAAAAGTATATAATATTATTACAATTAAATTGATGAAGTTTATTATTAATGCCATTTCTTAAAACCGATTCTTAGAAAAATTTGTTTTTGGCAGAAATGAAACAAATCTCATTTAGATAATATGCATTTAATATTTCGATTAAGATGCAATTTATGCTGCCATAAATTTTCATATGAATTTATTTCAGTATATATTATATATTCTAATAACTTACTTTATACAATTCCACTTTCCTAAATGCATCTGCTACGGCAATATTCAAGTCGTAAAATACGGATAAATTGATTATTTTAAATGAAATAACTTTTATATAATAAATTGCTTGAATAAAACTTACAGTCTTTATAATTCATGAAATTCCTGTAATATATATTACAGGAATGAAAAAATTTCTTTCTTATGAAACAAATTTGATAGTAAAAAAGAACCTGTCATTCTATCCCCAGTACCATAGCCACAAAATATATAAAATAATAATAGCAATACTAAATTTAATCGTTTCAATTTAATTATTAAATTTAAATTTAATAATCGTAAAAAATAAACAATTTTTAATAATTAAAGTGATAGTAAATAAATAATAAAAAATTTAATATTATCTTACATTATATCGTTCATATGAAAGCCTATATTCTGTAATTAATAATACAGAAGTTATTTTTAAAAATATATGTAGTAAATTCTATCGCTTTAATTTATACAAAAAATTTATGTAGAAAATTTATTTCTCATTTATAAAAAAAACAAATACGAAATTGATTTCGAAAACATATATTGTTTAAAGATTTATTATTTTTTTATTAATTATTATAATGAAAATGATAGTCACAATATATTAACAAAATTAAGTAAACTATAAATATTACAAATTTTCTGACAATAAAAATATTCAATGCAGAACTTAAATCTTATTAACTTGTTAAATACGTTAAATTGTTATTTACATGATACTTCATGCAAAACTTTTGCATTCTAAGACAAGCTTCTTCAAGCAGTTGTTGCGGTACTGTTATCACTAACCTTATATAAGAAGGATAATTAAAACACTGAAAAATAAAATAAATAATTACGTTTTTCAAATAATATTTTATGAATTATAAATATTCTTTTTGTTTCAAAATATTTGAAAAATGTATTATTAGTAATGAAAATTTTTTTTTCCACTACTTAATATCAATATATATTCGATTATGTATGAAATATAAAAATTGATTTTAAAAGTTATTGCAATAAAATATACCAAATAATAATATTTACATTAAAATAATTCAAATAAGACGAATTGACTAAAGGCAAATTCATTGAGTCCAAAAAATGTATTTTTAATTAATATGAAGTTTTTAGTAATTAATGATTTTATATAAACTCTTGATTCTAGTAAATAATTTTAAATTGAAATATATATTTTTTTAAGTTTTATTTTACCTTAGATACCTAATTAAATATTATTTAAATATACAATTATAATCATCATTATTTTATTTTAATTTTAAATAATTTTGAAGCAATAATTTAACAGAATTTTCCAAATTTCTTATAGGTAAAATTTAATACTATGATAAGTAAAATATTAAAAGAAATAAAAAAAAAATTTAACTATATTTTACTATATTTTAACTAAAATTTATTAAATACATATTTATTTTCGCGAACATATATATAGTGCTTAAAATAAAACGTTAAACTGTTTTTGAAATCAAACATTTTTCAATCTATATTTTTAGGTATGGATTTAATAATAATAAATATTACGTAAATGAAATAATACAAATTACAAATAAAAATACTATATAATTTTACCTGTCCAGGTAAACAGAAAATGGATTCTTCAGTTAAAAGAGATTGAATAAATTCTGTTTCAGTATCAAACTGCGGAAAGCTTGGTAAATCGATGTGTACCTATATAAGAATTTGATAGCTATGATTAAGAAATGAAACTTTCCTTTTTGAGTCAATCACTTTTTAAATATACTTCTAATATTTTACATTATTTTTTAAAAATTTGATTTTTATATATCATTTAAAAATAATAAATAAATAACTCGAAAAAGTAAATTAAAGCATATAAAAAATTTATTTAAATGAAAAAAATTTACCATCATATACATTGCACCCTGCGGCATAACAGGTGTCAGTCCTGGGATTTTTAAAATCTGATCGTAAGTGAGCTTAGCATGAACCTGTTAAAAATACAATATATTATATATCAGCATTCTGTAGGATACAATTTCAATACATTAGAATTAAATCAATTAGTATTCAAGCTTTCATGTTCAAGTTTATACACTTAAAATAATGATACCAAATCGAATTTTACAAATATGCTTATTGTGTAAAAAAATGTTTATATTTCTTTCATTAAAATATTTACAACATGAAATTTTATTTAATTCTTAATATTACTGTTTTCATGACCTAAGTTTATACAAGCATCATACAAATTTTTAACCATTTTGATAGTTAATAAAATTTATATAAAAAATATAACAACCTTTTTTTATACCAAACTAATTACGATAATAAAAAAATTATGTAGTAAAATATTTTAAGGCCATATATTATTATATAATTTTGTTCAAATTAAATCAATAATAATGAATTAATTATAGATTTGGATATAACATATAAGATACCAGTCTCAATGTAGGTTACACACGGCTCTTATCCCAGACATAATAAATTTTATATTATTATGTTAATAAAATGAAATTGTGTACCGATTATTCAAAATTAATTCATATATAATTAAAGAAAAAAAATCACACTTACATGCAGAGTTTTAATAACATTGTCAAAAAATATTTGAGAAGTTTCCTTAAGTATTTTTGGAAGAGCTCCTTGAACAAGGGTATTACTACCAATTATTCGCCGACTTAAAGAGATTAAAGCTTTTCTGATCTTTAAAATTTAAATGAAATTAATATAATTATATGATATAAACATTAGCTTTTTTATTTATTACATAATAACTTAAAAAATAAAAATATTAAACGTTTGATTGATTTATTCAATAACAAAAAAATTATAACTATAAATAACATTACCGAAATTACAATATAATATTTTTTTAACAAATAATACTTATCAAAATTCGTAAAAACACATTTAATACAAAAATTTTAGAATATTGTTTTGAAATTTTGTTATTCTGTAAATAATTTAATTTTTTTTTAATTATAAACAATATTTTATTTAACTTTTTATTTATAATACATAATTATTTCGTATAAATTACTTTAATATTAAAATTTAGTATCATAAATTTAGTATACATAATAATATGGTATAAAATTTGATAAATTTTGTATTATAAAACTATCAAATCATTAAAATATTACAACATTGAACGGAATTAAAAAATTAAGATTTAAAAAAAAATATTCTTATTTAATAAATTTATAAATAAATGTTATTATCCGTATTAATTAATAAAATAAGTAAATACTAATACCGAATGAATTTACTTATATTTCTTACTTCTTTATCTAATATATTATGGCGATCATGAATAATAATCCACCCCATTCTCCATCCTGGCACTAAAAATCTGAAAATAAAATATTAAACTGGCTATACGATTATAAATATTTATACTCGAAAGAGTAGGTAGTTCACAAATAAAATTACATAAAAATATCTATATTCGTATATGCTGTATAAATTTACGTTATTATTTCAATGTCTACTTAAATTTATACTGCCAATTTACAACATTCTATGATTTGATAATTGTGTTTTTTTTAATTTGTAATTATGTTTATTCAATTTATGCAATGATATCGCTTCTTCTATCCATAATGCAATCAATAAAATCTATAACTATATATTTTGTGTTTGTTAACTTATAATCTTTAGTTAAATATAGATACTTTAAAATTTTGAACACGTAATTAAAGTTCGTTTTATTATCCTAATTCTGAAATCTGTAATTTCTGTCTAATCTTGCTTTGGTACTTATCTAGAACAATGCTGCAATCAGGTTTCTAAATTTTATATCTTAATTTTCCAGCTACGTGAATTCTAATTTTAGATTTTATTTCATTAGCGTATGGTAACAACTTGAATCCATAATTTATCTCCTTATTAATGGCTTAATATACTAAAAATAAAGCCACAGTTCCTACACTGCGAACTAGACCTAAACTCTAGTTTTAAGATTATCTTGACAAAGTACCATCATAAATATCTTGACAATAAAAGTAATGACACAGTTTATCTCAACGTAGTCACTGGTCAAAATAAATCGGTCCATGAAGGAGAAAGTTGGGGAACGTTTTTTTTTACTTTTAAGATACTTAATTTATAGAATTACAATTTTTTATAGCGCTTTGTGTTACGACGACCAATAAGTTCCATGACGAGATCATGTAAAATTTCACGCAAAAAGATCTTGTCCGGCGATTCTATAATGGCATTTAATAGTGATGATTGGACCAGCGAGAATCAAGGTACTTAGGTTGCTAACACGAGAAAGCCTGTTATGGGAGGTAGTTCTAAATTGATGATAAGAAGCACAGTTTGGAATGAGTATGTACTACTTCATTGTACAGGCGGGTAATCAATTGCAACAACTGAGCAACTCAAGTATTTAAGCGTACGTGCACTATCTTAATAGCAGTCAAAACAAACCACTGTTATGAAGTAAATGTTAACTTAAAAATTTTTATTGTTATAAATTTAATAACTTTTATTTAGAAATTATATTATCAAGAACATATAATGATATACAAATAAAATATTAAGTTGATTTTTTTTTATAATTATGTAATTTTTATAGAGTTTTTAAATTATATTTTAAAGAAAAGAATTTATAAATGTTTACAATATTAATGAATACTTAAATTATTAGTATATATATAATAATTAGTAATTAGTATATATATTTAAATTATATACCTCTTTGTGAGACCGCTGCAAGATAAAATAGGAATTTCTGTCGATAAAGATGCTATAGGATAAAATGTTCGTCCAGTAAAAACCTGTTTAAATAAACATTAAAAAGAAATTTGATAGTAAAATATTATTATTTTAATTTTTTATTTATCTTTAAAACATTAAATTTATTTTTTATTTGTGTCTAAATTTTTATTTTCTCATCATTATATCGTTATATCTAATGCAAACTGATTTTATGATTGCCAATATAAAATTATCAATATGACGTAATAAATCAATTTCTAATATTTATACTGTATAAGTTTTCTCTTATGCATGACTTAAAAATTTATTTTGATGTCCTTTGCTTTTTGTAAATATTTTGGAAAATAATTAACGATTACATTCAAGAATATAATTTATTAAATATTGAAAATTTAATTTTTTTACTTTTATCAGAATTTAATCTTCTAGTATTTATTAGCTTTATAAGTATAACATTTTATGTATAGAAAATTAGTGATAGTTAAAAATTAATCGCTCATACTAATCGATCAACGTAGACTAACAAGATATCCACACCGCACAACACTCTAAAAAATATGTGCCACCTACTAACTAAGGCCATCCTGCTTCACGATTAAACGATATTATTGCCGAGATACGTCACCCTGCACCGTATTCCTCTTATTATCAATCAACAGAATCCACTTTTGGTACAGAAAAACTGTATTGTTAGCAATATCATCCATGGAAATAAGGCTTGGTTACGCGGAATTCCGCAAGTAAAAAAAAGAATTAATATGGGTAACAGTTACTTTTGTCTCTTAAGGAATGCAGAAAAAATCTCTCAACTCTTTTCGTAACTTTTCATTCAACAGAACTCTTTCGGTCGGGTTCTTCGGTTCCGAATTTCCTCCGGGGAACACCACCTTCTGTCTTATCCACCACGAAATGTGTCATTCTTTCATAAGATAAAGCTTCTGTCAATCCTATTTCCTCTCATCAACCGACCACAGTTTTCTATTTTCTATTTTCTATAACCACTTTTTCTATTTTTTACTAAAAAATTTATTTTCTTCTAAATTTCTTCAAAAATAATATAGTGCATTAAACTCAAGACCTATCTATTCACCTATTAGATTCATAAAAAAATATCGATATATTTCGATTTTCTCAAAATTATTACATAAATAGCATAAATAATAAATAATTAAATTAATATAATGAATATTGAATAAGAAAGTTCACAAGATTACCGTTACTTTTTATCGTTCTAGATACAAGTAGATATTATTAATTTTACCATCGTTTATTAAATCAGATATCACCTTTTATTCCTTTTCTTTTATTTTAATAAATACTAGGTGGTCTTAAATGCACTTGCTACAATATTTATTATTGTACGTACTTATTATTAACTAATAATATTTAGTTCTGCCAAATCACTTGTCTAAATATAATAAAACTGTATATTGATTTTCTATAAGCGTTTAGAACTATACATTTTACTTTATTATTATTATTATCATCGTCATCACTATTATACTTATTCCCATTCGTTGTCTGCATCTTATCGAAGATCGACTTCCTGCAGTTGATCAAGTGATGAGCTTAAGGGAATGAATGAATGTGGAAGTGTGAGGGAAGTATGAACGAGGCCAATGCTTAAAGAAGCTAGACCCATTAAAAAATAATTTTTTCGATAATTCAGTATGGGCGTGGAGCGTATATCGAAACCGCATATCCTACAAACGGGTCTTAGTAGACTACATAAAGATGTAGATGGGCATACTTCTCGTGGATCTTATAAACGGATATCTTGGGAGGAGTAAGAGATTCTACTACTAACACGGAAATTTTACTGAAATAAAATAAAGGGTGGGCGAATGTAAATGAATGAGGCGGCTCTGATATAATATATCATGTATAATATCAATTCTCTGAGGGAGCTTCAGTGTAATACGTACCGAAGAAGTATGGCGACTGTGCAACGGAGATGTATACTTCGTATAGCGTGCTCGTATAGCCTGGTCTTGGAGACGACCTCCCTAGTGGTCATTGGGGTCATTCCCATCGACCTCCTCGCCCAGGAGAGGAAGCTTGTCCACCAGGCAAGGAGGACACTCGACCATGGTGAAGCCAAGGTATGAGCCAGGGAAATATCTCTGCCTAACTGATATGATAGGTGGGAGCAGGATATGCGCGGGAGGTGGAAAACCAAACTAATCAGTCAGGTAGCTGGATCGCTCGGGGATGGGATGAGATTTTAGTGGGTATACCGGCATTGAAGAACAGTAAAGGTGTTGTATCATCTAAGATCTTGCATCAGTTGCCACATAACTTTCAAGAATATGATGAGATAAATAAAAAAGGAACTGATTATCGTTAAAGGCTTCGAAAACAAAATTCTCTACTGAAGAAAATCCATAATAAACTACAAAGGAAAGCGAACTCTAGAAATAAGGATCACAGACTATACAATCAGTGATCGTGAGTATAGTTTTTTTTGTATTCGAAATATCATCTCTCGCGCTGAACGAAACTTTGTTAGATGGTTTGTTTCGTAGGTAGATAGTATGACATTTATCCGAACCATAGAATATGAGCAACAAACTTAGATAGAGATATAAAGAATATGAATGCTTTTTAAGTGATCAAAGCAGTGACAGGAGCAACCATGCAGATGCAACCAAACATGCAAAGAGGT
This sequence comes from Ceratosolen fusciceps, assembly GCA_018883505.1. Classification (NCBI taxonomy): domain Eukaryota; kingdom Metazoa; phylum Arthropoda; class Insecta; order Hymenoptera; family Agaonidae; genus Ceratosolen; species Ceratosolen fusciceps. The sequence continues at coordinate 1,153,413 of RCIC01000030.1, read as the reverse complement.
AATACTGCAAAAGTTTAGGAAATAATCTTAATAATATCAATATATAGATTTCATTAATTTTATTAATAATATCTATAAATAGAATATTAATTTTTCCATATTTAATTTATTAAAAATATTGACATAAAAAAGTCCGTTTAAATAATTAAATCTTTATTTGCAAAAAATAATTTTATTCAAATTATCGAAGCATTAAAATTATTTTTCTATTATTACAAAATTTTTTTAATTATATCTACTAAATTCAGTTTTTAATCAGATATAAAAATTATACGTAATAAATATTTACCATGTATTCATAAATTTCGTCTGCGATGATAGGGACAAAATACTTCATTGCAATGTCTAAAATTTCTAGTAGGTGTTTACGACTAAAAACTGAACCGCAAGGATTGGAAGGGTTATTAATTATAATGGCTGCTGTAGATGCATCAATTTGTGTCTCCAAATCAATCAAGTTAATTTCCCAATTCAATTCAGGCTAAATAAATACTTATTAATAATTTTTTAGATTTATTGTTTATATTTTGTTCAAGTTTTTATCCTTCAAATAGAATTTGTCTAATATTGTAAAAAACTAGATAATTGTAAACGAGTAATATTTTAGTGTCTTTCTAAAAAAAAAAAAAAAATTAATAATAATTTTTTTACTTACGCGGAGATCGTAGAACTTCACATTGATACCTAGTCCCTCAGCAAGTGTTTGATAAATTGAGAAACCGGGGCGCGGTATAAGAATGTTTTGTCCTTCGTGAGCTAGGGCAGTAATGCATAGGTCAAGAGCACAAGAACATCCACTACACAAAATAACATCCTGAAAATGAATAATATTTGTATACAAGTTATAATTTTAGTAATTATTATGATTATGCTTTAAACAAAAAAAATTAACTACTCGGACGTGCGAAGAACCAAAAAAGTAGGTAAGCTCAAATTGATATTGCTCGCGCTTTCGTAAGCTTAACATCTAATAGAAAACTTGCACAAATAGATGCTGTCTTCGAGTGACGACTACAATATTATTAGCTTCTTCATATTATATTTAATACCGAAATCTAATTTCTTGTTTATTAATGGTATTATTAGGATCATATTTCCCTAACGAGGAATATCATGCAGCTGACTCTCATCATTCTTGATATTACCGGGATCAATCTTCCACGTATAATGGAATTGTTAAAACTAAATCTTATCTACTATCTACGACATATTTTTTTTCTGTTCGGTCTAATACCATTTTAAAAATACATTTCAAAATTTTTTTTTCTATTTGTTTCTTAATCTCTTTCGGATTTGTATGTATTAAAAATAAATAGATTATGAATTTTTTTTTTTTTTTTTTAAAATATTTAAGTAATTAAGAAAATTATTTATCAATAATATTAATTATGACATTTACATAAAACCCATAATAAAAATAATATTTAATAAATATAAAATACATTTAGTATATTTCAAAATCTTAATAAAATATAAATATGTACTAATTATTATGGATAATTATTACAATAAAGATGTTCTTTTCAGATGTTAAATTTTGAATTAATTACAAGATATTTAAACAGAGATTCTATTATTAAATTGATATCTAATATTATATAATTAATAGATTTATTTTACAAATAAAAATAAAACATCTATCTAAACATAATTATTGCTTTAAAATACATTTGTTAAAAGCAAATTTATTATATTATTAATTTTACACGATCTTGTATTATATATCCGTATTTTATTTCAAATGAAAATAATTAAATTTTCTATGTTTAAAAATACAAATACTAATTTAGTGTTCAATTGATAAATATACTTAATCTCAAAATATAAACATTGAACTCTTTAGAAAATTAAGGACTAACTTAAATTAAATTATATTACCTTAATATTTACTATACTTTACGATATAATCTTTTTGAATTTTAATTTTTTTGAATAGTTTGAAAAATTAATTAATTAAAATTACATACCACTTTACTATCTATTTACTATCTAATTAATATTATTAGATAGTAATGGTATTAATTTAAATACTGTTATTTAAGTTATTAATATAAAGTATATAGTAAGTTCCTTTTTTACGAGCGAGTTCTGTAAACTATATTACATATTTTAAAAAAAAGCAGTTTCGTTTTGCAACTTACATTTACATTTATTGTAAAATATTCAGTAGAACTATATTCTGCTACAGCTTGTCTTGCGTGTTCAAATCCTAAAAATTATACTATTACTATTTAATAATACTGTCATAAATGAATTAATTCTATAACGTTTAGTTACCCGAACTTGGTGCATAACCATTATATAATTCACATTCTATGCTTTCTTTCATGGCTTCTATAACTGTTTTAGCTGGTTTTAAATTGCCAAATAGTGTAGGATCACCTTAAAAATAAACTGTTTATTATTGTATTGAACGCAATACTTGTATAAATTTATTTATAACTATTGTACATAAATTGTTTATACTATTAATTATTTATATTATTATAGTTATTTCATTCATTAAATATAAGAAGCTAGACTAAGAATTTATAAAATATTTTTACTCACATTAAATTAAAATTTTTGTTTAAATTATAATTTGATCAATTATAGTTTTAAGACTGAAATTGTGTATAATTTTTAATGCAAAGAAATGTAGACTTATTCGATTGTTACTTAATAATTATATTGTGTAATAATTTCAATATTTTATTATTTTTATAAAATAAGTTAAAAAGTGTTAAGAAATAAAGGGTTATTGAATTGTAAAAATTTAAATAAAGGAAAAATATGTATACTTTATCAACAAAGTAATTAAATTGTGTGTTTAATTTAGACGTTTTTATAATTTATTATATTAGTTAAAAACCAGTTGTGCGTCCAAAGAAATGCTCAATTACTATTTAACACAAACATTCCGAAAGACAATAACAAAGGATGTTTTTTATTTACGTTAGCATTTTCTTGCAATCGGATATTTTAATTTTTTTTATGTCTGGGTACCGTCCTTATTTTTCTCATCGGGAAAACACGTCTTCAAATAACGTTTTTTTTTTATAAAAAGGTTAAGGATATACGCAGTTACGATCTTTTTTTGGTCTCAACCAGTTGTCGATTAATATTAAATCCAAGTATTAAACGATTCGCCGTTTTATTTTTGTTTTAATCAATAAAAGTAAGCCTGGTTCACTTATAAAAATAAATGATAAGATATAATTTTTACACTATAAACAACAATTTATGATTAATGTATAATTAATTTTTATATTTTATTGGTTTGGAGATAGGAATTAATGAAAAAATTACTTTTTAACATAATCGAACAGCATTACTCACGATAGCTTATTTTATAATTTTATAATTAAAAAATAATTTTAATATTTCCTAAAGTAAAGTACAATAATTAGAAATATATTTTTTAACAGTGCATTTTGTACAATAATTTCTGAAGTAACATATTTATATTAACATATTTACATAATAAACTCATAGTTCACCATTACATACATTTCATAACTTACCAATTGATAGAGAAATTAGCGATTTTTGAGGATTAGGCTCCATGATAACATTTTCAATGACAGATCTGATAGGATTATGAGTTCTTTTGGCAATTAATGACGCTTGTACATTCCATTCTTTGCGTGATTTATTTATGGTATTTATCTTCATTTTAATAGAATTCATAATAAAAATGATTTCAATATTTAAAAAAAGTTACGTAATATATTTTAAACTGATTACTCTCTAAAAAAACTATGCATATGTTGCGGATTCAAACATTTAACCTCATGAAATATTTTACATGAGATATAATTATATATTTTAACAAACCTTTGTTTTATTTCAGATTGCTAAAACTCTAACAATTCTTAATCATTCAATTATTTACTATTTTTGCTTCCTTGTTATAATTTTTTTTACACTAACAATATTAATAATATAAAAGAATAATAATGAATTCGGGTACTTGGTTTTCGATCGACTGATCATCGTAGAATAAGATTTCTTGATTATATTAATCAGAAATTTACTTTTTAGTAAAAAAATAAATGAACCGGTCAGATCGGTCGAATTTATTCCATACTTCTTTTATAATTAGTTGTATCAAAGATTCAATTATTTTTGGGTGCTGATTTTGTTTTTTTGAATTCTAAATTCAAGTATTGTGTGATGCACATTTATATACGTATATTAATTATATATATGAATGAAGCATGTTATTATGAATTATGACGTATTTGAATGTGAAATTTTTAATTTTAATTAAATATTAGTTATTTTCTTATATTTTTCAGTTTTATCTGAATCTTATAAATTAGAACCCTAGAAGGGTGTATATATTAAGGAACATTTATTGGTAAGATGTACTATAGTATACAGTTTTTTTCACTCATATGGTTTTTTTTTATAATAATGAATAATTTTTAATTTATTTTAAAAATAAAATTACGGAAATTAAGAAAAATATTTATTCTAGTTAATAAGTACTTAACAATTAACAGAAGATAAATTGTATCCGAAAAATGTTAGTATGGATGTATGAAAGATTCATAAAACTAATAAAGTAAAAGAAGCTTGACTATAAAATACTTCTTTATTTTACATGATTATATTTTGAATAACCTTGGTTATATTACTATATTTATCACTTTTATCTTACTTTTTTTAATCCATTTATTTCATTACGTGCATTAACATATCCTTAAATTAATAAAATGTATATTCTATTATTTACTCTTATTTAATTTATGTACGAATATATATTTAAAAAGTTCGAACAAAAATGTTTGTACTTGTAAAGTAATAACAAATTTCAGTAAAAATAATCAAAATTTTGAATATATTATATATATATAATATTATATAATATAATATAATATAATATAATATAATATAATATAATATAATATAATATAATATAATATAATATAATATAATATAATATAATATAATATAATATAATATAATATAATATAATATAATATAATATAATATAATATAATATAATATAATATAATATATATATAGTGAAAACATGTTTGCATATACAATGCATTAAAGATATGAAATACTCATATGACATATAGAAATCTAAAAGTTATTATGATTTTGATATACTATTAAAAAGATTTTCATGTAAGAGTTGTACTATAGTTTATTTTGAATTATCAACTCAATTAATGACATTATCTAAATAAGTATTACAGATTACATTTTAATTAAATGTCGGATAAAATAATAATAGAACTTCAAAATGTATGGAAATCCTTTAAAATTTATAGTATATTATTGAATAATAAAGAAAATTGTACATACGTTTGTTATTAATATTTTAATAACAGAAAAAGCTATTTAAAAAAAGTAATCATTGTAATTATTTTAATGAAAAACGACTAACAAAGAATTTGAAAATACAATATTTTAGAACGTGATGAGCGTAAAAAAAAAGAAAAAACATATATTCATCTTGCAAGGATGCCCACTTGGCAAGACCCGATGAGATTATACAATTTATATGCGAAGCTCTAATGTTATATGTATCTTTTTTTTTATTACAATGTTGCTTTTGATAAAAGTTTTCTTTATTTCTGCAAATTTATTAGAATTTGTTATTTTTAGTTTTATATTATTAATTGAATAATTAGAAAATTAATTTTGTAGATAAAATTATCAATTTTCCTAAAATTTTGTAAATAAAATGCTGAAATATTAAAATGTTGATTAGGAATTCGTATTTTTATATAACAAAATTTTATTTACAAAATATTTTAATATAAAAAAAATTTGATAAAAAATAAATTTTTGAAAAAACGTTAAATTTTTTATAATTTTAAATAAGTTTAAAATTTAAAACTTACATTTCATACAAATTTCTATGCTGAAAAAAATAAGTACTTATTACAAAAAGTAATTAAAATTAAAATTAAAATTAAAATTAAAATTAAAATTAAAATTAAAATTAAAAGCTGGTTATTGATGCGTAATATACTTACTAGTTCTTTGAAAAGTTCATAATTAAAAAAAATGATTTAATACAAATATGATTTTAGTAACTTACAACATATATATATATATATATTTAAAATATTTTTTAATAAAATTTAATTTATAAATTGATAATGTTTTTTATATAAATGCAAAATATATAATGAATAAATTACCAATAAAAAAATTTGTTTGAACTTTAAATATCAGAATCAATTTATTTATAATTATGATAGCTACAGTCATTTTAATATATCATATATACTAATATCAATATAAAGATTAAGTTTACATAAATTAAAAATGTATCTAATGTTTTTAATGAAATATAATCTTTTTTACATAATTTTATGAAAACAAAAGTTATAGAGTATAATATAGATTATAGAATAAAATCTATTATTCATTTCAAATAAATTAATATTTTTAATTTAAAATAAAGAAATCATTATTTTTTCAATAAGAAGTTAAGCTTATTTAATAGGTTTTAAATTTTATCGACTATGTAATAAAATATCCATTACTATATTGATATTTTTTTTTAGTAATTTTATAATATATATGTTAAAATTTCATGTATAACATCATATTGGCAATATGCATTGTAATACAATAATAAAAACTATTTTTTTCAGACTACAAAACTTTGCTTTACTTGACTTAAAAATGTATGTATAAAATATATGAGCATAACATTTTACAAGTTATAAAAAACACGTACTAACATGGTTATAAAAAGAGTAAAACAAAAATAATCTAATCTGAATTAAAGACATCAATGACTTGTACAAGCTAAGTCTGATGCAGATAAAATTATAGAACAAATAAATGTAGATATAAAATACTAAATGAAAAATAGGTTTACATATGTTTGTATTTGAATATATCTTGGTATTGTTTTCTTATAAAATGTTTTCTATTACAATTACTAATTTATTTTTTAAGCTTTTAACACTGGTATGAATTATTATAAAATTAAAAATTTATTTATGACTTCATTTATCTAAAATCTAAATTTTCAACTTATAGGATAAGTTCATTAATTAATCAATATCATTGTGTATAGCAGCTGGTATTTGAAAATATTACGTGTTCTTCAAACACACTTGACAACGACTTATTCGAGAACGTAGATTCCCAGCTTTTAAAGTTTGTTTTTCAGGTTTTTGGAACTGATAATTGTCCTCAATTGTTGCCATCCAAAAACTGAATTCATTTGAATAATAATGGCAATGTCCTTTAGCACCATTGCACTCAATGAATGGAGTAGCACGAAAATCTTCTAAACAAGATCCAGGACTAGACAGAGATTGTCCACCTCCTTGTGAACCTGCTCCAGTATGCTAGAAAAATATAATTTTAGGATATACTTTTCACTTTTAAATTAAAACAATTCTAATACATTTACTATTATAGTTAGTTTACTTTATTTTAAAACATTAATATCAATAACTTTTCCATTTCCAAAGATTAACAAATCTTTACAAATTTCTACCACCTCTATGTGTGAAAAAATATAAACATTTGTTGAAATTATATATTTTTAATTCTAAATTTTATCTTAATTAAAAAAATTAAGTTTATAAAAATTATTTGAGAAACTATTAAAATGATTAATATTTTGTTAATATTAATCTACATTTGTTAATTACTAGTAGTTATATATATAAATATATAAATATATATTTATAAATATATTTGCTCATTGCTCATATTAAACAAATAAATATTCGATTGATTATATTAATATCATAAACAAAATTTATACAAACCATTACAAAACTATATCCTATCCAAAGACCAGACCACCCATCAGGACACTCAGGAATACTAAGTGATTGACTATGAACTGCTAAAACATTTGCTGGTACCTCACATACGACACATCTACATAAAATGATAATCTTAATATTTTAATATGATTCTAATAATAAGAAATTTAGTATCTAGGTAATTAAAATTTATTTTATTTTAGTATTAATTTAAATAAAAAAATTAAAATAAATTTTTATGAATAATATATATGCCTAAATTATAAATTCTTTATCAGTAAAATTTATTTATAAGAATCTGGGACATAGTGATAATTATACAAGTTCTTCACTTAATTATTAAAAGTAATATTTATATATTCTAATAAGAGACAATAAACTAATTTCATAAACAATATTTAACAATTTATAAAATTTATTTACCTAGAAATATATTCCTCTATATATGTTTCTTCGACAGGCATCATTGGAATCGGACTATTTGTAGATAACCAATACGATCGATCGTTTCTGCTAGCATAATGACAAACGCTATTTACATCACAAAATAAAAACGGCATAGTTGAAAACTTTCTCACGCAGGAACCGGCATAACCTGTTTGTTAAAAGATTATTGAAATTAACAAAATTCTTCAATAATATAATAATAATCTTAGTAAAAGTAATTTAACTTAAGCATATTAAACTATTAATATTTAATAAATATTTGAATTGACAATAGAAATTATATTAGAAAAAACTATTAATTAAGTAACTCAACATTAAAATTAGAAAATTAGAAATTAGAATGAAATTAAATTTCATCAACAAAAAATTGGAACAATAAATATTTAGTATTGTTTATAATATTATATTTTATTATAAATTTAACTTTAATTCTAATTTCAAATAATTTTGTATTATTTAACGTTTTATATATTTTAAAAATTAATATTTTTTTTATCTACATATACTACTTGTGAATTTTTAATATTTTACAAATACTGTTGAAAACAATTTAGTTTTATTTTTGTTTCTTATATGACTTATTAATAATCTATTATAATCTTATATACTTTAAATATATTGTGGATATATTATAAATTTTAATATTTGAAAGATTTAGATATTAAGTTAAATTTAATAAAGAAAAAATTCAAACACCTTAAATATTGATATGATATTTATAAATAATAAAAATATATATGTAAATATGTATTTCCTACAATTTAAATTATAATGTATTACAAATACTTAAATAAGAATATTCTACAATTTTTAAGTTCTAAAAAATATCAATTAAAATTTTATTAATTTCATAATAGAAAAAGTCTTTTATTTACGTTTTTTTTTAAATGTTTACATATATATATGGTTACATATATATATATTTGATTTTATTGTACAAAATAATTTTATAATTATATACAGTTAAAAATCGATAAATATTTAAAATTTTCTTTCTATAATTCCTTGTTTTATAGATAGTAATTAAAATTAAAACATTATTGAAAATGATTTTGAAATTAGATTTTCATAAACTGGTTAAAAACATTGTTATCATTTTGATACAATATTTTGAAAGGTTAAAAATATATTTTTAATGTTATAAAATGACTTTCATGTTATTATTAAATACTGTTGTATTACTTTACTTAACACCAATATTTTAAAATAATTTGTACGGAACTGCAATAAAAAAATTTATTACTTTTTCGAATGAAAGTAGATTAATAAAATTAATTTCAAAGATAAACAAAATACAATAAAAATGTTTAGATGTATTAAAAGACAATTATTTGTATGTTTTCTGTTTCTTTGATAAATAAATAATATAAATGAATTAAATATAAATATATATATATATAAATTTATATACCTAAATCTTGAGAATGTGCTCTTTCATCTCCATCAGTATATAAAAGACTATATCCTTCCCAAAGTTTTACATGTCCTTGTTCACATTCTGGCACAGTTTGACTTTGACTGTGTTTTACAAGTAGAATACCAGTGAGATAATCAGGAGAAGATTCACATGGAATTCCTGGTTCACCTGGAACTCCTACAGGTCCTATTGGTCCTGTAAGACCTGTTGGACCTGGAGGTCCTTGTAAACCAGGAGAGCCTCTTAATCCTGGTGAACCAGGGGGTCCATCAAAACCTGGTAAACCTTTAGGTCCATCTAGTCCTGGGAATCCAGGAGCTCCTGTTTCACCTTTCTCACCAGGTAAACCAGGTGGACCGATTGGACCTAGAAATGAGAATATAATATAAATATTGTTACCATATTTAATTAAATGTATTTTTTACATCGAAATAATAGTAATTTTACCAGGAAAACCTCTTTCTCCCTTTTCTCCTCGTTCCGTTGGTATAGGTATGCAGTCTTCTCCTTTATCTCCTTTTTCTCCATCTAAACCAGTTTCGCCAGCACGACCAGGAATACCAGAAAATCCTTGATCTCCTTTCTCTCCCGACAGTCCTTGTGGGCCGGCTACGCCATTCCATCCTCTTTCACCTTTCTCTCCTGGTCTACCATCCAAGCCATCACGACCTTATAAAAATAATTCAAAATATCTTAAAATATTGTTCAACATTTTAATTTGTTAAACAATTTTTACCTGGATATCCTGTTTCTCCTTTCTGACCGGAAGCTCCCGAAACTCCAGGTAGGCCCCTATCTCCTTTTAGACCTCTTTCTCCTAATAATCCAGGTATTCCTTTTACACCAGGACTGCCGTCTCGACCCGGTATTCCAATGGGACCCGGAGGTCCAATATCTCCTTTTATACCTTGTGGACCAGGTAATCCGGGAAAACCACTATCTCCTTTTATTCCTGGTAATCCAGGAAAACCGCGTTCTCCTTTGGCTCCAGAAAAACCTGGAGTACAATCTTTACCGTGTTTACCAGAAAGTCCAGGAAGACCTTTTTCTCCCTTTATAGTAAACCCTGATGGTCCTGGTAATCCAGATGGTCCACGATCACCTGTAGTTACATCCAATTATTCAATAATCAAAAATATGTTGTAGTATACCAAATCATTACATTTAAGTTATTACCATTATGTTATTTAATGAGTAATAGATAGTTTACAATATGAATAATATTAATATTATTACCGAACGTAAGGGGGGGGGGTGCACTCAACGGTGCTAGGGGCGGGAGCAGGGCTGGTATCGCGCCCAAAGGCTAGTAGCGAGGAGGTTTCCCGGTCCGAACCCGCGAGCCTCCAGCAACGAGGAATGGGCTGAGAGAGAGCTACGAAAGGCCCGAGACCAGCGAGAGCGAGGCGTGCCTAACACCGGGGCGAGAGAGCCGGTTAAAGCACGAATCCAGTGGGCCCGGGAAGGGGAGCCGGTTAAGGCAGGAAGCCAGTGGGCCTCGGAAGAAAGGGAAAGCCGCCCACGCCGCAGGGAAACCCGGAAAAGGATTGGCGGAAAAACGGGGAGAGAGCAGGAACGACGCGGGAGGATGACGCCGAACTCGTCAAGGGGGAGTCGGTCACCTCCTAGCCACTACGGGGGGTTTGTGAAGTCTCTTGCGATTAAGGGATACAGCTCTCTTCGCAAATAAACACATAAAAAAGCAATCGACAAGCTGCGCATCCATTGTAAGCGGGGTGGCAGCGATACCCTTGTGTGAGTCCGCGAGCCGCGCCCGCATACTCGTGAGTGGGCTGAGACGGAGTCGCGAGTTAAATAACCCGCTACTTGGCCGACGTTGCCGCGCCTCAGCAGGAGAAAGCAATGCGCCACGGGCGTGGGTACCCGCGAGGAGTCGCGAGGTAACGCCGCACGGCAGCAGGGGGAGTCTGCGAAGAATCGCGAGGCAGCGCCGCACCGCAGCGGAGTGAGAAGAGTGGATAGCGGGGGTGAGGCGTCACCTAGGCAACGCTATCAAGGGACGAGGTGTCGTCCGCCATTTTGGCAACGCTTGACGTCAGTGGTGACGTCAGCGCCGCATCGGCGCAGTATCTCAGTCGGCGGAGTCTCATGTGACAGCAGTCGAGCTGCACGCCGCGAGGGTCGTGGCACGACTGAGGACAGCGCGCGGGGAGCGGAGCGGTGCTACGGCGTCAACTGGCTGGGTATGCGCGCAGTGCGCGAGTCGCGCCGACATGGCGCGAAAGGGCGCCAAATTCAAAGGTTGAATTTGCCCGACGCGCGCACGTCGACCAAAGAAAGCGTGGAAAATTTGAAATCGTGATTGCGACGGCGGCTCGTACAAAGTAGGATTCACTGGGTGGAAACGAAACGAATTGCAAATTCGTCGATCTATAGTTCCGAAGTGTGTCACCTTAGACTTATTCCAGCCCACCTGCGATAGGTTAAGAACTATTGTAAGAACGGATTGAGAAACTACGCGTTGATATAAGCTAAAAGAGTGATATTGTAAAAAACTTGTGTGCCATTGGCGGACGAATAATAAAGTTTATAAGACCTTCAAATTAATAAAGCGTTCATTGGACATCATCCCGAGTTATTACTCCTCCCTCATCGTACACGACCCACGCGATCCTCATGTTGCGTAACAAATATAAAACAAAATTTTTTAATCAATTAAAGAAATAATTATGTATTTGATATTTCATTTAAATATAAATAAAATTGTTTATTATCACAGTGAAATTTTATGTTTCGGCATTTCATATGACTCAAAATATTTATGAACAATATATTACAAATGTTAACTTTATAAATACAAAAAACTATAAATATATAAATATATATACTTTAAAAAAATGTTTGTTTCTGTACCCATTTTATAAAAACATACCCTTTTCTCCTGTAATTCCTGGAGGCCCAGGAAAACCTTGAATTCCTTGTTCTCCTTTATCACCTTTTTCACCCGTAAAACCTATAGGTCCAGGAAATCCGATATCACCGTTTTCTCCAGGTCGTCCAGGATATCCAGGTAACCCAGGTTCTCCTTTTTCACCCTTGATATTGACAGTTAATCCGGGCGGACCACGTTCACCAGGTTCTCCAATAGGTCCGGGATAACCTATTTTTCCATCAATACCTAAAAAGTTTTTAAGATTTATATATTTATCATATTATTAAATTATGTATATAATTATTTAAATATTTCTCATAGTACCGTGCATTAGTATATAATAGTCATCTTTTCGTTATGCATATAGATTATATTAATATTTAGATAATAATTTTTAATTATAAATAAAATTTTTTAAAAGTAATGATCAAAATTCTTATTCATTTTCTTAACTTTAATATTCATAAAACATATGCACTTTCCAATGTAATAATTTGAATATTTCAATAAATATTTTGTTGGTATATCTACAATTTCAAAAATGACTATGAATAAATATTTAGTATAAAACTTAAAAAGTTAACTATATAATATAAACATAATATTTTGTAATATATTAAACTATAGATACATAAATTTAAATAAAATTATAATTACAAATATATTTATAAAATTACTATATTTAATGTAATGCGTAGATTATATTAAATTATTAAAGAATAACAAAATATAATTAAGTATATTTAGATTATTTTTAATATATATTTTCACGTGTGAAATATCATAGTATAACATAATTACTTAGTTAAAAAATCAAATTTATAATTTTCTTATAATAAATCATAAGATAGAAATTATAGTCTAAAGTTTTAAATTATGGAAAAATTAAAATTACCTGGTAGACCCGGTTCACCTTTTGGACCATCAAATCCAGGTCTTCCAGGAACGCCTGTTTCTCCATCTAAACCAGGAAATCCAGCAATACCTGGAGGCCCGATATCACCTTTTTCTCCATCAACACCGTCCAGGCCTGGAATGCCGGGTTCACCAGCAAGTCCCGGCAAACCCTTTGAATTGTAATAAAAAAAAACTATGAGAAAAGTACATTGATATTTTTAAAAGTATGACTATTTATATTTATGATATTTTATGAAATTTAGGTGAAGTTATACATGACACAATTAATAGGAGTTTTTTATTTGAAATGCAATAGCAATGTAGAATTATGTTATATTTATTATCTTTTTATTATATTTACGTAAATTCAAGTACACTACGATGTAACAAAATATAATTTAAATAATACTAACAGAATCACCCTTTTGTCCAGGGAAACCATGTAATCCGCTATCACCTTTTTGACCTTTCTGACCCGATAATCCATCTCTACCAGGTAAACCTGGTTCTCCCTTTTCTCCAGGAATTCCATCGTGACCATATCCAGGTAAACCTGGTTCACCTTTTTCCCCATCAGATCCATCACGGCCAGCTGGTCCTTGTGGCCCTCGAATTCCAGGCATGCCGGGTTCACCTTTTTGCCCTTTTTCTGATACTTCACCTGGTTCTCCTTTTTGTCCCTATTTTATTTTTAGTTTAATAATATACTGTATTATAATGAATTAATAAAATGGATAAAAATATTTATAGGTAGAAAAAAAATAATATAAAAATTCATAACGAAAAGTGTTCTGTCATATTGTGTTGATATAATTTTATTTTATATCATCTTTTTATAGTTATATATTTTTGAAACTACGTATATATTTTTATTTTAAAATATTGTTTAAATACAAAAATCATTATTATTATTATAAAATAATTATTATATTTGCAAATAATTAATATTTATATTTTAAGCTTTAAGTCATTTTTAATATTTTAAGTATAATATCTTATTAACTTTTTAAATAAAAATATTAATCTTTCGATTTAATGTGCTTCTGTTATAGCAACATATCTGTTATTATATTATGAAATAATATATAATGTAACATTTTTAATTATACTGTTTAATATATTCATTTACATAATTGACAAATACAAAATAAATCAATATATTTTTTTCAAATTATAAAGCAAAAACGAAATAAAATTTTAAAACAAAACAAAATTTTTCCAGTTCCAAATTACAAATAAATTATGTTGAATTACAAATATAAAATATTTACGTAATTTAATATATTCTATATAGTTTAAAATATGTGCTTACAGGAAATCCGTGGTCTCCGCGATCTCCTTTAGTTCCTAGAAGACCTACTCGACCCATTGGTCCTAATTCTCCGGGAAAACCAACATCACCTTTTGAACCAGGTTCTCCAGGATTCCCTGGTTTCCCGTCCATACCAGGCATGCCTGGAAATCCTTGTAATCCCTTTTCCCCCTTTAGTCCTTTCAGACCTGGAGCGCCATCGCTACCAGGTTGACCTAATTAAAAATTTATGTATTAAATTTTATTATGTTATTATCTGGAAAAATAAAATATAAATTTTTTAATACCTTCATTGAATATTATTATATAAATTATAATGTAATAAAAACGATATTTTTAAATATAATAGTAAAATAATTTTGTAAATTAATTAAGCTACCTTGTAAACCTGGAGGACCCCTACGTCCAGAAAATCCTTTAGCGCCATCAATACCAGGTACACCAATATCACCTTTTGGTCCTGGTAAACCAGGCAAACCAGTGCGTCCAGGTTCGCCGGGTAATCCAGATTCACCTTTTTTATTTTAAATTGAACATTAACTTTATTAATAGAAAAAGAATATTTTTATTGTTATTGTTTACCTTTCTGTCCATCAGTTCCTGGTGTTCCAATTATACCCATGGGTCCTGGTGGCCCAATTGGACCTATATCTCCTTTTTCTCCCGGTATACCTGGAATTCCATTTAAACCTGACTCTCCAACATCTCCTTTTTCTCCGTCGAATCCTGGTAAACCCGGAAATCCTATTGGACCTTCATTTCCTTCTGGTCCAGGTATACCTTGGTCACCTTTCGGACCTTGTGGTCCAGGTAATCCTGGACTTCCTTTCATAGAAATACCAGGTTCTCCTTTGCTACCTTTTAAACCACTTAAGCCAGGGAATCCTCGAGGTCCGATCTGACCTACTTCACCAGGAAATCCCATTGGACCTGTGTTTCCTTTTTCTCCTCTTGGACCTGGAAATCCTCGAGGACCTGATGGACCAGGAGTTCCGATTGGACCAGTCGGTCCTGGTAAACCCTAAATTATTGTAAAATGATCGAGTAAATAAAAAATAAACGTAATTTATGGTTCTTAACTATAAACTTTCAAATAATAAAAAAACATACTGTTTCACCCGGGTAACCTCTATCACCCTTTTCGCCATTATGACCAGAAAGTCCTGGTTCTCCTTTTTGTCCACGATCTCCAATTGGTCCTTTAGTAGCTTCTTGTAAATTCAAAGGCGGACACATTCCTAACGTTATGACATAACATCGAAAAATATTTTTCTCTTTTAAGTAAACAAAAAAATAATAAATGAAGAATATAATTCATAATGAAAATACTTTATATTATACCTGCATCTCCTTTCATTCCTGGGAAACCTGGCTCGCCTTTTTGTCCCGGGTAACCATCACGACCTCTATCTCCTGCGTCTCCCTTAATACTTGATCCCATTTCTCCTTTTCTTCCAGGTATTCCAGGCCTTCCAGGTATGCAATCAGGTCCTGGGAAACCACGGTCCCCCTTAACGTAAATTCATTATTAAAAAACATGTTATAAAATTTTAGTATATTAAATTTAATTTCTTATACCGCGTCCCCTTTTGTTCCAGGAAATCCCGGACTGCCTACTATACCCTTTTCTCCAGTAGGACCTTCTGGCCCAGGTGGGCCAGGTCTTCCGTCGATTCCTCTTTCACCTTTCTGACCTTTATCACCTTTAAACTGTTCTTTAGATATTAAACAGTCTTTCCCTTTTTCTCCTTGTGGACCTGGGGCACCAGGCATGCCATCTTTTCCCTTAAATTTGTTAAAATATAAATTAACTAACATTAAAAATATTGATCTTAAATTTAAAAAGTATGTATAATAAATAGAAAATACTATAACAATTATTTCATTAAATTCATACTCGTAAACCAGGAAGGCCTGTTGGACCTGATAAACCATCAAGACCTGGTGCACCCACAAATCCTCGTTCCCCTGGGGGTCCACGACCACCAGGTAGTCCGTCTTTTCCATCTAATCCCCGGTCTCCTTTGATGCCTTTTATTCCAGGCAAACATTGCGTGCATTTTCCACCTATATCTCCTTTTTCTCCAGGAAGCCCTGGAAATCCTGGCGCGCCGTCTCTACCAGGTGAACCAACTTCTCCTGGCAATCCAGGTTGGCCAGGTAATCCAGGTATACCTTCTAATGAATCGCCAGGACGTCCTCGTTGTCCTCCATAACCCTTTTCTCCTTTTTGCCCTTTTGCACCATCCCTTCCAGGCACTCCATCCATTCCTGAAGGACCCTATTACATTTAGTATTTAATAATAGATATTATTTTAAAATACTTAAATGACGTTTGAATATTAGAGTTATTTTACAAAATGTTCGTATAAATATTTATTTTTAATAAAAAAATGTTTATTCATAAAATTTACAATTATAGAGAAGCCTTTTTCGCCCTGTAAACCTCTTGAACCCGGAGGTCCCATTGGCCCAGTAAAACCACGCGGCCCAATATCTCCAGGAAATCCTGGAAGCCCTGCTTCTCCTTTACTACCCTTATCACCTGGGGGACCTTCAGTTCCAGGAACACCTGCTAAACCAGGGCCACCTGCAGGTCCAATTGGTCCTCTCGGTCCTGGAGTACCTGGATAACCATCACCTCCTCTTAAACCTATAGGCCCTGGATAACCTCTAGGTCCTTTCTCTCCAGGTGGACCTGGTTGTCCTTTACCACCCTGTTATCAACAAATTTTATACTAAATTATTTTATAATTTTACAATTATCAAACATAAATTTTAGTATAAATCATGCATTCTAATTTTAATATAAATAAAATAGAAATCAGTTATGTTAACAATTTTATTAAAACGATCCATTTCTCTTACACCAGGCAGTCCTGGAGGGCCTCGAATACCAGGTATTCCTGGTGGTCCATCCAAACCAGAATCACCTTTAGGGCCTGGAATACCGGGTAGACCATCAGCTCCATCATAACCTCGATCGCCTTTACGACCAGGAGGCCCTGGAGGTCCTGAATAACCATCACGACCCTAAAAAAATGTAATTATAATATCACATACCCAGAAATATTAAAATTTAACAATATTAATAAGTATTCTGTCAATTATTATATGAAAATGTTTTTGAAATAATTGGTTTAAATGTAAGAAATTATATTAAAATGTATTCATACTCGTATTCCAGGTGCACCAGGAAGACCTTTTTCTCCTTTTAGTCCATTTAAACCTGGTAATCCATTGTCTCCCACGTATCCAGGTTCTCCTTTTTGTCCATAAGGTCCTAAATCACCCTAAAAATATTTGATGTTTAGTTTACACGTTTCTAAGTTTTTGTTCTTCTATACTTTTAAAATTTATTCATATAATATAATTAAAATTACTGGAGATATTACGATTTTTATTATAAAAATGTTTCAAAAATGACGTTTTTACGAAAAATATGGCCAATTTAAAAAAAAATTATAAAATATTTTAATATTACATACAAATAAAGCAAATTATACTTAAGAGAATATCTCTAATATTAATTTTGAGTAATTACAAACAAAACTAATTTAATATTTTGCTTTTTAATATAAGTATAAGTTTAAGTTTGATATAATTTTTAATATAAATTTATATAGTACTTTTTTATAAATTCTACAATACTAAATAATTTGTAAATTTTTAATTTAATTCTAGAATATTTATACATGATTACATCTAAATTAAAAATATATACTTTGTCACCCTTTGCGCCTGGATTTCCAATAGGTCCTATTACATTTTCTGGAGGACTCGTGAATGGAGTAAGCGGATAACTTTCCCCTGGTGGTCCAACTTCGCCTTTTATACCTTTATCTCCTTTAGGTCCTTCAAAACCAATACCCATATGACCTTTTTCTCCCTTCATTCCTTGCAAACCCGGAAGACCCTTTAAAATTATACTTATTATATCTTTTTGTAATTTTATACGATTATAACTATGTTTTGAAGGTTATAAAGGTATACTCATTTTAGTATGGAAAATATTGCATTATTTAAATTTCAAATATACTTTTATTTACAGATAGCAAAACGTTTAATTAATGTATTAAATATTATTTTATCAGAAATTATTTCAATTGATTTCGTCGATTAGGTAAGCACGTAATATGATTAATGTAAATATGATTATGATAGTTCTAAACATATTTCTGTATTCTTTCTTATCAAATTTTTATTTTATATATAATAATATAAATGGAATTAAAATTTTATAGTTCAATATTAAATATTTCAGTTTGAGCAATTGATAAAAAAAAGGCTTTGTTTAAAATTTATTACTTTTACAATATTGATAAATATAATTTACTAAAAAATTATAAAATGTTTAAAATACGAAGTAAGTTTTATTAACTGTATTGAATTTTAGATTATTTATAATATTAAGCACTTTCATTTAATATATTAAATAAACATTTATACATACCACTGGTCCTTGTTCACCTTTTGGTCCAGATACTCCAGGATTTCCTTGAGGTCCTGGAATTCCTCGAGCTCCTTGTACACCGTCAAGTCCCGGTTCACCTTTCTGTCCAGTTAAAAGTCGACCACAGTGACCTGGTTCTCCTTTATCTCCTTTGTTTCCTATAATACCTGGTAATCCTCGAGGTCCAGGTTCTCCTGGTGATCCATGAAGTCCAGGAAATCCCTATACAAACATTTAATTTATAATTTTTATACATTTTCAATAAAAATAATTAAATACTAAGTACTTACATCGGTGCCATTACATCCATCTCGACCTGGCATTCCTGAGGGTCCTGGAGCTCCCGGAATGCCAGGAACTCCATTTTGTCCAGCATGCCCAGGCAAACCCATTTTTCCCTTTAAAAATTTTGTTTTAATTTGTAAATGAAGTTTTTTAAATTAAAATTTTTGATTAAAGAAATACAAATAAAATTTTTTTGCATATTTATATATAATATTGAATTGTTTTAGATTAAAAAAGTGTAATATTTCATTTACTCTTTCTCCACGGATTCCTCGTTGTCCTTGTGGCCCAGGATCTCCTTTGTCTCCTTTGGGCCCCAAAAAACCTTCAGCACCAGGAAATCCACGTTCACCTTTGGGTCCAATAGGTCCCATTATACCTGGTGGCCCCTATAATTAATAAAACGATTATCTTTTTGAGATTTGTCATTAAGAAAAACTAAATGAGTAAAAATTACATATGCATCTATACATGGAAAATAAAAAATAGAAAATAGAAAATTAAAATTGTTATGAAATTAGAAATTTATTATTAAATACTTTTACTCAAAAATAAATTTGCTCGTAAAAAAACTTTTAATAGCGGTTTAGCTTAAAATAAAATAAAAAATATATTACTTACTCTTGAACCTTTTTCTGCAAAACATTTTGGATAACAGCAAGTTGATCCATTACACTTTTTTTCCACTCCTGGAGCAGGATAAATTTTATAACTACTCGGATAACCTTCCTCTCCATATTTAATAGCAGATTCCTGCTGATTCCGACTAGAACTATAATGGTCCCTATCATTGTATTGCTGATTTTCATCATAAACAATTCGATCATCATTAACAACTTTAGGCTGATTTTCTTGATTATAAGTTTCATAATCGTAACCAGATCCCCAAGAGTTAGATATAGAATAATTACGTCGGATCTCATTTTGATGGCTTATCGGCAATCGTTTGTCGTATTGCTCTCGATAGTCATACCCGTAGTCTTTATTGCCATACGAAGTACCTGGTAAGTCACCACGTTGCGGACTTTCATCTTCATCATAATCTGTCCGCGATCTGTTGTATGGATTCCTCTGATGGAATAAGATATTTATCATAAGAAGGAAAATATATATCGCTATAAAATTCAAAATTTAAAATATATGGTTAAGAATGTACCCAGATTATTAAAGTTAACTAAAATTAAATTTTTTATTTATAAATTATTGATATTATTCACATTAATTGATTATTAGTATTTAAATTGCTTATAAATATTCTATTTATTATTATATTAAGTTATATATGATTTAATTTTAATTTTAGACGCATTACAAAATATTTTTCTTATATATTTATTGAATATATTAAAATAAAAAATATATTTTAATATAAAACTTTGTATGATTTTAATATTAATATTTTTATTTTAGAATTTTATAAATTATATTATAATTATTACATTATGAATGATTTCTTTATTCATAATATTATTATTTTGTCACTAATATAAATTATAAAATGAAAAAACTGAGATGCTTTCAAGTTTAAATTTTATAATTGAAGTTATATTACACTTATATTAATAATTATGTTATAATTATAATAACGAATTCTATTTTGATGGCATAATATTTACTATTAATTACTATTATTTAATAATAATTATACTATTAATTAATAATAATTACTAAATTTACTACTAAATTAATTTTTTACCAATATATAGGAATAAAAAACATTTTCCAATTTATAATTTAAATTTAAAATATAATTATTTATTAATTGCTTGATGTCAAATTCTTTTTTGAAACCAAGCCCGCTTAAAGACTTCTGTAGATGACTGACACTCAAGTTAATTTTCAATAGTTGTAAAAGCCGGTCTATATAAATTATTTAAGACTAACAAATTAAAGAAGCGGAATGAGCATATTAACAAGTATGGAATATCTGAGCTAAATTTTGTCTGACCTCATTAACAGACAACGAATGAAATGTCATTCGGATTGTATGAGCGGATATGTGATTGTATTGCAAATCATTGTATGGGCGGATTTAAGGTTGGCAGATTACACAAGGTCGTCTGTCTATGACTTTGTGACATTAACATGTCAAGTAAACAAACAGCGAAGTCTTTATAGACGGTGAAGCTCTCTGAAGTGAGGTAGATTATACAAGTTCGACAACGAAGCTAGTCGCTGACTCCTACGAAGCTGTGGCTCAATTTACATTGCGTTCGTTTTTCGCCAGTAGTGAGGTGGTATTCCCACATGCCAATCTACAATCTTTAAAAACAAACACCACTAGAGGTAAGCTTTTGTATACCGAGCACATGGAAAATAAATAAAATACTCTTTAAATAATATCATAAGGGCTACATGTTTTTATTTTTCCAAATTTTCCTTCACATCTTCCAAATACTTCAATATTACAAACAAAAAAGATTGATAATTATACATTTCACATTTGCAACTAAATACTGCAAAATAAATATCTACTAAATAAATAAATTCATTACATTTCAAATATGAATATTTTATAATCTGTATCTATTAGTAATTAGAGTAAGATAGAATAAAATAGAAAGTTAAGTTTAGTAGAAATATATTTAAATGAAGAATGCAATACCTTCAAGTACGAATAAAATAGAAACCAGTCATTTATAGTTAACAACTAAAATTATTATTATAATTCACGACTACAATTTATAATATTTTATTATTTTATTTAAGACATTATATTTATCTTGTTTTATAACAATTAATAAATAGTTATAATTATAAAATCATTAAAAAAATTGCATTTATTTCTTACAAAAATAAAAAAGAAATAGTAAGCTGTATATACTTATACCTAATAAATAATAAAAAGATATTTCATATGTAAATGTATATGTATGAAAAATATTATTACAAAAATATTGCTCAATATTTTTAATTTATTAATAATGCATACAAAATATTATACGTCCTGATAAAGAATAATTTTTATATAAATTTTTTTAAGAAACGGAAATTTTATTTATATTAAGAAAAGAAAAATTTTTTCTTTATTATCTTTAATAAATGTATCCAAATTTATATGAATTATATATAGATTGTTTTTTTTGCTCTGTATGTACTACTTTCCTCTCCAATATAAATTGTATAATTTAATCCTTAAGTACAATAGTTTCTTTAATTTTATCCTACAAATATTATAATTTTTTATTAACTTCTTATACAAAATGTATTTATTTATTGTATAAGAAAACAGTATTTTACTGTATGTTTTAAAAATCTTAATCATCATAAACTATGTAATAAAACTATCTCTCTATAAGTGTTATAACACGTATATTTATCAATGAAAGAGATATATATATTTTGTTTTTTTTATGGTTTACTTTAGTTTTGTTATTTATGGAATATAAAAATTTATTTTTGAAATATGTAAATATTCCATTCGAACAAAAATACTAATAACACTATAATTATCATCAAATAAGATATCTTCTGGATATTAATATATTTATGGAACTTAGTTGAGTTTGAAAATGTAAATATGTTTAATTTAAATTATATATGCAAATAAATTGAATTATGTAAATTATATGTAATGCTCTATATATATAAGTATTTGTTAGATTAATTAATATTATTGTTTATTTTAATTTTTTAAATTTATGAATATTTTTAAGATTTATCACATTAATTAAGATTCTTAATAATAATTTCTGATATTAATTAATTACTTGTGCATTCAAGTTTATTTAAATATTTTGTTAAATTTAATGTAAATTTCATATAGAATTAAATAGCATTTTTTTTATTAATAAAAAACTTTTTTAAATTTTAACAAAAATTGTTTAATATTACATTTTCGAAGGTCTTGAATACGGTAAAATTAATTGAGATTTTAGAAATTTAGAAGATATTAGAAGTATATTAGAAATAATTTATGAATTTTTGGATAAGATAATTCTTATTTATTATTAATATTATATATTTTAAATTACAAAAAAAATTATGTCATTTATTATCAAATTCGTAAACTAACTTCATACAAATTTATAAATAAGAAATTGAAATTAATATAATTGATAAAAGTCATATATCAATTTTTTTAACCATGCAATAAAAGAAGTATTAGATATTTCAAAGTATTGCATCATCACACTATTTACATCTTCGATAGCAAAACGGATTCATTCTAAAATTGAACCTTATATTCAGCTTTGGTATATCCTATTTATAAGTAAATTAAATGATGTTGATAAGAAATATATATCTTACTTAAAATCTGTAATATAAATAAAAATATTCATGAAGAAGGACTGAAAGAATATTAATTATTGCAATTATAACGCAAAATAATATAGTGATTATTTATTTTATAAGAACAATAACTATGTCATTACAATTGGTTATGAAAACTAATATACTTTCTTCTAGCTGAAAACCGAATCTAAAATCCAACAAATTATGAACGAATAGAAGATCAATCGATCGGCTTAATAATGTATACGGTCAACTTATTTATTATATTAAAAAATCTATAAATTATAAATTCTGAACTTACCCCATTAACCACACTGATCAAAAACATCAAGGATGTAATGAATCTGTTAAAAGAATATATTTTATTATTTTATTTTATTTTCCATACATCGTTTTCTTTTTCAATTTTATGTTGATGACCAAATATTAATGTAAAGATAATACTAATTGAATAGTATTTATTATTATATATATATATATATATAATTTTTTTGAAAAAATATAAATAGATATTCAAATTAATTGTCTGTAAAACGCGATCGAAGAATGTAAATCCTATTCTATAGTATAGACAAAAACTGGGACATAAAAAAGAGCATGATCAAGAAACTTACCGCAGTTCTGCCCAATTCATGATGATTAATGTGTATTTACCACTAGAATACGCAAATACTTCAAAACTTTCAATCTTTCGTAATTTCCTAAGGGGAAACTAGCTAAGATTTGAATTTGCGCTTCTCTTTTATTGGCTATTTAGTTATATTTTATATTGAGGCTCTTATGAATGAATAAAACTCTCTTTTGCTACTATGATCGGCTGTTAGGTTTTCAGAAATGTGAGTGTGAGTGAGAGAGAGAGAGAGAGAGAGAGAGAGAGAGAGAGAGAGAGAGGAGAGAGAGACAGAGAGCAGCAGCAGAACACGGATGAAGGATATGAGAGTGAGTGAGCGAAAGGGTAAGGAGAGGGAGAGCGAAATAAGACGGATGCACCACCGTGTGCTCCCGCCGAGAGTATCGCGCTCTCTCGCAGCCGGCGCAAGGCCAGCAGCAGCGGCAGCAGTTGTTGCGTCCCGTTCGGGAAGCTCTCTCAATAAAAACTGAGCGAAGGTGGAAGCAGCGGTAGTGGTGACCACGGCGATGATGATATGTAACGCGCCCGTTGAAATTCCTCCGCGTAGAAATCTGTTTCTGCGTGTATCGCGTACGCCTAAGAAAACAGTCGGATGGGGGAAAGGAGCGACGAACCTCCCTGCGCCGGGATGAGGGAATACAGTCCGATCGCACATCTCCTCTTGACTGTTGCGCGACCACGTGCGCGCTTACTAGACTCTTGGAGTTACCGTCATGTTTTTCTTCTTCCTCTTTGTGAAAGAGAGGGAAGAAAAGAGGAAAGGTCACTGGGCACAAGGATACCATTGGTAACCAGTAGTATGAGTTGATTCACAGATAAATCTAGTTGAAAGTGTATTCAGGGGTGGTGGAGTAAGCGGAGAAGAAGGCGGAGGTGGAATGCCGGACGGAAGGTGACGGATACCAAATAGGAGACCAAACCGTCTGGAGAACATGAAGCTCGACCGGACATGGAGAAGCGCCGCAAGAGGGAGAGAGTGGATACATGGTTGTGTGTGGATGCGCACATACATATATGCGTGACATATAGAAGGTAAAGAAGAGATAGAGAATAAGAAAGAGAAGAAGCGATCGCCGGTGAAACGCGTGCGCGCGCGCGCCTTGTAACTTTTGCTCTTACGCGCGCTTCATATCGTGAAAGCTCCTCTGTGAGATCGTCGTTGCTATTTGGGCTGGCAGCCATCGCCTCATCGTCACTAAAGGAAACAATCAACGAGTTTTAACCAGATTTGTACCCGCTATTACGTTAAACTTGTTTAACTAGGCTAAAGCTGTGTAATAAAAAGAAGACAAAAAGAAACAGGGTGCTACCACAAGGGTAGCAGTGTTCCGTAGCATGCTGATCAAGAAGTATCGGTACAATAACGGCCATAGGTTCGTTCGGCCTTTGCCGATCATTGTCTGTATATACATCTTCTTAATTAGCTTTACAAGCTACTTACCATTAGTCCAAACTATAGTAAGTACTATGATAAAATTTATTATTTTTCTTAAAATAAAATTTTTGTTTTTCTGTTTCTATTTTTAAATCTTCAAATTATTTTTTATCTGTAAAAGCGTAACACAAACTTAAAATACTCATGAACAAGATAAACATAAAAATATCATACAAAATATCGTAACTGAAACCAGAATAGCTGAAAAGAAGTACGTGGGAGGGGAAGAGAGAGTCAAAGATAAATCATAGAAGAAAATGTGAGAAATAGTAGGAATTAAAATATTATTTTAACGAAAATTGTGTAAATAATACAAAAATCTGAAAGATGTACTATTTAATGATTTTTATTTTATACTTTATATACTTTACTTATGATTCTTAAAATTGATTTAAAAATTATTTTTTTCCAAACAGAAATTTTATTATTTATAAAATCTTCAAAATTTAGGCAAACACAAAAACATCTTTTATATTTATTATCTTTCAAAACATGTATTAAAAATTCAGTAATGAATACAGGATATTATACAAAGTCTACAATTATTTAAAATAATTTTTAAAAGTTTTGATTGAATTTTGAATAATTATTAAACGAAACTGTAATAAACATTTTATTTTGTATAAATTTGTTTATTATATTAAAGACATTAATAAATATAGTACAACTGAATATAAAATAATTCAATATAATTATATATTTAAAAATTAATACAAATAACAAAAGCTTGAATATCTAGTATTTTAGCTTAAATTGTACTCATAATATATATTTGCGTATATTAAATAGTGTTTTATATTTAGGTCAATATATACATGATTTTAAACATAAATAAATAAAATTTTAAGTATAATATACTTTATTATAAAGTACAAATATTTTCCAGATGTGGAACTTTAGCCTAGTTTTTTTCAAATTTATATTAAAACTCTATTTCTTGTACTATGAACTTAACCATATGAAACTATAATTAATTCAAAAACAATTTTTAACTTTTCTTTACAATATTTATAAAAATAATTTATACATTTTACTTTTACATAAATTTTTATTTAATGTTTTTAAATTTAATTTTTAAATGTAATTTCTTTTACAAAATGTTATACAGCTCAATTTGTCTATAAAGTCAAGGTAAAATAAGTTTTTAATAAAATTTCTTTTATATATAATATAAAATAATTTTTAAATAAAATAATTTAACTTATTTTATGCATTCAATAATATAATTAATTCTTACATTATTTATACCGACAAAACATTTTATTTTTGAAAAAAATTGTATTTTCAAAACTCAATGAATAATTTAAAAAAATTTTTTTTTTGCAGAGTGTAAGAGTACAAGTGTATCTATTTTCATACTTTCTTAACTCTTTACTGTATTATTAAATATATTTTGCATATTCTATACATCTATGATAATTTTTATAACATATTTTCAATTAAACATTTTATAAAATATTCTTCATATTTAAAATAGACAATTGACTATTCTTTATCTTGATATGTTTAAGATATTGATACATAAATAAAATTTGAAATTAAAAACATTTTTTTAATTTTAATTTTTTTAAATAAAAAAGCACATTATACAGTTGAATAAGTTACTTATAAACTTTATGTATCAAGGTTGAGGTATAGATTTACATATAAATTGAATCAATTTATTTATAAATAAGAATAAAAATATATAATATCATAGATTTTTTATGTAAAAAACAAAAAAATTTAAATGAAAGATATAAAGAATTTATAAAAAAAGAAATCTAAAATTTGGAAGATAAGAAACTTGATAAAAGTTGAATATATTCTGTTTATTTATATTATACTTTAAAGTACATTATACTTTAAAAAAAAATACAATTTTGAATAAAATTTTAACAATGCTTATTTATTATTATTTTTATATTAATTGTAAAATATTTACAAATGAAAAATTATTTCTACATATAAAATAAAAATAAATATATTTTTTATTTTTGCATAAATATTAATAATTATCATAAATAGTAGTAATTATAAAAATTTATAATAATATTATTTAAAATGTATATTTTTTAATTAATTTATAAAAATTTTTGTAGAAAGATCAATACTTGTTTAATTAATAAATTCTATTCATGGATATACTTTTAATGATCGAAAACAAATGACTAAAAAAAAAATATTCATCTTAAAAAACTACATTTTCAAATACATTTTTATAAAATAAAGGGTAGTTTTTTGTTCTTGAAATAGTTTTTTTATTGGATCATTAAGACAATCAGTATTTATACATTGTATAATATATTTTTACATTAAAAAAAATAGTTAAAAAATAATTTAGTTATTGCTTTCTGACTTAAAAAAAAATTACTTAAAATTTTATAAATATTATGATTAGCTATTAAAAAAAATTTTAAACATAATTTTAAAATTCATTTAAACTTGATCTTTAATACATATATTTTATTTTTAATAACGTTATTTTTACTAAAATAAAAAATTATTTATAAGATTTAAAGTTAATATTCTGTATATCTACCTGTATTAAATTACAAATTCAGTATTATACGAAATTATGTGATAGACATCATATTTATTTAAAGCATTAAATAACTATTATATATCATTGAAATTTAAAAATATAACAAAAGTCAAACTTTGTAGAAGCGAATTAGAAGTAGAGTTTTTCAATATATTTTTATTATAATAAAATGATATTTTCCAGTAATTAAAAAATGTAAAATATAACTATATATACTATAAATGTATATATATAATACTATATAATAACTAGAATGTATTCGTAAGCAGTAATTGCTTACTAAAAATTGAATGAAAACGCGCAATATGACCTGTAATACGGCATCCATCTCAAGTAGATAAATTCATGCAACACCAAGCAAAAACACATTACTTCTACTACACAAAAATTATCAAACTGAGAAAATTAATGATTTAGTTTCAATCCATCGCATTGAAATGCAGCATATATAATACTAAAATTTTTCCTAGAAACTTATAGATATATATATATTTATCATACTTTGTTGAATAAATACATTTATTAGGCATCATAATCAAAAGTTTCATTGGAATGTAAAAATAAGTAGTCAGTAAATTATATAAATAAAATTTTATAATATAGTCAGCAATATCATTCATAGAACTTAACTCTAATATGAAATGTGATAAATTTTACATGCCAATTATATTGCTTTAATATTATTAGTTTAATTAATTACTAATAATTTATAAATAATAATTTAAATATATCTGTATTTTTAGAGAAAATGTAAAAAATGAATAATTATATGTTACAATTGTTTTATTCAAATTCTAAAAAAAGCTAAATATGGCAATTCATAAAAAACATAAGACTTAAGATGGATGGACTGAGGAATAAAATTTTAGTTTTAGTTAAACATTAATTTAATAAAATATAATTACGTCGAGAGTTTATTTAAATTTAAATTTCGTGAACAATTTATCTTTTATGTATGTAATTAATTATATATTTAACACAAGATTTAAATATTTGAAATATAATTATTTTTATATCCTAAAACTTTTTTTAAATATGTTGAAATCTCTAGTTCCATAAAAGTTAGCGATTTCGACGCCCGAAGACAGCAACGTCCACCTCATAATTGAACTTCTAGATATTTAAAAAGAACATTTGAAACTCAAAATTCATCTGTGATTCATTAAACCTTATAGTATACATTTGATTTGCCGTCATGTTAATTTTCCTTTTCTGACCTTATTATTTTATTTTTTATTTTGAATGAATATTTCTACAATTCTTAATTCCTTATTAATATATTTAAAAAATGAAAATAATTCTATAATTTTGTATGTACATTATTTAATTAATCAAATACATCACATATAGAGTTATTTACTTTATTTCAATTATTTTTAAAATTTATATATAAATTAAGATGGTAACCAAAAAATCTGACGCTCATTTTACATTCGAAATTTATACACTATTTATATAAATCTATATACACAAATCTTGCATCTATACACCGTGAAATTACTATTTTTTAAATTCGAAAACTTTTTGCGTGATTGACCAAAATACACAGATTTTTTAAGATTTTGCAAGAAAAATAGATAAAGTAAGACAATAAGAAAGACAATCAAAATTTATAAGTAAACTATATATATATATAAATGACTGAATTAGATAAAAAAAATTGCATTTTATTTTACAAAAATTCAAAATTTCTGTTAGTTTTAATGATATCAATGCAGACACAAAAATTTTATATATTTCTGTATTTATATAATAACATTCATGTTTATAGTTAAAAGTATTAATTTGTATAAAAAGATTATTTGAAGTGTAAGGTAATTTACTCGTTGTTCTCTTATATAAATTATGAAATCAATAGTTACTTCATATCGTTATTAATAACATTTATTTAACCACTTGAAAAATCATGTATAACATTATATTGACTTAATAATCATCTACATTATTATCGATACGAATATCTATATTAAATAAGACATGTATAAATAATTCACAAAATATTTAAAATGATATTTATATTTATAATTTTACACTAAATCGTCTTACATTTTTACATTAAATCAAAGCAAGTTTCCTTTTAGCCATTAGAATAGGGAATCTTATTATTACATTACAATAATATTTTAAATATATTTTTTAAATAATATGTGATTTATTAGAAAATTAATAATTACTTTAATTCAATTAAATAAGTTAGTATTCTGTTTGATATTTTACTTTAATATACTGTATTAATGCTTTGTAACAAAATTAAGAAATAATTTTCATTATCTATTTAATATTTTATTTAAATATCAGTTTAATTTGCTTATAATTACCCATAAATTTTAAACATAAAAAAATTTAACTACTTTGATAATAAGAAAATTAAGGAATTTAAGATTAAATAATTGTTTTAAAATACTTATAAAAAATATAAATTACAATTTAGAATAAGAATTAATGTTTTGTATATTCTATAAATAAAAAAATTTTCTTCTTTATAATAATAATTAAAATTGGACTGCGATTATGAAAGTTCACACAATGAATAAAATTTAAGAAAAGGGCTCATTCTAAATACTAAACTATTAGTAATAATTCATCAAATTTGATTACCACTGCAGGAACTCAAAGTATATCACGATTCGTCGCCAACGTTATTTATTTTTAGGTTAACTGTATTGCCTGACTATTTTTAAGGGTATGTTAGGCAATGAAAATGATTATTGTGCTTATTTTTAAGCAGTATCACGACTGGAGCAATACAAAACTTTTTATACACAGTGTTCCATTCGTGAAAGACATCTTGTATTTATAGATCATTGCTAAGATTAACATAGCTTAACTTTGATGTAAAGGCAGTGCGTAAAATAGCCTTTATTGATTTTATTTGTTTGTATTTTTGATAGTTATATATTTTCAAATATAACAATAGTTTATTTTCAACCACATATGAAAAATTCTTAATTATTAAAAATGTATTTAATTTAAAATTACATTAAATAAATGATCAGAGATATTCTTATTATTTCACGTTTTCCCTTATAAATGTCAAACGATTATTCTATATTTATAAGTATAACAATGTTTACGTTTGTTATGAATAATGTGTTATTTATTTATTTATTTATTATTATTATTATTATTATAATGTATTATTAATATAAAGATTACAATTTTTTTCTAAGTATGATAAATTAATTAATTGTCATTATAATTTTAAAATAATGTTGAAAATGCGCAAACCAATTCAATCCTATTATTACAAATTTAAATAATTATTTTTACATGAAACTATTTACGGGCTATATAATTTTATCAATAAATTCATGAAAATGTTTATAAAATCAACTAATTTTTAAACTATTTGTTTTATATGAAAATTTGACTATTTTAATAGATAAGGCTTTTCAATACTAAATTTTATTTCAATATATGCAAAACAAAAGAAATGTATAGAATTAAATATTATATATTAATATAATATTATAAATATAAAAAATTTGGAAATTAATTTATTAAATTTTCAATATTTATTAAAATATATTTTACATTTTAAATGTTAAATATTCAAAATAATTAAAAATTATTAAAATATTTAAATAATTAAAAATATTTTATTTATTTTTGATATTCTGCTAAACACTTTATTATTTGACCTCATATAAATTTTTATAAGCATAATATTTATTTAATATTCAAAATAATAAGTTTCTATAATATTCTGATCAGAGGTATCGATATTTATAAGAATAAAATGGAAAAATATTTATTGACTTGACTGTTATGTTAAATTTTTGGGGTTACCCGTTTATTAAAAATAATATGTGGATCATTCTCTTTTAAAATAGCAAAACCTATATATATTTTATTTTCTGTTTCATTTTCATTTAATAACAAACTGAGTTTATATGAAATAATATTCGTTCTGTTGATATAATATAATAATTCTAGAATAAAAAAAATAATTAAAAATAGAATTATAAAAAACGTTTTTTAATTTTTAAATACATTTTGCTATTAAAAAGTTTAATCAAAATTATTAAAATTTGTAATGTTAAACAATTAACTCTTTTTTAATATTATTATTGTTTTTTCTTATTAAAGTAAATTATTTTCTAGAAAAAGAAACTGTACAAGTATGGACTTAAATTTATCTTACATGAAATTAAGTGTATAATAAAACTTTGTTATTATATGAATTATTAATCCAAATTGTAGAATACTCTACTCTGTTAAATAAATAGAGTATTTAATATAGTCATTAAAAAAATGTGTAGTTAAAACAATTAAATATGTTTGAATCGGTGCCAATAAAATAAATATGTTTACATCTAAATGTAATTTAAGTTTAAGCACAAATATTCAAAATTTTATGTAATTATTAAATTAAAAATATATATTCAATATTTTAATAATATTATAAAATCAAAATGGTATAATAAAAAATAAAAATTAATTAATTTTATAACATAAAATTCTCAGAATTAGAAAGAAAACAAATAGTTAAATAGTATTACTTTAATGTAATATATTTAAACACTTATCAATTTATCATTTTATTCATAAAAAATTGTAAATACTATTAATTCTGTAACTAATTTTATTTAAAATATTTGAACATTCCATAATTCAATACTATATAGTTCGAAAAAATAAAAACTCAAAAGTTGACGTATATTTCGAAAGTGTAATATAATAAAATTCAATATTATTATACTTAAACTAAGACGTTCCATTCGTTTGCAAACACCTTAATGTAATCGCTTGAAATAGACTAAGTCCCACTTCGAGAATAGTGAGTAAGATCATAGCAGCTCTTCTAAGGAGCATAACCAACTTATTACAATAGAAGAAAAAGAATACAGAACCTGGAAGAACATGTTTCTAATCTCTGATTTACTATGATCACTTTTTTAAAAATATTTATAGATATTAATCATGCCATATTTTCATTTAAAAATAATCTATGAGTTTAAAAGATAAACATCACAAACTACCATACAATCATAAATCTTTCCTACTTTCATTTCTGTCATTTTCTTTAATATGTGATTCCGCTTGATGTGAACAATTATGGCTATTATTGTTTCCGAAACCTCTAAACTTCTCCTGAAGAAACATTTATGAGAAACTAAAAGTGCTATAAAAGTATTGTATATTACCTATTTAAAAATAGTTACGTTTATTATAATTTAATATGGATGTATTTATTATTTTATTGGCTATCCTCTATTTATTCAGACCTTCTATTTAATATAATAAATATAATTTCTACGTAAATAAAATTAAAAAATTTCTACATGATTTTTTTTTAATTATATAAAATCTAAGTAATTACTTGGATTATAAAATATATAGACTAAAATATTATACAAGCATGTATAGAATATTTTTATAATATATTATAAAATAAATTATATAGTATAAATTGATAATTATTTTTCATGTATATATATATAGCTATATAGATATATCTATTGATATATTTATCGATTTTGTATGAAAAATTTATTATTCGTATTAAATAAAAAAATATATAATAAAATGTTTCTTTTTTAAATAATTTATAATGTACTAAAATCAATTTGAGGTCTGACCCAAGAAACTAAATTTTAAAGATTACTACATTTAAATTTAAAATTATTTAGCATATTAAAATTTCCTAATTTACAAAATATTCTAAAATCATAATAAAAAAATTGAAGGAAAAAAATAAATAACGATAAACAAAACGACATAAAGAGCACGTCATTTTTAATGATAAATTTACATGTAATTAAATACCATTTGCAAATTTCAACTTATTCTTGAAATATAAATCTCATTCTTAAATGATAATAAATATTGGCAACAGGATATCCATGGATAATTTGCATTTCTATTCTTCTTTCTTTTAACCGATGATCTTAATAACATCACTGTTAAAAACTGTTCAAAGTTTTCCGTTTCAAACTGATTTGAAATTTCATTATCTTTTGTAATCTCAATACAAACTAGGTCTTTGATAAATATATTAAAATAAATCTAGCGCAGGAAATGATAAATAATTAAATTAATTAAACTAATGTAATTTGCTTAAAAATTATAATATGATACATTTATATACAAATAAATAATTAAAAAATGATGCTTACTTCGTCTTTTTATTTATTTTTAATTGAAATGAAAATCATTAAAATAAAATTTAAAAAAATAAATATCTCAAATATTGTCAAATGTAGAAATAAAAAATAATTTTTACTCATTTACTAACGGTATAACTTTGAATATATTTATTCAATAACAATTTTAAAATAATTTTAAATGCAGTTATATTTCATGTAAATAGTATACTGTCATATTACTACTAAAATTAATAGAAATTATGTATGAACAAATATTGAACTTTTAAAAAGTAAACTCTATTCGATATATTATTAAATGTTTCTGCATAAATACCATTCACAGAAAATTACAATAATAAATTAATTTAATTATAAGAATAATAATATTTAACTAATTAGTTACCTATACAATACAAATATAGCACTTAATGCAAATATGATAATTTAGAAAATTACGACTTGAATATGGAAGAAAATGGCCAATGTAAAATTAAATATTGTTATCTTTATCAAAATTTACAAACTTTTATGCACATTTTATTAGTACTAATGTCAAATAGTGCATTACACTATTTAGAAAAATATTCAAAAATTTTAATTTTTAAATTTAATACATACTTACAATTTATTTCATATATTCATATATTTTAACATGTATTATCAAAGATACTGTATTATAAATATTATTTACACTAAAATTTTTTTATACAAAACTGAAATTAATATATCATGATATATTGATACCTAGAAGCGCTTTTACTATAAATTTAATCATATAATAATTTATGTATGTTTACTTAGTTGAATAGTCAATTATATTTAAATTAATTCAATAACTAATTAATAAAATAAATATTAAAAAATAATAATTATTTTTTGAAATTTTATCTTAATAATAATTATTTATAATTATTGTCAGAATTAATATTTTTACATTTTTATACAACAGAAAACATATATGGAACGTATTTTATATAATATATAAAATTTACAATATTCTATTTTACTATTAAATGCAACGAATAATAATTTTAATATTTTTCTAACTGCAATTTTTAGAATTAACCTTCTTCATAAAATTCATAAAATTTTAGTATGACTATATAACTTCTGATTAATATATATAATAATATCATAGTAAAATAGAAGTATAATTTCATGAGATCTATTATCTTCAATCTATGTATGAACCTATTGTTCTTATTTTTTTTTCAAGTACATGATTTTTTTATTTCAATTCTAATCATCATAATTTTTTCTTTTAAGAACAGGTTTAGTTTTCTATTAAAATACGCGCATAAAAAGTACAATACAATAGTTTTATATTTATTACGTGTACGTACATATATGTATATGTTTATATTAACTATGTTCTGCTCATAAAAAATAGTATAATTATTTTTTTAGTCATGTAAGGACTACAAGTGCAACTGTACAGGAATTAAAGGAGATACTGGAACTACAGGTGTCACGGGTTTGAGAGGCCCGGAAGGTGAACCGGGTGAAATAGGCCCCGACGGGCCTGAAGGACCGAAAGGCGAGAAAGGACAATACGGAGAAATCGGTTTAACCGGAGAAAAGGGACTTCGAGTAAGTTATTAATTATATTATCGTATTAATCATATGAATCGAATTTTTAGAATTAAAAATGCATAAATTATTTATTAAATTACTATTTCAGTCTAACATCTCTTTTTTTATATTACTATTTTAATAATGCATGAAAATTAAAAAAAAAATACAAATATTTAAAAGCTGTTGCTAGCAATTAAAAAAAAAAAACTTGTTCATATACATGAATTTCAAAATAACATTTGTAACAAAGATTTTTACGATACTTTGATTTAACCACATTTTATATTCTTTCCAACAATTGTAGTTTTTAAATATTTTAAGAATCGTCTACATGTGCTATATATTCAAATTTCTAGTTCTTAAAATATAATGTTGACAATTCATAAACTGTATATATACGTAAAAAGTTATAAAAGTTCTACTATAGAAATATTCATCTAATAATAAAATGAATTTCTTTTTTGTTCAAGTACTTGGTCATTATATGAGACACATTTATTTTTTTACAAAACCATTTATAATTTAAAAATTGTAATTTGTTTCACTTTTATTAACAATTGAAAACCTTAATTTTATTATATTAAATTATTATTTCATAAATGCACTTTAGGTAATATTCACTGAATATTACTAAATATTATATGTAAATGTATTTAAATAATTATATATACACCATATATGTAAAGCTTTTTTAGTTTAGTAACTACTAGAAAAAAAAATAAAATCATGCAATATTTTTAAAATGTTATTATTTTTACAATCTTTACTTATAATTTAAAAACATAGGACTCCATATTTCTGTTTTCACAAAGAATCAATTTTATATATTATTAAGGTATATTTGTGCATACGTTTAATTCCTTTATAAAGCCTGTTCAATTATATGAATATTTTTATTTGTGCGCAACTATTACAAATAAATATATATTAGATTAATATATTATTTATAATATAAAAAGATAAACTACTTTAAAACAAAAAAAAATGAAAATACATATTATCTTAATGTACTGCAAACGTCAAACGTTAAAATCATTTTTTAAATAAAATTTTTTCAGTAAATTGGTATATAATTTTATACGGTTTGATATAACAGTATTATTAGATTTTTGTACTTTATAAAAATTAATTCGGGCTGAAAAAATGTATGAAAGTAATAACAAATATACAGCAAATATCATACCTCTACAAAAATATATATAAGCATGTTTTAATAATTGGAGACATTAGTACTTAAACCTAGGTTAACCAAGGTTTATAAGTGCGCAAAAAAAGTAAACAATTTAAAAAATATCTTATCCAAAATTAATATGATGAAAATATTAGATTAGGAATCTTATTGGAATTAATGTTTATGATATAAAATAAGAAATGATTAAATTATGTTAACAATAATTATTTCTATGGAACTTGAATGAACCCCCAAATACATTCTACGATAGAGAAACATAATAAAAGGAAAAAATTAAACATTAGTGTAATATGTGTACATGTGTTTGCGCCACTTAGCGATTTATGGTAAGAGTTTAATGATAATAATTATACTATTTATGCATTTGGCATTGATCCGTATCTATGTAATAGTTACCTAGATGTACGATGAAACTAACTATATTCTTATTCTTTTATTGTTTTTCTCTCTCTTCTTTCTTTTTCTATATACTTATGTATCTATCTATATAATTAACCTAGGTAGAGAGAGAAAGAGACAGACAAGTCTTCCATAAAGTTAAATAACTTATCTTTTTATTTGTAATACAAACGATAGAAATAGAATTTATATATGCACGGACAGCAATTAAGCCAAATTTTTGCGACATATAAATAACTGTCTTCGTAACAATTGATATCATTTTAATTATATATGGAATTAGATTAAAAGATAAAATTCAAATATTATAATTGTTATTAATAAATCTTAATAAAATGAGACAATATTAGTACAGTGATTGCAATTTCATATGAGATAAAAACGTGAGATTTTTTTTAAAATTAATGAATTTTAATTTAGAAAATCGATAAATCGAATTAAATTATAAAAAAATTTTATCTTGTTTTATTGTATTTATATAAATGTTAGTGTATAATATATAATATTATAATTAAAAAATATAAATAGATTTGATAAATAAATATTTTTTAAATTATATAGATATTCTCGTATGATTATTTCGTGCTTTTTTTATATTAAAAAAATGCACATTATAAATAAATAGTATTTATAAAGATATCTTAAGGAATGAATATGGCCCAAATTTCTTAATTGGCTGTAATTTTTTGGCATCATAGTAAAATATACGGTAATCAAACTATTATAACGAATAATAATTTAATGAGTTATATACAGCAATGTAAAAATATTAAAAAATTACTTATTATTAAAAGATTAAAAATATCTTAATACAGTTCTAAATTATTATATCATTTTTTAACTATTATTATATTAAATTAGAATTTATATATTTTTAACAAACATTCTAAATAGGAAAAATTAAACTAAATTTTATTTTAAGTCATTGAAAAATTTAAATAATATAAATAAAACTTACATTTTATTATTAATCTACATTTTTTATTATTTACAATGATTAATCAATAAATTTAATTTATTGTATCATAAGTTTATAGAAGAATAAAGATATTTTATTAAATACAACTAATGAATAAAATACATGTTGTATTAATATAAATAAGAATACATTTTTATACATTTTTATAAATAAATAATATTTACACATAATAAATAATAATAATAACAAATATAAATAATTCATTTTAATTAAAAATATTTATTATGATTCAACATAATACATCCTCAGTGTCTTTTAAACTTTATTTTTTATAAATGTGAGCTATAAAAATAAATTATTATTCTCCATAAATTACATAAATTCAAATTTTTAGCAACAAAATTGATTGACAAAATGACAATATTAAATTTTGTTAAAAATCTATTTTGTGTATGTTAAGATTATTACATATATATTTTATTTTTATTTTTTAAAATTAATATTTTTGTATTCATAATTATTTAAATTTTAATAATATATCAAATTTACATGAAATATCTTTTACTTTCAAATATATTTTTATTATTATAGCTTGTATCAAAAAAATTAAATTTCAAGTAATTGGTAATAATATATCTCTATCCATTATTTTATGTATATTTTATTCAATCAAACAATTTTCGATAAATTTCACAATTCTCTAAACATAAAACAATTTTTGAAATTTAATAAACAATCAAATTATTTTGCATTTAAAATTTTTTTTACTTAAGTCAAAATTTTATTATATTATTCTATAGACTGTTTATATTTACACTAACAAAACACGCTCAAAACATAATATTATAGTGTAAGAATATGTTAAATCAATAAATACATTTTTTGAAGTTTTAATTCTTGAATATTTTATTTGTTTTAGAATTAAAAAAATCGAATTGTATAATCAATTAATACGATTTCTACAATATATAATTTCGTTCAATAAACGTTATCTCTGTGTCCAAAGTACTCGGTGCTCCTCTTAAATCACCTTAAGCCGAGACCCTGTAGGAAACTGCGTCATGACATTCTACACTTCCGCTCTAGAAATTAGACCATTCCCGCGCTATACAGAGCAAGGTCTTCGATAAAAATTCAAGATCTATGAATACATGAAAATAATATTATAAAATTCAGTATTATGCCATATATAAAAAATAAACTCTAATAATATATGTTATTGTAATTATGTGTAATTCTGACATATTTAAAATGTATATATTCGTCCTCGATTCAATCTTTTTTGTACATTTTACTTAGAATATTTTCTGATAATATAAAATTTGTTATTCCTTGATTTCAATCCATTCAACAAATATTAGCTAGAATATTGGAGTAGTATACTATAATAGTATGAATGGATTGAAGCTAGTTTATTAAATAATAATTAATAAAATTAACAATAAAGTATAGTATGCATTGACGTTGTCGTAGTATTAAATATATAATAATTTATATGGCATAATTTTTATTGCACAATTTATAACGCATGAATATATATTATCAAGAGTTTAAAAATAAAATTGTTTGACATAATATATTATGTTGAATATTCTGACAATGATATAATGATAATTTTAAAAATATCAATTAGAAATTATATGAAGATAACATTAGACTCGAAATATACGTGTTCCTTTTACACATAATTTACAATTCATAATAGAAATAAATATCTGCTGTGGGATACAATAATTATTAATTTTCATTCATTTAATAATACAAGAATTTTATTCAATTTTTAGAATATCCTACACAGAAACATTTAAAATATACCCGTGAAATTAAAAGTAACGAGATATAAGACAAGTTTTGTGCTACTTTTATCATCAAAAACGTGATTGAGATAGGCTTCCCGTGATTTCAAATTATGAGGTATATATATATATATATATTAATAATTAATAATATACAAAGACAAGGTAAATTTAATAAAAATCCTACATAATAAATATATATGTAAACACAATTAACCCTTAAAACGATTCTAAAAATAAGTCAACAAATATATAATTTGATACTTTTACAAATGAAAACTAATAACTAATAACATTTTTAATAGATATCAAAATAAATATATTTGTACTTATAATAATAAATATTTTATCCAAAATTAAGATTATAAATAAAATCGATCAAATGATTATATCTCAGTTTATAATTAAAATAAAAGTTATTGGTATTAATATAAATATTTTCGAAATTATTCAAAAATTTGATATTCATTATTTGAATTCTATACAATTTTGATTTATAATCTTATAATAATTAATTTACTATTTTATCAATATGAATAAATATTTTCTATTTATTTAATATAAATTTTTTCGTAAATGCACGTGGCGAGTTCTGTCGTGTGGTAAACGTAAATTTATCATTTTCATACGACAAAGCATTATTTTCGAAGAACGAGATGTGCCAAAGTACCAAGTCCTTATCACTTTACGGAAGAGTAGGCGACCGTCGTCGCATTTCCTGCTGTCTACTCTTTCATATTTACAAGTAAAAATGTTCTGTATATTTATATAATTATTCAATAAATTATTTTATATATGATAATATTTTCATAACAAATATTTATTATTATGTGCACTACATTAAAATAATTGAATATATTCTCAACTAGAAATTTATTACTATAGGGTTGAATATATATCCTAAATTATTAATTTCTGTGAAAAATAGAAATATTTTAAAATTTTTATATATACATTGAACATAAAAAATTTGGTCATAATTATTAATTTGCAATACTAATTATATTGTTATCTAATTTAAATTAGAATCATCATAAGAAGTTAAAACTCATTTAAATTAGAATATCCATTTTTTGGTCATTTTTCCAATTGTGATTAT
Source organism: Ceratosolen fusciceps (assembly GCA_018883505.1). NCBI lineage: Eukaryota > Metazoa > Arthropoda > Insecta > Hymenoptera > Agaonidae > Ceratosolen > Ceratosolen fusciceps. The sequence continues at coordinate 1,112,072 of RCIC01000030.1, read as the reverse complement.
AAGCATTTTATTAGAATCTTTAAATTATATTCAATTAAAATTGCCAAAAAAATTTATATTATATACTTTATATATAAACTAATATATCAAATAAAATATAACTATGAATAAATGTAACGAATAAATGCATGCCAAGAAAGAAAAAGAAAGAAAAAGTAGTAGTTAGGATGAGTAGTACACGCTTTCGATAACGTACTTCCCATTGACAAATAGTATTGTCTCGTCGTGTGTCGTCGCTGCACCGGATGCGCTGAGTGGTCTCATATTTAGATATCATATTTTCTTTCTAGGTCTCAGCCCCGCCACTTCTCCTTACAACAGATTCGAGCAGCAACTCGACCGATTTTCTTTAAAACTGGAACATGCCTGCTTCCGTGGTCAAGACTATAGCTTAAATAATAAAAAATATATTAATTTTTAATCTTTATTATTATTAATATTATAGAATTTCAATTGCCTTTAAAATATTTTAACCATTCCTATACATTTTCTTATGTTTGTTTAAATTTAAATATTATTAAATTAAAAAAATAATATTATAAATTATTTACACATAGATATTAAAGGCCAATATCGGTAATTTATTTTTTTATCTGTACATATTCTATATTCCATTTACTGAGATTGACCAAACATTTTTAACTACTCAGACTCAGATTTAGAATTATTACTAATATACTTTTCATTGTACGATTCTTTATTTTGAGTATAAAATCATATATTCAATTTAACACAAATCCAACACAACACCAAAAAGTAAAATTATACTTATAATAATATTTATCAGTATTGTTTAGTGTTAGTTAGTTAAGGATAAGTTCAGAAATATAATTAAATAAAAAATAAAAAAATCTCATCTATTTATATATATCTATATCTATAATAATAATCTTAATTACATAATTTTACAATATTTTAGTTATAGAATAATAAAATCAACATTATATTATGTTTATAAACTATAATAAATAGTATAAAAGTGACTTAGAATAAAATAATAAAGCATAGAATTGATATTTTACAGAATGTATTATATTTTTGTATATTTATTTAGATTTGCTTGAATCAGAATTCAAATTACTGTGAAGTCTACTAAATATGTTTTGGAAAAAATGATTATTGGAAAAAATGGATAAATATAATTTGAAGAATACCAGCCTGATAAAAAGATATTTTTATAAAATTATATAAGTAAAATACTGAACCAAAGATAAAATATTTAAAATCTTTAAATAGCACTTTTATTAAATTCAATAATCACAAAAAACTTTGAGCCTCGAATTTCTTATTGAAAAAATCACCTCTGTTTAAAGCTAAGCACAGTTTGCAAATAATTGCTCAAATACTAGGTATATTACATATGTTCAAGCATATTACTTATTCATTGGATCGAGTTCTTAAATTATTTTACAATTACTGTATAGACATTATCTTTCCTTATTTATAGGGTGAAACAGGAATACAAGGATTTATTGGAAAACCTGGAGAATCGGTAAGTTTCATGATTACAATACATAGTTTACAATTGATTTCTATTTAATTTATTCTGAATTATATATTTTCCGGAAAATTTTAGAATAGTCAAAATTATATTAATATTCTATTATTATATCAGATTAAGATACTTCATAATATTTATTTAAAACAAATTTACTTTAATTAAATACGAATGTAATTCTGAAAAATATGTACAAAAATCATTATATAAATAATTATAAAAATATATAATACTTTATGTATAAAGCACCATGCAGTAAGAATAAGATTTATACATATTCACATCATTACACACTAATATTATTTAAACTAATGTTATTTAAAAGTATAAATTTTTACTATATTAATTATATAGATTGGGAAACTTGCAACTAAGCTTTATATTATATGTTATATTAGATATTATTGTATATTATAAATACAGATTTATAATATAATTTTAAGGGTGCATAATTATTTCAGCCTATAATAGTATAACAAAAGTAATAAACATAACATATTGATTTTTAGATAAGTAACAAAATTAATAGTGATACTAAAATTTTGCACTCTAACTTTAAAATAAAAAAAGCATTTTTTGAGCAATATTTAAGGTCGATGAATTTGTATTTATTTTTAATTATTTTAACATTTTATTAATAGCTATTTTTACTGACAAACTGTTAAGAGTGGCAAAATTATAAATTTCATGTAGGTAGAATTGTTTAAAATACAGAATAAAAAAAGTGAATCAAAAAGAATTGTAATATTACTAAATGAAGTAAAAGAATACTGAAATCTTAAATCACTACAAAATAAAAATAATTAAAAATCTCACTGAACTAGATAGGATAATGATGAAGTATGATGCAGGGTAGGGCAGGTCCCACGGGACCCAGAGGTCCCGATGGCCTCGATGGATGTAATGGTACCGACGGACGATCCGGTGTATCTGGTTATCCTGGAAAACACGGTGACCGAGGTCTCTTTGGACCACCAGGTCTTTCAGGTCCTCCTGGTGATGCCGGTGAAGGTGGAGTTAATACCAAAGGTGTTAAAGGGGAGAGAGGTGTACTTGGACTTGATGGGAAAACAGTAAGCTAGTTTATTTTAACCATTATTTCCTAAAAATCTGTAATAAAAATTGTAATTAATCTGTAATAAATATAATTAATTCTTACAAAAATATATATGATTAAATTCACGTATATTTACGAATTTTATAGTATTACAGAACGTTTTTTTTTATCTTTATGTATACCTGACCAAAAAAGTAAATTATTTGAAATATTTAGGGAATCCCTGGACTTATTGGAATTGCTGGAGATGACGGATATCATGGTGAAACGGGTGATATAGTATGTTCTATTCCAATTAATAATATAATAATTAAGAAGATTAAAAAAAATTAGTTATAAATAATGATATATAACAACGTAAGATTGATTTCTTTATTATTCATTTATCATAAAAATAATAATGTAGTTGGATTCGGAAAAACTTTTTTTTTAAGTTACGTAATTATAACATTTTTAATATAATTAGTTTTATTTGAAGTGAGTATAAAATTAAAAAAAAAATATTTTCTTCAAAACGTGACTGTAGTACTAAATATTTAACCAACTTTTCAATTCATTAAATTATTTAACTATTATAAATGTAATATTAGATTTTTTAATTTAATTACATATAAATACTTAATACATAACTAACTTAATATAACTTAAAACTTATTTATTTAATAAATTATTAAATAAAATAAAAAACTATATAAACTTATAATTTTATTGTTATAATAATTATATATTAAAGAAAAAATAATAGGAATAATGACAAATTCTATTGATATTTTATTACTTATTTTAAAACTATTAATATGACTATTAAAATTTTAATTTGTATTCATGTTAAAACATTTCTTTTCAGATTTATTTCATCGATATAAAATTTTTTTAAATAATAGAAAACTTTAATTATTATTTCTACAAATTTGTCTAATTTTACTACTAAAAAAATATTACTGAACAGTTAATAATTTAATATAAAATATAATGTAAATAAAATAAAAAATTGCAAATTAATTTCAAATGAAAGAAAGAACCAATTCGGAAGAGAATAATTTATATGTTGTTTTTAAGATGAAGTGATGACAGGTACATTTTTTATAAAGTTTATCATTCATTAGTTACATAAGACCAACTTATTAAACAGTTTTAAAAATTATTAATGTGACTCATCACGATAATTTATGATATGCGGTTACGGTTTCCTGAATGACAGAAAGCATGAACGGTGATTTGATTCATTTATGCATACATTCTTATAAACTTAGCAAACTATCCATTGTATACAATTAAACTGCTGAAATACGATAACTATTAACTTTAAATCTACTGTAAGTCTCTTATTTAAATATTTCTAGAAAAAGAATTTGAAATTTGTCACAGCCAAATTTTGCTATTATCATTTCGCAATGGTGTGAATTTTAACTAATTATACAATCATGCACCCTTAATGTAACAATTTCATTATTAAACCACTTTCTTATTATAGTTTAAAGTATTTATTTTTATTTAAAAAATTTGTAAAATTACGAAAAGATTATAAACTTAATGTCTTGTCTTTATAAAGAAAAAAAATGTAACGAAAACATAAAATCTCAGTAATATCAACAAAATAAAATTTCCTGTGTACAGGAACTGAAAGAGAATAAAGTTCTTACAATTAAAGAAAAAATTATGAAGCATTGATAATTATATAAAAAAAATAAGAATTTAAATATGTATCAATGTATATATTTGAAAAATATTCTTTATATAGTATACAAATTTTAAAGCACGTTACGGTCTAAAGGTATTTCAATGATTTTACAGTTACTAATATTTCGTTAAACTGTATTTGAAAAATAATTTAAAATTCAGTTTTATTAATTTATTATTTACTATAAAAATATTAATAATTAATTTTAGTTTTATTTTTGCAGTTAAAACAATGTAGATATTTTTAAAATAATACTTATTCTAAATTTTTGTTCGTATGAAAATTCGTAATCGTAAAAAATAAAAATTGTTAAAATATTTAGACAGTTATTTCATTATTATCACAATACGGTACATTCAAATATTAGAATTCTATAATAATATCTTATCTTTTATTTAACAATTTTAAAACTAAATTAATTTTACTGAGTAATAAGTTCACATACTTATCATTAATATTATTCTGTATAATAATTTACATCTATTTTGATATAAATTTTATATTAAACAATGAATAGTTTAAATAAAAATTCATTTAAATGTGTAATAAATGAATAAATATGTAAAAAAAAATTAATTTTTTTAAGGGTGGATGGGGACTTACGGGTCTTCCTGGTATTCAAGGAGATCGAGGAGATAATGTATTTGGACCAAAGGGTGAGCCTGGCGAGCAAGGTGATCGAGGTGAAAAGGGCATTGCGGGAGTTCGGAGAAGCACCAGTCGGATTACGAAAACTCGTCCAGGCCCAACCGGACCCACAGGCTATAAAGGCGAAATGGGTGAGCGTGGCATTAAAGGTGAAGTCGGTGAAAAAGGATTATCAGTGAGTTATTATTAAGTATTCTTTTCTTTATATTTCTGATCTCTCTCTCTCTCTCTCTCTCTCTCTCTCTCTCTCTCTATCTATCTCTATCTCTATCTCTATCTATCTATCTATCTATCTCTCTTTCTCTCTGTTTCATTTTTCATTTCAATTTTTCTCTTACATTATGATCTTATTTTATGACCTTATCTTACGATCTATCATTTATATAATTTCAATATTTATATAATGTCCTATTTTCATACAAATATCTTCATTCTATCCATAACTACATTTTTGTGTTAGAGATTAGCCTAAAAAATAAAGACCTACAATTAATATCAATAAAAATAATATAGGGTTATATAGGGCGAGATGGACTAAAAGGAACTAAAGGCGAGCAAGGAGAGGATGGGCCAAGAGGAAAACAGGGCGTAACAGGAACAGCTGGTCCAGCTGGAGATAAAGGACAAAAAGGAGCAATTGGATACTTTGGAAAACAAGGATCTAATGGCGAAAAAGTAAAAAAATATTATAGTTTAACCTCTATAGTAATTAATCATTTATCTTCAACATCAGTTTTTGTACATATTTTATAAACATTAAAAGTATATTATTGTAAATCATTTATAATACATAAAGTCTATATTAATGTTTAATTAAAATAAATATTTAAATTATAGGGCGAGATTGGAGATATCGGCAGACAAGGTCCTCCTGGAAGGCAAGGAGCTGCCGGTGGAAAGGGTGAATATATTCCAGAACTCGATGAAATAATTAGGGGTAGCATTGGTATTCAAGGAGATATTGGTATGTTTTAAATACTAATTTTATTTTGTATAAATATTATGTAAAATAAATATAAAACTCTATATCAATTTTATATAAATATTTTATGAAGTACATTTTATTTGACTTTTATAATTTGTTAAATTCTAAACATAACAAATTTTTTAAAATACAAACAGGACTGCAGGGAGAAAATGGACTTTCAGGAATACCTGGTGAACCTGGAAAAATTGGGTACATTGGTCCACCAGGACCTCCAGGTCCACAAGGTGTACCAGGACATCCAGGACTTAAAGGAACATCAATCAAAGGAGAACGTGGAGATGATGGTTAAATTTATTTACATTATTCAAAAAAAAAATATATATATATAACACTATTTTTATATGGAAATCGATATTATCTATCACAATACATTATTATTTTAACTTATTATTTTAACTTATTATTTTATACAAAATGTTGTCTTAAAGATATAATTCATATTTTAAAATAGCTATTCAAAAATTTAAGATGGTAAATAATCAATTACTGAATTTGAATATCGGTTCGAATGGAAAACTAAAAAAGCATTCTTCAATATTTGATTTGCAAATAAAACGTTAGCCAAATAATTAATTTTATTAGAATTGAAATAAATAGTGAGTATTTTTCAAAACAGAAGATTCTCATTTTGTTATTGTTTCTTTTTTAGCCATTGAACATATTACTGCTAAGAGTTATTTCTGGGTCAGCTTTATAATAAAAAAAGTATCGGTGATACTTTTACCGAATTCGAAATAACTTCAATATACAGATTAGAATGAATTAAAATATTTTTGTTTAATACTCCGTTAAGTATGATTTTAAAAAAAAGAACTGTATTAATAAAACCTTATTACATGATATTTGTTTCTTAAAACCTAACACTAACTATAATTAGTATTTGCTATATGCATCTATGTAGTACGATCTCAATTTCCATTTCATTGCTTTATATTTCTTAGTATTTTTAAAAAAAATTTAATATTTTACAATATTTGATTTTTTTTATTAATCGAAATAATCGAACTCTCATGTATTTACACTTTTAAAGTAAATAAATAAATAAATGTATTTATTTTATTAAACTTTCACGCTCTTAAAAAACTCTTCCTATTTAAGGATCACCTGGTCCAATTGGACTACAAGGATCAATTGGATTATCTGGTTCTGTTGGCTCACCAGGTGAAAAAGGTTTTCCTGGTATAAGTATCACTGGGCCACCAGGTAGAGATGGTTATCCAGGTATCGATGGCAATTATGGACCAATTGGAGACCGTGGAGAACCCGGTGCCCCTGGTACACTACAATGTTTATGTTTTATTTAAATATTAAAATTTACTATGTATTAATATTAACTAGTCATAAAAATAGTGAGATTAATACGAATAATTAGTATTTATCAATAATAATATATTACAATTTATTATCCTTCTTAATTTTAATAAAAGTATATATATTTTAAATATTATTTTTCAGTATTATCGTATTATTCTTATTATTATCTTACTAAAAATTATTAATCATTCTCTGAAATAATAATTAAAACTTAATTAAATTTTACTTCTTTGAAAACTTAGAACAAAATCAATAACGGTAAGAATTAAAGACTAATAATTTATTTTTATTTAGGTCCTAAAGGATTTCCTGGCATTGGTACACCAATTGTTGGTCCGCCAGGTGAACCAGGTTTACCCGGTATGCCAGGACTGCCAGGTATAGCCGGAAAAAAAGGTGTTGACGGTTCAAATGGATTTAAAGGAGTTCGTGGTAATAATTGCGGTGTTTGCACTCCAGGTAAATAACCAGTTCATTGGTATTATATTGCATGTACCTTTAATAAATTTTATTATCAAATATAATTAATAATTTTGAAATATGATAATGTGAATATCGAGTTTTACAGAAATATTTACTTGCTTAATTACCGTTAGCGATTTTTTATTCTATCGACTGACCGTACTGAAGTTATACGAATAAATAATCTAAACAAACTATGTCGTAAACTTAAAGTTAATGTAGGAATCGTATAATTATTAACATATATTAAGTTCATAGTATTAATTTACTTTAACAGTGCTAAAAATTGAAAAAAAGAAACTATATTAGATTATAATAGTTACCATTTATAAGTACGTGCACATATGTATTCAATGTGCATTTTATTATTTATAAATATTTTTTTGTATTTACAATAAAACTTAAAGTGTAAATTAAAAATTTATAAGAAATTATTAAAAAATTAAATATTTTTATTCGTTACTATAAAATCTTTATTAGAAAAAATTTAAAGCAAGCTCTTTTTTTAATTTTTAAAATGATTGAGAATGTTTTTAAAATTATGAAATTCAAGAGTAAATATTAATTATTTAGACATAAAAATATACTATTTTTTAATAAATAAATCTTTTAGGAATATCTGGAGAAAAGGGGGAATCAGGTACACCAGGTTTTGATGGTTTTCCGGGTGCACCTGGTTTTGCGGGATTACCAGGACCTAGAGGATTAAAAGGAGCACAAGGTCAATTAGGTACTCCTGGTGCTCCAGGAATATCTGGTCAAAGTGGTTTACATGGTATGGTTGGTGTTCAAGGACCTAAAGGTTCACCTGGTCGCATTACATTACCTGATTCATGGCGTGAGCAATCTCCACGTGGTGATTTAGGAGATAAAGGTTTTCCAGGTCATGCAGGTACAATAGGTCTACGTGGATATCCAGGCGAAATTGGAGATATAGGCTTTAATGGCCCAAAAGGAGAAAAGGTATAAATATTATATATATATTATAATTAATATTAATTTATATATGTACAATATATAAGTATAATTAAATTGAAGTAAATAACTCTTTAATAAAAAAGTTTTCATTTAAAAATATTTATAAATTTATCATCAATTAATTAATAATTTTTTAAAATAAAACTGTACCCTATATTTCTAAAAATAATAGGATTATTTAAAACCAATTTATGAAGGGCGACTTTGGTCTTCCGGGACAAGCTGGTCGCGATGGTGAGGCTGGTTGGGATGGAGTACATGGAATTAAAGGAGAACCATCATTTGCATCTAAAAAAAACCTTAAAGGAGAGAGAGGTTATGATGGAATAATAGGGCGTAAAGGAGAACGAGGAAATCCTGGTTTGAAGGGAACGCAGGGCGATGCTTCCCAACACGATTTATTACCCTTTAGAGGAGACAAAGGAATAAAGGGGTTAACAGGAGATAGTGGTAATTTTTTTAATTCATACTTTTTTTGTTTATCTTCCGAGCACGCATAACTTGGAATGGGTTAAAATTCCGCAGGGTGCCTTAGAGTATCTGCAAAAAATATAAAGACATATACTATATAAGTCGGTTTTATGTAAGCCTTAAATGTCTTTTACAATTTTTATTATACTTCTGGCTCTTATTACTTCAATGATACTACTAAAATAATAATTCGTAATAGCCGTAACCCAACGAGAGTTGTAATAGCTTGTTAAAGCCGGCTGTCCGGTATAGATACCTCAACACTAATGGGTGAGGTCTGCGTTACACGAGAGAAAGAGTCTTGGCATGGGTTAACCACACTAATAGTATCGATGATAGATGCCATTATGTATGTGTGTATATATATGATTGAATGAACTAGAAAATTTTCTTGAAATATGGTTATTGCTTTTCATTTTTTATGAATTTTTTATTTATTTTTAATAAATCATAATCTATTTAATTTTAGTACAAAAATATTTTATTTATTTGTAACAGGATATGATGGATTCAAAGGTGAAACAGGAGATATAGGTCTCAGAGGATTCAGCGGTTTATCTGGTGAACAGGGACCTCAAGGTTTTTCAGCTGAAGGCCCGACTGGTTTAAAAGGATATCCTGGAATGCCAGGTGAAGAAGGTCCTCGAGGAGTACCTGGAAGTTCCGGCATCCTGGGCGCTGAAGGAACTTCAGTGCGTTAAATTTTGAATTATTATTAAATTACTAATTAATAATTTAACAACTATTTTTTTATAAATAAGGTTAACAACATATTTATAATACAATTATTTATAGAACATTTAAATCAAATATACTATAAAAATTATTTTTAATGAGATTTTAATGAATACGATAATAACTTATCCAAATCCTTAAATATTTAAACTTTAATAATAATTTTTTCCTGTATTAATAATAAGGTATTAATATAAATATATAATGATTTAATATAGTTTATAGCACTTTTTACGCTACTTACTATATGTGTCAGTTTTTAAAGGAATAGGGTTGCAGGGGAGGAAATTAAAAAAAAAATTGTTATTTGGTTCTACTTAAAATATTTCAATTTATTTATTAATTACTAATCGCTGCAAGGCGTAAAAAAATCTCCTTCGTTGGGAAAGAAGAAAAAGCCTTCAAGCGCACGAAAATTTACAAGATTGGTAACTTATTATATTAACCGATACGGTTTTGTAACGCACGTGGAAGAACTCTCGCAGATAATTTTAAAGTTACCATGCTGCCAACTGGACTTTCGGAAACCTCGCCGTGGCATCTTGAATTCCACACAATAACAAAAAACGCGGACACACAACTCGATCTTCACGACCTCGTGTCTTCGTACCGATTATCGCAGGCGTCACCCCTCTAATTATCTCAAAGAGACAATTTTTGCCTTTTCTTCATTTGTTTTCTACCGTTTATTTTTATCGTGCATATATCACGATCACGCACAACTGCAAAACATCGAGCGAGAATTTCCGAATATTTCCGTTACTTATTTCTTTGCATTATATAAACAGTCTCCAATACAGTTTATAAAATTTAAATATTATACTTTTCTAAAATTTTTTGAACCAATAATTAAATTTTAAAAGTAAATGAATTGTATTTAAATTTTATATTATCATACATGGCAATAAAAAATATTTTTTGTTTTAATTTGTACTTTTAATTTAAATAAGTATCTATTAATTTAGAATACATAAAATTATAGGGCACGCCTGGTCCGAAAGGAGATCGTGGTGATATTGGCAATATCTATTATTATGGCGATATCGGATCTATGGGTTTAAAAGGTGAAAGTGGTGAAATTGGAAAAATTGGACAGACAGGATTTCAAGGATCACCTGGTAAAGATGGTGCCAAAGGTATAAAAGGAGAAAAAGGATTAAAGGGTTATAGCGGATATTCTGGAACATCTGGATCTAAAGGCCCGCGAGGAGATAGCTTACAAGGATGGAGAGGTGATGCCGGTACACCCGGAACTCCAGGACGGTCAGGAAAAATTGGCGATAAAGGAATTAAAGGTATAAATTTAGAATGCTTATAACCTATTGATATGATATCTGCTTTACATTTTATTACTTATTATTTAAATGATACATAAATCTTTTAATACAAAAAAAAATTTTATATTATTTAACTGGTATTTACTAATTTTTAAAATGATATATTTATCGATCGAAAATATAAGTCAACAATAATGCTTATTAAAACATATATGAAATTCGTTTTTCATTAAAAATTATTTATTTAAATAATTCGTACAATACTTTTTAAAAACGTTAAAAAGTCTATTATAGGAATACATTAATAATTATGTTCATATTATTTTATTGAAAAATAATAATTATATATGATTTATAAACAAAATTGTTTCATTTTTCATAGGTATGGATGGTGCTCCCGGCTATGATGGAATGAAAGGTGTACATGGTGATACCGGTCCTCCTGGTCAAACCGGTCCAAGTGGTTTGGATGGTCAACTTGGATATACGGGCATGGTTGGTCAGATGGGATTACCTGGTGTTCTTGGAGAAGATGGTGATATTGGTGATGTTGGAGATATTGGTCCTATTGGTTGGCCAGGTGCAGTTGGTGAAACTGGTCAACGAGGATCAAAGGGTGAAAGAGGCATCGTCGGCCCTCCAGGACCTGAAGGACCTCCTGGTCTACCAGGAAGGACAGGTTTTAAGGGAGATAAAGGATTTTTAGGACTAAAAGGAAATAGAGGAGACAATTATTTTAGTGGACCTCAAGGTGATATTGGTGAACCTGGTTTTACTGGTAAAACTGGACCATATGGTCTACCTGGAGTTGATGCAAAACCTGGTTTACCTGGATCATTTGGACTATTTGTACATGGATCCAAAGGATTAAAAGGCATGCGAGGAGATAATGGATATAATGGATTTAATGGAAGTTATGGACAAAAGGTTCTTATTATAATACAACTCTTGAATTTTTTAAATTCAGTTATAATATAACATAATTTATATTATTTTATTACTTATTCATTATTAAATAGATTTATAAAGTTTGTAGTTGTAATTAAATTTAAATTCAAAAATTGTTTTATTATATTATATGTATTTAAAATATTAAAAATAATATCTGATACAATTATTTTTAAAAAACTGAGATTTATAATTAGAAATGAAAATCGAGTTAATTTCCAATTTTTTTGAAATTTTAATTTAAATTATATAATATTCAGTGGTATGTACCAAATAATTATATTATAAGAATTAATTAGTTTTTTTAAACATTTTGTATCAGGGTGATAGAGGTGATTATGGTTTTCACGGCTCAAAAGGTGAAATAGGCAATGAAGGTAGGAGAGGTTACAAAGGTGTACCTGGTAGACATGGATTTTTAGGAGTTAAAGGTGAAATGGGAGATATCGGCCCAGCAGGTAGAGAAGGAATTAAAGGAAAACGTGGTCCAGCTGGTGATCCTGGTCTTATAGGAAGACCTGGTAATTCAATCTTTTAAAAGATTACATATTAATATAATATTTTTGTAAATGTAGTAAATTTTAATAATATTTTAATAATATATTTCAACTGTAATATTCAATATATTGAAAAAAAAACTTTATGCATATCTGAAAATAAACCACATTTCTATACATCAATTGTTTTAAAATTTAATACCTCAAATTTTCTTTATAAAATTGTAATAATATTCAATCGGACAATAGTTTTTACACATTTTTCATTCAGACTTTATAAGATTACTATCTTATATAATATGTAAGGGCACAAAGAAAACAAAAAATATAAATATTTGTAAATAGTTTTTTTAATTTTTTAATGTTATTTTATTTTTAATATAGACGATAATAAATCATTAAATAATAAGTTGCTAAATTTTATAATAGTACAAAACAAAATATTCCTCTCATAATAAAATTTATAAATTATAAAGTAAATGTGAATTGAGTAAGAAAAAAAAATGTTTTAAATTATTATTTAATAAAACCTTACATTAAATTTTTTTTAACGTTATTACCACAAAAGAAATTTTTTAAATACTTTAAATATATGTACCATGAAAGACATTTAACATTGAACGTTAATAAATATTTGACTATTCAAAATATAATTAAATCATCTTTTAATAATAACAATTAATGATATTACTAATTTTTTTACTCTATAAACAGGAATACCAGGAAATATTGGTTTGCATGGTGTATTAGGTCCACAAGGTTCTATTGGTCTGAAAGGACTTGTTGGTGAACCTGGATATCCAGGATTTATGAATGCAACTATTGGAGATCTTGGTAGTCCAGGATTAAATGGATTACCTGGTAAAAAAGGTGAAAGAGGCGATTTAGGTTATATAGGAGTTTCAGGGCGCAAGGTATTTTTTATAAATTTTAAAAAACTTTTGATAACATGTAGAAATATAATAATAGAAGTAACAATTATAATTTTAAATAAAATGTTCATAAATTATAAAGAAAATTGTATTCTTCTAAAATAAAATTTAATTAAAAACTTCAGTAAGAAAATATTTACAATTTAATATATAAAATTAATCCTACATAAATGTTAAAATTAAATTAGTTTCTTCTACATTTACTAATGACTAAATTTTTTATTATTTTTATAATTTTTTAATTTTATAAAATTTAAAATATTTATTCTTAAATTGGAAATATTTTATATTAAAATATTTAATATTTAAAAAACAACGCTTAAAATTAAAGCTAATATGATCTATAATAATTTTAATATAATTCTAGTTTGAAATTAAAATGAATATAGAATTTAATAATAACGCCTAAACATTGTTTGACTATAGGGTGAACGTGGAGAAAATGGTGAGCCTGGACAAAATGGTTTACTTGGATATATTGGAGAAAAAGGTATAATGGGTAGTAGAGGTCCAGATGGTCCTCCAGGATTACCAGGTGAGTTGGCTGAACCTGGAGAACTAGGTATTCCTGGTTTAGACGGTCGACCTGGTATGCCAGGCCGTCGTGGTTTCAAAGGCTCTCCAGGAGATTACGGATCCAATGGCCCAAATGGTATTCCAGGAGAACCAGGAATTCGTTATCCTGGGCTAAAGGGAGAAAGAGGACAGCAAGGTATTTATTAATCAGTATTAATTAACTATTAAAATGTTTTAATTTTTAATTTATTTCATAGAAATCTTACTATTAAAAAAATGTATAGGACCGCAAGGTTACGTCGGACATCCCGGAGTTTCAGGTCTCGTAGGAAGACCTGGTAATGCAGGACCTACAGGACCAAAAGGTTTTCAAGGAGAACCTGGTATTTCAGTTTTTAGTACTAAAGGTGAAATTGGTGAAATAGGCTTACCTGGATTCGATGGAAGACAAGGTCTTAAAGGACAAAGAGGAGATGCTGGCTTAATTGGCCCAATGGGACTACCTGGATTGAAAGGTGATCAAGGAGATATTGGTAATCAAGGATGGCCTGGGCCAGTAGGTAGATATGGTAGAAAAGTACGTTACAATATACTTTATGTATTTATATTAATATATATGCTTCAAGTTTAAAATATATATAATATTAATACTTTTTTTTAATATAATAATTCAAATTAGTAGCTAATTATAGTTATATAAAAATTTATTTAAACAATGAGAACAATAAAAAATAAATTTAATTTCAGTTTATGCTATTTCTTTTATTTATAGGGTGAAAAAGGTGACCAAGGACTTAATATTTTTAGTTTAACAGCTGAAAAAGGAATTAAAGGTTCTAATGGCTATATAGGATTACCAGGTATGAACAATATAATAATGTTAATATGATTCTACTTATTTTTATCATTAATTTGATATACAAAGATTAATTTAAATTTAATTTTACTTAATTAATTGGCTAATTATTATTTAAATTTTTAATGCTGTAAAGAAAATTTCGAACCATTAAAAAAAAACATTATTTATACATGTATTAGGCAATTACAAATACCATGTAAGCCGAGGGTAAAATGATGAAAAGGTATTGATACGATGATAATGAAATAAATCATTGTCATAAAAATAATTGTTAAAATTTTAAGAACATTCAAACTTTTAAAAATTTAAAAAATAGATTATTGTAAAAATGTATTATAAATAATATTGATTAATATTGATATAAATTAAATTATCGAATCTCTATAGTTTTAAAACGGTTGAATATAACCCACGCATTTTCTTAAATTTACACACAATAAATAAGTATATATTCATTTTCAAGAGTTTTATTGGCAAATTTACTAGTGACTATTGTCAACTGTTTATTTTATTAATACTGACATAATTTTCACTAAAAAATAACATTGTAAAATGATTAAAAAATATTTATTTAAAAAACTAGTTTTTCTAATAAAAATAATTTTTAATTATTCATAATTTGTTGTTTATATATTTTAGGTGAACCTGGCTTATCAGGTCTTATGGGAGACATAGGAATTAATGGTATGGCTGGTCGAGATGGAGAACCAGGGTCAACTGGACTTCCTGGAGTACCAGGAATGACTGGGATAATTGGTCCAGATGGCCCAAAAGGTTCTGCTGGAAAAGTAGGTTTACCTGGACCTCAAGGTAAATTATAAATTTAAAAAAAATTATAAAATTATATAAAATATAATTAAAAAGATATTTATAATTTTATATTTTAGGATTTTCTGGAGTTTCTGGAATACCTGCATTACCGAGCTTAGGACCACGAAATCGAGGTTTTCATTTTACTAGACATTCCCAGTCACCAATGATTCCAATTTGCCCAAAACATACAATAAAATTATGGGATGGATTTTCACTTCTACACATCATGGGTAATAGTTATGCACATGCTCAGGATTTAGGTAATGTACGCTTTATTGAAACATCGTTCAAAATGTAAACAATGTTGTGATCATTTTTATAAATATTTAATATAAACATTACATATATACAGTATCGGATTCACTATTTATTTTAACATTTTTACGGTTTCTTATTTATTTTCACGAACTTTAGGAAAGATTTATTTATACATACTTTCTTTTAATTTTGGATATCGCCAGTTCAATATTGTATATAGCGTCGTATATTGTATATTATATAGAGTCGTACACGAGGATATGATCTTTCATAACTAGCCGTAATATTCAAAGGTTTTTTGTCTATTTCGAATGTAGCGTTTGAATTCAAATTGTTTTTAATGTATAAATTATTAATATTTATTCAATAAAATTCATTTTTAAAATAAATTACTTTTTATGAGTAAACATTTTTAGTCAATATGATGACACAATATGTATGTAGTAATAAATAACTAACATATACTAGAAGTTCTTATGAAACTTCGGAAGATTTTCATCACGATCATTACAAAATTTTATATTTTTAAACTGTTAAATAATAAATAAATATAAATAAAAAATAATATAAAATTATAAAAATAATAAAAAATAAATTCCTGCAGGTGCTGCAGGAAGCTGTGTAAAGAAATTTTCAGTGATGCCTTTTATGTTCTGTAATTTAAACAATGTATGTGATTATGCTAATCGAAACGATTATAGTTATTGGCTTAGTTCAAATGAACAAATGCCAATGTCAATGACACCTATACCATCTCGGGAAGTAGGTTCCTATATATCACGTTGTTCAGTTTGTGAAGCTCCTACGCGTCTTATCGTCTTACATAGTCAATCCATGGGAATTCCAGAATGTCCAGGTGGATGGGAAGAACTTTGGGTTGGATATAGCTTCCTTATGGTACATAATATATTATTATTTAATTTAATAGAATTTTTAAGACGTTTTTATTTTTTAAATACATTACATCGATTCATCGTATAACTAAATATATAATTTCAAATTAAAACTTACATATAAATTTTTCTAATAACTAAAATTATAACTAATATTAAAACTACATAATACATTTGAATAAAAATTTTGAAATAAATACATAGAAAATTAAAAAATATAATTTTATTAATTAAGAAATATTTATTATAAAAAGTATTTTAATATTTATAAATAAAAGTTTTATAAGAAAACAAATAGAAATATAATTAATATTTAAATAGAAATATTAAAAATTATTCTAGCACTGATTTTTTTTAAATATCTATTTAAATACAATTTTGAAAATATTTGGTTAATATTTATTAAACTAAATGTAAAATTTTCATGTATAAAAATATTTATACCGAACTTGTACGAATAAGCATTCTAAAATAAAAGGTTTTAAAATCTTATTTTTAGCATCGAGACGCTGGCGCAGCGGGCGGTGGCCAAGCTCTTTCTTCGCCCGGTTCGTGTCTAGAAGAATTTCGTGCTCGGCCTTTTATTGAATGCCGTGGTCTGGGCACCTGTAACTTTTTCTCCACTGCTGTTTCTTATTGGTTAGTTACCATTAGGGACTATGAAATGTTTCGTAAACCACTACAACAAACTCTCAAAACCGATCATACGTCACGTGTTTCACGCTGCTCTGTCTGCATTCGACGACGTGTCAATCATGAGTTGTCAATCGCTCGCAGTCGTGTATCGTACGTAAGCAATTATGGCGAGTCAGCACAATCGAAAAGCAATTATCGTTCAGAGGAAAACACGGATGCAATTGAAAATTATTCTAAAAATTTAAATTACTATTATGAACATCAACCTAACTATGGAGCTGGGTGGTCAAGATTGTATAATCAACATGCAAACAATCGCAAAGTTTATAAACTACCCTTAGAACATCCCAAATGGTAGTTACAAAAACACAAGAATATTAAAAAAATTGAATAAGACCATAGATGTTCCGTCATAACATTATGAATTTTTACCAAAACATAACGAATGAAATTTTACCCTTTACAAACCAAATTTTTAGTGCAATCATATTTTATTTTTATATACATTATTTAAGGATATATAAAATAAGACTCAAAATCCTTAAAATAACAGTAATATTTAAATACAGTTCTTAAATATTTATTCACACTCAGCATTTATTGAATATTTTTATTTATTCATTCAGATATTTTATTTGTTATTCTTAGAAACAGGTGTATGTACTACAAAATATAATTTATATTATATGAACTGAGTATAAACATTTATGGATTCAAAATAAAATTATTTTTTGCAAATTAATGTTGCAAAATATGTTCTTATGTATTATCTATTAATAAATGTAATATATAATGAATAAATAAATTTGTTTCTAGTTTGATTACCTTATTCATATACAATACATTAATTTAAACATGTTAATTTTGCATTAACATCTATCTAACTTTTAAATTCATTAAACTACGTACCTTATGATAATAAAATAACAATAATATTCAACATGTTATAAAATATTTTCTTTTATTTTTTTTACGAACTGAGTTCAAGAATGATACTATTAATTCTTAAAAAAATGTTTTGAGCATTTATCCTTTTTAAATATAAGTTATTATCAATATAAAAATTTTAAAGGTAAATAAGAATGATCAAAAAAAAGATAATGGATTTTACATAATTATTTAATCATTTTCCGTTCCAAATTTGAAATAAACATTGCATTTTATTTTACAAATAATAATAAAGATAATCAAATCAGTATTGTCTACTATTAATACTTAGCTTTCTAAAATATTATCTATAATTAAGAATTTGAAGTGGAAATAATTAAATATAATAAAGTTTTTAGCTGGTCAAACGTTCGTAATCAATAAATACAAATTTAAATTTGGATAAATAAAAAATATATTTACGTTGAATTAAATTAAAAATATTATTAACCATATTTAAAATTACAATTTATTTTATTTAAATTAATTTGCATGGAAGAAATCTCAATTCTAAAAAGGAAAGTTGTGCTATAAATACGCGTTAAATCTTGTTATTAAATGTAGAAACTGCTTTCGAACATAGAATTTCGTATCGGCAAGGTGGTTTAATATCGAAGTTCTCAATGATAATTTTAGAAACTTGAAAGTTTCATCTCCAAGTTCAGAACGGTGTTTTGAAAAAAAGAATTGTTAAATTTTAATAGCATTTTGCATTTACAGTTAACTAAAATTATTATGGTAACGATGCTTAGTGTGAGTCAATTTATATTTTTCATTTATTTAAATTTCATTATTTAGGCTTTATCTAAACTATATCTAATTTATATTGTATATCTTTTCGTTATAATATCGTTTTATAACGGTTTTTGTGAATAACAAATTTTCGAGAAGCGCCCGATCCCAAGAAATTTATTTGGTTTTTGGAATACACGCGAAGATGGGCAAGCGCATGTAAAATAATTTCCGCTGAATTAATATGAACACTAATCAAAATTTAATGTAAAAGTTATCCGTACCAAAAGGCAAAAAATACGGTTGCACTTGAGTCCTGCTTAAATAGAGCAGATTGACTAAAGAGAATTTATTGCTATTCTTACTCTCGCGTATACTATAATTCACATATTAGCAATAAGTTGATAAGAATGAAAATTTTGTGTGGTGATATTTCTTTTTTACAACATAAAAAAACGAATGCACAACTTGGTAATATGAGTGTAATGCATGTAGTATAATTTGTTTGCTCATACACAACGCTACATAAATAAAACATTCGTAAAAACGCAATTTTACTCAACTTTATTTGTTGTAATATTATATTTTATAATATTTAGACCTAATTTATTTGTACAAAAACATAAAAAGAATAAATATATTTTTGTTTCTTCTATTTATATAATTAAATTCAAAAATGATTTTAGCTATTAATATTCGTAGTTTTATTATACTTGATATTAAAAGAATTCAGTCAATCAATAGATAATGTTTTAAAATATATTTATTTTGACTTAATAGGATAAATAAATAATATAATTATTACTTATTATTAGCACATTCTTTAATTAAAATAGATTGATCAAATACGAGAAATAGACAGTGCATGCTTTACATATGTTGACTTCGATCGATTACAATGACAGCATTGCACATTTCTTGGCAATATATAAAAATAATTACTTGAAATTTTTGACAAGTCTTGATATTGATAAAGAACTCGTATCGAACCATCTTTATAAAAACATTTAACGAATATATGTTTTATATCAATATTTATATAACTTTTGTTTTTAAATAATTAAGAATTAAAAAAAACTGTATTAATCCTCAAACTGTTCTTTAAATTCGCATTGTTCATATATTTCCATCGTTATTTTACTAATATTTCATTCATCTCAAACATACACATGTAAATACAAAAAAAAATTAACATGCACTTGATATAATATTTTAAATTTTCTAGTATTCAAACTTACATATAATCTTTTTATATGACATTAATTATATATGTATAAAACAGGTATATGTATACATATAAGTATTCACACGTGAAAGTACTCATCAAAAATATTTTCCATAGAAATTTTCCTCTCCTTATTTAAATTAAATAAACATTAGTTATTAAAAATACTTACAGATTAACTGTGTATCTGATTATGCATAATATATATACATATTTTAATTCAATTAGAAAATTAAAGAAAACTAATATCAATAAATTTTAGTTTTTCTATTTTATCAAAATGTCAATATGCAAAAAATTTAATAAATTAAAAAATTAAAAAAAAGTAAAGAAAGTAAATTTTGCTCAAAATAATTAAAATTTTGTTAAACACTATATTTGAATTTACAGACAGGAAATGAATATTCTTTTATTTTCCGACGTAATGTAATAAATCACCCTTTTTCTTTTTTAAAAATGCCAATAAATATTGTATAAATTATCATTATTATTCATTTACATAAATATAAAAAAAAAAACTGATATCATTTTACAAATTAAACTCATTAAAGAAAATAATAGTATTCTCTAATATTCTAAGCGTATAATTTTGTTTCGGTTTTTTTATTTTATTTTTAAAAAATAATATTAAAACATAGTACCGAACATATGAATTATATTTTACAATTGTGAAAATATAATTATTAATTTATCATGTTTCAACTATAAAATAATAACATTGTTTGATTTGAATCATACAAATTTATTTAGTTATATAGAACCAAAACATTGTAATTAACAAAGAAAAAATTAATTTGAAGTACATCAAGATAGTTTAAAATTTTAGACAGATTAAAATATTAAGAAACTTAAGTTATGTTTCCATTATAAAAAGTACAATTAACATAATTACATCTTATATAAGAATACAATATAGTGTTTCCGGCTTATTCGATAATAAGATTCACACATTTTGAATTATTTATACTCAAGAGGCACTAACAACGAACTATCAAACATAAACGAAAAAATACTTACATAATTAAGTAACAAAATGAAATAGGTCGTACACAATAGCCTTTAAAGATAAAAAATCCATGTGCGTGAATTTAAATAAACTAGTGCACAATAACATTTCCTGACTGAAAATTCCAGGTTTTTTTTTAAAGATACTAAAGTGACGAATTAACGATTATAAAAATTTGAGCTTCATTAACTTTTCAATTATTTACTTTATCTACTATACATTTTCGTTCATCGATCAATATATTTAAAAAAAAATAGTATCTATTTCTCTTCATGAACGTATAAACATATAGACATACATGGTTCTTTACAATTTAATATAAGATTAAAAAATGTAAAAAATATTTTTTTAATTTTCGAATTTAAAAAAAAAATATAATATTTGAAGTGTAGTTTTCTCATCATTACAGATTTTATATCGACTGAAGATAATTAAGTTTCATTTTTCATCATTTATAACATTAAATGTTCTTTTTATAAGTTATGTAATGTGCATCTAAGATCAAAAAGAATTACTTTACAGAGCTTTGCAAAATAAAAGGTTCATTTTATTTTATTTTATTTTATTTTATTTTATATATATATATATATATATATATATATATATATATATATATATAATTATATATTTTTTATATGCATATATGCATATAAATATAATATACGCTTGATAATTCTACCTACATATGTATCTAAAATATTTACAGATTGGTTCGTAGCATACACCCCTACAGCCTTTTTGTTTTATATGTCAAAATGCATACGATACACTTTATAGAATTACATATTTTACAAAATATTTAATAGCTTTTGACGTTTAACCACTAACATTGACGCATGAAACGCTTTGAAATTACAATACAAGAATCATTCAGCATATATTTGTATGTAGTATCCTTACTTAGAATATATATATATGCATATGCTACATTATTGTTAGAAATGTAATAATAATTACAGTGTTAATAATAAAATAATAATTCTTTGAATAATAAAATATTAAATCTGAAAAAATTATTTCGTAATGAAACAATCGTAATAGCTATCATAATTAAGTGTCAATAGTAATATAATAATTATTATATAATAGTTACAATCATATTCATAATAATAATTCTTTGACACAATTTGGTTGCAGATTTTTATAATTACAAATATATTATTCATAATTGAATATAGTTCAAGAGGTTAAATTAAAATAAAATACGATAGTGCTCTAACCTTTACTTGTACATGGTAATATTAAATCTATTTTTATTCTATATTCGACAGCCAGTAGAGTAATAAAGTATACCTTCGAGGTATCTACATAATTTATTATTAATTAGTAATACTAAATACAATGAAACCCGTTTAAAATGTGACGCCTTATGACATGCATAAAGGCTATTCTCCATTTAGCTAGTTGGAACATGTAAACAAATATCATTTTTTTTGTAAAACTCAAAAAATGATATATCTTTAATGTAATAAATATTGATTGTAAGTAATAGACAAGGATAATTTTGTAATAAATTTTATTTAAAAAATTTTCATTTTCAAATAAATTTTAAGTTTAACTGTTTCCAAATCCTTCTATAGATTAATGAATATTGCCTTACATTTTTTCAGTTAATGTAAAAACTTTCTCTAATAAAGGGAACATATCAATCACTAACATCATCAGCATGTCAAACAGACTAATGTATGCTATTTTTTCATCGTTAATATTTTAGTTTCGCGAACATCTTTGAATGTGCCACATCACAGTTTCCATTGCATTTTTTGATACACGCTGCATGCTATTTTAATATAAGTATTACATATAATACAATAGTATCCATAATGTATAGATCATTTTTATATATGTAGGTTATCGCATATATTTCATATGTATTTCACATTTCATTTGAAATTAAACATATATTACAAGCACTTTTCTTTACTTAGAATAAGGTTATCTTTTATCAGTCACTCCGATAACAGTTTTTGCAACAGTGATGACTTTGGATCATCTCGTACCACCTCTTCCATAATAGTCTGCAATAAAATATTAAATATTATTTTTGTAAATTTGAAAAATACATAATTACGTAAATAATACATGTATGTATACATAACAAATAAAAATAAAAATTTATTTAAAAAGAAAATACCACATAATTGTAAAATATAAATTTCAAATTAATTTTTTTTAAATAAACATTTTACATTTCTTTTCTTTGTTATTTGCATACATTATGTACATTGGTTATATTAATAAATAATCTTCTGCAACATTTCAGTGTTAATTATACATTTCATCATTTAACCAATATCTTTATAGAAGAAAATCGAAATATTCAATTGACGCAATAAATGTTTTATTTTAAAAAAAATAATTCATTTTGATAGATATTGCTTTATTCAACTGTGAAAAAGCATTACGATTGTAAACAAATCCATTAGTTCTGATATTATAGTAACTTCTATATAAAATATTTTTATCACCCCAACACTATCTTGAAAAATTAAATAAGACAGTATTCCAAAAACTCTCATAAATATGATAGAAAAATAAAAAAATTAGATAAAAAAATCTGGCCACGAAAAAATATACTTTTTCTAACTTTACCATTCTACAGTTATCTATACTTTATCTTTATTATCAATTCAGTTTTATATATGAATATTTAAGAATTTATTTATTAGTCAACAATATTATTATAATATACAAAATTATAATGCATTATATATTAATAAGTATATATTAATTAATAAAAAAAAAAATTAAAAAAGAATCAAATAAATATAATTTATATTTACGTATATACTTTTGAGAAAATATATCTTCTAATACTTATTAATTGATTATATTTAATTAAAATGATTAAAATTTATTATTATTAAAACACAATAAAAAAAAAAAAAAAAAAAAACTAAATTAAACGTCGTGCACAATACAGAATTTTAAGCCAGGCAGGGAATATAAAGAGCATATAAATAAAAAAAAGTAAAATAATTGTCGCATGGGTTCCTTACCCTGGAGGACGAGGGGGTTGTTCCGGCATTATCAATGGCCCAACTTTTGGCAGAACCGTCGCTAACCAACGCATCACCTAGTTAGAACATCGACAACGATATACGTGTTACCAATATCAATTACTGCATTTAATGATCAAAAAGTACTTTATAATTAATGTATATTTTCAATATTTTTTTTATCTTCCTAATAATTGCGTGTAAGTCTTGTGGTTGACTAACAAGTTAAATTCATTTTAAATATTATTATTTACATATTTTATTTATTGGATTAATAAGCAGTCTGTAATACTTTTTCACAGCCTGATTTATTTAATACCCTTAAAAAAGACATAGCAATAATTTTTTTTTTATAATTATAGTTATATAAATTACTTTGAAAGAATGTGTTCATCAGAAGAATATGTATGTTTCTATTTTAAATAATAATATTAATTTTCCATCAATTATTGTGTGATTAGAAGTTTATTGATTCATTGGTATACTTGTGCTTGTAAAAATCAGTCATGTATATGCAGCCACTAATTAAGGGAGAAAAATATATGTATATAAATATAAACCAAATTCTAGTTCTATTTTTGCTTGCATACTCATACTGAGAGAACAAAAAATCAGAATATTCAAAGTTAATATTTAAAGAATAGTTATACAAGATAACTAATACAATATGTACATAGTTGTTTATGTTAAAATAAAAAATATATAATATACCTGTAGTCGCAATATCATAATTTAAGCCAAGAGATTCTAAGTCTTCTTGAGATACCTGTCCAGGTATGTTGTTTTGAAGATTGTTCGATATCCTCTGTTGTTGTTGTTGTTGTTGTTGTTGTTGTTGTTGTTGTTGTATTCTTGCATCTACTACTGTTCTTAACTCTTTACGAACATATTCAGAATTGATACCACTTGAACTACTTGAATTACCTGAAAAAACAAAATTACTTAACTTAATTTTAATATTATTCAGAAAATATGTTATAATTTATCAATCAATATGATTCATGACAGATGACTTATTCATTAATGTTTAAATAGTGCAAAAAGATTAAAGTTTAAAGAATTATCTTTGCAAAATATCATTTTTTTTTTTTTTAAACAAATATTACAATACATGTTTTGCATATTCACCTTATTCATAATTGATTTCAACTTTTTAGTAAAATATAAAAATATAAAACTACTTTAATCTTATTTTTAATGTTACTTTGATATAAAATAATTTAAAAACATATTTTAAAAAACATTTGTAAAACAAAATTACGTTGAACAAGAATATGTAGAAAACTTAAGAGAAATAAATATATTATTCTTAAGAAATAATATATTTCTTCTATTTAATGTTTACTTCTTCCTTATTAAGGTAATTAACAAGCATTATATCCATATAATTTGAACAAGATTTTTAACTTTAAAACAAATAGAATAAATCAATAAATAACAAGATAGTATTTTACATCTTTGCATTAATTCATTATTTTATAAATATAAATAAATAGCTAAAACTTTGTTAGTATACTAATACGCTACATTAATAAAATTAATTATTCTTGAATTAAAAAAATCTTAATACTGACAGAATCATATTTATTACGAAAAAAAGTATTATTTATCTTTAATAAAATGACTTTGTCATTATTATAAATTTCAAAATGGATAAAAATTTTTTTTTAATTAATTAATGAAATTAAATATCTAAATCATATACTTTTTATACTAATTGTAATAAAAATTATATCTATGAATAATAATAATAATTCATAATATCTAAAAGCAATTGCTAAATTTGTATAACGACATATATTTAGATTTTTTTTTGACATATTTTTTATTTCAAATTTATTTACGCAATTGTTAATCAAATATCCTTTTACAAATTATTATTATCAATCTCATTTATTTTATAGAGAAAACAATCTAAATGTCTTTGTGTTAGTTAAAGAATTAATTTTAAGAGACTGATATTGTATTTAATAAAATTAGGATGAATAAAATATTATTTGGAATGAATTGTTTAAAATATAAATGTTATTGATAAACAATTAAAACAAGGAATCATGCAACTCATAGATGTGAACAGTGATATTCAAAAAATCAATAAATTTTGTTGAAATGTTGATATATTATTAATTTATAACTTATTGTTTTAATTAAAGAAAAGTCGACATTCATTTAACCAATATATACGAAAAATAAAAGATATTGAAATGAATATAGGTTATAGTATATTTTTAAAAATTTTCTTAAGATACAATGATTTATATAATTTTATAAATGGTATTATAAACTAACAAACTGTAAAAACACGAATAATAAATGACATATTTATGATAACTAAAATATGTTCTCGTAACAATTTTCATTCTTTTAAAATACTTAAAGTATTTAAAAGTTAAAATTAAAACTTAAATTTAAAAATGGTTTTCGTTAATATCAGTTGGTTAAATTTATAATAATAAGCGCTATACAGTAGACACTCGGCATGTAACTTGGGGTGATGGTGAGGGATGATAACGCTGGATGGTCACATGACATTATGAGGTCACATGACTTACCACCTATTTGGTGACTAGCAGAATTACTGGAAGGCGAAGGTCTAACATCATGTATATCTCCCGCGGTCGATTGATAGACAGTAACAGGTGTCCGATTATAACAGTACTGACTACTCTGAACGCAGGCAGCATTGTGGTATAACATAGATGAATGTTGATGGTTTGTAAAATGTTGGGTATTGTTGGTGATATGTTGATTATGAGTTGATATTGCAGGACAACCCGACAGGGGATGACTAGACGATGATAGAGGTTTCTCCCTGCTCACACCCCCATAATGACAGGGTGAACCAACCCCACCTGTAACATTAATTGTGTCTAGGATCTTGCTGCTACGCTTCTTGCGAGATTTTTTATCTATTCGATAAGCTGCTTTGCTCTTCGATACGACTGTTGGTGTGATTGCTTGCACTGTTAGAAGATAAATATTAGCTAGCATATGGAATGTATATTATATAAAATAATAAATAAGTTAAAATGTAAAGACATTATACAAAGAAAATGTTAAATATTAGGTACAAATTTTATGTAAGTTTTTACTAAATTTTAAAAGAACATGATTTATAAATAGGCATTTAGGCAATCATATTCCATATAAAATATCAAAGTATATAATTTATTTAACTAAATATCTTTGTTTATATTAATGTCTGCAAGAGTAGTTTATGGTTTAAAATCAAGATTATCTATATAACATAAATACACATTTATGCAATGCAAGTTAACAAATTAACTAACATTTAACACTTTCAGTATTTATGCTGCAAGTAAATATTTACAAATAATAAAAATTTTTATTTTTTATGGATAATATCCAATTTTATTGTTAATAATATATATTTATTGTCCATTCTAAATATAAAATTTAAGTATTATAACTTTATTTAATAACAATATTTTGCATTACCAGGTAATTGTGTTGTTGCAGATGAGTTAGTCGAGGTGCGCTGGGATCGATATTGCGTTGAAGGGTTTGAAACATTAGAGTTTGAAACAGGTGGAAATTGACTTGATGTAGGTGAAGCAGGTGGTGGGAAAGCCTCTGCAGGAAACGGAGATTGTCGAGCTGAGGCTGGTGTACTGGGGGATGACATCGATCTTTGCTGTTTCTGTTGTGGTTGTTGCTGCTGTTGTAGTACTGACTGTTGGCTTGGTTGCTGCTGTTGACGTATCTGACTTACGTTATATATTCTCTGACTGTTAACATAATTCCCCTATAAAAATTTTTATTTTTAAATATACCTTATTTTTGTATTATTTCATGAAAGTTTTCATTGAACTCAAATTAAATTTTTTTATCTTGTATAAGAAATATAATGCATTTTTTAAAAATAATCTATTTCTCAATATATATAAATTAGACAACATATTTTATTTAATTGTTCTTTGGAAATTATTACTTTCCATGGTGAACTTAACATAATTTTGTATAAGTTTAAAAAAAAATTTAAAAGTATAAATTTATTGTATAAGTTTAAAAATAATTTATAAAATATACACTTACTTGCTGTGTTAATCGAGGAGATAAAGATTGTGGGTGAGAAAAAGATATTATATTAGCTGGAGAGTGTGGTGAAAGTCTAGCTGTTGAAACTTGTTGACTATTATTAAAATTATTAACAGTAGAGCTAAAAAATTACATTTATAAAAAAGAATTGATTATATAATATATATATATATATATATATATATATATATAAATTATTATATATTTATTTATACGTACTGTTGAGATAAAGAAGAGTGAGAAAAAGAGTGAGTAAGGCGATGTTGCGCTTGAGTCATTTGAACGGATCCGACATAACCTGTGGATACTTGTGAATCTGATATGCTAGATCGCTACAATAAAAAATAATTATATTATATAAACATATTAAAATTAACAATATATCAAAACGTATATTTTAAGTATTATTACCTGTAATGAAACATTCGGTGCAACAGTATTATTTAAGAGATTATCAATGTTGTGAATACCAGTGGCTATTTGGTCTGTGGCTGTTGCATTAGATGGTATAAGCAATTGTTGTTGCTGCTGTTGTTGTAATAATCTCTGCTTCAACTGTTGTTGTTGTTGTTGTATCAATTTGCGTTGTTGCAATTGTATTTGTTGTTGTTGTTGTTGTTGTTGTTGTTGTTGTTGTTGTTGTTGTTGTTGTTGTTGTTGTTGTGAATTAAATTGTTGTCGAATATTTGCTTGTTGAGTATTTAAACGTACTCGAGATTGTTGCTGTTGCTGTTGTTGATATATAGATGATGATTGATAGTTATGACTTGACGTTACAGATGTATTTACCAACTATAATAGATATTGGTTGAAATTTTACATTAATTTTCATCATATATAAATCATTCATATAAAACAATCGTATTTACTTTAACTATATAATTATAAACTAATGATTTTTTTAATTATAAACATTGATCAAACAGTTCGTTAAAAATATATTAATAAATATTTTAATATTATTAATTATTAATAAAATAAATTTTTGTTATAGGAATAAAATATACTAAATATTTTGATAAAACTCACAGTTGCAGCATAAGCAGGAGGAGTACCAGGCATAGTTAGATTGGAAGACGTAGGATTCACAGCAGTCTCAATCTGCATTAACGACTCTTGTATGGCATTTATTGCTAATTTTTCATTTCGCTGAGCTTCAACTGCATCTAATAGACTAGCTATAGCAGTATTATCTAAAATAATAAATATAATTTTATTAAAATAAGATTTGTCAGAAATATTCTGTAATTACGTATTAGATTTAATAAAGGAAAATACCTGCAATACCTTCTGGAGCAATTTCTATAACTTGATCTAAAATATCTGATAAATCTGGATCTGACGCCGATTGAATATCCCACGTCAAAGCATCTGAAGCAGATTGTATGTATTCTTGATTTCCCATAAAATCCGAATCAATTTGTTCAATGTGAGTTCTTTGTTGCTAAAAATTTAATCGAAATTAAGCATTAAATTAATTGAACAATTGTAATAAATCTGAAACCTTAAAAAAAACAAAATGTTCGTTCTTTCTACATACGTAATACGATATATAAAGACATAAAATCAATTTTAAAATATTGATTTTATTAAAACCAAATAATACCATTTATCATATAAAAATATTATGATATAAAATTTAATTAAATTAAAAAAATTTCTATACTTTCAATATAAAATAAGAATATTAATTTAAATTGTTCTTTAATTATTTATAAATTAGTAATATTATCATATTTTTGTCAGTGTATGTACATAATAATTTAATATTATAAAATATATTAATAATTTTTAAATTGAAATAATATAAAGAAAAAGAATTCTTATATCATACATACATCTTCTAATAAGATTAAAACATATAGTAAATTTTTTTTATTTAAAGTTTAATATTTATTCATACTTCTGAAAAAAAAATAGTAAAATTAATTTTTATTAAAGAATATAGATTATTGTATAACATTCATAAACAAAAATTCAAGTACAACATTCAAGCTTTTTTACAAAAATTATTAGTAAAAAATTTTGTCTGCCTAAACTTTATTAATTTCTTGTTTATATAATATAATTTAGAATTTAAAGAATTTTTTAATGGAATGAATTTTAGCTGTCAAAAATTTGTTAATAGATATTGAATGAAAATAATACTTACTAAGTGTGTGAGGTAGATATTGGTTGTCTGGCGAGGAATTAATTTTGATTGGTTTTGTGTAGAAGTTCTTGCAGATGTAACTGTCGTTGTTGAATTACTACAAACAGCTTGGATAGTGGTCCATGATTGTTGTTTGCTTCGATCTGCAACACGAGGCAACTTGTCTTGAGGAGTAGCTGATATCACAGAAGCAGGTATAGGAGGTATTGTCGCGGGCTGAGTCGGTTGCTTTGCCAGTAAGGAGGCCAACATACGATTCTTTTCCCATAATTTGCTTGGATTACTCGCAGATCCACTAGCGCTACCACCACTAGTGCTACTACTTGCTGTAGACGTCACTTGAGATCCATCCATAGATCGTTTCACCGCGATATTAAACTCGCCACCTTCTACAGACCTCTTCTGCCCAGAATTTAAGCTCATAATACTATTGGAGCTGTGCTCTGATTGTGATGACGAAGGAGAGGCGTTGCGAAAGCCAAGACTTCGTAATAGAGGATCATCTTCGCGATTTTTCTTTATACATAAATACGTAATCAAATGTTATGCCAATATGCCAATCAAAATTGATTTACATAAATATAAATACTTAAATCATTAAAGGGTTAATATTAGTGAAACTGAATTTAACTTAGTAAAAACTTTTATATGTAATATTTTAATAAGTTTTAATAAATTAATACACTATACTAAGCAATTCATCTCTTGTTTTCTATATATTTTCAATTTAATATAATTTCAATTAAAAATGTTTCTAATACTGTTAAGTTTTAATCCAATAATTGAGAATATTTAATGTATCAATACTTTATTTTTTATATAGTAAATGTAACATAAAGAAGTTAAAAAGTTTTTTTTTCTTAAAATAATTTTTAATTTTTAAAATAATTCAAAGAATAAATTAAAAACGGTTTACAATGAAATATTTGTAGATACGAAATAAAATATATTTTTTTTATATAAATAATTAAAAATAGTGAGAATCTAAAATAGTTATAATTACAAAAAATAAAGTTCATTTATATTGACCCGTTTTTATAAAGTTTTTGTTTCAAAATATTTGATGTATTATAAAAAAAATTAGGTATAAAATGTTGAATATAAAAAAGTATGTATATTTATATATTTTTATAACAGGTAAACATTGCTCAATACGGTTATAAATCTTTAAAAACTAAAAAATTACTTGATCATGAAACTTTTTTTCGTCCTCAGGATCCTTCAAAAGTTGTGTAAGAAGTTCATTCCTCTTTTTCAATCCTATTCGAGACTCTTCATCATCTTCATCATTTCTTTCGTTAAGTAACTGTAACCAAATAAAAAATTAGAAAAATAATAAATTTATAGGAAAATTTAAACTGAATAACCCGAACCTGAAGAAGCATATTGTTGCCAGGTACTGCATTAGATTTATGTTCATGATGAAGAGGCTTTGGCGGTATCGGTTGGTTCGGACTGTTACGTACACTTTTAGTACCTGAATTTTCTACCGAATGATAATCATCTTCATCTTGCTGATTTAACAGTATCTTCAATATTCTATTGGTTTGACTAGGCTTATCAGCCTCGGTCCCTACTTGCCCGCTAGTTCCAGTTGCAACACTGTCCTGGCATCCATCATCGGTCACATTATTACCTTTGGTCAATAGGTTCCTAAGTCGACCTGACTCTGTCGATACTAAATTTTTTTGTGGTTGTAAATGTTGCTCCGATTCCTGAGAAGGACCATTGGAGCGATGATCCATAGGGCTGGGCTGCATAACCGAAGGCACCCCCATCGTATTCAGATTTGTCGTCTGCGGCTCTTGTAGTGGACTGAAGGGAAAAGAATTACTAAAAGTGTGCGAAGTACTCGGACTGAAAGCTCTCAGAGGACTGCAGTGTGCGGACACAGTTACGTTCACTTGACTGCCCGGAGATATTGAGGTAGCATTCGGCTGCGAGTCTGGCCTAGAAGATGATGGCTGCGATTGAATCAACTGTTGTTGCTGCTGTGATAGTGACCCAGTTTGATTTGTTCGTGACTCGGACCGTCCACTTTCAACTGCCCAGAAAGTAGATGTTCCATCCAATTCGAGAGTCGAACTGGGGAAGAGGTTAAATTCGAGATCCATACTGCTTGTATGAAAATGATTGAAACCAACAGGAACAGTAGACACCTCAGAATTCGAACTCGGATAACTGGCAACGGAAGAGGGACCTCCACTCGAAGGTGTTGACGAGGACATGTTAAGACCGCTTACCTGGCCATTTAAATGACCCGCCACTGACATTAGCGGTCCTCCTACATTATTATTATTATTACTGTTACTGGTATTACTATTATTTGTATTGCGTGCACAAGAATGTCCTGAGCAAAGCTTGGAGTTGTTGGAAAACTGTCCGGCCTCGAGAGATATTAAGTCATTGTCCCTGAGAAAAAGTATAATAATAGTATAGTAACGAAGTAATCATATTCCAAAAACTAAATAAATATAAAAATTATTCTTATGCATATTTTTATAAATTGTTTCAAAATTACCATTTACATAAATACACCATGTACATATATGATATCGCTTTTTATAGCTTAACCCTTGCATTCATTTGCATAAATATTAGAATATGTAAAATTTAGGAAACAAAAATAAAAATAAAAATATTTTCTCTAAAATAGATTATTCGTGTATTTAATGTTAACATGCTCTTAAGAGTACAACGAATTTGACCGAAATTCTTATTGAAATAACCTGTTTATTTTATATATTTATTATTTTAATATGATATAATTTTAATTATATTTTTTTTAAATTTATCTCAGGAGTTAAAGTAATTGAAATATAATATTATATTACACGATATTACATTGTAATAAATATATTACATATTGTTTAAATTCCATTAGATTTGTTTAATGATTAATATTAATATTCATATATAGGTTTCTTTTTTTTATAAATTTTTTATATTTTTACATAACTTATTAGTAGAATATAAGTTACAAAATAAAATATCAATCATTTACATCAATAAATGTTCGAGACCATTGCTACCGCCGCTGAATTATTTGTAAATAAAATAAACCATTAAGAGCTAAGTATCGTGGAAGGAAGTAATATAATATTACCCTCAATACGCGATCATTTTTTTGCAGATTCAGTCCCAAGAGAGCGGGAAAAAGTGGGCGTGAAAATAAAAATTAGTTTATTGTATTTTCAAGAGAAGAATCTCGTCACCTTTTCGTTACAGCGTAAGTTAAGAAACCGGTGATCAGAAATGCTTTGTTGCGTACAATTTTACAGAGCCTTAGCGTGTAAGTGATATTTAAAGAGTTATAGAACTGAAAGGTGGAGTGAATACCTGTACGGGCTCATCTTTACCGAACCACTGCAATTACTTGAACAAGAAGTGGGTGGGAACGTGCAGATACAACCCATAATTGGATACGCTGCGCCCTTGGAACATTCCTTGATACATAGAGGGCCGAAAAGACATACATAGGCCGTGTTGGTAACTTCTCCTTCGTCGCTGCAGCAGTTATTCAGATAGATATGCCAAGGCAGCGTTTACCCCGCTCCCACGCGCCCGAATACGATAAGTACTATTTAAGGCTTACTATATAGATTTATAATTTCAAATATAGACGACTGGCCAAAAACGCACGTTAATTTATAAGTTGGATTTTTCCTCCTTGAATAGAAAAGAAGGTTTTTTATGCTTATGGACTAACTTAAATCTTAATAAAACAAATTTTTCATACTAACTTAAAGTGTCAATTATTCGCTGGTAACCTTATTCTTTACCTATTACCTAAATTGTAACAATAATGTCAATACATTTGAAAGAGTGAAAACTATCGGTCGAATCATGTTGGTCGGGCTGCCAATGCGATCCCCTTTTCAATGGTTCGCCTCATTTTAGTTAACCTAACCATCCTAGACTCAACCGTAGTAGCTATGTCAAATGCGAGCTTAATGCGAACGCCTAATCAACGTAGGGACCGCATCAGCAGGTAGCCCCCCTCATTTATGGTACCCTTTAATATTTATTTTATTTACAAAATAATTGAGTAGCGATCGCGATGGTCTTAAACAATAGTAGAATAATTCTTTAAAGTGCGAAGAATTAAGAACGAAAGAAACGTTAGAAAAAAAAAACAGTTTTAAGTAAATTAAATAATTGAAGTTTAATTAGCAAGTACATACTGTATCCTAAAATAAATTTGAACAAAATGAAAATAGAAAACCTTTAATAAAAATATTTTCAATTGTAAAACAGATTGAAGCAAAACTTTAATACAGAATTTATGTGGATAAAAAATACGTTTGGAGAAATTAAATTTGAAGAAATCTATCTAAAATTCAAGTAATAAATAATTAATAGTAAAAGTACCGACGATAGACAGTAAATTAAAAAAATGTTTGCACATAAGCCTGAATGATTTAGCAAATTGAAAATATGTATATGTTAAGAAATTTTGATACCATTAAAACATTTAAATATCTTTAAAATACTATCTTTAAATCTATAAAAATTATAAAAAATATTGAAAGAAAATATAAGAAATTTTTTTATAAATTTTTCTTTAAAGAAATACTTATAATTATAAGGTGATTGATTAACACTTAGTAAAATACTGCAAAAATTCTTTTGAAATAAATAATCATAATAGATAATAATAATTACAATGAAAGTAAATACATTACAGATTAAAAGATATATAATACATTAATCAGTGATAATAATAATAATAAATTTAAATACAAATGTAATTGTATAAAAAATTTGTGTAAATAAACGAATATTTTTATAAATCCGAATATCAATGGGAATTTAGAATTAAGATTATAATATATATAATTTATATAAAAATTTGTAAATTAGGAAACTATTATACCAAATCATAAATAGCTACATATAAAAGTATGTTATAATAATATTCTTTATAAATGTTTTTACATAATCAAAATACTAAAAACGATTTACAGTATATATAAAAAAAAGTATAATATATTTGAAAATTTTGGAATTTTCAACAAATTTATAAATAATAATTGAAAAGAAATTTAGAAAATACTCTCTTAATATCTATAAACGATATAAATAAAAATAAATAAATAAATATAAAATAATGTCGATGTAATAAATTTGAAGAAAAAAATTGATTATATATAGAGTAAAAAATAAAAGTTAAAAACGGATTATTAATTCATTTTATTAAAATATCAGCTGAACATACAGAAATAGAATATATAACTAAAAAATAATACCCTCAAGATAATGTTCATACAAATTAAAATAAAAAATTATTTAAAGTCAATAATATCTTTAATGATACAATTTTTTATTTCAAAAAAATATATGTAATTATTACTAAATACAAAAATGGTATTTTATAATTTCATTATTAATTCAGATAATTTTTATAACTTTTATACAGAAACATTAATATTAACTATAATAATATTTTATAATAACTCTTAATTTAAGTTTGAAAAGAACATCCCATAATAAATACATATTTTAAAAAATTGGAATATGAATCATTTATATTTTAAATTACAAAATCCATACTAATAATGATTAAGTATTCTAATACTTTTATTAATAATCTTCAAAAAATTATATTTATTTTTCTTTTACATGTCAGGTAATTTTAGTTTTTAATTTTATTTTATGACCTATAATTATAATTTATAATATTTAAGATACTTAAAAATTTTTTTTAAATAATTTTGAATAGAATAATATTAAAAAGATTAGTCATATTTAAATTATATAACTAAGGTTGGATGAATAATTATTAATTTGAATGATACTATTTTCAAATTTTTTAAAGAAATTAGTTTGAATACTTTTAATTTACTCTTTTATAGCAGATAAAAACAATAAAATATAAATTTATTAAAAATCAAAATTAACAATTAGTATAATATTAAATTAGTAATACTATTGTTTTTTATATATTAGGCATTATTTAATTTTTTATTTATTAGTTTTTAATTTTATTATTTATTTCTTTAGTAATGCCATGAAGATCATTTAAATTTGTTTTAGTGACAACGCCAATTATCATATGTGAAATCAGTATTTTAATAAATAATTAATACTACAAATTGTTGTTTTGTAACTGTGAAAATAAGTGTATCGTTACAAAAATCCGATCTAAACTTGATATATGAAATTGGACGAATAGGTTAAATAAAATATTGTAAAATATTAAAATATTTCTGTCAAATAACTTTATCAATATTGCGATTAATAATTATTATTACAATAATGTTATACATAACATTTTAATAATGATAAGCTGAATAAATTACGCAAATGTAAGCAACAAATTTTCTTATATAATAATATCCTATTGTAAAAATTGAGTTGATTTAGTATACTCACCTAAATATAGAGTTTGTTGCCATTATGAAGTCCGTCTCGCGGCCATTCGTAACGCTTGCTTTAAACAGCTTTGATTTCGTTTGAACATTAAGGAACTTATCTGAAGCCATGAGTCGATATATCGAGCTCATGCTTTCCCCAACTTGAATGACATCCTTCAAATGTGTTGTTAATTTATTGAGATCATGTGGATGACACAAATCCTGAATCTTTGTATTAATCAGGTCCTATATTGTATTAAAAATATGAATGTTCAATAGTAAAATATTGTTTCAATTATAAAAATATTTTTAAACTGTAATGAAATTATTCGATTAATAATTAGATAACTATTAATTTAATTATAAATACATTAAGAATCATAAAATTATTGATGTAGTCAAAATTGTAAAAATCATACAGTTATACAAAGAATTTTCATATTCAGATAAATATTACTAAATTTTACCAAATAAGCTTAGTTATTATGAATAAAATTATGTAATATAAATTAAATTAATATATATATATATAAATAAAATATTGATGTCATTATATTTATATAAATATACTAAATAATATTTATTATCTTATACTTATTTATTGACGTTAACAAGTAATAATTGATTTTAATAACCATTTATATTTTTATATTTTATATATATATATATATATATTAAAAATAAATTATTCTTTTATATTAAAAACTCAGAGGCCGAAAATATTAAATATAAATATTAAAACATAATTCTTACTTTTTACCAACGTTTTCGAATTAAATGTTTCTAAATAAATTAACGCAAAAAATTTGTACTACATTATAGAACACTTAAAATTAATTAGAAATAAATTTTAGAATAAAGATTCCTTATTGTAAATCAATAATCACATCGTTTATTAAGTAGTAAACCGATTAATTTAATAAAAACACTCGTTTGAATTATTTTTAAGCTAAAATCAGCATAGAAATAATATTTTATTTTATCAGAATTAAAATAAAAATTATAAATTACAATTCTGATTATTTAAATTAGTGAGAAAATATTAAGGCATGTATGAATAAATATAAATGCTATAACTATAAATTAAGATTATAGAACTTTGATTTTGTAAATATATGTTTATATATATATTTAAATAGAACAATAATCACAAAAGAATAGAGACAACAAAGAAACAATAATAACGAACAGATTTTACAGAACTTCATTTATGTATCTTGTGCAGTCACGAAAAATTAAATAGATTTGTAAATATTTTTTTCAACGCCCAGCATAAAAGATATACTACCGCAGAATAGCACCTTAATCACAAGCAACTTTTCTCAAAACATAGCAGACTCACCTCGTTACTTAGGTACATTGAGTATGTAGGTAATAACCAACTCGTATCAACAGCAAGTATTTTCCCTAAGGTATCCAATTTAAAAGTAAATTGTCCGATACGTTTTTCATCAAGGGGAATGCGACGTGCAACACACATAACGCAAGGCCCAATGTCTGAAGACTCAGAAACGTCGTTACCAGTGTTGATGCCAATGCTTCCACCACTGGTGTCGAGTCGATCACTACTGCTGGCACCGTTAGTTGGAAGGAGGGCTGAACAAATTTGCATCGTCTCGTACCTTGATACGCGTTGCTGCTTTTCTTCCATAGTCTCTTCTTTGTCATCTGGAGGCTTAACCAAAAAGCGACATTCGAAAATCCGATTCCGCGTCTGAAGTTGTGGTTCACTTGACCAACCTGCATATTTATTAACATAAAAATACATTTTTGTTATTGTCTCATATATATCAAACTAACAAATTAAGAAACATTAGTTATTTCGACACTAAAATAAAGGACACATTTTTTTGAAGAATACCATTTAATTTATTAATAAAAAAATCTGTTACTTTTACGCTTAAATAAGAAATGTGGTACATTTTGATATTATAATTTTATTAATTTTAATTTGTTTGATTTTAGCATGAAATCATTGTTTTCTAGCGATTTTTTACTTTAAAAAGAGTGTTTACCAACATCAATTTGAAACCACTTAATTATAATCTAGAATAACAATTATAAATGATTGAATTTTTTCAAGAATAGTTTCTTCTATAAGTTCTATAAATATTAAAAAAAAATTTTAATATTTTTTATATTTCATACCAAAACATATGTATTTACAGAATACATATGTATTTCATACTTATAAAATCTTATACATATATAATTTCATCGTTAATTAGTAAATAGCCTCATAAAACAAAATTTTGTTTATATTGATTCTAAATTATAAAAAAGAACATTCTGTAGTTAATAAATTTATTATACAATAAATTTTTATATATTTTTGTTTCTGAGTAATTACTTATAAGCAATCATTTTATATTCGAAAAGATTTTCGGTTTTTAAATTAATAATTTACATATAGTAAGTACAGATAAATAATTAGTACATTTAATACTATATTTTTATATACATAAATGTCTTTTTTAATATATTGATAAAAATATGATTGTACTAAAAATATGATTATGCTATATATTTTCTTATATTTGTTAATTTGAATTTAATTGATTGTATAACTGTATTAATAATTATTATATTTAAATTGAATATATTATTTTTAAAAATTTTAATTTATATATACTTATTACAATTATAATATAAGCTTGCATTAACAACAGACTTTAGGAAATATATTTTGAAAAATTACAAGAATAATAAAATAATATTTTTATAAATGCTGACTATCACATTTAACTGGCCAGAAAATATTGAGAAATAATGCTAAAGTTTAGTGATATTTAATTTAAATGATGCTTACCTACTGACATTGGCAGAATATTAGGCATAAAGTTATTGTGATCTCCATGATGAATAATATTATATATATCTTTACCAAGCACATCATTTTTTGTATAATTAATATATTCAGCAATATTGTCTGTTACGTATTCTACTCGCCCGTCGGAATTAACGACGAATAGAAAGCCATCTAGTGCCTGTAAAACATAAAAGGCTTTCCTCCTTATTAAATGTCTAAAGTCTTAAACGCAATTTGTTTAAAATAAATTCAGCTACAATGGTAAAATAACACCCGCATTTACATGATAAACCTAGAATAAATAAATAGTGTGCCGTAAAGAAAGAAAAAAGCAAATAATTAAATAATATAGCTGAAACATAGTGAACAATTCTTATAAAAATATCTTATAAAAATATATTATATTATTTCTTTGTCAATAAAATTAACGTTATACGCGATTAGTTTAATTTTAAACCCTTTTTTATTCTGATTTACGATATATTAAGCCTTTTTAATTTGTTATTCCTAAATCCGTTTTAACGGAAATAGTATGAATAAATAAAAATGATAAAAAAAACATAAATCTAAAAAAAATTGTATTCTTTTTTTTGTATATAAAAATTGTATATTTTTTAATTAGATTTTTAATATATTAAAATAATGTTATTTGATTGTTTACTTTTTCATTAGTGTTACAAACTTATATAAGCAATAAAAATAATAATGATCAATTGAAGAAGTATTTAATAGATAAAATTTCAAAATCAATCAATTTCAATATACGATTTTTATTTAGCAGCAATGTTTGAAAATTTATATTAGACTTATATTAAAAATTCAACAGGAGAAACTAGAAGGAAATAATATTCAAATTTGGAAAAATATTATTTTGAAATAAGCAAAGTTTCGGAATATTTTTAAGTAACAGTCTTGTTTAAATTGAAAATTGTTATGCATATATATTGTTGAAGTTGTAAAAGAAAAAAATTTATAAAACGATAATACTACATCGGAAACACTTGAAATGCACGACTGGCTCGAAGCGATTGAATGTTACAAAAATGTGTTGTAGTAGAAGTAATAATTAAAAAAAAAAAATATTTTTAAAAAATGTTGCAAAATGTGGCGAAAAAGGTATGATTTCGACTTGCGGAACGCCCGCATGACAAGAGTACAGGAGCTTTGTAGCCTGTTGAAAAAAAAAAAAAATTAGAAAAGCGTTTGAACACTTTGCGGCCGCAGTTTATTGTGCCGGTAAGTTCGTTATTCAAAGTCGAACTCCCTCATGGAGTAATAACTCGGTACACGGAGTATTCAACACGTTTACCACGATGAGCTCAAAAACGGAAAATTTTTAAAGGAAAAAAATGGAAATATATTAAGAGAAAACTGTCCTTGGAAAAGAGATTCGTCATATACAGAGGTGAATACGATAAAAGAAAAAAGGGAAAAAAATGTCTACATATACAAGTACGATCTTATAGAAAAAAATTAAATAAAAGAGACGCTAAGCTACGCGAGACTCGGCAGGACTTTAGAAAAATGGATTTTCCCACAGTTGTCACAACTCGGCCACTCGATCAGTGCGAGTAATAAAAGAAGTGATCACCATATGGGCGAGAAAATCCTTCCTCTGGTGACTCGATTCGAAACATTTAAAGTACGGTGTAAAAAATTCAAACTGCTCGACATCAACTGGAATCTTCGAAAGCTTAGAGAAAAAAAATTAGAAAAAGACGATGTAAACGGAGAACTCCATTTCTCGCGATTTCTCTTTCTCCACAGTTTTCACCAATCAGGAGGAAAAAGCTCTTAAATAGAAAAGTATTGCATAAAAATAAGAAGAAATAATTAACTCGGAACCTTAACAAAATTTATAATGATACCTAAACCTACTAAATAAGGAAACGATAAGAATAAAATTTGAAAACAGTGAAAATAATTTGATTACAATGAATGCGAGAGTAAAAATATAGAACTTAACAGTATTCATATCAATATTCATATCAATAGAATAAGTTATCTTTAAAATTTGCTTTGAGAATATGAAAAAACTTAGATTCTTTCTGGATCCTTCCACAAAAACGGCATTATTAGAGAAATTAATACTCAATAATACTAGTCAGATGCATTTGTAGAATTTATGAGATTCACTATAATCTTTCGCTCACTATAAAATTTGTATTTTACTGCATATTTCTATCTCAGCCTTCTCTATGTGTATATAAAGAAATTTGCCCTAATATATGAAATTTGTTACAATTAAAATAAGAATCATTTATATACGTACAGATAAGTAAATTAAATTTAAAAAATAAAACAAAATTTCAAATAAAATAAAAAAAATCTATTGAACGGGTATGAATTCTATTTATTCTATTTTCAAAATTAATTATAAATTTATTGCATTAAATAATTTGATTTAATTGTTTTGATATAATAATATATTTAATTAAATTTGATTATAATTACATTAAATTATATATACTATATTATAATCGTAAATTTATAAATAAGGTTTTTTCTAAATTTTTGAAATGTAATTTTATATATCATGACAACTTGCTATACAAAACGATAGTAATAAAACTGTTAAATTATAATGTATACACTATACTAATAAACAAATAGGGAAAAATACCTCCAGCAAAATTGGGCCAACTTGATCATTAGAGAGTATGTTTGGATTTGATGATGATACTTCCCCTTGTTGTACTGCATGACTGTTAGAGCCTGTGTGTTGATTGATGTGTCGAATCTGAAAAACAAAAGAAAAGACTCTGTGGTACTATTGATATAACTACTACTTGATATTACTTAACATCTTTTACGAATGTAGGATCTGATTTATGTCTTTTTATGTATAATTAATAGAGCTAGCATTCACAGTGATTGAAAAATATAATAAGAATACAATTCAACAAAATATTATAGTATTTACATGAAATATAAATTATTTTGCGTAAAATTAAAAAATATAAATTAAAACTAAATCCATATAATTTAAAACAATAATTATATTATAATAAATTTGAAGTTGTGTTATATAAAAATTAGGTTAAAATTAACAGTCGTAAATAGATCATATATTTATAATATATTTTTAAGTGTAGCTTAAATCTATTTATATCAATAAATTTATATTTATGTGTAATATTTATATCAATAAATTCTTAATACTGTAACGCGAAGAAAAATATATGCATGTGAGTGACAAGAATATTATATTTTTAATAATTTACCTTTATCTTTAATAATCTAGCTATTATTCCTATTACATCTAATTTAAAAAAATCATCAAATCATGAAATTTAATAATTTGAACAATGTATAAAAATGAAATGAAAAAAATTATAAGGTTGTAGAAAGTATTTTCAATGGTAAGACAGTTTCTGCCTTACCAACTGGAGTTCATGGTCAGGCGTTCATTTGTTAAGATCTAGGTACTAAGAATAACCTTGAGCATATTTTCTATATCTGGTAGATAGCGCTGTAATCGCAATGAGTTACATATGACCTCGAAATGTCGGTGACTATGGATTAGCTGTGCGATGTTGCCATTTCTTCTTTATTATTTGATTCTACTTCCTTACTCAATTGGAATCTTAACCATGCGATT
Source organism: Ceratosolen fusciceps (assembly GCA_018883505.1). Lineage (NCBI taxonomy): Eukaryota > Metazoa > Arthropoda > Insecta > Hymenoptera > Agaonidae > Ceratosolen > Ceratosolen fusciceps. Next base: position 1,068,745 of record RCIC01000030.1, on the reverse strand, counting down.
ATACAAATGATATACTTATTTCTACAACATTAATTATTGTATTTTACGATCTTTGTGAGATTATGTTTACTATATTTTTCTCTTACGAATTATTTTTTCTACTTTTATTTAATAATCTTGTTTTTCGTATCTCCATTTCTCTAACTTGACCACTTCAACTAATCTTACTTTTTTTTCTATTTGTATATCTGATTCATGTCTGCATCTTTATAAATTTGTTGTGTTTAGGGTACATTTTTTTATTACATTTTCTTTATGTCATTTTGTGGGAACAACTAAAGTTTTGTATTTTATTACTTGCGTCAGTAAGTTTTTCTAATTTATTTTTTGTCTTTCATTCTCTCAAAATAAGTAGGTAAAAAGAATACAACTCACCTGTTCAACGGTTCTCTGGAGTATCTGACATTTATCAGTTTTACCAGAGCTCATGTCAGTAGCTGAAATCAGCTCAGCAAGCTCATCAATGTACAGGTTTTCTTGTGTCCGCCGGCGTTTCTCGTTAAGGCACTTGTTACTGCAACAGTTAAAAATGATCATAATTTATTTTGAATAATCTAGAGGTTTAACAAAATATGAATAGCTAGATTTAGTTTCTGTTATACAACAAATTTAGTCGACGCTTGTGTAACGTTTATTTAATCGGCTAGATATATTTGTCTTTCAATCACCCCATTACCTCCTTATTTTTTCTTTTTCATATTCTTTTTAATTTTAAAAATACAAAATACTTTTATGAGTATTTTAACCCACGTCCACGTCTACGTACCACATCTCATATCTTTGTTAATTCATGAATATAGCGTGCATATCATGGAATTGTGCGAAATATCAATATTTCGTAGGGTACTTTCGTAAGTTACAATATCTAAGTTTAAGGATTTATCTTATCGTTTGTTCAAACATACTAAATATGGAAAGTGTATCTTTCATTTATACACAAGACTAAAACGTAAGCATGTGATTCTTAAGAAAAAGATATGCATTCGCATGGATTACAACATAAAATTCCTGATACGATTTCACTATAAGATTCATTAAAATTGCACGGATAGTCATTGTTTTCTGATTCTATCATTAATAAAGAGCTCTATTTTCTTGAAAACATTGCTTGCTTTAATATATTAATATTTAGAAAAAATTGTTCGATCAAAATTGGAATTGTTTTTATTGTCGTTATACTTTATAAATCAAATACTTTTATTTCAGTTAAAATTTACTCTTACATTTATCAACTAATTGCTGTTGAATAGTTATTTCCTTATTATACATAAGTTGGTTTATAATATGTGCTATAAATGTGTCTTGATTCTAGCTAATTCATTTTTTACAACTTTATAGTTGTAAAATACACGTAGTTTTATAAGTACCTTAATATATTTATTAATACAAATGAGTACCGATGAATAATAATAATTAACTAAGACTATTCCATAAATTTATAAATATTAATTGTTTATAAATTAATTGAGATATACGAAATACAAATGAGCGAGGTTCGTGCAACGTACATTATACATTACAGCACGTATCCATTTAATCTATTCATTAATCCTTATCATATTTAATTTATTATAATGCATTATATTATAAATTCCAATGATAGTGTTATTATTATTATTATTATTATTATTATATTATATTAATATTAAAATTTTAAGTTTTCTTTTTTATTTAATAATTTGGCACTATGAAGTTAATAATAATTAGAAAAATTTAATATAAGAATACTTAGATATTACAAATCAAATAGAATTTCATTTATGGAAATCATAGATTAAAATATAGATTAGATATTTTAAAACAAATAAATTAACAATATAGGTTTTCTTAATAAATATATAAATCAATTTTTTTTATCCATAAAATACATAGCTTTTTTAAAAAAACAACTGTTATTTTATAAATAAATAAGAAGTAATTATTCAAATTATAATTATATAAATATATAGAATTTAAAAATTAAATTATCATTAGTGAGTATAAACAAATGATAAAAATCAATTGACTATATAGTGTAAAATTAATAAGGATTAAATAGATTAATTTAGATTTTACTAACTTCATGAATCATAGATTATAAATCTGAGACGTATATATAAAAGTCGAAATAAAAATTTAAAAAAAAAAAATCGAATAATTTTTTTTAAAGGAATAATATAAATAAAAACAAAATAATAATGAAATTTTAAGATATATTATTATCAAACTAAAAAATTATATTATAAATTAATTTAACCAGTATAATTTTTTAACGTTAAAATAAAAAATAAGATTTGGCTATGTAAATATGCTATTATGGGTTTATATATTCGACAAAGTTCAAAAGGCTTGTATATACAGTATAATTCATATATTTTCATAGTATTTTCATAGTATTTATAATTTTCATATAATTCTAAGAAGCACTTGATGCTTGGTAAAGTAGTATAAAATGGTCGATCAGAAGATAGGCGAATTTCTGTACCCTTTGAAATCTCAGTATATAGATAAGCCTATCTCGTGTTAAGACTGAGAAACGGTAAAAAAATGGTATTAAAGATCGAAGAAAATTATATACAAGATATAAATAAAAGCTATATATAACGAGAAATAATCAAATGTAAAATGTATTAAAAATGAAAAATTAATGATAATATACTACATAAGTTATAAATTGGGCGGTTGCACTATGTACCGTAAGAGATTCTAGCGATACTCGAATTATATGATATAGCCTTAAATTATATTTGTTATATCCATATTATTATTTGAATTATAAATTAGTTGTTTTCCGGCTATTCATGAATATCGTGACTGAATACTAAATGCGATCACCTTAAAAAAGCTAAAAAGACAATTTTACAATAATTAGAAATTCGGTGATGAACTCAATGATTCAAAAAACATTATGCATGTAAATAGTACTTAGCTCACCAAGTTAATAATAATCAATAGCCAAATGAGCGGCAATGATGAATCAAATGGCAATCATATTTCACCTTTGAGAATTAAATCTGAGAATATTTTTAATCGAAATTAATATATATATAGATTTAAGCATGTTTGAATAAGAAAACAATATATAAGATTGCTTTTATGATAACATGACTTCTGTTCTTAATAGAATACAATTCGCCATTTGTCTAGAAAATTTTGGTGTTCGACATCGCTAGATTGATAATTGTTTTCTTATATATTAAAATTTATTTGCAACCTAATTGAACAATTCATGCTTCAGGACTGCATGGATTCGACCATTTAATAGGATAAAGAAATTTACTAGAAAATTATTATTATATTATTTATTCTTCCAAAATTCTGATATTATGTGCTAAAAAGCATAAGCACTATCAAAATACATCAGAGCCTTGAATTGAGAAGATATTCAAACCACCAATTTCTAACTAATTTTCACGAAATATCAACATATTGATGACTTTGCAATTATACTTGAATCTATAGTAAATTTACTATAATATATCCTTTTAAAATCCCACTACACGTAGAAACCAATTAATAGTCATATCAGAAGATACAAAAAATTACTATTATAAAGTTATTTAAATTTATCAAAAATACATTTCAAGTAAGTTTAGGGCTTCGATAATATAGTCCAAATCATTTAATTCTTCTTTGAATCTTCAACTTTAATAATGAATTGTAATAGCAATATCGAAAGAAGTAAATTTTTTAATAACTTTTTAATAACTATTATAGTTAATAGTGAGAACATACAACTACTATTTGAAATGAAGATCATAATCAATTTATGTAATTTTTGAGTATGACAAATACTTAGAAAATGTATATATTAGAATTATTTAATTTATTTAAAATATTAACTATATTGCGCTATATAATGTACTTCCAGACTATACAATAAACAAATCTGAATAGATATTTTTTAAATCCTTACAAATGTGCTAATCGAAGCAGAAAATGTATTACTGTAGACTATAAATTAATTTTTAGGACGCCAGATATTTCTTATTCAATGATTCAATTTTGATCAATTAATTTTGACGAGAACAGCCTTTCTTCAAAGACCTTTTAATGATATGACATTAAATATTTTTCTTCAATTTCATATTTTAGCCGTATAAAAAAAATTAAAATAATATTTTCAACATAATTACATATATATAAATTTACAAAACCATCTCCAAAAATAGTCGTTTGTATAGTTAATATTGTAGAAATTAAAATGTTATAAAATACTTGTTCGGTTTCAACTTTTAAAAATTCTATAAATAATGACATATTAACTGATAAAACCAAATTATATAATAACAACACTAAGTAATTATATATTTCAATTAATATAACATAACCAAATAGATATCATTGAAAAAATTATAAAAAAACTATATTTTTTTACTCACATTTGTGATTGAGGTTTTGCATCTGATTTTTTTCTTTTTTTAGTAATGTTACTACTGATTGCGCTCATTTTGACCCAAAATGGGTCTTGTAGTTTACATGGGCTAAGCCTGAAATATTAAAAAAATAATAAATACTATTTATAATATAATAATAATAATAATAATAATAATAATAATAATAACAATAATAATAACAACAACAACAATAATAAAAATAATATAATATATAAAAAATAAATTAAATTTTAACGACAGAAAATTTAAAAAATGTGTTAATAAATAAAATTTAAGATTTCATTGTGAGAATGTAAAAACAATTATTATTAGCATAAAAACTGTATATGAATTCAATGCCAATAAAAGTACATGTAATGTAAGGTCGTTATTTCCCTCATTTCTTCGTTTTAATAAAACTAAGCTTTTAATTGAAGTTCACTAAGTTTGCTTATAATCAAGCGAACTAATTAGAACTAGCTATGTATAATATATACCGGAAAAAAAATTTATTTGTTAATTAAAATTTTACTCACATTTCTTCAGAATATTTGTTAAATCAAATATTATTAATTATATACATAGTTTTCCAATCTATTTTAAATGTTTTCAATAATGTTAATAAAATTAAGTTAGTAAATAAATTATTCATTTATTATATATTATAAAAAAATATATTTTAAAATACATTATCCGTAAGTATTACATTGCTATCCTCCACAGTATAATATTAATATTATATATAAGATATTTTTTTCATTAATAAAAAGAAAATGATATGTATGACAAGTATTTAATTAAATACATTACTAATTCTATAGATTCAAAAAATTATAAAATGATTTTTTAGATAAGATATTTTTCAATTAAACTGAAATACTGACACAAAGCATATATTTATTTATACAATATTTTTTTTAACGTAATAATTAAAATAAAACGACTTCTTCAAATGTGAAAATATTTGAATGAATAATAAACATTTTAAGCCAATAATTTTTTATTTCTAAATAACAAATAAAATAGTATTATTAAAATTATATTGAATTATTTATATTTGACACAGTAGAAAACATGTATTTAATAAATACTTTAATATTTAAAATTTGAATGTTACTTTATAATTTTACTTTAAAATTTGAAATAGTAAAAATTATTTGATTCGATTACAAAAGTATATATTTTTTTAGATATAATTGTATAGAATAATAAATTAATTTAAAATAAAGAAGAATAATAAGATTGAATAAATAAAGAGATAATAAATAATCAATTATATTATAAAACAAAATTAAAAATAATGCATATATTCACAAAATATACAATATGAAATAATAAAAAATAAACTATTAATAGGTAAATAACTTAAAATCAAAATCGAATATGTATGTAAATATGTAAAATATATTTATTCATTTAGTATTTAATATTTTAATATTTCCTGAAATGATAGATATCCATTAATTTATATAATTAACTAATTATAATATAAAAAAAGTATTTAAAATTTAAATACTTAAATATATATATACAGTTAAATTTTTCTATTACCATTATGGATTATAAATAAACCAAATTTTTTTTATAGAATTCTTTGACTTAATTTTCAAACATAATTGTTTTTTTCTATTAGTATGTCTAACACTAATTTTATAAACATAAACACTATTATTAAGTTTTAAATATCTACGTATTCAATCATATTTCATAAAACAATAATTAAAATATTTAATTGTAAATCTTTCCCTTATTTATATAAAATTTGTTATTTAAATAAATAAGAATATTCAATTGATATTTATAATTAACCATTACTTATGAAAATAATTAATAAAACTTAATTTAAAAATGCCTTAAATCATTTATAATTTTTTTATATTGTTGGTTGTGTGTAATTGAAGTAAATAAAAACAAGTTTCAGATAAGCAAATATTTAATAGTAAAAAAGTTTTAAATACATTTACAAAGGCATATTCTAAATTATCACTCGCTTAATAATAATAATAACAATAATAATAATAATAATAATAATAATAATAATAGCAACAACAACAACAACAATAAACAGCATAAAATATGAAATCTTAAATTAATTTTTCAAATTATACAACAAATAACTATCATCAATATTAAAAAAAATTAATTAAGGCTCAACATCAGTTTTCATTTATTAAAATATAAAATATTTGAAGTTTAATAAGTATTTTTCAAAAGAAATTACTTAGATTATTGTTTTTATATTTTTCTATTACTTTTTTTACAATTTCAGAAATACTTTTCCAGAAAATTTAATTATAATTTATTTCTAATAATAAAGTCCAAGATTTTATTATTGATTTTTTTTATTATTAAAATGAATATAAATAATATGAAACTATGTATTACATATAAAGTTATTTTGCAACATTGTAAAGTAAAAATTCGAATTATGTTAAAGTATAAGCCAAAAATGAAAGAATTTTACAATGTTTAGAAAAAAAATTTCTCATAATTAATAGTTTCACGGAAATAATAAAATACATTAAAAGGGTTAGTAATACATTTAAAAAAATAACAAGTTTGTACTCAAATAGTAAATTTATTTATAAATATAGGCAATATGTTACAATAAATAAGAAAGTACATTTTTTTTAATAATGATAAAACGACAGCATTTAAATATAGTACCGAGTAACAGTTAAATCAAGTAAAAGTAAATCAACAAAAATTAATTTTGAAAATTTAACCAAGAATTACAAAGAATATTTAATTACACCGTAATGTAATAACACAGCGAACTATCTATCAATTCATTAGATATCCCTACACAAGAAAAAAAATTGAGATGACTACCCGAGTTCGTATTATGAATGTGAGTATGAGTCATCACCATATACAGATACAAGTTATTCCGTCAAAATTGTACAAGAGTTGTTTCATACTCTTCAAGTCATTTCCAAAGTAGTCTGAAGCAGTTAACATCATCCTAAAGACCCGAAGACGAAGCCTAATACTCACTTGTAGTTTCACTCTCAGTAGCACTTACAGCGCAATTTTAAAGTGCTCGAACTTTTTGCACTTTGGTATTATAAACAGGCTCACAAGCCTGCTACACACAAGAGATCCGACGTTTACTAAGTCACCGTCATCAGCGCCTTGCCCGCATGCCTGTAGAGGATACACCGCTGGTAGCGCGCGCGTCTCTGACTGGAATATAGGTCAGTGGGCCAGGGCAATCTTGCGCGCATGTCCGCGACGTGGTATGTGCGCGAGTCGAGCCAGGGTCGCGTGCGAATGTGTACGTGAAACTAAACTCATACAAGAGCGTCACCGCACGTGTACTCCTGTCCTGATTGCATTCTCTTAGCTGGATTCACGTTCATTCGGAGAAGCAAAGTATCTATCTCACTAATACAGAACTGCGCACCCCTTGTTTACATGAAAACCACATCCTCACTCCTATCTTGGCTCAAAACTTCGTAAGACTGGTGTCATTGGTTTGCTTTTACTATTTATTTCGTTTTTGCACCTGCAAGTAACTACATATGTTAAATCAATATTGATTTATTCAATCGCAAAGTCACAACACTTAAATTTACTTTTTAACATTAGTTTTTGCATCTATGAAAAAGAAAAAATTAATACATTAGATTTCAGAACATATTACGTACACTACTAATTCTTAATTTATTATATAAAATTTAAACAAAATTAAATTATTAAATTTTCAGAAAAACTAATTTATATTTAATCATCCTTTAAGTTAAAGTATAATTAAAATAAAATTAAAAATGGATGTGTTTTAAATAAAAAAATAATTAAATATCTCAAAAGACAAAGTTCAATGTGAAAAAATATTTTATTTTTGTTTGATGTTATAACTATTATTAAACCTTATAGCTTACAAGAGTATCTTGAATTTTAATCAAAATATTGAATCAATTTCATATTATTTTGGTAAGAATTAAATTTTTTATTACATAAATATTATATTTTACCATTATTTAGATATGTACATTTAGATAGTCTGTTATTTTTATTCGAATTTAAAATTTTAAAATATTAAATATTATTTCTTTTATTTCCTGTATGAATGTTTCTGTATTTTTTTACAATTTCTAATTTTCTATAAGATTTTTTTTTCTATTTCTATTTCTATTACAATATATACATTATTAAATGTACTTTTCTTATTTTTCAACTATTATTAGTATCAAAATTAAAATCAATACCGAAATTATATCACAGTATCCTGCATTTTATAAACCCTAATATGTTTCTAAATTGTGTCATATAATAAATAATTTTCATTAATATTTATTATAATAATTTCACTTGAATATATTGAAATAAAAGAATGAAGTACATATGTTGACTGTACTTATCGGCAAATCCACCTTATATATTCGGAATAAAATTTATAATGTCTTTAAGAAATTTGCAATAATAATTCTTAACATTAACGATGAATTATCTAATATAAATTTCATTTTATTATGTATACATCATATCCATAATGACATGTATATAGAAGTTACGATAAATTAATGTAATTTTATGGCGGGAGACTAGAAAAAAGTAGTTCATTAATATCAGATTTTAATACAGCATTTTAGTTTATTTTGTTTCTTATATTTTAAGTACAAATTCTGTAAAAATACTTTTAAAAAACTTAAAGATATCAAATACTTAATGAGTCATATCTTTTTTATATCCTTAAAATTAAAACTCCAATGCGCCTACATTTACGAAAACCGGTTAGATTTGAAATTGACTGTTCAAAATCATAGTGCGAATTTACGAATATTAGTAGAACAATGGAAAGTTATTGTATTATCTCAGGGATGTGTAAAATTATCATTTGCTGCAACATCAACGTGTGCAAGCAACTACGACTGAAAACCATCCCTGTTAATCAGGGATGATTTCATGAACAACGAAATTCTACATAGACTTTAGGTAGCGCGATGGCTGTCGATAGCTGCATTCAAGGTACTTTGCCTCGTATAAATAAGGCTGCTATTGTAGAAGTTCATAAAAATTATAGGCAAAATTGTCGATATTGTGCATCAAATCAAGAATGAATACCGCGATATAAACAACAATTATCAACGACAGTTACAGGATGCAAACATATTCTTTTTTCTTTTCTTTTTTATTTAATTAAGAGGAATTAAGTCGTATTTCATACCGAATATACTTGCATGTAAAAATACAGCATTCTAGAAACCATTCAGTTTCTTAGAGTCTTACAATTTAAGACTTTTGAACGTACTCTATAAATACATACATCTAATGTGATAAAAAGATAGGGAGCGTCATGAAAATTGCGCTACATATGCCGTATAAATGATTGTAAACAATTATTCTCCTCGGTAGCAATGTTTATGTATTCTAGATTAACAGTAGAGATGTGTTCGTGTCAGTCAATGTACATAAATTCGTTTGTGGTATTACATTAAATTTAAAAGTAAACATATAATAGGGACAAACAAAAACCATATAAAATAAGATGACTATCCCATCTTTAAATACATGAAACTGAAATAAATGAAAAACTAGAATTAACATTCGATTCTACTATATTATCCTGCAAATTACAAAAAATTTTTGAGCTAGAGGTGTTAACTGTGATCTAAGCAGTGAAGAAGTTCCATGTATACCTGCAAGAAATCCAATTCGAAGTAATTATTGATTATGCAGCGTTCCATCGAATGGTAGACGAGATGAATCTGTCATCAAAAATAGCTCATTGGATTATTCTGCTGCTAACATAACCCGAAGATGGTTCATCGTCCTGAAACACAGATACAGCACGTGAACGCTTTTAAGCATGCAGCTACGTGTGAATTATTAAGGATAACTTTACTAAAACAATATAGAAGGCACAAATCAGAATAACAAAATATGGACCGATCGATATTACTTCAGAAAGACTAATTCCAAGACTAAGTCACTGTTTCGGCCTGCTATACCAAAATAAATATATCTAGTTGTTTCTAGAAATATACAAATAAGGAAAATTAGTTAAGTATATTTGAATGTTCACATCTGAGTGCTTAAAATCATACAGAACGAATCACTTCTATTACATCGACGAACTGTAGATGAAGGCGCATAATATCATATGTATCTACATCATATGGATAATCGACTATCAGAGAGAATCAGCGAGGGAAAGAGAGAGAGAGAGGAATAGTATGCCTAAAAAAAATAAGTAAATGAAACAAATCTAATTCATTATGTTTCGGTGATAATCAAGCTAACAATTAATAAACCATTACATTGATATCAGAATAAAAAGTAAGTTCAGCGAGCGCTGAATTATTTTAACTAATATTCGAAACTGACATGCGCGTATCTAAATATCTTAAATTCTAAAAATTTAAAAAATATTGTTATACACTTTTTTCATTACTTCTAACTGGTTCTATGAATATAAACTTTCTTCTTAAAATCAGGACTTTATTTTCATTTATTGTTTTTTTTTAATCTTAATAAAACAATTATAATTACTATAAATGAAAATAAATTGCTATAATAGAATACATCACTATTAGAATTTTTAAATGATTATTTTATACATAATTTATATATATATATATATGATTTGTATGTTGTTATATACAAAATTTTATGTATTATTTTGTATTTATTATTATTAAATAAATTTATTATTATTAAATATAAATAAGATCGTATATTTTATAATTATGAAGGAGAAAAACAATATGGTTACATTAAACAATATACGTTATTAAATATATTAAAAATTCTGCTTTAAAAATAATAAACAGATTCTTTTTTATTTTAATATTTTATATAATTTTAAATATAAACGTATTTTTAAAATAAAATTTCTCTAATATATTAAATTAATGATTTATTTATTTACTATAAATAACCTTTATAAATTTAAGATTTTTCTACAGAAATAAAATAAAATTTTATAAAATTAAATAAAAGAAAAGAAAGGTATAATTTCAATTTTTAACAACATTTAATTCGTTACATTTATTATAGTATATAAATAAATATTATTTTCTTTTAAATCTAATACTTTAAAAAAATAAAAATACAGATACAGTAATATATATTCTTAATATATGTTCATATATCACGATAAAAAGTATTTCGAAAATGCTATATTTATTAACTTTTTGTGAAATTCATTCCATTTAAACGTTTTTCAATTTTTCAATTTAAAATACATTTTATTGGTACCGCTTTATTAATACTATCAAAAAAATTTATAAAGTATTAACAAAACAATATTAATGAATTAATATGCTTTAAACTATATTTTATAATAAAACTTCTTTTCTTAAGTTATTGAATTATAAGAAAGATTTTTGTTAATAAGTGAATGAATCATATTCGGACTACCATTACAATTTGAACCACTAAATTGTCCACGATCAATCAATATTAAAAATGAGTTTTGTATTAAAATTATTTAAATGTATAATTACAAATTGATAAATTTATTATTTATGATATTAATAATTAATATTTTTACATTTATAGCAGCAAATAAGAATACGTACTAGAAAAAGAAAAATTTTATTTATGTGAAAAAATCAAAAATATAATATTTTACAAAAATTAAAATTTATTATAAATATGTACAAGTTAAGTTAAAAAGTAAATTGTATACCTTTCAATATTTTCTTTATATTATAAAATTTTTTAATTATTATAAATAAAAGTATTGTATAATAAAAATAGATGTGTTTAAGTTTAAGATGTAAAAGTAGTATTTATGCTACGTCATTAATTGTGAATTGCTAACAGAACCTAGCTAATCTCATAATAGCATAAGCATATTTATATATTTAAAGATCCGTTTTTTGTTTCTTATTTATTATTTCTTGCTCTTACATAACTACAAAACAATGTATATAAGCTATTGAGATACTAAAATATTAATACTTAATATTGCTTAAACGAGTTGAAAATGAAAATATATTTTGATACAGATTGTAGGCTCCTTAAAAATTAAAATCCATCTACACTTATTTGTTTTGCGAAAAAAATATATGTTAATATAATTAATGATACAAACATTAACAAAATGAATTTCATTATTTTTATATCTATACAGTGAAGATGTTTTCGATTTTTTTTATAATTCATATTAAAACTTTTTTTCTTAATATAAAAACATTGTTTTCAATATATATTAAATAAAGAAACTTATTTAGATTTGCTATAATATCAAATAGTATAAGCTAAATTAATAAAATATTTATAATTAATTTTATTATTAACATCATTTAATTTCAACAAAATTAGAATTAATCGCAGATATGCTTATATAAATGAATATACCATCGAGTCATTTATAATTTTAGATGTAGATAGACTATATTTTAAGATATGTCATTCGATAAAAAAAAATATATACTTGTTGAATTTCTATAAAAATAAATATATTTACAGTAGTTAGATTAATTTTATTAACTGATAGATATACGCAGTATGATAAATAAAATAAAAAATTATGAAATAGAATAGATTTATTTCAATAGATTCTTTTGGTTTGCGGTTGGAATTCAATTGCATAATCAATAGAATCAATAAGAAGGCATTATTAAAAAATACTAAAATTGAATTTGATATTTTAAGAGATTATCACAGTGTTATAAATATAAATGATTATAATTTAATAAAAATAATATAATTTATCGATTCTGTTTGAAAATTAACATTAAATCTCTTCAAAATTAGCCAGTGTAAGTAGAAACAATTGTTATTCAATTTTGACCTAATCTAAATAAAAATACTTAAGTATTTTATATTACCTTAGTGGCTATTTTTTAGTGTAGCTATCACTCTCAACTGAATTCAAATTTTGCTAATTTATTATACACTTTAGTATCTATGAGATATTTTCAATTGTGGAATATTTTAGGATTTGAACAAATGATTTAAGCTTTTGAGCCAACAAGATAAAAAAAAAGTATATTATTATTAATGACTAAATTTATATTTTAATAATATTTTAAATAGTATTAGTCATTTAAAAATTTCACTTTCCGCTATATATTCGGTATAAAATTTTTTTATACTTATAAGTGAAAAGATATTGTTTAAGCTCCAAGAACTATTTTTATAATTAATTTTCTAAAACATAAATAAATTTTATAATTGGCATTAAAATTTATTTATACATGAAAAGTATAAAACTTTTAAGATCCATCTAACTTACGCACTGTAAATAAGATAAAAACTTAAATTTAAAAACAAAATTTTTATTTCATTTTAAACAAAAATGTATTTATAAATATGCTCTGCGATAATACAGTTTCTAATTATTTTTGCGTACCAACAACCGCACACATACAAAAAAGAAAATAATATAGATACAGTTATCAAACATAAACATCACAAGAATTGACAATTAATTTTTTAATTCAAAAGTTTTATATAGTGCGACTAATATATGAAACCATATTAACATAATGTACAAAAAATTATGTATATTAAAATTTAAAACAACTTTTTTCACTATTTAACTACATACACGGTATATCAGTATTTACCTTGACCTCTAAATTCAACTATAGCAATGAAGTTCCGCAACCTTGTGAAAGTAAATCAATTGATAGATTGTGCTGTTGATATCATTTAACCCCCTACAAAGCATTTTAAAATGACTAATTTTTTTATTCATTGTTTAGTAAACCAAGAATTATTCAAAACCATACGTTATAAAACAGAGTATCTATGAATATAAAGAGTATATAATATGATAAATTAAAAAGGATCACTAATCAAATTAAGAATATCATAAAAATAATATTTTGTGAAATTTATTTTATAAAATTTGATATTTATTTCTAATTTAATTCGTAGAAATACTTTTTACTTTAAATAACTAAATACTATACTTTATATATCAGATTAAGTAAATAATAAATTTAATATTAGCTATTACAAAAAAATATTTTATTTTAGTCATTACTTGTAATGTCAGATACTATATTACATATAGGAAAGTTGTTTTTTTTTATTCCATTTACCAAATATTTACTTTAAATCAGAACGAAATGCCGGATAAATAAATTTATTCCACGCTAATAAAAAGTATCATAATGATATCAAAAATATTATTCAAAATCTTAATTTTAATGAATGTACGCTCAATTTTTTTAGTAATATTAAATTGTTTATTTCTGATAAATATGAAAAGCGTTGAAGGAAATGGTAAATGCCATTATTTGACACGATTGATCAAAAAGGAAAGAAAAGCTAATTAAAAACAATTTATTTAAAAAGTTGTTTTAAAGTTATTTTTAATTAATTTACATAATTTAAAAGACTTTCTTTAATTTATCTAGTTATATTTGTTTAATCACTTTATGATTTGAAAGTATAACATTAACAAAAGAATATTGTATGCGGCATGTTCAACTTTGTTTTAAAATTTTTGATATTTTAACTGAAGACTATGTAGTAATAATTTGTCTTTTATTTTTACTTTAGAGTTTACATTTTTTAATTATTACATTTTTATTTGTCGGGTTTATTTCTTAATTTTATCTTTTATTAAATGCTTAGGTTTTAATTTTTAAATCTCTATTTTAAGTACGTCACAATGCTATAGTCTCCATCTCGATAGAAATAATAATAAAATGAAAAATCATTTATAAACTATTTATTGATTTATCCTTCAATGCATAAGTATTTTCTCTAAAGTATAAAAATTTGACAATCTAACACTATTTCATTTAGTATTTTCCGATATATATATATACATATAATATGTGAAACATTTTGAATCGTGTCATCAAAAGAGTATTGGTAACTAATAATTTATAATATTTTTCCTTTAAATATAGTATTATTTCCATATTAATATTATATATGAATAATTTAATGAATGCATTATGAAGTTGTCTACATTATACAAAAATAACTTATATATAATACACTTGTAAAGACTAGTGCAATCTTATATTAGACTATATTACAATCGACTTTTCATTTATTGTAGAAAAATTTGAGACTTTAAAAATGTAAAGTCAATATAAATAAAATAATAGGTTATATCAGTTTTTCCGATTTTCTTAAGCTATTTCATTAACAAATACTATCAATAAAATACGTTATCAAAGAATATTTTGGACAAATTTTATTTCAGACATACTGAAAGGTGATATAATAATAAAAGAAGGAAAGTTTATGATTGTAATTTGAAGACTATATAAAATGTTTAATAGGCTATGATTTTAAATGTATGTTATTTATTACTCAACTTTTTTATTTTTCAGTTTCACCGTTTATTTATTGATACAAATTCATACTGTTTTTTTCTAATCATAATAAATTTTTTAAATAAAAACAAACTTGCATAAATATCTGAATTTCAGTTTAAATTATAATAAAATAATATATACTTTTATTGTGTAATTATAATACGAATATATTATGCTACGTATGTTTATATTATTTAAATTATTTCGAAAAATCGTATTTTTATAATATATTCTTATCAACACGTCATTTAAGCATCATTTCATGGCAGCGTATAAAATAAACTACTTGGATTAATGAAATATTTTAAATACGGAATTTTTTTAAGAACTAGATTTCTTATACATTAATAAAAAATGTATTGGATTACGTAAATCAGACATTTTTATAGTTTACATTTTTTAAAATAAATTCTCAAAAATCGTAGCTTATTAAAATTATACGGCAGTAATCTATTATCCTTTTTATCTTATCTTTTTTTTAATATTTTACCTTATATATTTATTTTCTTGTTTTCTTTTATTCTGTATATACATAACATAATGTAATAAATCCGTAAATAACTACTAATCATAAATATTGATGAAAGTTATATAAAATCATGTGTACTTAGAAATTGCTTCTTATAGTGAGGTTTATAAAAAATATTTTATTACATCAAATTATTTTATTTAACAAAAATTTTATTTTCTTGTCTAACGTGCAGTTGTTTTATATCTCAAATCTCTCTTCCCTTAACGCCCTGTCAATCCATAGGATTTTCTAAATTTTAATATTTGGAAAATTGTACAAAGTTCTTGCATATTTTTTTTGACATAAATATAAAATCTTAGTTTGTAATTCAAACATTACTGAAATACAAAGACAAATGTAATTAAAATTTTTTTCACCGATAAAAAAAAGAAAGAAATTTAAATATTCTTAAATTTTCATCTAAACTTAAGATTGCAAAACAATTAAAAATTTTCTACATTTTGCTTTTATTTATTTTTATACATCAAATATAATTTTTGAAAAAAAGTATTTAATTTATAAGCAAAAAAAATTATTTATTTGTTTATAAAACAATTATTTTACGTCTTAAGCGTATTTAATATATTTGAAATATCATGGTTTAATATATAATTTTATAAATAATGTATTCAAACATAATATGCAAATAAATAAATTATAAATTATTTTAGAATTTTTGGCATACAAATTTTATTTTTTTATCATTGGATTCTTATGGCTAACATTATTTTTATAATATCCACAGCTTATAAACTTTAGTCGTCGTGTGTAAAGTTACTTGTAAAAATATTAGCAGTTGAATGAAAACTGATAAAGTACAATAAATAGTTCATATGAAAAATGCATTCACCCTTCAAAAATTTTTAACTCAGAAGAATTTACTATATAATCAGTTGATTAAAGTAGAATAACCTATTAATAAAATAAAATAATTAAATAGAATTACTCCTTTTCTCTCTAGATATTTACATTTATTCATTTAAATATTTATACATTTAAAAATAATCACAAGAAAATTAATTTTTCTAACGATTAGATAAGTATTAATACAATTTTTATTATGTGAACTTTTCTCAACCAAGGTAGGTAAGTTTTATTATTTATAGATATTATGGTTTGTTAAAACTATTATTATACTAAGCTTTCATTAGTAGATAAAGCTTGTTTATATTATTTGTAAAAGTGAAGTTACAAAATTTGTAAAGTTTCAACGATTTTGTTATCTTTCCTACGTATAATAAATTTAAAAAAAGTTTTACTATACATACATTAATTTTAAAAGAAAATTTTTGAAAAGCTTAGCTTGTTATTATGCGATTATTAACAATATGAAAACAAAACAAAAATTAATATGATCAGATAAAGAGTATATTAGGAAATGAAGTTTCATAGCGCCGAAAATTATTGTACACAAAAAATAAAAATTAATAAGCACGGCATACTTCCGAAAAGAGACCCAGGAAGTTAAATTAAATCGATAAGTTAGAAAAGTATTTTTAAAATTTAATCAATAATTAGGTTTAGAATCAATTAAAAAAAAACATTACCACAATAAATAAATATTCTATATACTATATAACATAGCTATTATAAAAAATTATTGGAACAAGCATGTTTCTTAGTTTAATGCAGAACACTACACGTGCAGTAATTTATATGAAATATATTTTTATAAAACACTACGTGCTTGAACATTTTTGCAAGGGTATTTTTGTAATTTCTTATTTATATATGATCTCTTACTAAAATAAATTTCATAATATTCAATTTAAAAGACAAAATGTTTTTGATGTCATATATATTACCTCTTATGTTGAATCGGTTAACAATCAATTTAATTTTATAAAATAATTTTATATTTACATATTTATTATTACTAGTTGAATGGTGCTTCTGTTGTTTTGTCAAGTTTGATATATTGCATTGCATTCGTATCAGTAATTCATGTACGTTAAATTATAGCTATTTTTATAAAAGAAAAATTTTTCAATTTTATCTAATATTAAAAAAAATCATCTTAAATATTGAAATAAATACTTTTTTATATTAATAAATTATTTACATTTTTTAATATATATTTTATGCATATTTTTTATTTTTAATTATAAATGATAATGATATAATCTAAATATTTATGGCAACTGATACTTTAATTTATTAAAAAAATAAAAATTTGACTATAGCTTTAATATGTTTTACATATTCTTTATTTATAAATATATTTAAAATATAAGTATATAATAAACAAAAATATAAAATAAATATTTTATGAAAGAAAATTCTTAATCAAATTTTAATTTATTGTAAAATGAAATAAATATTATATTATTAATCTAAAAATAGTCTTAATTATTTAACAAAATTAATTTGAATAATAAAAATTATTAAATATACAGGAAGCTACTAGATTTTTTTTCATTAAAATACTATAATTTACATTATTATTAATGTTATAAAATATAATTTTTATAATAATTAGATAAATCAAATAGAATATATTTTTTATTTAACCATTGAAAACATAAATTCGTAACTATTAAAAGTAAGTAATCATATAAATAAATAAAATACAGTTTGAATCGCAAATATATTACTAAACATATACTATTATATATATATAATTATACATTTTTTAATTTAATTATTATATACTAAATAATTGCAAAAACTATTTACACGTAATTAACTTAACCAAATATGAAAACAACATAAATAAATTTAATTAAATCTGTTTTGTATTTAAACTAGTTACAAGCAGGCATCTACTAAAAAAAAGGTGTTTTAACTATATTGATTTTCTCTATAGCGTGATTTTCTTATGCGCATGAACTCATTTGTATCTAGCTGTAGAAGAAAAAAAGGCACAATAACTAAAAAATTTAATTTACTTATATTTTAAGAAAAGGTTTATTATTGAAAATACATAAATGAAGTTACTTAAAAATTATTTAAAATCCTACACTACTGAAGATGACAAATAATATATAAAGTATATATAATAAAGTATATAATAAATAATAAAAATAATAAAATAATAAAAATAATAAATAATAATTTATATATAATAAAGTAATAAATTTATTGATTGTAAAAGAAACCAAAATTGCAGAATGTTATTCAATATGTAACAATGTTCCTCTAGCATATTTTATGAATTTTTATTTTCAACAGCTGCCTAATTGATTCTATAATTTCACGCTTTATAATAATGTAATTATTTAATGAATATTCGGAGTAATAATAGTAATAAAAAGTAAACCAGTAATTTTTATTAGTATTTTCATTTTCTTTATTTGTTTTATTTCTCGATGTATTCATAATTATGCAATTGATTATCACAGATCGTAAAATATACATATAAAAGGATTAAAAATTATTAAATTCGAATTACTAATTTTAAAATTAAAATCTCAATAATGTATTATAAAAAAAATGCTACAAAATTTTTTTTAAAGTCGATAATGACTTAAACAAAGTAAATACTTCAGATAAATCTATTCTATTTGTAGATTATAAATATTATATAATTAAAAAATTCATAAACTAATTTTTTGAACTCTAGTTTCAATTATTTAATCAATATTTTTTTCATTTGTTTAAGTTTAAAATATAATATTATAAAATTAATTTTAATTACACATATTAAATACATTTATGTATCTAGAAATTAATTATCATTATTAAACGATACTGATTAGTCTAAAACAATTTAAGTGAATTGTATTTTGAAACTGACAGTTTACATTTGTTCTCATTTCTACTAATTCCCAGTTAAAATAATAGTATAATGACGTACATTTTATAGCATAATTAACATTTTAAACATATTGTTATTATTTTTCAATTAAATATAACAAATTTTTTCAAGATTTATATGTAATTTTAAAAATTGATACGATTATTAAAATTCTATATATTTATAAATAAATATATATAAGATTTAAAAACCTAATATATTATAGTATGTTGTAACAACAATTTAGTTTATTAGATTAATACAAAATTGTTGAAAGAAAAAATTTATTTAAATAAAAACTTCTTGAGAAAATGAATAAAACCTATGTCTAAATAGTTTTGCACATTATTTAGCATTGGATTTGTATTATCGGTTATAAGTGGATTTAAAAGAAAAAAACTTATTAAAAAATACTTAATTTATTTTTCGATTTTTATAAATGATAATAAATAATATAACAATATTATTAAATTTTAGCAGTGTAAAAGTTTAAAACATATTTAATTTTTTTTTTCTTATTAAACTATGCTTATTTTTTTTATTTATAAAGTTCAATTCTTCTCTAAAAATAATTGTTTGAATTAAAATACTGCAGCAACTACTTTATATAAATTATACTGCTGTAGCAAGAGTATGACTTAAAGCTTTCAAACAAGTAAAAAAGTTCTAACTTAAATTATTTTTACTCTTATAGTTCAATGTTTTACCAACAAAAGTTGATAGTTCGCGTAGATAATTATTTTTCTGTCGTAAACAAAATTAATGAAATAATATTAAATATCCTTTTTCATATATAAATTAAAGTCGTATTTCTCTACTTTCGAAAAACATTCCAATGCAAAGTAAAAAGAATCAAATTAATTTACTTAGTTATAAATTACGAATTTTAAGAAAACTTATAATTAAAAGTTAACTGAATATTTTTATTGTAAATGTTTGGATTAAGCGATTCTTTACACTTTTGGTTATAAATTTTATTGATGTAAATATGGTTTCTGTCTCGAATAGTGTTTAATAATAAAATTTGTGAGTCAAAACGAATTCTGAGTCATTATTAGTCAGTGGTTATAATGGAATAAAAAATAAAATTTTTAGATGAAGTAACTTTAAGAAATATAATATATATCATGAAAAAATCATTTAATCTCCGATACTAATCTTATATTAAATAATAAAAATCCGCTGATGCAACTCACCCTGCATTTTCAGTGGAAACAATGAACATGTGCTTCCTCTCATCGAGGGTAATCACCACACGAAACTATTAAAAATGATCCGTTATAATAAAGACTTATTGTTATTAACAATTAGCATAATAAAATATGCTGATGCTTCCATACGGTGAATGTGCTCGTTTCTATAAAATGATTTTATCTACAAATTTTAATTCAATATTACGTTCCTCTTCTTTTACTATCTTCCATGATGATGGCAATAAAACACCAAAAATTCATGTACCACAAAAAAGACAAAACAATACACTCAGTCACTACTTTCATTATATCCACCATTTTTAAGTTAAAGAAACGTATTTTCTTCGGATATTTTTATTTCTTCAGTTTCTCTTATATCATTTTTTATGCACTCACTCACTCGCGCACTTATTTGCTTCTTTTGCTTTTTCTCTTTCACTTAAATAAGCCTTTTGATATAATATACATCACTAACACTGACAATGAACACTAGTTTAATTCAATGAAATTATATAACGTAAACACGAGACGGAATAAACAATAAATGCAAAGTAAAGACAAAAATTAAAATTTTCATACAATGTTTATTATTGCTTGTTTTGCGATTAAAATTTTATTTTCGTCCGTTCATTAAATCAGCATATATAGTCAGCAAAGTATAGTTAATGGATCATAATAAAAACAAATCCGACTTAATCATAAACTTCTGGAGTGACTGAATCTCAAAATAAACAGTAGCAAAATTTTTGTGTTCTTGTATTTTTACATTTCAAATATTCATTTCTTTTTTCCAGTACTATTACTCTACTTTCTTTGTACATCAAACATATATATTAAGTGATTTGAATCTTCATCCTGAAGACACAAACTTGTTAACTTCATCAATTCTCTGATAATGTTGATCACTTTTATAAATTTCCAATATGGTATATAATTTTTCCATATCAATATTTCATTCTATTATTGGTGGATCTACATAAATTGAATTCACGAGTTTATTTCTAAAATTTATGCATACTTTCACTCGTGAACTCTTATTTTAATGCTTACTGTATATTTAATATATGTTAATATTATTGGTCAACACTGTCAATCTTACTTTATTATCACCATTACTACAACTTCTAATGATAATCCCTTGATATCTGGATGGAAAAAGATAAATACATATTAAGTAATACTTTTGCTTTATATTCATTCTTATTTATAATTCATTTCATGTTGTAGGCTGTAATCAACAAATAAATGTAAGAAATAAGAAAAAATGGAATTTCATTAAGCTCCTAAAAATATCCTTTACAAAAGTAACAAAGATATAAATTTATATTCTTTATAAACAGATAAAAGTAACTTAACAAACATTTGATTTTATTGTTTACTTTTCCATCTCTTTTAATACCATCATTTAATTTTCACTTTTACTTCTAATGTAAATCATAGATTTCGCATTAAAATTTTATATTATCTAAATCCGCAACAGTAAAATTTTTTAATTAAAAAATAATACAATTAGAAATATTTTAAATATCAGAGTTGTTAACAAATAAAAAATAATTAAAATAAACATTATAGTGAATGAAAATATTAATTCAAAGTAAAACAAAATGATTTTATAATATAGTTTTATATTTTTTCATTAAGGGTTAGAATGTATGTCATACAAGAAATAAAGTTTTTCAAAAATTTTAAATTCAAGGACTGAAAAATAACGACAATAAAACTTAGAATAATTAAAATAGACTTTAATAAAATATACAAGGTTACTTTCACAAAATTTTAGACAAGTATAATAAGTGAAATATTATAACATATATCAATAAATAATACATTTACATAATAAAAACATTGCATATTAAATAAAGTGACCAAAGTAGACCAATTTTGTTAACACATGGTTATTAAAATGAGTAATAATATTGAAATTGAGTTTTGAATCTAAGTAATAAAATAAATGAGTATATTTATATATAAATATGTATATGTATATGTAAAATAATGTAATAATGGTACAACAAAACAAAACTTGAACTGCCTATAATGTTCCGCAATCCAACGTTTTAAATTAGCTCATTGCGAAAGTATTATCTCAAAAAGCTCATAAAAAATGATAACTTTTGTGCAAAACTTTACATATTAAATGTAATGCTTTGTCTAATTATAGCTTTTATTAATTTCAGCTAACTTATTTTTCATTCATAGTAACATATTTGACCGATTCGAATCGAGTATATATAGTCTCGTAAATTTCAATAGATCTGATTTTTTGTTGTCTGACAAATAAATTGTATTTTAATACGAAGTAATAGCGGTCTCACATAAATGAGACCTTTGCATTAACCTCGAAAATTCAAAAGCGTTTGATGTTGATATACTATTAAAGTTAATTTAATTTAAATCATTGAAATGCAAAACACTTTCGCAACAGAAGTAGTTTTATTAGAACTTTAATAATTTAATAATATTATCCTATTCTTTTTTTTAATGTACATTATTTTTCAGTGTTAAATTACAATGAGGTTAGGTTCAATAATGCTTTCATCTTTCCGCTTGTTTTCTTATTTCTTGTTCTTTTGTCTCGATAATTGATTCCTACTTTGTAACATTATCTGATATTGAAAATTATTTTTTAAATGTAATTTATCGCAAACAAGAATTTATATTTTGAGAAAAGTAAATTACTGATATTGTTTTTTCTATACCGCAAAAAACCATATATTTCTCTAATCGCAAACGTACAAGTCATGTTTTTTTAAACGTACACACTTGCTCAATTTAGCCAAATATTTCTCATTTTTCTTAGAGATATATTTGACATTGTTAATAAGTACTATTACCTATGCACAATACAAAATACTAATAATAAAAAAATATATAAGTAACTAAACTACTGTAACATAAATTTTTCTTACCTTAATTTGTTTAAAATTTGTATTATTATTTATTCTTATATGCCTATCTCAGTTCATGTTCTCTTGTAGTTGTATATCTACGACGCAGTCGTCGGAGCGTCGTATGCGCGTGAGGATTTTACGTGGCGTATGCCCCACTCACTCGATGCTATCTCCGACAATTGCCTGTTTGTCTCTTTCGCTTTCTAATATGTATGCATATATATACGTATGAATGTCTCTCCTTTTTCGACTTGCGCACAGTGTGTGCACTTAATTGAAAGCCAAATGACGTCACGTGTGAACAAGGACCGTTTTCAGGTTGTAGATCTCGGTAAGCTTTATTCGTATTGCAATAGTTTTTCCATAAATATTAGTGAAATATGCATTTTAACTTTGACAATAAGATTGAAAAAT
Source organism: Ceratosolen fusciceps (assembly GCA_018883505.1). NCBI lineage: Eukaryota > Metazoa > Arthropoda > Insecta > Hymenoptera > Agaonidae > Ceratosolen > Ceratosolen fusciceps. The sequence continues at coordinate 1,044,405 of RCIC01000030.1, read as the reverse complement.
AATACGAATAAATTCAGAATTATGAATGAATAGAGACTACCAATTCAACATACTAAACTATTTTACTTTCATTGGTGTATTGATAATATAATACTGATTTCAGTAATAGCTCTCGACTTAATGATAATTCATTATTTTAACTTTTACTAGTCGTAGTTTGATGATCGCAACCCACTACACGTGTACGATTATACGTAAAATGATTTGACACGTTTTATTAAATGCAGATGGTCACACACGTTCAACCGCCCACCGGTTCTATTAACTGATATATCTACTTATGATATTCGTATAGTCTTTTTGAAACTCATATCTGTATCACTACTCATGTCACAAACTCCATCATAGATGAACACACATCAAGCGCTATACTGAGCTACTAATGTTGACTCAGAGTATTACAACTGTTTTACAGTACGAATTGCGACTCATGTGTCGACGCGTGCCGCGCCAAAGCAAATAACTATGCCATCAGAGAGCAGCACCAATCATGAGCATTATAAAAGTCAATATAAAATTTTCAATTTTCATTTCGAAGTTGGTATTTTTAAACAGCGAATCAAGTAAGACTAAACTTTATGCAGCTAAGCCTTTCCCAATCGTTATCCAATATTTTCCATGATTAAATTCGGCAAGTACTGTGCGGAATAATTTAATACCAACTGTACAATTCGTCAAAATGATTGGTTGAATTTACATTTTTATTTACTAAACAGTAATACAACAATAGAAGTATGCTCAAATTTAATTTGTTTTATTTCAATTTAAATAAAAAAACTTGAAAAAAATAACTTTAAGTCGTATTACTGGCCTTTAAAAAATAAATATCTAATTACACAGATGTATCTTTTGCTGTACTGATGTTTTTTCTTTACAGTATATATATTTTTCTTGTTTTAATTTGTTTAAATTAGCTCTAAGACAAAATAATTTCATACTAATGAATTATTGTATATTCTCTCTATACAATTATTAAATTCATAAAAAAAATAAAACACCATTTCATTAAAATATTTTATTATTGAATATAATTATCACTACACATCCAATTGATATTTTTTTTCTTCAAAAACCATAATTTATATCTTTTAAAATTTAATTCAATCAATTCTAAAATTATAAAACTAAATACTATATTTAATTAATTAATATAAATATTTATATTAATATGAATATAAAAAAATTATTAAAATGTATAGTTTAAATTAATATTGAAATAATAAATATATAATTGTCTATTTAAAAAAATAAGTCTTGTTTGCCAATTTTTTTGGACAAATCTTTTGCAGTAAAATTAAATTTATCAACTAAATCCATTCTTGTTTTGGGAATTAACAATCTAGAAATAGGATCACAATTTGCTATTAATGCCCTATGCAGTGCAGTAAAACCATCTGAATCCTGTATATTTGCATCTGCATTAGCATTCAATAATAGTTTTACTATATGAGTGTACTTTTGAGTCGCTGCTCTATGGAGAGGTGTTGCTCTTCCTGATCGAGTAATTGCATTAATATTTGCTCCTTGTTTTATGAGTTCTAAACAAATTTTATCATGACCATTACGAGCTGCATAATGTAAAGCAGTATATCCTGCATTATCTTCTACATTTGGAGATATGCCTTTATTTAGAAGCATTTTAACTCTCTTTAAATCATTATTTTGAGCTACAATAATAAATGGTTTAATGTAGTAATAAATATAATTTTAATGATATTCTATTTCACTTTCTAATTTTGTTTTATAAAAATTTATCAACATTTTATTTTCAAATTTTAAACTAATAATATCTTTATACACTTTTAAGACTAATTCTAGTATTTATGTATAAATACGCACCTGCATACCATATACCACGTTCGAAATCTAATTCTGATAAAGTCTGCATAAAGAAGTTTTCTAACTTACAACTACAACATGAGTCACTGTGGGAATGATCACTTAATTCCATATTTAATTATCTGAAAATTATTATTGATATACATTTATAATTTATACATTTTTAATGCATGAAAGGATAAAAATAAAAAAAGCCTTTAAATTTAGATAATTTATATATATTTATAATTAACTACATAAATGGGTATACAGATTCCAAAAGCCAAATATAAATTTAATGAATGATAAATAAAATTTAGCTTTTCATAAGCTATTGATTAAAAAATTGGAATATATATATAGAGTTTAAACTATAAAATTAAAATTTTAGTTTACATTTAAAATATTGTTTTAATTTATACAAAAAATAATTTTATGTATATAAATTATTATTTTAAAACTGCTTTTAATTTTTCATAGACCATTTTTCATATTTATATTAATTTAATTAGAACTATACAATAATCTTTAATTCATTTACTGTTTTAGAATGTTAGTTTTTTTTTAATTTTAATACATAAGTAAATTTTTTAATGAAATATAAAAATGTTCAAATTTTAATTTTAAAAAACTGTTAAAAAATAGATTTTTTCAAAATTTTTTAAAATCTTTTTAACAAACTAATTAAAAATAAGCTATAAAAATAGTGTATGAATATATATAAAATAAGAATATCTTTTTGCAGACCTAGGAAATATATATAAACATGTTAAATCTTGATTGTTTCTCTTCTGTATAGAAAAACTTACAATCAATTTCTTTCAATATTTTTATGTAAATTTTACTTTATTATAAGTTAAGATATTAAATGCAAGCATTTTAAATTTCTCTTTGAAGAGTCCACATTATTTCTGCATCACCAGTACTGCATATGACTCTATAACCCAATTCGGAAAGAGCGTTTATAACGCTTAGTGGTGGTCCTATAATTATATACTATTAGCTTTTTATAACTTTTAAAATAATAGAATGCTAGTGATGAATTTAAAAATTTTTTTTCATTCATTATACTGTAAAAATTTTCAATAAATAATAAATTTATAATTTAATATTTATTTTAAAAATAATTAAAATTCATAAACAAGATATAAACTATTTTATTCTTTTATCTACCACTTATATGATATAAATTTCATATAGTATTCAAATTAATTTCATTTAAAAATTTAACATATAATAAAAACTGAACATTATTATAAATATGTAAAATATATTTATATACAATAATGTAATATAACTTAGTAAAATTATAAAAAGTTATGATACTAACCTTTTATTAAAACACCATTTATTACATTTATTTCTGTATGAGAAAATCTTTTTGAAATTGCTACAATTTCATTATCTGTTAATCCAAATGCAACACAATCCATTGCATATGGTGAACCTTTTACAGCAACATAGTAATAAATTTCAGTACCAAATATTTGTGCTAATTGTTCTGACATATTAATCTCAATTTTAGTTCTTCAGTTTACAAAATCTTTAGTTCAAACTTCGTTATTTTTAAGTTCTTAAATAAAAAATATAAGAATATATAAAAATTGAACCCAAAATCATTGTAAAATATTTTATTACTATTATAATTAATTTACATTGAATTTTGTTATTACATATAAAGATGAAAGTAAAAATTGATTTCTTAAAAAATTCTTTAAAATAATATATATATTATTTTAACAATAAAAATCTATAAAGATTTTTCTTATACTTGTACAGATTTTTAGATAATAGGTAATTATTAAATAATAAATTTGTATTCACCTGGTTTAATTATAGTTTCAGGTTCTGGTTCAGAAAAATCCTTTCTCATAGTCCACATATATTCATTATAATCTTGTTTAACACTAGTGCTAGAAGATGCAACAACTTTATATCCTAAAACCTCAAGAGCCGTTAAAATCACACAAGGATGTTGTAAGTAGACAATTGTTGAATCATCACAGTATCCTCCAGAAGCAAAACGATTTAATTGTTCAATGTCAACAGCTATAATGTTAATTATATAATATTATTGTTAAAATTTTGTTGAAAAATGTTATGAATGGTCTTGAAAAATAATAAAAAGTTCATTCTTTTATTTAAGGCTTTTGTAATATAATCGTTATTAAATGAAAATAAAATTTTATACCTTTCAAACCAGACACAAGTACTCTCCAAGGATACCTGTGACTGTAAGATGCAAGGTTACCGCGGACTAAAATGTATGGCATCTGTGTTATTGAACTTTAGCTAACTGTAATAAATTCAAAAGTTTGATAGAAAAATAATATTATATTTAAAAAAAAAAAATGAAAATATTTTGTATTTGTTCAGTGATATTTTTGTATATACATAAAGCTATTAATTGTGGTAAATACAATAATTTTAGTAATAATTTAAAATTAACTGTATTTAGAAAAAGGTGAAAGATAATTTAATATTATGGTAACTAAGACATCAAAATATATTATTAAATATAATTTATCTATTTTTTATGATTCTTAATTTGTTTTCAGTTTTAGGTACTTATAAACATAAGAATTAAAATAAGTATATTTACCGATCTCAAAAGTACGGTAATGATTAATGTTTACTGAAACATCGTCTGCTCTGGCAGAACAAAAACAATATTTTTTTCATAATTAAAAATTGACAATTAAGTAAAATATATAATTACTAAAAGTTCATATTTTCCGTTGTTATTACATTATATATAATAAAATATCATTATGCTTACATATTCATTTGTAAATTTCTACACAAACGTCAATTTCATTGTAGAATAAATAAACACGAATCATACAAATAATTGAAGAAAGTTATCTGACTTTAAATTTCAAACGATGAAATATGATAACGGGAGGTTTATAATTGAATAAATACAACCTATCAAATTCTGGCTTAGAGTTTTGTCCAAAAATATATTATCGCAAATATAACCTTAATAATAAGCTAATAATATTTAGAATATAAGTTATATTTTATTTAAATTATATTATTTATCATTTTTAGCTATTTTATTAAAAACTGAAAAAATTTAGTACCGATTTTATTATTGTTGTATCTATATTTCAAAATGATAAAATTTTTGGTATGTATGGAATAAAATTATAATTAAATATACCGAAATCAATTTAATAGATTGATTCATATTTAAGTTTACTCTTGGAATTGGCATTTATGCTGGAATTTATCTGAGCCAAAATTATGAGGTAATTATAAACAGATATTATTCATATTATTTAATTTATTAAAAGATAAAAATTTTAGATTCCTCGAGTTGATGAACCTGGAAAACTTATTAACCGCATTAAAGAATTTACTGAAGAATATAAAAAAAAATGATTATTACTTATACAATTGTATTCTAAAATATTTTTAATGTATTTATATACCCTATATTTTATTTAAAAGTATTGTCATTTCTTATGCCATTAAATCATAATAATTAATTTTATTACAAAGTTAAATTAATTAAGTAGATTAGTTACTTGTAGATTAAGAAAATTTTATTTTATAATTTTTCTTTTGCTATGTCTAATTACAAATACATAAAACCTCCACCAGAATATTCAATTCTTGTTTGAGGTTCTACAAATGCAAGCCAGTCAGATGTATGAGTTGGTAAAAGGCCCATTGATTGGCATTTATAAAGTGCCAAAAATATATTTATTAGTTGACCCAAGAAGAATACAAATTTTTGACCAAATGCATGAGTCCCTTCTATTACCTTAAATGCTATAATAAAGTAATATATCATAACTATTTTTTCAACTATACAAATATATGATTAATTGTATATTTTTATTTAATAAAAAATTTATAAATATTTAAAATTTTTATACTTACTTTGTTGAAGTGTAAATAAAGCTTTAATGGGTCTAAGGATTAACATGCCAACCATCATAATTGGAAATATAGAAATAGAATTTCCAGCCATGTACATAATAAATAAATTCATAGGTACTTGTTTTAATGGACCTAGAGCTAAGTCCCACGATTTTTTAATTATTAAATGATTTGAATAAGATTCTCTGGAATGGTCAATGCTATGGACAAGAGCAACTCCATGAGTATAACCTGGTGGTGATGGTACATCTGAACCTTTTTCTTGTTTAATTCTTTATAATAATATTTCAATTAGTTATGTTTTTGAAATAAAATTAGTACTTGATATTGGTAAAATATTTTAAGGTTATAGTATATTATTAATATGTAATCATAAAAAACATTTGATTAAAAGTATTTAATACATACTTATGGGAAAAATCTAAAGCCCATTTATTCTTTTTAAAGCCTAATTTTATAGTTGACATTCTTGTAGGTAAAAAAACAAGCTTATCTAAATTTTATAAAATTCGTAGAACTTGTAAATGTTGCACTGTCATGTGCTTATGCGCTTTTAAATAAGATCTGTAATTTTCAACTACGGCCGAAAAATTCAAAATTGAATATATAATTTTTTTTAATGTCAAAATAAAATTGTCTTTAGTTCAACATAAAATTAAATTTACTTGTTTAATTCAAATATTTTAATTTTAAAAGAAATATTGAAACAATTTAAAGCATTAATGAATTTTAAATAAAGTATACTACATATAAATATTTTATATTCAAAATTTTATTTTATGTAAAATAGAAATTTACAAAAAGTACTACTCATAATTTGAATGAAATAATTTGACAGTTGTATATTAACATTTTATTTTTATTAGTCTTAAAAAAAAAATTAATTATATTAGTATACAACAGTTACAGCAAATAATTTTAATCAAAAAAATTTTTTTGCAAAATTGAATTGATAACTAATACAATTTCTATTTATGGGTATCCATCATCATCTTCTTCAGCCATTTCTTTTGCCAATTCCAAATCTTGTTGTTCTCTTTCTCTGCGCTCTTCAGCAGATTCAAGATCTTTGCCATAAGATTTTGGTGGATATCTCATTGCTTTCACACTTTGGTTGTGTAGATCTAAACAGAATGTTATTCTCTGATGAAAAGCAAGTAGTGGTTCTCTAGTACAATATATATCTGTTGTTTCCTTGCTTCTCATATATCCATTTTCTGGATCAAGTGTAGCTTCTATAACACCATCACGTATTGCTTTTGCAACAATAAATTCAGCATCTACTCCAGAATCTAATCCTAACTTTTTAGCAATGTCTGTCGGAGAAATACGAGAATAAGAAAGACCAATAGAACGAATAGCTGTTTTAATTACATTATGTCTTAATCTTAAAATTAATGTAAAAGTGTGATCTGATCTAAATTGTGGTCCAAAATTTTCTAGTACTTCGCTAAAACGTTGTAAATTTCCTAATCTCACAGCTTGCGTAAGTTGAAAATATGGTGCAAGAGCTCTTCTTAAAGCTGCTTGTCTAAAAATTTGTCGTTCTGGAATATCACCTAACAATAGTTCTACAGTTACTGCAAGTTTTTGAACTGTTTGTCTAAATCCAACAGCTGTTAATTGAGGTGCTTTACGCATAGCTTGTACTAAATATTTATGTGCCCCAGAATATCCTAATCTTGCAGACTTAATTCTACCTAAATAATACAAAAATCTAGCCCATTCATTATTACTAGCAGTTTCTGGAAAAGTGGATTTTAAAAATAATTTATCTGCTTGATCATAAAGATTGTAATGTAAATAATTTCTAAGTAAACAGTTTATAAGAACAGCTTGGCCTTCAAAATCATTACGCAACGTTGCTGTACGTAATCTCAGATAAAGAAACCCACGAATTTTTTCTAATTGATTAGTTAATTCATAAGCTCTTGAATGATAAAAATAACACTTAGCAGCAATCAAATCAATAGTTCTTCGATTTTGAGCTATAACTTTTTTAACAAGAGCTTCAGAACATTGCACTGCTTCATTATATTTTTTCGTATCAATTAATCTTACAAGTATTAGTAAATGAATGTATGCATCAATTTCAGGTAATAAAGGTACACTAGAACTTCTGAACCTTTGAATAACTGCTTGACTACCTTCCATATCCATTGGTTCTTCAATCCATGTTAAAAGAGCTTCCTTCTCTGATGTTGATTTTGTATAAAATCCACTAATAATACCACGTAAAACAATTGGATTTAATTTACGTCGTGTATTTGGTAAACCTCGTAAAGCTCTTAAAATAAATCTTGGTTCCTTATTTTGAACAGCTTTTTCAATTTGTCTTGCATGTTCTCGAAGATCAAAAATTGTTAAAAGATCAATATCTTTTTTATCACCAATATCCCCTTCAACATTAGTAGCTTCAGTATTCGAAACTTCAACTTCCATAGCTTCTATATTTTTCCCTTGAACACCCATTTTAATAGTTATTTGAAAACCTTTTTAATCTATTAAAAAAAAATTTGGTGCATGTGTAATATATTAATAAAATTTTTAATATTTAGTTACTTATTCTTTAAATTTTAATTTACACTAATTTCTGCAAACTTTTTTTTTATTTTTTATTAAATAAAACGTATCATAAACGAAACGTGCCGATCAATCCACTTTTGATACATTAGTTTGGAACAATGCACTATCATCTGATTTACTTGGCGCGTATAGATTGTTAACTCGATGATTATTTAATGCTTTCAATTATACATATTATTTAAAACATAATTGTACAATTTATATTTAAAAACATAAAATTTTTCAGATAAATATTTATTAAAAGATTAATAAAATCGCATCATTCATCTTCAAAAATTGTATATTACCTAACTAATTATTTTCAAAATTATTTTGTTTATTATTTTTTATTTGAAATAAATTACAGTTAAAATTTATTTTTAATATTTTTTCTTTAACTTTGCTTTTTAATAATAATTATTTTATAAATTTGCAACATAAAAATAATTTTAAGGTTTAATTTCTACACCTTTGCTTAAATTATTGTATTCGTGTCTAATTTAAAAATCATTCTTAACTACAGAAATTTATCACATGAAAATTTTATCTTTGTAGGAATCACAAAAAATTTCGATATTTTTTAAATGTAAAAGCTCGGATTTTACTATACTTTATAATAAATGGCCTTTGTTCGACATAGAGCTATTCAAAAGTCGAAGCGCTAGCAAAAACTACTATAATCACCCGATACATTTGTAGTAACAAGTGATACTCATAAAATAGAGTAGTGGTGAATAGGTATAGATGTAAATATGTAAAGGAATGGATTACATTTAATACTAATTATTGTTTATTTTCTAATATCTATCTATTATATTTATTATATTATATCTATATATTATACAATATACTTATTTTACGTATGTTAACAAATACTTACTTTAACAAATACTGTTATACTTATTTTAACAAATAATTATATTATTGTTTATAACTACGCCGATTCAATTAATATTCAATCAGATTACTTATCATACTAATCTTTATACCCGAATACTTATTACACACTAAATATTTATAATTAACACTAATGTCTGTCGCACTGGGTCGCGCCCAATTTGACTCTTATCTGTGACGTTGGCGCGCAGCGAAGATAATTGTAGACTTGTGACGTCACCTGAAATCGGGCTGTGTTGACTACAGCGTAACGCCGGCCTTAGTTTGGAGGGTAAGTGTGTGATGGCGTCGAACCCAAACGATCGTTATTCTTCTTTGCCTATTTTGTTTTGTCTTCGACGCTCGATTGTTGTGAGTATCGGTGTCCATGAAACTTCTCCTCAAAGGGATAATTAGTCGACCAGCTAACTGTCTTGTCTAACTAGGTCACAGATATCAGGTGTCCTTTTAAATGAATGTTACCGCAAGAATGAAATAAATACTTGTATTATGTATGCTAAACGATTCGATCAGACCTTTTACAGAGCCTAAATCGAAGTGAAATTCCTTTCCGTTTTCTTCTCTCATTCTTTCCTTACAATTTTACCTTATTTTGTTTTTGCATTTATTTATTTTATTTTATTTCGGGTTTTCACTTTCTTCTCGAATTCTTCATCCTTCTTGTCTACGAACGTTATAACCGACTGCGGGAAGGGGGAGTACCCGACGGTACTGGTGGATGGAGCAAGAGCTGGTCTCGAGCTCTTCTGTAGGGAGACTGAAGGGAGAGGAGGAGAAGCTGAGATGACGTGAAGAATTCCGGGGTAAACCCGTGAGTCACGATCCAAGCAACGGGGGGACGGAAGTTGATGATGCTACTCGCACCCGCGGGCCCTTCCGCGTGGGGAGGGGATGCGCCGGGCGGCGAGCACGCTTCCCGACCCAATGCCCGGGGCCAGCGAGAGTGAAGCGCGTCAAGCACCGGGGGATGAGAGCAGGATAAGATAGGAAATGAGTGGGACCCGGAAGAAAGGGAAGAACCCCACACCGTGAGAAAACCGGGAGGGGATTATAGGAAAAGGAGAAAATTGAGGTTTTCGGAGAAAAAAAAGGCGATGCCGATGGTAAAGGCGACGCCGATCGCAAGAGGAGAGGCAGTATTTTCCTAGCCCTCGCAAGGAAAAGATTATCGCGTCTGCCTATTTGATAAGCACGCACACCTCTTCGAATTAAGTTAAATTAATTAATTATTTTTCTAACAATTGCTGGGGCGGATGTTGGAACGAGCGTATCATGGTTTTTAAAATCCCTCTTTACTCTCCTATTTTGCCTTTCCTCCTGAGATCTTTCGATTCGTAGACCCTGTTTACCTCCCCCCTCGATATCTGACGTGTCGACCACCGCCCGTTCTCGCATCTCAAATCTTCCTGTAGACAATTTTCGTAGATAATTTGTGCGTAGACCATTCTCGTAGAAAATTCTGGTAGACCATTCTTTTATATAGAATATTTGAAATGTGATGATACGACTTATCATTATTATTTTCTTTATTTGGATCCTCACATAAACACGACTGATGTTGCCTATCATACCGATGTAGTTCGCAACAACTACTATATCTCGTACGAACTGTTTCGGAGACCCTTTGGTTATATTTTTTCCTGTTTTTATTTTATTTATTTAATTTTATTCCGGGTATAAAAAATCTGAAAGAATGAACATCCGCTATATTTATTCTAAATCTCATAATATAGAAAAGTGCTTTCTTATAATTATAGCTTAGATTTAGGTGAATACGAATCCTCAACAAACTGCCAACTTTTTCCGATCAGCTGTGTAATTCCAATGACATTACATTTCTCACTTGGGTGTTTTCAGGGATACTTAGAAAGATTATATTCGGTCTTATTTATTTATTTTTTTAATATTTGTTGCGGATGCAGCGACTCGAACGACATCGACGGTGGAGCAGCAAAAGGGAAAGGAGAAAAAAAACAAACGTTGAACTTCCAGGGTTGATGATTACGCCTTGCGGATCACCTGCGGGGTATAATCGGACGCTGACATCTCGCGCACCTTGCGGGGTGTCAGCGGACAATGACGTTCCGCGCCACAGGCACAGAACAGGGCCTTGGAGGCGAAACTGCTTGCTCAATCGCATTACTGCAGAGAAGCTACAGGAGGGAACGTAACACGCATGGGGGAAAGGGAAGACGGGCGGACAAAGAGAAAGGAAAACGGGAGTGGTACGCCCGGAATAAACAAGTTGGTGAGGGAGAGGAAAAGTAAAAGTTATCCTAGGGTGAAAGGAGAGCGAGGGAGGCAGTTTTTGGATTGACGTGGACAGAATAACATTCGTTAAGGACGAGTGACCTCACGACCCCACGTCGCCCAGAAGTTGCGATGACGCCCTCACTCCCACGACGGCCTCAGCCTACGTCTCCACTGCCGCCGTCGATGCTGATGCAACCGCCAACATTACTGCGCAGCTGAACGCGCACACCACGGAAGCACCGACTACCCGAGACAGTGGACCATTCTGAGCACTCTGACCAGCTGAGCACCGCGGATCAAAAGGGATATCGACCCAACCTCACCAACGACTGAAACCAAACCTCGAGACGATCCAGCATCACGAGTTAAACCATTATATCATCAAGCGTAAATAAAATTACTCATCTCCCACGACGATAGACCCATTCACGCCTCGGTGGAGAACAATATTATTTTATATTTTATTTTATTCTTACCTTCAGGAAATTTCGGCACATATAAAAAATATTTCGTTATATAGTAGATTAAGATCAATACACAGATTAATAAAAAATGATTACTACTAAATCTTATTCAAATCTAAATCAGTTCATTTTTATTATCATTTTCATTTTTTATCGATAATAAATAATATTTTTAATCTAATCGATTATTATATCATTTCAATAAAGAGTTGTGCCAATACGAAGTTACTTATATTGTTTTTTTTTTTACTTTAGCTTGTGGAAAGAATTTTCTAGTTGCAATGGCCATTATTCAAAATTCATCACAATCATTTTTGTCATGGTCATAACTTAATTAATAGATCCCATTACCTATATTCATTCTTCAAATTATATCCATTGACAACACTTTTCAACATTTCTGCTAATTAAACATATTAAATATTTCTGCTTTTTCTACTTGACAGCATATAAGTTTGTATTGATATTTATTCAATAATAATATTCTACTGTATTACACAATAATACAATTATGTATTAATTTAAAATATTATAATATTTTAATGTAATATTTTAATTTAATATTAATACGTAATATTACCTAATAATAATAATAAATAGATCGAACATTTAAATACAATTTTGATATGATTATTATATTACTTAGACTAACATAACACTAGGTCACAATATGGATTAGAGGATTTAAATATAAAATATTAAATATAAAGAAAATATTAATAACTGTTACAATAAGAGAATATATACAAATTAACTAACGTGTACGAAATGAAAAGGAAAGGGAAATTGCATTGGAATACAGATATTCTGTCGGGGAAGGTGAATTTATAGAATGTCAGATTAAAGAAGAAGTAATTAATTGGGAGAGTTTGAAATCTGGTACATTCCGGGATACAAAATAAAGGAGACCGTTTGAAAGATAATGTTTTATGCAGTTCATACTTTTAATTTTTCGCGTGGTTAAATGGGCGTTTGTTCTTTCCTATTAGTTTATCGAAATTCTCGTATTTTATGATGATCCTTCCTATTCGGTGTTTTTTAATTTCCTTTTTTTTTAAATAACTTTATACTCATTTCTTCGATTAAATACTTTCTTATGTTCTTGGTGAGTCTTTTTTTGTATAAGTTTTATAACGATTCTACGATGAAATACGTTACAACTGTTACTGCGATTAATTTGTTTTATTATTCTCTTTCTCTCTGAGATCAGATTTAAGGTAAATAAAATTTAAAGATTTAAATATTTTAGTTTACTAGTATGTCAGCAGCATAGAGTTCCATCGTTACAAAAATCACCCTTTTTTCTTCGCGCCTCAATCCCCCATTTAGCAGTTGTTTAAATGGCAGTTCATATAGAATTATTAAACGGTGAAGGATCCAAGAACCCATTTCTAAACCTGGAAATCTAAAGCTAGTCATTGAAATTCACAGTTCTTAAAAACCATATATATATATATATATATATAAACAATCAGACAGGAGATCGATATTAACGTAGTCAGAATTATTAATTATTAATTAAATTTCAGATCTGTTAATTTTTTGGATGTTGTATCTATGTATAACGTGGATTACCCATAAAATAAATTGTAAATTTGTAAAGTTAAATAAATTAATCTATTTTTAAATAAATTTGAATGCGACTGTTTTATTTACATTTTATATATTCTTCTCTAGCCTTTCAGGGAAATTGGATGGCTCTATGCATCCGATTTCATTATAAGATTTCCAGATAAAAATAAGAGTGGCAACAGTATATTTCTCAATAAATATTAATTACAATCAATAATTAATTTTTTAATTATATAACAATATCTTTAATTTTAATAAATTTACTTCTGTAGAATTAAATTTCTTACTGTGAATAATATATGGGCGTAATATTTATTATTGTTATAAAAATCAAAAAAATAACTACTTTTAATCTACTAACCAATAAGATTAAGGTTGCTCTGCGCATTATTTTAACTATTTTACAATGTTTTCACTGAGGCTGTAGTAATGAACTCAATTGAAACATGTATATTTTGTATCTTTGTTTATGAATTGTAGATGATTTTACTCAATTATAAGATCTCTATTAGATTTATTAAGTCGTATTTTTGTTTTAAAAAAATTTTTAGCTATTTTAAGTCAAGAGTTTTTTATTTCTGTTCATGAGCAGTTTTTCTTTTGTTTAACGAATTTTAGATACATAATAATAATTATTAATCATTTTCAAACAAACATAATACTGTTTCGTTAGATAAATGTAATGAAATAAATAATTAAAATTTTTAATACATATGTGTATATAAACATACTTATGAATATATGAAAGGAAATGAATTTTCCTATGAAGAACTTTGGACATTTATACAAATATTTACAAGATTTGTCATATTATATAATAATAACATTAATACTTTGTTATTGTTTACATCCGCTTCGGTTTGCTTCACATTACAAATATATTAAGACTGAAAATATAATTTTACAACTTGAACAAGCTTTTACACTAAACAATAATGCTTGCTTTATTAGTATTAATGATAAGAATTCACATCTTCTGTATCCTGATCAAAATCCCAAAGAGGAACCATATATTTTAGCCAAAAGATTGGATATATTACCTGGTGGTTATTGGAAACCACCTACTTGTCAATCGTATTTTAATGTAGCAATTGTTCTTCCTTATAGAAATCGCAGAAGCCAATTGAATGTATTTTTAAATTATATCCATCCTTTTTTACAAATACAAAATTTAAATTACAGAATTTTTGTTATTGAACAAAGTACAAGTAAAGAGTTTAATCGTGCCAAGCTTTTTAATATTGGTTTTATAGAAGCATTAAAGATTAATATGTTTCATTGTTTTATTTTTCATGATATTGATCTTATTCCTCAAAATTTAAACAATATCTATACTTGTACTAAAACACCACGACACATGAGTTCAAGTGTGAATACTTTCAGATATAATCTACCATATATACAATTATTTGGAGGAGTGGTTTCACTTACAAAACAGCAATTTGAAAAAGTTAATGGTTTTTCAAATATATTTTTTGGCTGGGGTGGTGAAGATGATGATTTTTATGGTAGATTACAAAGAAGGGGTTATTCGGTATTATAATTACATTATTCATAATATATATTTACAATGTGTAAAATAGATCTATTAATGAAACTAGATCTGAAATATCTATTTTTTATAACGATATATATATATATAAATTTTAAAGTTATTTTATAAATAAATATATAAATATTGTAAAATAATGATTTATTTTTATAGGTAATAAGATTTGCTCCTGATATAGCACAATATTACATGTTAATACATAAAAAGGAAATCCCAAATAATGCAAGATTTACAACTTTAGAAAATGGATTAACAAAGTTTAATACTGATGGAATAAGTGATTTAGAATATAAAGTATTAAATCATCAACTGCGACCTTTATATTCTTGGTTTTTAGTGGATATTTAAATTTTCTTTAGTTTTAACACTAATGATATAACATTAATATTAATATTTGTTACTAATAAATTACTAATTATATTAAGTTTTATTTGATCAATATAAGAATTTATGGCACTATCTATGTCTTATCAATGAAGCTAGATTGGATGAACATGTTCTAAATAAATGAAATTTTGCTTTATTGTTGTCTTAATACATAGTTTTATTAATAGAATCTAATGGAATTACAGATAAAATTTAAAATATGTTATTTTATTATATAATACTCCAAATTAAAGAATAAACATTTATGAATAATCTGTTTACTATAGTGAAATAATATTTTGTATATAATAAATTATGGTTATTTTTTATTGAAAGTGCATTAATTAAAATTAGAAATATTTTTAGTGTAAAATGATTTAAAAATATCATTTGTTATTAACTTTTTAAGATTTCATGTACAGTATTGATGTACTGTATTTACAAATTTGAAGAAATAAATCTTTTTCATTGTGGTGTTATATTATTTCTAAGTAATATTACTACATAAAAACGTAAACAAATTAAGAATCTGACAGTTCTTGATAGCGCATATATGTCATTTTTTTTACACAGTCTTTGTATGTATATCCAGGTAATGCAGAGTAAGAAGAAGATTTTGCTCCTAATCCTGCTGTAGGAACCCGACGCTTGGTTTCAATGATACTTGTTCTGCCTTGATTTGATTTTCCAAGGCCCATGCCTTCACTCCAACCCATTTTTTGTAATAATTTATTACCTACATTATCAGAGCCTATACCAGTTTTTGTTGGTTCTTCATAAGAAACCGCCATTTCATCTACTCTAGTTTTCAAATATTTTTCTTTCAATTTATTGGGTTGTGGTGGTTCAGGTTCCCCATACTTAGCTCGTCTCTCTTTTGCTCTGTCTCTGTATTTATTGTTTCGTTGTTGCGGATCATTAGGATCAAGGCCACGTACTTGATACCAATTTTCAAGATTTTGCTTATGTAAATCTGAAAGTTGTTGATGTCGTATTAAAGCCTCTTTACTAGGAAATTGCCTTTTGCATAATAAACATGCAAGCTTATTCCAATCAGTGTGTTGCTTATCCTCCTGTTGTACATCTTCTATTTCTTCCTCAGTGTCACTACCTCCACCATAAGCAGCAACTAATCCATTATTCCCAGTAATGTCTTCCTCTTCAAGGTAAACTGAAGCTGACAAGCTTTTCTTTTCTAAAATAGCATAACCAGCATCTGCTGCTCCACTAGCTGTGCCTTGATACCCTTCAATGCCTGAATAGTCAGATGTCCAATTATTTTTTCCATTTTCTTTCTTTTGATTAAGTGTCTTTGCCCAGCGTTCCATGTCTTTTGCAATTTTTTTAGCTACCTTAACCTTATCTTGTTTTGTTTCCTTTTTTTTACCATCATCAATGACCAAATCTGTTGTGATGCCAGTTATTTGATTTAGACCATTTGTTGATGTATTAGTATTTGTCATTAAATTACTTGTTAGCCCACTTTGAGCTGCAATATTTGTTTGTTGAGCAGGTTTATAAGAAAATGTTTCAGCATCCCAAAATAAAAACTGTTGGGTATGACTATTGTAGTAATATTGTGAATTTGGATCATAATATAATCCTGTACTGGGATCATAGTAGTATCCAGATGTTTCATCGTAATGATATGTGCTAACATCTGGAGCAGCTGTACACAAAGTAAATATTTATTTGTTAAATTCATATAAACAATTATGATTTTAAATATGAATGATATTGAAAAAAATTTAATCAATTATTATATTTATATTATACAGTTTATATAAATTCAATATTTACATATCATGTTTTTAGTATTATTTTTTTTAATTACATACATAATTAATTTAAATAATTTTAATCTGTAATATAATTACATAATTTGAATATATATATTAATTTTTTCATTTCAAATATAAATAATCTTAATTTAATTATTTAATCGAATATTATTACACTATTATAGTAGAGGTGCATACATTTTTTAAAAACTATAAATGAGAAATATAAATTGATTACTATGGTTAATTATAAATTATTTTTAGTATAACAAAATTTTTATCTAAGTAAGAATAACATAAAAAGCTCTTAAAAATACTTACAATACACTTTTCCATCATTAGAATGAGCTGGTACTCTCCCAGTTGCAAGTGTTGTACTTGCTGGAGCTGTAGGTATCGGTCTATTTTTCATTTCGTCAGCATCACTCATTTTTCTGGAAGCTTGTAATTGCTGTATAGCAGATTGTGCAACTGCTGCTGCTGCATTAACTCTATCAGTTTGATTAAGTGAAGGCAATATTATAGCTGAACCTTGGATTATTTGATTCTGATAGTATTGAGTGTAATATTGTAGATAATGCGCTTTTTGAGCTGGTGTTTTTGCGTAAATATTAGCACTGTATTCTGCTAGCTGTGTGACATCCTCAAGAGTGTATCGTTGATTACCATCAGAAGATTTCCATGATCCAGAACCCGAAACTTGATGTAGTTTGCAGTATGTTATTTCAAGCTTTCTACCATCTACATGAAGGCCTTGTTTTGTAAGAGCAGTATGTAAGTACATGGCATCAACAACGTTTCCCATTTCTAGATAACAAACGCCCCTTGATGTATTGGTTAAACTGTCACGACCAATGCGAATACTACGAATAGGTTGTGTCGATAATGCTTGCATCGCTTGCAGAACCGAATCTTCTGTGGTGAGAACATCAAGTCCACGTAAAAGTACTGTATTCGTTGGATGTGAACTTATTTCGTCACTGCCTTCACCTCCCTCTTCACTTTCAGCACGCGAGGCCGAACATTTAAAGCATGTTTCGCGTCTCTTAAAATTATGCGCTCCACACTAAAACCATAGAAATAATTAACAATATAATATTAAACCTTCAAAACTGAATTTACAACTAATTTATATACCTTAACACAATGCCAATCTTGTGAATTTTTTGTTTGCAACTTATCTGTATGGCTTTCTTTAGGAATACTATACTGCATGAGGGCTCGATACTGTTCCTGCAGCATCAATACTCCCTGAAACAAAGGATTTCAGTGTTATCCTGTTCAATTCCAGATTTTTAATTCTGTATCTCTCCCGAAAGATTGCTTCTTTTCTGATTGAGGCTGTTAGACTGACTATATAAGTTTTTAGTTTTTAAAGTTTCTAAATATATATTCTTTTTAATTATTTTGTATTAAATTAGTTTTTGCATTCAAAGTAAATTAAAAAACTGTTTATTCTTGAACCAGAGGATTGATCCTCTTAAATAACGAATACGATCTTCCGTTTATAAGTATTTTTATTTATTACAGTAAATTTTTTTCTGATAAAAACTCGTAGCTGAATCTAAAAAATGTAAGGATTTATAAGGGCCTGGTATAATAGAAACATACTGCTACATTATAATAAACAGCAATGAAGACCATGGTAGAAAAGCAAAGTTTGTAAATTATTAAAGATTAAAAATACATGCATGAGGTAACAATACAATTTAACTAAATATCAATCAGAATTAGAAATAAGGAAGATTTAGATCCAGCTTAATGAACGTTTATCAGTAACAATTAAGAAAAAAACTAAAGAAAAATGTTGTTTCCTAGATAATTAAGTAAATAAAGGTATGGAATATGGAAGTAGCCTTTATTGAGGTGCACAGCCGGGGCTGGCGAGGGCAGCCCAGCGGACTGCGTTACCGTGCCCTGTCGCGCCACGGGGCGTCGGCGCGGCACTTTGAGCAACGCATCAAGAGGTTTGGGCACTGGATTGAACTTCTTTCTACCTGTTTCATCTCCATCCATCGTGCGGCCTCCTGAGTCGCGTTAAACTCGACGAATGCGAAACCTCGCGAAGCACCTATACAGAGCAAATACACAGATATCCAGAGTTAATCCACGTTAATGCCTGGGAGTCTCGAAGAGGGCAGGCAATGTGTCACAGCACCAACCATTGATAGAGACTGAGTTTTCGAACGATTGAACGAAGCGTTATTTCTGCTTTTCTTGCTATTTTCTCTCATTCTTTCTCACTCCTACTTCAATTTTACGAAAATACCTTTGCTAGACCGAATCTAGCTCGTTTTAATATTACATTTTTTTTCAATTGATATTTGATATATTATCCTTGAATTTTCTGTTTTGTTAATCTCATAATTTTCTTTAGTTTATGGATTATTTATGCAGTTACCTACTTTTACAGTTACAATACTTTTACTGCCTTATTATAGTATTATTTACTTCTGAATAAAATGATTGATTTTTGATATTTTTGTCTGTACCTATGCTATATTATTACTTACCTCTTAGCCCCTAACTTTTTACAAGCAAAATGTTTTAATTGAGGAATCAGGAACTGTGAATATAAGTGCAGCTAGTGAACTTTACCGATGAAACAAAATTTCTCGATAAAAAATAACGCAATAACCGAATTTCAATATTATATGATATAGTGTATACCTGTATCTTTCTTGCGGATGAGTCGAATGTCTTTTGGCATTAGGCCGCAGTTTAGAATATCTTGTCGAACCTAGTAGAAAAACAAAGACATTTATATACATCTTAATATAATTTTTTAAATAAAAATAAAAACATACATCATTTTCTGTTATATGCTGAGCAAGTCCTCTAATCATAATTGTATTATTAGGTGTTTGATTTTTATAATGAACTCCTTCCATTGCTGCACTATAGTTACGTACATGTTCATGTTCATACTCTGCACTTTCACGACTATGCTCATCTTCTCGATCACGACTACGGTCATCTCTTTTAGCTCTACGTTCACGATCTCTATCCCTTTCACGATCTCTTCGTCTATCTCTTTCACGATCTCGATCACGATCTCGTTCCCTATCACGGTCTCTTTCTCGTTCTGGAGAATCTCTATCTCTTTGTCGTCCATAACGATCTTCTCGATCTCTATAGCTTCTTTCACGCTCTTCCCTACTTCTATCTCTTCTATCTCGAGATCTGTCTCTTTCTCGTTCTCTATCTCGACGATGTGTTCTATAGTCCGGACTTCGATAATCACGTTGATAATCAAACTCTGTATTTGAATGTGTCCTTCGTTCCGTTGGACCAAAACCTGGTTCCCATGGATCGATCATGCCTGCATTGTTGTACATCTTGTTTAAACATTTATTGAAAATCTATTATGAAAGTATAAAAAAGATAAATTTAAATCTTTAACTTTTAATAACTAACAAGTTTTTAATAAATTTAAATACAAGTATGAGTAAAAAAATTCTAAAGAAATCTGGATTTAATTGAAATTTTATTTTAATATTTTATTATTTATATTTCAATAAATACTATTTATAGAGATTAAGAAAAATATACATAAAAATGAAAATCATTTTTCTAAGTACAATTAATTATGGATTTAATCATTTCAATTATTTTATATGACTGAAACGATACTATATATGCAATACAAATAAGTAAAATATATTAAGTACATTGAAAATTATATAGCAATTTATATTCTACAAAGAAAGTAAATATTATCACTATAGTTTCTTAGAGAAAGAATAAATATGGAACTTGCCTTACACCGTGATGGTGGATTTCTACGTACCAATAATAGTAAGAGTAAAACCTACAATTTACGAACTAACATGAAAGTCAATTTACTATAGCTTTATTTTATTAAATGCCTTATTTCTATAATACGACTTGATGAATCTTTTAAAATAATATCAAAATACTGTTATAGTACTTAAGAATTATGCATTTATCCGGATTTTAATCACAATGGCGTAGATTCAAGCTTCTTCAACTCGTCTTGTTACGTGTCTAGTTACTACGTATATACGTGATGGTTGTATCAAAAAATGGAGCCGTGAATCTCTACGGAGTGAAGAATTTGAACTAGTCTAGTATGTACACCTAGTGACCTCACAATAGTTTTGGAAATGGACTGAAATTGATTGAAATGGATTATGAAACGACTTGTTCGTAACTATATTAAAAGGAATCTTTTACTTTAGATCTTTATTTTATTATACTTTTTTAGAGTAATATTTTTTTTTTTTATTCATATGATAGAACCTGCAGGCTCACAAAAAGTAGAGTATTGTATATATGCATATTTGAGTTATAATGTAACATATATGCTTTAATTTTACAATATATTTATATTGTAAACAATACTTACAATACTTTTACAATATAATTTTTAAATGTTTAGAATTTAAAAAAATTCAGTTTTTATTAAATTAAAAATTGATTTTTTCAAATTGTAATAAATATAATTATTTAAAAAATATCTTTTTATATAAAAAAAATTTTTTTAATATTTTAAAGATAAATAGAATTTATTATGTCGTAATGATATTGGTTTAATTTTGTTTTGTTTTATATAAATACTAACTTTAATTATCTGTGTATTTATTTTATTAGTTCGTAATGTGGATATATATTATCTTTTAATATAAAATATTTATAAATAATTATCCGTCTATTTCTTTATTATATTCTTTTATAATTATATTTTGAAGTAATGTAAATAGTATTTTAAAGTATTTGATGATAAATGATAAGATTAATTAAGTATTTAAATATTTTAATCTCTAAATAAAACTTTAAAAAGTTTAAATTAAATTAAATATAATGAAGTTATTTTAGCTACTGTAGAAGGATTTATTTACTTATAAATTGTATGGTTAATTAGTACAAACACAAGTACTATTATTATTTTAATATTATTATAAAAATACTGTAATTTATATAAAAAATCATAATAATAGTGACAATTTTATTACTGTTAAATATATTAAAAAGTTTAGTTAATGAATATATTAGTGTAAACACTACTTCTATTATCAAGTAAAATTATCGGTATACTTTCATTGGTGGTTTCATTCGAAACTAACAGCAGCACAACACTCATTTTTTTATTAATTAATACGTGCATGGATAAAATTAAATAAGATTATATTCCGAAAAATGAATTAAAATGTATATAAAATATGTACAAAACTTAAAATTTAATATTTACTACGTTGTTATGCAAATATTTTTTAATATCATTAAAAATGTTTTTTACAAATATTAATAAAAAATTATTTTTCGAATAAAACATTCGGTATTTCCGTATTTATATATGTAATTACAAAATACAGTTTATAATTTACATAAAACGATCTAAAAAGTTTATTACTTGTGAAATAATATCTTAGACAAATTTAGTATTTCATTTTTTAAAATTTTTTAATATATTATAAAAAAATGTAATATCTTATTAAAAATAAAAAAGATAAATAAAATGTAGTTTGAAATTATTTTGAGTAATAATTTTTTAATTGTTTTAAATTATATTAATTAAATTAATTTATAAAATGTTATTAAATTTTGAAAATTTCAATTCTTTATTTACTGAACCGACTCACTTAAATATCAAATATATTTTAATTAGAAAAATAGAATTAATCATTATTTGGTAAATAACAGTACATATATTATAAAAAAATTATTATAAATTATTATATTTTTAAAAATTGTTATATGTTAGTTTTTAACATTTTTAAGGATATTTTAGACATTTAAATGGTATAAAATTACCAAATACTATTTTTATTGTATGTTAACATATATAAATACATAATTAAAATTAAAAATATTTAAAGATTAAAGTCTATTTTGTGTTTTACTATAAATAAGTAATTACGTAATTATGACTTTATATCAAACATGCTTAATAAACTTGCAATAATATTTGATGATAAAGCATAAAGTTCTTAATAAGGAATGTTTTGATGAAAAATAAATTTTATTAATTTCTTCAGTCATAAAAATAAATTTGATAGCATATATACAGAAAATCATATAAATGAGTTGAATTACTGCTTTTTAGGAAATAAACTTCTATGCTTAGGTATCAAATTTCGTAAATCTTTCTTTACACTGCTTTTGCTAACGGCAAGATCTAGACCACCTCTTGTCAGTTGATTAAAATCAATAATTGTAAGATTTGTCTTCTTATTGGGTGTTTTGCAGGTTAGGACACGATACTGATTAGATTTCGAATTGGTTTTTCCATGGTGATTTTTTTTAGTGGTAATATCTATATTAGCATCAATACAAGTGCTGCTCATCGATTGATGTCGCTGTTGTAAATATTGCTCCTGAGTAGGTTCATTTTCCTGGAAATATCTGTCAAGAAAGTAAAGAAAAATAAGAGATGCAGTAATAATCTTATGACATATTCATTCATATAATTCTTACATATAATATATTTCTAAAATAAAAACTATTTTACGAATAACAAATTATAAATGCACTTTTCGAATGAATTTTATAAAATTCTTTTTTTTATTTTGAATATCATATCTCTATATTATTGTTTACACTAATAAAACATTTAATTTTTACGAATAACAAATTATAAATGCACTTTTCGAATGAATTTTATAAAATTCTTTTTTTTATTTTGAATATCATATCTCTATATTATTGTTTACACTAATAAAACATTTAATTTTTACGAATAACAAATTATAAATGCACTTTTCGAATGAATTTTATAAAATTCTTTTTTTTATTTTGAATATCATATCTCTATATTATTGTTTACACTAATAAAACATTTAATTTTTAAATGATTGAATGTATTAAAAACAGTCTTTAATATTTGTCAATTGATTGTTAATATTAAAATGTTTATCATAATGTTTTAGTAATTGTATTTTATATAATAAATAGCAAATATTTTAATAAAATTTATAGAGATTAAAAGTATAAATATAAAATTTAAGGAAAAGTATTGTTTAATTTTATAGATGTATCTAGTATATAATATATATATATATATAAATATAATAAAAATAGTTAATCATATACGACTGCATAAATAGATCAACATTAAATTTTAAAAATCAACAATACTATACACGATTAAAAATAACTTTGCTCTATAGAAATATTGAAAAAAAAAATTTTATTGTTTAAAATAAATTTGTTAATTCATGAAAAAATTAGCTTTAGTTATATTATGAATTTATTTTTTATAACTTGAATACTTTATTAATGATAATTTAATAAAATTTACGTAATATATTTGTTAACTTACTCGTGAATGAAGGCTAGATGTAAAGGCGCGCGCTTCCTGCCAGTTTTTTCCTGTAATTCTGGCGACACACGACGTTGTGGGTACGACTGCTTGCTGCACTTGTTCGATGGCTGATCGGGAAGTGATAAAGGTATTATGCCCATTACTTTATAATATTCTAATAAAGCTCTTGCTAGGTTTCTGCCAACTCTACAATCTGTCATTTGTTAAGTTTTACTTTACATTATAATCGTAGTCTATATAATAATTTTATGTACGCTAACTTAAAAAATTAAAAAATATACAATTTTTCATACTTAACAAGCATTAATTTTTAAATTTTTGTATCTAATATTTAAAAATTCATAATATTTATAATTGCAACATTATGTAGATTCTTATTTAATTATATGTTTATTTTTTTTATTCTGCAAATAAAAAAACAATAATAGTTAAATAATTTCCTTGTCATTTTATTATATTTTTAGATGATTTAATTAAATTATTAATATATAAACTTTAAGAAAACTTTAAGTTTATAAAATACTGCATTTTTCAATCGAAAAATTTGTAATTAAATTTATATTTATAATTTATATTAATTTATAATTAAATATTAACATCTACTATATAATTAAAGAATATTTATATTAGAAGTATTTAAGCAATAATTTATTTAAATAGTCTTTAAAATAAATATAACTCTTTCTAAATATTAAAGAATTATATGAAAATTATATAAAATATCTGCCCAAATAAAGAACTAGACTTATATTCTTATTCTAAAATATTATAATATTATAAATTAAAATTTGTAATTTAAACATTGATAATATAGAGTTATAAAATAACTTTTATAAATATCAATATAAATTATTGGATACTTGTAATATAAAATAAAACAATGAATTTTCAATAAATTTGTATGCATAAATATATTCTCTATATATTCTCAATCTTTAAAAAATTTTGATCGAATCATATTGTATTATTGTATTTTTTTAAATTATTAATTAAAATGTTAATTGAAAAAAAATAAATTATAATTGAAAATTATAATTCTCTATGAAACACACACACATAGATACACATATAATTTAAATGTTTTGAAATAATTATAAATATATTTAAATTTTTTTTAAATTTAAATTATATAAGGATACAACTTTCTTCAGTATATGGTAATATTTCTGTAGATCCTTTTCGAGTATATCCAAACATAGACACATGTATAGTATAACAGTTAACGTAATTGCTTAATATTGAACAAAAAAATCGCCTTGCAGTTCCTTCTTTGTAAGAATCTTGATTATACATAGTATTTTTCACTTCATAATCTTCAGATACTTGAGTCAAAAATTTAGTCAACACTATATGCCGTTCGTACCTAAATGTCTTGATGGTTTTTTAATACCTTATAATTTTACAGTGATAATTTAAATATTAATTATAGACAAAAATTATTTAGCGTCCTTTCAAAATTTCATTTTAAAATGTAAATTATAGTAATACAAACGAGAAATGATCGAATAATTAATTATGTCTAACGAAGTTGTACTAAATATTATTTTTAATTAAGTATGTAATCTTTTAAATGTAGATACTTTTAATTTAAGCTATTATTAAATTGATTAATTGATTTTTTAAATTATACCTAGTAATTAAAAAAATTTATATATCTATTTTCAAATAACACCAATACTAAAATTTTCATGTTAATAATAAATTAAAAAACTAGTATTATATTATTATAAGCATCAAAATAAAATAACTGGCTATAAACAATAAATAACAATAGAGAAATTAGTTCTATATTTTTTAATAATTTTAGTTATATATATATTGAGATAAAATATGAGTTATATAAACATTATATTTCTTATAGCATATAAAAATTAATTGTATAATGATTTTCTTAAAATATGAAATGTATGTATTTTCAACAATATTTTTCTTTTCTTACCTATACACGTCGTCATATGAATTTCCATACAAAAATACACCAGTAGCATTTGAATGGGCATGTACATCAAGTACACAGTCGAGTGGATTTTTCGGATCCTTATCAAGTGACGTCAGTAAAGCTTTAGATGCCGAAAGGGTTGGATGTATCCATTGGGATATATGACTCCACGTGCGGTTCAAGTCTACTCCTAGTATTGTTGACCTATGTTAGACTATACTTTTATTTAATTGCACCAATTTCTCACCGTTGAATTATATATTAAGAAACAATTATAAATCATTTTTAAGAATTGAAAGTAGTGTATTAATACAAAATAATTAAAAAAGAATATATAAACTGTAATCGATTCAATCGAATGAAAATAAAAAAATATGGAATGATTAGTTGATAAATTAATAATTAAATATCATACCGATGATTTCCAAAACAAACTCCATCTGGATTAAGCATAGGAATAACTTTGAAAACGACATAATCACGAAGAACCTTTGCAATTGGATGGGCACTAACAAGAAAGTCGACGAGTCCTTGACACACAAAAGATGATGGCGACTCACCAGGATGGATTCGTCCGAATATTACAACTGCCCTTCGAGATTGATTTTCTTGTTTATGATGACTTGAAGTAGTCATGCAAATTTTATTCTCCGTTGTGATTGTTAAAAGCTCTATCTTTCGATTTTGGATTGAATTCGATAGTGTTTCTCTTTTTATAACAGGGCACCTGAAAAATAATATTTAATTATATAATATATAATTAGTAATATATAATATATAATTAAATATTGTACAGATTCATTTCTATTTTTGTTAATGTATTTCTACTGCAGAACCATATTTTAGGAAAATACTATCTTCAGATCTCATAAATGAATTAAAAAAATGAGATAAAAATCATTTTAAAAAAAAGATCATTTTATTATATTGAGTGGATTAATGATATAGATAGATAGTTTTATTAGAAGTTACATTTAGAAAATTATGTAAACTGTATTTTAATTACGATTGAAATAAATTTGAATTAGTTTCTATTTACTTCTAAATTTTTATAATCTGAACTTTTAAATGGTCTTACAATAAAATAAAATATATTATTATTTATTATTATAATAACTTTTATTAAAGTATCTAAAACAAAAAATTAAAAATTTTAAAGTATATAATACATAATATTGTATAATGTATATGAAAAATATTTATATAACTTTAAAATATACAATTATTATAACTAGTTATAATATAATTTTTTTTACAAAGTTTTTCTAGTAAATTATTTAATGAATTAAATTTTGGCGCTTTGATATTTCTGTAATATTTTTCAAATATTTAAATGTCAGATAAATTTAAATTATAAGTATCTTTTTTATTATACTCAAAGACTTTTTTTATTCAAATTAATTTAAATTTTTCATTATGTTTTATGTATTGTACGATATATTTATAAGTCCAGCAGACTACATTTATAGTACGCTCCTTGAAAATATAAAGATTGATGATGGTTATACATGTTTGAACCATAATAAGTAATTGGTTCATAAAATATTTATTTTAATTTTTTATATTTGAGCTATTAAATATTGAAAGAATTGAAAATAATAGAGCATGAGAACATCTTCGAAAATGTTCATAGAGCAAGTGATTTCTGAGCTCAATATAAAAAATATATCTATATTCGTCTCAGACCTTGTAAATCTGATTCTATAAAAGATTTGGTACAGTTACGTATAAAGATCAAATTAAAATTTATATGTATAAACTTGTAACTTTGGAAGAAGAAAAAATCTTGTGGTCGTGATGTAAATTTTTGTAGAACAGCCACAATTTTATTTCTTCTGGGAAGTACCATTTATAATAGTTTAATCATTTAAAATCTAGGTATCGGTCATCAGCAAAATAATTATTCTACTTAAAACTGTAATTATATAATTTATAAAATTATTATTATATATTTTAAATAAAATTTGACATAGGTAAAATTTGACATACTAAGAAGACTATAGATATTATGTTAATATAACTGCAGATAAGAAAAGTACCTCAATATTAGATTATCCAAGTGGCCTAAGTGTCTAGTGTACGAGTATGGGTAGGCAAGGGCAAATTGATAGAGTTCATCCTCGCGATCAAAGGCGAAAGCAAAACTAAGCACATAATGATCTTGATGTTGAGCAGATTTATAATAAAAAACTTGGTTAAGTGGTAATCGTTGCCATTTAATTCGATTAGTACTTCTGACAAGAGGGGTCATGCCTTGTTGAAAAAGATTTTTACTCTTGGAGATATTAACAATATTGAAAATGACCCGCTGCTCTTGTCGTACATTATTTACGGTGAAATTAAACCAAAGTCTTAATCGTGGACTGCAAGTGTCAGGCCTTATAAATAGATCATATTCAAACTCAGAAACGAGATCAACACGGCCCAAATTACCTGTCTCGAAGGATGCATCAAAGCATAAATGCCCTTTTTTTGCTTTACCATTATGACCTACAGGACGAATAATAAGTTTGTTCACATTCCCTAATCCGCCTTCTGAATCACTGCCTCCACTTTCTGAAATTTTGAAGATCATATGATAATTTACTATAACGTTTTATATACTTAAATTACAATTACACTTTTTAATAGTTTTTTTATTACTTAAATATAAAATCATATTTTTTTTATATCAAACTTCAAAATACCCAATATTTTATTTGTTAGGTTTTTATAGTTAAATATTTAATGTACCACGATACAATATAATTTACAGTATATTAATAATAATGATATTAATCATATTATTTATCTTATTTACATTATAAACACATTTTATTATGAATGCTATATCATAGTTTTTTTTATTTAGTTATTAAAATCTAATATTTTTAACAATGTTTAAAAAAATTCATTACGATAGCTGATGTTTGATTGAAATTTAAAAAATTCAATAAAAAAGAACTTTCGTAGTACACACAAACGTGGTGTAAATTATGTATACGTATATACATAAAAAATATAGTTCTATAAAAATATAAAACTTATGTTTCATATTGACTTGCCTAAAAAGATTTATCTAGATATAGTAAACAATTACTTTTATAATAAAACGTTTCATTAATAAAAAATAAAAAAATTTTCTAATTAAAATGAATCATTACACTAAAATTGAATCACATTATTGTTTCATTAAAAATGTACTTTGATAAATGAATTCATGTGATGATATAATGATTACTCAAATACTATTGAATTTTAAACCTCTAACGAATCCTAATTGCTAAATTTAATAATTATTTTAAAAGTTCTTTTGTAAATATATATATATATATATATATATATATGTGTGTGTGTGTGTGTGTGTGTGTGTGTGTGTGTGTGTGTTTGTACATGTAAATTCATTAAAAATATTTATTTAAAAAACCAAGGTAACTTATAAATTAGTTTAGTAAATTATATTAAATAATTCTACAAAGTCGAACGGTATGCTTCAACTTATTTATCACACAAACGGTAAACTTTGTTTTTGATTACGGATAAAATATAAATAAAAATTTACAAGTCATTACATTTAAAATCATGTAATACAGCATTACATAAAAATAAAAAAAAGTAGGTAATTAAAGAAATCTCTGAACAGTTGGTAAAGACAAATATGTATGAAAGGATCTCTGTTTTGGAGTTGAAACATCATACACGTATTATGAATAACTGTTAACATTTCGTTACGCTATCAATCCTCCTTTACTATTAGCAGATATGTACTCTTTATCTTCGAATATTAGTATTCAATAGAAGTCGGCACCTTACAGATTTGTTACCTTCATAACCGATACACATTATAGATAATCAGAAATTATGGCATGCTCCACAAATTTTTTAACCTTTTCATATTATACTTCACGTATTACGATCATGATTGATTTTACTTATATTACGTTATCAAATTTTCTATCGTTTTATAATTTTTAAAGTTAATTCAATTTATAAATTTAAATCATGATCTGAATATTATCTCTAAAATTTATATTATAATAAATTTTTTAATCTACTTTAAATATTTTTAAAATTTGAAACGTTCAATGTCTTGAGAAAAAATGCAATTAGTTTATATTTAGTCTTCAGAACTATCTAAAAATACTTCAATAAAAATATTTCAATACAATACACAAATAGTAATAGTAATAGCAATTGCAATATAAATTTTATAATTATTAAGTATTAAAAGATGGATTTTAAATAAATTTTAACTTTTAATTTTGATTGTTTTAAAATAAACAAAATTATTTTTTATATAAAAATATTTTTATATAAAACTAAGATAAATTTTATTAATACAAGTATAAATTTACTTTTACTGCTCATCTAAGAATTAAATTTTATATTAATGTAAACAATATTACAATATGTCATTTACACTGGAATAAGAATTCATTAAGTTCATCCATATAGTACTTTTAAAATTTGTTAATCATAAAATATTTTTAAAATAAAAAATATTTTATTTTAGTAATTTTTACTGCTTTTCCAAATTTGAAAAACGATTTCAAAGATTGTTTTATTATATAAAAGATCTTGACGAAAGTTAAACGTTTATTAATTTTTATTTACTGAGCTTGAAGAAATACAATTAATTTATTGAATTTATTATTAAAAATATTTATATGTATGAAAAATATTTTATTAAAATATTTCCTTATTTTAATGAGTTATACGTTTATTAATATATGTTTCGAAAATAGTTATATGCTTCAAATGAAAAGGTTAGTAAAAAAAAAATTAAATCATTAGAAATTACAATTATTTATTATTCACTTTATTATTATACACTATTTATCATTTAAATAGAATATAGATATATTAATTAATCTAGAATACACAAATGTATTTAATAATACCCAATAAACAAAAATAAAAATAAAAGAAAATTTATTTTATATATTATAAGATATTTCAAAATATTGAACTTAAAAATACACTTTAAGAATACATTTATAATTATAACTTAGAAATTAACTTAACTTAGAAAGTAGATTTTAGTGTAAAAAATAATTAAAACTCTAATGTATATAAAAATATTTGTTGTATTATGATATTTTATATATAATTGAAAGGATAAATTTAAAAAACTATATTTAACATAATTATGAAACGATATGATTTTTAAAGTTTGTCAATCAATATGCATATTTAAGGATTATCCAAATGAAAAAAGTGAAAATAAGAATATAAACAGTGATTGCAGTTTTACTTCACAGATTTTATAAAACAAATGTGATTTTATATTAACAGCCGTTAAAAACAAAATAACGGCTTATCGATCTTATTTTTCTATGACGTAGGATCCCGTGAAAAAATAACTTATTCTGGGTATCTTATTTTATGTTCAATATATGATAAGAAAAACATTATCACCTAATAATATATAAATCACTGGGAATAACGAATATTAGATTGTAAAATTAATTTATTTTGAAATCAATAATCTTACATACTAATTTATCTTAAATTTTAATTTTTAATACGCACCGGAATCGACATTAGACATATTAGGACCAAGATGACAACCTCAACACCACTGTCTAAACATTTGTTACATTAGGGACAGTTGGGGTCAAAATTCTACTGCAACCTTGTTTCCAAGTGTTGTTGAATCAATGTGAGTAAAAGAAAATAAGTGCTGAGAGAGAGAGAGAGAGAGAGAGAGAGAGAGAGAGAGAGAGAGAGAGAGAGAGAGTGCGAGGACTTAAATTGATTCAACCCATGTGCATTTTACTAGAATTATATTATTTCAGTACGCTTATACTATTTTTTACTAATCATAACAAATTTGATTCGATCTAAAAAATTATGCAATTGTGACGCTGGGAACTTTGTTTTATTTAAATGACATATTTTAAACTAAATTTAATTATCTATTATTTATTTAAATTTATAATATACGTACTACATTATTTATGAATTTTGTTAAATATAAATTTATTTCTATATAAATTGAATTACAATAGATTTTAATATAATTTTTAATTCATTTAAACTTTTAATTTTTATATTATTACGGTTATGAATTTGTTATTGAATTTACTTTCGAAAATATATTATTTATTTAAATTTTTTTTTTAACCTTTACTTGTTTTCTCTATAAAACTTAAAATTCGTAACTAATGTTTAAGGGGTTTAGTGTTTATATAAAACAAAAATAATAATTAATAATAAATGATCTACAAAGTAGATAATATTTTTCAACAATCTTTCACTATACACAAGCTTTATTAGACTTTATCAGATATGTTTATGATATGTGTACTTTATCAGATTTTTAAAATGTGTTTATTCACATGAATACTAATTGAATGTAAGTTATAAAATGTAAAAAAATTTATATTTTTATTATTCATTTTTCATTAATTTTACATATAGAGAATTTAGATTTTATATTTATGATCTAAGATTATCATTATATATCTCAGATTATTAAAATATAAAATTATATTTTAATTTAAATATTGCAAGATATTTTAATATAACTTAAACAAAATATTTTCATAAAACTAAAATACAATTTTATTAGAACGTTCAAAAGATTGCTTATTAAATTTGTCAGATATTTTAGTAACTTAATCATGGTAAAAGTGTAAATTTTTAAATTTATTTATTTATGAATCGTGAAATTATAACCACCGAAAGCTAGATTTAAAATTTCAACCTATTTATTTTAGAAATATTAATACAGGTTGTACTAATTAAATACAATACATATTTTCATTCTATCTTTACAATGAATCAAATTTGAGTTGTTTTTTATCAATATTTACATTTTTACAAGATTTTGAAACTGCAAGATTTCAGCTACAAATGATTAAAGATATGCATAAAAAACAAATAAAATAAATTATAATAATAAAGTAATAAAAATTAAATTATTCATTTGAAAATATGAATTAAAATTAATTTTTAGGAAAAAGAGAATATTTTTGAATAATTATTGATATTTCAATTAATATTGATATTATTATTATTACTAGAGGGTTATTATAATTGATGTCAAATACCCAGGTTAAGATTTAAGAAAAATTTAGTTAAAGTAATAAATAGTTATAAGTAATAAATAGTTTTATTTGAAATTATTTATGTCTTTATAATAAAGGTATTATTAAATACGTATTATTAAAAGGTAATATATTATTATAAAATATAATAGGTAATAAAAATAATGATATATGTAATAATAATATATTTATTCTAATAAAGTACATTTCAAAATATTTTGATGTTCGCATTCGTTATTAATAATAAATATTTTTGAATTAAGATAGACTGACAAAAATGATTAGGATTAGACGTATTTAGATATGGAGGAAAATTATATAATTAAATATTTTTGAATTCAGCTTCAATAAAATGTAATTCTCTAATAAAAGCAAGAATTGTATGTTACATCAAATAATAAATAAATTAAAGAATTTTTTTTAATAAATTAACTTCATTATTAAATTTTATTATAATTTATATTCTTGAAAATATTAAATTATTGAAAACGTTTTCTTACGTATCAAATTGGAATTCTAACAATTAATTTGTGGATAAAAATAAAAAATAATCATTTTATATCTACTTATTGTCAGAAATTATCTGTATATTTTATATAGTCAACGAGATTTGAAGAGGGATGAAGAATTAAAAAAAGAGAGGGGGGAAAGAGATGCGGCTATAATAAGAAATCAATACTTGCCGAAATAGATTATTTCAAATAGGTAAAAAGAAGAATAAAAATAAATTATAATATTTAAAAAAAAAATTATATTTTATAATCTGTTATGCTTCATTTTCTAGAAAATCAATTATTCGTAAAATGTTAAAATAACATTTTTTCTATTATCAATCTTATACATTCACAATTTTCCTTCATTGTTTATAAAAAATTTATTATTGAAACTTCTATAAATGTAATTTATCTCTTGAAATTTTTTCAATTATCTTTAATTATTTTTCAATTTCTGTTTTATAACATTTTTTTTTTTAATGTTGGTAAGGTTGAGAAAAGACCAAAAACTTTTGCAGAACGAAAAGGACGCATCGAAGTTTACAAGCGAACGCATGAGAATCGATAATCAAGGGCTCTTAGAAATTCCTGTCTTCTTCAGTATTCGTTGAAAGCAATGCGCCGGCGTCACCGATGGAAAACAGCAGCAGTGGCAACAGTGGTGCTTTTTCCCACCCCTGCTGTTCTGTTTGAGGGGTGTGGAACGAGGACCATCCTGACCGGGCTTGGCTTGGTCGAGCCTTACCGACAACCCGTCAGTTTAGTTACCGCACCACATAAAGGCATTGCGTTGTAGATACCGTTAAAGCTGCAAATTATTATCCCTTCATTTTATAATAAATTCAATTAATTGTTTATCTAATCATTTGTTTCTTCATAAAAGAGCTCTTCAAATATCTGAGCTTACGCTTAATTATATAATACAAAAAATTAATGTCGGTAGTCTTCTGCATAGTCAACGATCAGGCGCGGGCTCACATTCGACAAAACGTACAATCACATGCTTACATTTATATATTTACATGTGAATATACTTGATGGATAAAAATACATATGTCGATAGAACAGTGTAAAAAAAGTAAATAGCGAAGAGTTACCGTGAAATCAATCATTTTATTCATTAATTCTTAAGCTTTGGCAATTTCTTATATAACGTCTCATACTTCAGCTCTTATATTATAGAAAAGCTGCAGCTCTGAATATTAAAAATTGTGGAAACAGTTAAACAAAATTTATACATAGTATAAAAGAAAAAAAAGAGACGAAGAAAGAAAAAATTAATCGAGAAAAATTAGAAAATTTTGTATCACCGTTTTTTGCTAATCTTTGAATTAACTATAAGGGCGTGGTCAAGACAATCGATGTCTTTATGTGTTTTTAATAAACTTGTTCTTAGTTTTTACTATATTCGCATATTTGTTGAAAGTTAATTAATGAATGAAAACAAGAATAAAAATTAAATTGTTCTTAAGTTCAAAAGTGAATCAAGAAAATAACTTTTGTACAATTTCTAATTTTTTATATTAAAATAAAACCAACGGTTTCGAAGTTAATATTTAAATATTTAGAGGGGTTTGCTTTTATTTAAAAAGACACTTATTATTCATATTGATTTAATATAACAGAACGGATTAGAATGTCAAGGTTGTAAGGGATGAAAATCAATCGAAATTAAGAATATATATAGAGAGAGAGATAATGAGACTGTGATAGGACGTCGAGTTTTCTAAACGACTGAGAAATTGATGCTTTCATACCAAAGGGTTTCGAAAAATTTATTTCGTACGTCGATCAAAGACGCTAAACAGTAATTGTAATAGAAAAATCATAATAGAAATTTAAGAACACCGAATCTACTTAAAAATAAAGAAAAGTATTGGAGTATTAAATAATGTATAGAGGTATAGAATGATACCGGTCAAAATTAATTGAAAAAGCTACATAAAATAATCAACCCTAAGACTGTACATAATATTCATTGCTGCGTTCTGTCAACCACAGGGCAGTTCTGCGTCTACTAAGGTTTCATCCATACAAAGCGGTATGTTATTTTGTTTTTTATTTTTACAATAATATTATCATGCATTTTAATAGTATTTTTTCTTGTATAATTATATCAGATTCATGTTTAGCATTGTAAATAAAACTACATTTGAATTTTACTAATTGTAATAATATTTAACTATATTAAATATGTATTATTTCTTTTTTTTTATATATACTTAATTTTAAAAGACTGATAAAAATATAAATCTAGTAAAAGATAACAGAATTAAAATTCATATTCATATAAAATTTTTTTCTTAAATTTCAATTTTGGTCTTCTGTAGAATGTTGTCTATTATTTAATGCATAACTCTTGTATTGCGATACTCTTGTATATCATTCGTCTTTTAGATGATCTATTACGAATTTTAGTTGCTAATGGGACGCGCATGAGCTTCAAGCTACTTCCGCACAGGGAGCTAACATCGCTATAGTTGCATTGAAGTTAGGGCGTCACCCCTATGCTTAGGCTCCAGTCCCTCGTAAATAGAATCGAAGTCGAGAGGCGCTCTCATCGCCTACCATCGATTTATTATACTTTTAAAAAAATGTATAAACTAAAAAAACACAAAATAATATTCATAAAACGACTTACATTTTAAATCTCTTAAATTTAACACGAATGATAAAAATAAGTTATAAATATTATTGGAGATAATACATAATGCAAAAACTTTGATTTTAAAATACTTTTTTTTTAAATTAAGTACTTTTAATAATATTTAATAATTAAGAATATAATGCTTAATAACGACAAGCTTTATCAATTAATTTTAAGTACGATTTTATAATTTATTTTTTGTTTATTAAATAAATACAATTGATACTTACGTAATACATAATTAATATTATATTAATGCATTCGAATGATAGTTTTTAAAAACATAATCACGTAAGTACATTTTATATTAAACAATATCATTTATAAATTTTTAAAAAATCCCATGACTTCTTATAAATTGATAAGGTCTAATCAGAAAGAGAAAATCCAAAATAATTAAAAATAAACTCTGCAAGTTTTTTATTATTTTTTCGTTTCATTTTATTTTGTTTTCAGGCATATAATGTAAATGTACATGAAATGTAATTTTTAAAGGTTGTTAAGAACTCAATCGACAACAAATAAATAATACGCGTACGTAGCCTTTTATCATAACAGTGCTACTACTATGGCAAATGTAGCAGTTTCGGATGTAGGGGTAGTAACAATAGAGGGGATGAAGTAAAAAGCTGGAGTATTGATCGCTTCTAGATCCATGTGTTGGTTTGAACACTTGGAGTTGAGGCATGCGCGTATCGACCTACCGGTTAATTGATTGCTTGTATACATGATTATATTTTTATAAAAGAAGTAAAGGAAAAAAATAATTATCAAAAAAGAGTTAATAACAGTGAAATAAAATATAACTATGCTGTTGCTTTTATTATTCTAAACTGATGGAGAATTTACAACGCTGGGACTAGAATCCAGTACTTTGTTCTTGATTCATCTATTGACTTCCGATTTTTTTTTATTTGTGAAAGCTGGACCTGAATATTAAATTATATTGTTTATATATTATTATATTGTTTAAATAAAATTACATTCACGGGTTGTATGTATGAAAAAATTATTATGAAATATAGTTGAATAGAAAAAAATGTTTTTAAGTTATTAAAGTATTTTCTAAATTTTTCTAATGGACATTTATTAAAGTATTTTTAATGAATCGAATACAAATTTTGTATAGATGGTTACTGTTTTTTTTTTCAATCAATTGTAGATAAAGCAGCTTGGAAAAATAATTATAAGCACTTAAAAAATATTTTTAATTAATACTAATTACCTATATATTAATATTTTTCTATAAAATAAGAGAAATTTAAAAAAAAAGTGGACTTAATAAATGTTTGAACTCATTTTTTCTTAATTAAAAATACCGAACAACTGAGTAAATGTCTTTGTTATAAAATAAAAAAAAAATTCTTGTTACACAGTTTAATACAATCTTTGACTTTCACTCTTTGTTTAGTTGTTTTACTATATTATTAAAATTATTTTTTAACTATAATCATACTTCTAATTCATTAGATTTTTAGACCAATTTCATGCAACTGTCTTAGATAAATAATTATTATCATATGTGTCCATACAATTACATATCATTACGAAATTGAATATTTTTTCATAATTTCTTAATTGTACAATGGCTTTCTAAAACCTTGATATATTGGAAGGAAAGGCATTACATTCCTATTATCAGTATCGAAAATTGCTAGAGCATTTTTAAAGTAAATAGTGCAATCGAAAGTTTTAAATGTTATTTTTAAATCTGTAAAAAGTCAAACAATTAATATAATAAGTAATTGTCTAGTTTTCTTAGTTTTAGGTAAGAAGCGAATTTCAATTCACTTTTGGTACTCGAGACTTTGATATTAATGAAATCATTAGTATTTAAAATGATTCTACGTTTTAAACAATTGCCTTTTTGCTGTTAAAATTTTAAACTTATTAATTGTTTATATTAATTTACTGTGAAACTGTACTTCGTCAAAATATAATTTTAAACAGTTTATCATGAATTTAATAGAAGTTCTGCAAAGAATACTTTAATATTATAAATACTAAACTGAGGATCGTAGAACCTTATTTAAATATGTATATATATACATCTGGATAAATAGATAGATACATAAACACATATCGTTTCACGTTGAACGATAAAAAAAATTTTAAATTAATTGACAGTTACTCATAATGCGTTTATATATATAAATACAATAGATATATAATCATATTGCGAAATTCTCAATATATTTTGACGAGTTTTATATATTAATATTTCACGTAATGAATAATAGATGTATGAAATTTTTATTATATGCTTTGGATATTCGATGATCAGAAACCTATTTTTATAGATATATATAATATTAGTTAATAAGTATTGCATTTGCATTCTGTACTAATAATTATTTATTGATTATTCAATGCATTTATTATATATAAATTTAGATATTAATAAATAGTGTAAGAATGAAATCATATTTTAAACCTAAAGCTCTTCATTTCAGTTTCCATTTCAAATACCAATTCAACACATTTTCAATTTTAATTTAAAATAATTACTAAATAAATAGTTGTTAAGGTTTATCAATATAATATACTTTAGTTACTTTATTCAATAATATTTAAATAATAGAAATTACAAGTTTTATTTTTCATCATTTTTAATAAAAAAATTGTAATTTTATAAGCAAATTCTAGTTTTAATAAATAAAAAGAAACAAAAATAAGAGAAGTATGTAAACTAAAATTATTTAAATTTCTAAATAAAAAATTAAAGATTTCCTGGATAAAAGCAAAACGGTAAATAGTAAGGAAAAAGAGTTGAATAAGAGTACTAAATTTTTTTAGTTTGACTTCTGGATAAATCCAAATTAGAATAAAAGAGGTTTAAATCTAATCTTTTGGATTTGTTAAATCTTAATCTATATAAATATATATTTCTAAAGTAATATAAATACAAATTTATTAAATTGAAATGGTAAATTTTAAAAATTTAATTATATCGGGGTACGTATCTTGTTTTACAATAAATTATTCAAGATTATAAAAATAAACATTGAGAATATAGCTTTATATAAGTATTATTATAAAAAGATTCATAAATCAGAAAAATTATCAATAATAAAATAAAAAGGTTTTAATTTTTCAAATAAAACAATGAGGCATTTTAAATGAAGCCTTTATAGTATCAATCTAATAAATAAATATTTTTACTGTAAAAGAGAATGCGTTTTATTAATCGACTGACAGAGGGATGGGTGACTGAAATAAACTACTGATGCTAAGCATTAAGTTATATCAAGCAAAATAAGGTTCGACAATGTCTCATTGGTGGCGCTGTTTATTGTTCGAGTGCCCATGACTCCAGTTTCGCCGCATCAGTATGAGCTGGGGCGTCGCACGCGTGCATGTTAGGGCAATTTTCTTATCTCTTTCTGATTAGTTTCTTTTTTTTCTCTTTACACTTTTTAGTTTTCACTATTTTTTAACATTTGCATTTCACATAACATCTTATATTCATCATCATAATCCAATATATTCCTATCCTCGGTACATAAGATCATAAAACTAGTCTACAAATTGCATGATTCAACCCCTCTGAAACAGGCACGACTGTATGAATTCACATAGTCAAACACAAATAAGCATTCATAAGGCTCGCGCGCGCACACATACATTTCTTAAAATCATTTCCATCGTTTTCTACAATATAAAATAATTTTGCGCATTACGATAAAAAAGTAGAATAATAAGTAACGGTAAATGTGCAGTGTGAGGGTTGATGTGATTGCGAGAGACAGCGAATTGCAGCTCAGATATCATTTTAAAGAATCTTACAGGATCTATGAAGAGTGCAGTAAAGTGAAAATTTGAAATTATTTTTTTAAATAACAAAAAATTTGCGTAAGTAAAGAACTCTAGACATAACAAGTAGAACTATGAACGGTTGAGTGGACAGTTTCTTATATTTTATGAGAGCAGGTAAATATCCTTTCCTTCTTCTCTTTACGTGACCAAATTTTCATTATTTTTTATTTATTGATGAACTTTTTTAAAAAATCCAGATTTCCTATACACTTAATATTTAATGTTTCATATACTGTTTCTATTTTATTAGTTGAAAACAATTTGTTTACATGTGCACATCCAAAAATTTTTGGACATAATTTAATAAAATTACAGATAAATAAACTTAAAAGTAATTACATTAACAGTTCATTGATTATACAACATTTATATTTATACGATGTTTAATGTGGTATGTACATTATACCGTTTTTTTTGTTGTGCATATACAAAATAAGGAGGTATACACGTTTTTAACCCGTTATTTTCATTTTCATTTACTTTTTCCTCACACTTTTTCCCTTTATCTTTACGGGATTACTTGTAAAGAAAGAAACATCGGGGAGGGATGGTAGGGGCAGTAGCGAAACTTGCTTCCCCCTCGTTTATACCATAACAGGGGGCGTTCAGGCGAGGCGACTCGTTGCGAGTATTGATCGCTTTCTCTCATTTTGCTTGTCCTGTCTACAGGCTTTGCGATTTTCACGATCCGTCGCCATGGACACCTGACTACAGCAAGCTGAAGATATCATCTCTCATTCTTCCTCTATTACCCTTTTTCTCATCTCTTTTATTTTTCTTATTAAATAATAATACCGTGATGTGCACAATCATTTTTTTTTCTATCTTTTTTTTTATGCAAGCCAATAATTATTAAGCACAAATAATAACAAAATGTTATTACTTTCGGTATGCTTAATTTTTTTAAAATCTTACAGTTATTTTTAAAATTTTTATATTTTCTATTATTTATGAAAAAAATAAAAAATTGTATAAATTTATTAGGATTATATGTAATTAACAAAATATTGACAAGTAGGATTTTACATTTTTTTTCTTGTTATTAATTTTGTATTTTATTATTATTATTATTTTTAATAATGTATACCAACAATTTTTTTCTATCGAACAAAATTGTAATTTTTAAAAGAAAAACCTAAATTCATAAAAGTATGTATTTTATATTTTGTTCTACATAGATTTAAAAATAAAATAGAATTTCTTAGAAACAGCTAGTTTTTTTAAAATTAAAATTGAAATATTAAAATAAATAGTTATTGCATATTAATAAAAAAAAGTAGAAAACATGAAATATAACAAATGCACTTAATATCTTTCACGGTATTAATAATTAGGCAAAAATTGTTTTAAGGGCAAATTTTGATTTGGTACCAAGTCTATCAAATAATTCATTCCAAGTATGCGTACCCCCATAAATATTATATTTCGTAATGACATTCAATATAACGAAATGATTCTACTTAATTCTCTCTCTTCCCCCCCCTCTCTTACATTAATGTCTTACAGAAAAATTGCGGGGAAAGTCAATATACAACACACACGTACGTAACATTAAATAGATACTGGCAAACGTATCGTTTGTTCGTTCCCGTAAAGTAGCTTGTGTCAAATGTCCTCATGACTTTGTTGACTTTGCCCGTGTACGTTTTTATAATGTTTACCTTGCATTCTTCTCATAAGGCCCAGGACGCGAAAAATTCCAAAACCGAAGCACTATTCGAAGAATATGAAATTAGACCGCGATTTCTTGTTGTAGCTTTTCTTTCTTTTCTTCGTTTGGCCCAGTAACTAAGATTTTAATTTTTTACTTACATATTGTTTACTTATAATAATGATAGTTTGCTTACATTGATAATACTTAAATTACTGATATTAGTTAATGTAATATTGACTCAAATTAAATACTTTCTTACTTTTTCTTTAATACAATGCTTTTGAAAATAATCTTTCATTTTTAAAATATATTTTGTGTATGCGACTGCTTATGCGAGAATGCATGGGTTTGTATTTATACATCGAATTATAATTTAACACAATCTTTCAAAGAAAATTATTGTATGTTCTAACCAAAAATTAAAATTTTTACATATTAAATATTTAAGAATTTAAAAAATATATAAAAAAATTTCAATACTAATGAATCTAAATATTAGTTCAAGTATATATAATAGTTTTATATTTGTTGTATTATGTTGTTTACGTATTATTGTTACATATTTAATTAATTTTCTTTTACAAGCAAATCACTATAGAATATAAAAAAAATATAAAAAAAATAAAGAGTGAAAATTACTTTATTTCAGATACTTATTAGATGAATTAAAATTTATTTTCTATTTCTAATTTTAAAATTACAGCAAGAAGTTCTATTTTTAGAGCTAATCATTAATAACCCATTTATTTTCTATTTAGGTGTACTATTAAATGTAAAATATTTAAAGAAATATATAATAAAGTAGAAAACGACGAACGTAATTCTAAAAACATAATAGTGATGTATTAGAATAGCGAAGAAAAAAAACGTTTACACCCTTTTTAGCAAATCGTGATTGAGCCGTGTAACGGATAATGAATGACTCATCTAGATTGTTTTTTCGCGCATTCACAACAGCTGCGGATATCATATATCGTCCCTTCCGCTATATACCTACTTCTTTCTCTCTCCTTCTACCGCCCTTTTTCTTTTCCTTTCCTTTATTTCTACTTTTTTTCTCTCTTGTTCTTGCCACCCTATAAAAGAGTACCCTGTAAATAATCCCCTCTTGCATCAACCCGTATGTCGCTTCGTTCTATCACATTTGGTTCGTACATTTTATATACCTTCTTTTATATAAATAAAAAATGTGTATAAGATAAAAGAAGAAAAAATCTAAAACCAAATTAACTAAACATTTAGCAATATTATGCAAGTAAAAATTAACATTGTATTTATTCTAACAATGAAGTTTTAATTAAATTTTATTATTTAGTTTTCAATTTTTATTTTAAATCAGATAGTATTTAACAATTTAATCAGCTAATGAACTTATAAATAATCTTCTAAACAATAGTGTATATACTTTGTTGATATTTAATTATTATTATAATTTATTATACATTAAACATAAAAATTTCTTAATTAATAATAAGATAGTAAAACTTATAAAAACTTAA
The DNA here is from genome assembly GCA_018883505.1 of Ceratosolen fusciceps. Lineage (NCBI taxonomy): Eukaryota > Metazoa > Arthropoda > Insecta > Hymenoptera > Agaonidae > Ceratosolen > Ceratosolen fusciceps. The sequence continues at coordinate 1,000,881 of RCIC01000030.1, read as the reverse complement.
AAATATGTAACTCGGATACATGCGTTTCAAAATGTTTTATTGCTTATAAATATAATATAGTATAATTATCGCATATACAGAGTTTTATATTACAAGGTACATATAATAAGCAAACATGCAAGCCAAAGTACCTAGCAAATTATTAGTCGAAATATATTTCATAGGAAATAATTCTGTCATTATCTACATTTAAAATTTTTAATTATTGTACTTATTAGTGTTTTCGAAAATAACTCATTTAACCACGTCCTTTTTAGAATAACAAATTTATAAATAATAAGTGCTTTGAATTTTAAAAAGACAGTTTTTAATTTTCGTACATGCAACTGATCAGATAATTGTATTAATCACTTATGTAATTGTTTCTGAAGCAAAATTTTTATTTTGTAGACCGTGTATAGATTGATTATCCTAATAAATTAGAGAATAATTCGCTACTTGTTAAACCTCAAATATAAATTTTACTACAACCTGCTCTATGCAGCCGAAGAAGAAGTGTCAGCTTTAAGAATTATTCAGAATTATATTTTGAAAAAATATAAAAAAATAAAAAATATTAAAATAAATTGAATATAAAAGTATTTTAAATTTACACAACTATTATATATGCCAAGAAAATAAAATGAAAACAATTTAGATTAAGCTTTTCATAAATTTCTTAATAATTATTTATATTTGTAAATGTACACAAGTTTGTAAATAAGTACATACAATTTAATAATTTAATTTCATCTCATAATATTTTAATTTTAATAAAGTAATATAAAATACATATTTAATATGAAGTTAGCAAATTATTTAAATTGATAATAAATTATAAATTTAGTTTAAAATTTAATATTACAATCAAATCTATATTTATCCTTTGTGAAATAAATATAATTATATATAAATAAAATAATTTGACCATTCATTCTTTGATTGTTTTAGATTTCGTACGTAATAAGACAACTTCTGGCAGTACAAAAAAAATTATTAAAAACAAGAGTCAATATATAAAAAGTGTAATATCAGTGTGCAATGATGGCGAACGGCATGGATACTGTTGTCCAACAAAATGGCAGTTCAAATCTAGGACAAAGCTCTCAGGAAGAGTCCAAAACTAATCTAATTGTCAACTATCTACCCCAAACTATGACGCAAGAAGAGATTAGGTCACTTTTTTCAAGTATTGGTGAAGTGGAGAGCTGCAAGCTTATTCGTGATAAGGTCACTGGTAAGCAGTCATCATATCACTCAGATAACTTAATTTTTTCAAGCTCTATTTTTAATTTTTAATCTTAATCCTTCGCGAATGCATGAAGTAAGACGCTCAAGGATATATTTACTAAAGATAAAAATAAATTATAAATAAATTTAGTCCATAAATTAGATTTTATTGAAATCCTATACTTGATGATTTTCAAATATATTTCTTCGGTCGATTATATATTTATATTTTTATTCTCTTTTTTACTTATTTTTATTTTTAATTGTTCGTATTCTTTTATTTAATTCTTAAATTTGGAAAAGTATATTTAAATCTATATAAAATTTTTCAATAATATTTTCAAGTTATACTTAAATCGTCGTTTAAATTGTAAATTTAAAACATAAAATAAATAAAAATTAAATTTAAAATATAATAAAACGTGATAAAATATTGTGTTTCAAAATTTTTCATTGATTATAATATTGGTACGTAAGTATCTACATATCATGGCCAATAGATCTTGTAACAGTTCCCTCACAAGGATATCTGTTTTACATTTAGCACTATGCTAAATAAAATTTAATAAGATAAATAGTATAGTCACAGAACTATAAAATTCACTACAATAATTTGTGAATTCAGAATAAGCATAATGTTGCATTCTTTTCGGGAATAAGTTTGGATTTTTTAAAAAGTTGAGTTTTTTTTTAATTTTATATATCTAGGCTTTTAAAAGTACTTTCTATGAATTGGGACTGGAAGACAAAATCTACTCTGCGTCTACATCTTGGTCCTTCTAAAAACTCATTGCCTTTCCCCCTCTATGCTATCTTTATTGTTTTATATCAATTACAATTTACGTACATTTACTCCAAAATCGTATAAATTTCATAAATTACAATGTTCATATTTGTTTTTTAAATTGCATAAAGTATGAATTCGTTGTTTTATAAGTTAGTGTTTTCACAACTGTATTATTTCAACCTTTTCGATCATTTAGCGTTAATTACTCCAGTAATGAAGTTCTTTTTAATTTGAAACTCTTAATAATTTTTTTTCTTGTCTTTTGTTTAGTGTCAAACAAATAAAGACATTGTAGATCCGAATGTATATAAGTCAACAATCTGTCCTTGCCTTATCCCGTCGGAAAATATGCTTTTGGAATAGCGGATTTTTTGGAAAATAAAGGTTACTGAACATCCTATTTATCTTGATTCCGTATTTTATCGGTATCATTTTCATTACCTCATAAGGCTCTTGCTCAGCGAGCGTCTCCGCCTGACACAGGGAATATGCACCATTGCGCGATTTTATTACGTATCATACAAACGTATTTATTCGTCTTTTTTTGCTTCCTTCGTGATGTTCCTTTTTTTTAACTTTACATGAATCATATTATTCCTCACATAGGCAATCATATTACAATGTATTTTATACTATTCGTAATTTATCGCGCTCGAAGAGGTTCACTAATAATCTATATAAATTATAAGTAAGCCCTAAGCCAAAAAATTTCTATAACAATTATTATTATAAATATTAGTACTACTATGACTACTACGCGAAATTTTACGTGTGAGGCATGTGAAACGGTGATAAATAACTATTTTATCCGCAACATATAGGGAGTAAATGAAGTTTGTAATTAAAGATATGATAAAGTATCAGTGAAGAGGTGAAGTGTTGACATACGTATAATTAATACTATTAAACAATTACTTCTTTTTACATTAACAATAATTGTTAACAGTTATAAGTCGCTATTTTATACAATCTCGCATAAATTATGACTGAAATAAATAACACTTAACTTTCAAACATATATTTTTAGGGATATTAATCTCTAAACTTAGAATAATTATGTAGCAATTATATCTTCCTATTTCTATATTTTGCTGTGCTTATAAATCGTTTGTGATTTATTATTTTATGTTATTACTAATATTTATAATGCTATTTTTACTTACTAATATTTCTACCTTTATCATATAAAATGTTTTCATAAAATGTATATTTATCATAATATAATATAATGAAATTATAATTACTTGGCATTTGTTATTAATTCTATATTTATAACTGAATTATAATGTAATACTTTATTAATTTCTAAAAATGTTTTTATTTTTACTTTTATTTTTATTTTTATTTTTATCTTTATTTTTATTTTTATTGATATATCTAATAAAAAAATTTATGATTAAGAAAAATATAATATTTAAAATTAATTACTAAATAAAAGCATTGATTTTAATTGTTAAAAATTAATTTTTTCTTATATAAATGGTATTTATAATATAAAAATAGCCTTCTTTACGTCAGCTGAAATAAATTTAGTACGGAAAATGAAAAATTTTAATATTTTGTAAATGAAAATAATTTAGTTTATTAGATCTGCTCTATTCATATCATAAAATGAATTGTTTAATTATAAAAATAGTTTAAAATTTTTTTATACAATAAATTTAATAGATAAAATTAGAAAAGTTTCAATATTACAGAAAAATGAAAATAAATTATAAAATAATTTGATTATTTAAAGAATAAAAATTAGTTTTACTATTTAGCAGGAACAAAAGTAACTATGATACTTTCATAAAAATTATTCATAAAAATAAAAATTAGATTTAAAAATAATCTAGAATTTAATTGAATATGATCATTTATATTTTATATATTTTTATTATTTTATCATAAGATTAACATTTTTGGACTGATAGATATTTTCATTTACATTAATGTGAGTCGAATACAATACTTACTTTAAAGTGTTTGAATTAAGTAGATTTTCAATTTAATGTAAATTTTAAAAACTTGAATCATTATATATTTTTATTATTTATTAAATATTATTTAAAAGTTATATAATTTCTTATTTATTTCATTTTAATAACATAGCCAGATTCTTGCTTGATATTTTGCATTTATGTATATTAGTATTTGTATATTTTTTGAACCACAAAGAATAAGGTAATTAAGGCAATGAAAATTCAGAGTAATAAATTATTTATACAATAAGACAAGTACTAATTTAAGTTTTATATAATTTTTATTGATTTTTTGCGAAGTAAAAGATTTTGTAATATATATTATAGACTTTAACAACTGTAGATAAATTATTTTTAAAATTTCATATGATTTTAAAACATAAAAATTTAAACTATAATTGAATAATTATTATTGATAAAAAAATCTGTTCTACCTAAAAAATTAGGACTTGACAAAAACTTTTACATCGTAATATCATATAAATTTTTTTACTAGTTTTGTAAAAAATATATTAATGTTTGAATACAAGTATAAAATTTTAGCAAATAAAATGATTAGATAGTATTAATTGTTTTTCTGTATTATAAACGTTAAATTCTATTTTTAAACCTTTGCAGAAAAATAATTATTTTAATTTTATTTTAAATAATAATGGAAGTTATTCGAAAAATATTTTCTAAAAATTTTACTATTTTATTTTTTGTTTTTTTAAACAGGTCTGAACAGTACGTATAAAGCATTTGTTTGCAGATGGTTCGTTAAAATATTTTGTTTATTATGCACCTTCAACAATCTTCTGTTAAGTATATTAAAAATAATATATAGTGATATGTGCTAAATGAAAGTAGGATATCTTTAAATATATTCATATATATATTTAGTTATTTTTTCAATTATAATATATTTGTATTATTACATATTATAAAAAATTATTATTATTATTGCTGTTGTTCTTTTTATTATTGTTATTGTCGTTATATTATTATTTTATATTAAATTCTTATATCATAATTATAACCAATTTTATGCTAGTAATAATAGGATCAGAAACAGGAGCAATAACAACAATAATAATTATTATTATTATTTTAATAAAATATATGATGTTGAATATTTGAACTAAAATTTTTTGGTCGAACCAATTTTCATTTTCAAAAAATGATAGAATTGTTCATGTATATGGTTCATGTAGTTTATTTATAAAAAAATTTCGCATTTTGCAAATAGTTTGCTGAACAAATATATATAATTTTTTCGTCATTTTTGCATAATCATTTGCTTAACATTATTTATCGATTTTGTAACAGTAGAGTGTATTATATAGTGTTTACAATTACGTTTTCTAAATTATATATTTATTTTAATGATCGGATTCACAATAATTTTTTACAGGTCAGAGCTTAGGCTATGGATTTGTAAACTATCATCGACCGGAAGATGCGGAGAAAGCCATTAATACACTTAATGGTCTTCGATTACAAAATAAAACAATCAAGGTTTGTTACTTATTTATATAATCAGTTAATAATAAATTTTTGTTTCATACAATTTATGCGTTAATTTATGAAGCATTAGTCTACTATTATAATAATTTTTTAATGTAAAATTTTCTTTTCTATTAGTGACTACTAATCACATAAAATTCAAAACATTTAATTTTTTATTTTTCTAATAATTATACTGTAATAGTTTTCTTATATTGGTGCTTATATTATTTCTTATATTATTATTTCTTAAAATTTATTATTATTTATATAAAATCATTCGTTGCAAGAAATATTTATACGATTTATAATGTAATCAAATAAAATGTTTAATAAAAATAATTTGTGTCTTAAATTTTTATTAGGATTTAATTTTTTTTTTTAAGTAATGAGAATTTTGTATTAGTATGTTGATATATTTACGACAATTGAATTTGTTATCTATTGTTACAAAGTATGTATATTTAACTAATTAATTTTCTACTAATGTAATGAAAATTTTAAAAATATATAACTGTAGATATTAGTAGACATTGTAAATAAATTAAATCTACTTTAAAAATTTAAGTTAAAAAATAAATTTTAATATATTACTTGATTTACATGAGTTATGGGAGACTTATAAATACTATTTATATTTTACATTAATACATATTATTTAATACTTTTAGGTTTCATATGCAAGACCTAGTAGCGAAGCGATAAAGGGCGCAAATCTTTACGTTAGTGGATTACCAAAAAACATGACACAGCAGGATCTCGAAAGTTTATTCAATCCTTACGGAAGAATTATTACTTCACGTATACTTTGCGATAATATAACCGGTGAGTTTATATTTTATCCAGATTTCTTATTCATTTCAAATGGATATATATTTGTTATATATATTTGGGATGGGGTTGTGTAAAAAATTTTTTTATTTATATCAATAACTTAGATAAAAACTACATTAGTCTGTATTATTATAGATAATTTTCATAATAAATTAACAATTATCATTAATAAATTCAATAAGAAAAAAAATTCACATAATAGAAAACTTTTCTTTTAGAAATTAAAAGTAAAAAAATTATAATTGAATATACGTATCATCGTCACAGAATATAATTTTTTTTTAATTTTTTTTTTATCGATACTTTATTTTTTAATATGAAATTAATCATTATATATTTATAATTTGGTAATAAATTAATAACTGAAACTTTAAATATAAATTATTTAATATTACAGGTTGACATAAATTTAAAAGTTTAATATGTAAATAAGTATAATACAGTTTAATTATCATATAAATTATAATAAGTAAATGAAGAATATAATATTAGTATTTACATATATATATATATATATATATACATATATATAAACTGCAATAATTATATTGCAATAAATATTGTAAAAAGAGTATCTTTTATTCAGTATTAAATCTTAAAAACCTTCTATTATAATTTTAAATAAATAATTGACTTGTATATACTAAAAATAGTGTATATAGTCTTTAGTATTTATAGGTCGGGTGAGTAGGCCATGGGGTTCAACAGAAAGGTGGGTTGGTGCGCTTCATATTTTTCTCTCTGTAGTAGACTAAAGTAGAAAATCTCTAACTATTAAAAAGTGCATATATAAATTTAAATTAATAAAAAGTCTTGAAAGTTGTCAGTATTGTGAGAAATTCTGAAATTAGGAAAATCTTTTATTTAAATATATCAAAATATGTATAAAATAGAAATGTACGCATGCTTACAAATTAACAATCAAAAGTTATTTGTATTTTATTTTATTGAATTTTAAATTCAATAAATTAAAATGGATAATCAAATAGATGGTTTTCCCAATTTTAAAAATTGATTTGTTTTTATTTTTATTAACACACAGCCTCATGGTCATTATCTTGAGTGTGTATCTACTCCCCGTTCGAATATTATTCCTTTTTTTTATTATATACCTGTTTTATTTTCCGTTAAAATTTTTTTATTCTTTTTTCTATTTTTCTCATTCTTGCGGCTAACATGGTTCAAATAAATCGCATACCGTAGTAATATCAATTGTTATTTTTAAATTATCCAATACATGCTCAATCGCTAGAAAAATTGGAAATTTTTCATAGAAATATATTATCAATTTTATATTTTATATTTTTTATAGTATATAATTTCTTTTTAATATATGATACAAAGAAACTAGCCAAATGCATTTAAATATTTTTATTTACTGTCACAGTATATGGCGTTTCTTTTATAATAAATAATTTACTACAGAGAATATTATTGTTCTCATTCGCTGATTTTTATAAATACGAGTCATTAAAATATCTAGTTTTTTGGAACATTGTAATTATTATTATAATTTTTTTTTCTTTTTTATACAAATATTAAGTATAATTAACAATAAAAATGATAAAAGAAATAAGAAAATAATAAATATAATAATTCCAAGTACTTTAATTTAGTTTAATAAAGAGTAATAAAATATTATAATATTATTTTGATATTATAATGGAATGATAGTTTTCATTACTATTTATGTCGTTTAAGTTAAATATCTCTTGAAAGTTCATTTTAATATTAAAAATTAGTTTTTTTAGTAATAAAAAAACATAATTTTCATAAATTTTTAAATGATATTTTATTAAACTGATGATACCAACTTAATTAATTTTTTTAATTAAACAAGAATTTAAAATTATTTTCCACAAATTTGTAAAATAGTAACATTTTACTTACTCTGAATTGGACCGCAAATATTTAATATACTTTAAAGTTTTTCTGGCGAATGAGATACAAAATTATAATTTAAAAAAAACATCAGGCATTTTCCTATTTTTTACTGAGATATGATTTTTTCGTTTCTGTTTAGTACGACAATTTACGACTGGCGGTGGAGACAATTTGCCGGGTATGTAACTCAAAAAACTTTCTTTTCGCACTTTCTACAATATTCCATAGAACTAAATATAATTTTATTAATGCACTTTTATTATTTTAAGTAATAAAAATTGCCTAATTTTATTATTAACTTTATAATATTTATATTATAAAGTAAAAGCACTAAGTAACGGACGCTTATTTTTAGTTCTTATTATAAATGTTTTTTTCATAATTTTTATTCTTATATATATATATGTATATTTAATATTGGCTATAATAGGATTTAATTTGCCAGAATACGAATGAAAAATTTCTTTTTTTAATTTTAATATATAAATTAATAGAGCGAGATTTTTGTTTCTTTACGCTTTTGTACTGCATTATTTTACCGCCTTATTCATTACATTGTCTATATATATAATTATAATAATTATTATATAAATATGTATAAATAATATATACATGTTGCTTCTGACACCTTTCGAGCTACTTATTATTAAGGAATTGCAATAACTTATATTATTATTAATATTAATGAAAGATTTAAAATATACAAAAAGTTTTAAAAAATAATTTTCTTATAACGTAAAGAAACGAAATTGAGCGCACCGAACCACTCGGTTCATCATTGAACTAAAAATTTTCGACCTTACTTAGTTGTATTGTTTGTATACATTGGGTAAAACCTCTTTGACCCTGATCATCTATTTTTTAATGCATTTTTATCAAGCAAACCTAGGTTTTTATAAAATTATTGAAATATTCTTATGTGATAAAGCTGAAATATATTAATGATTTAATTATATTAATTCTGTAAGAAGGCGGAATAACTTGAAAAATATATGACTATAAATAAGATAATAATTAGTATGATACATTAAATTTATAGTATAATCAGATTATATATCGTGTTATGTCTGATATCGTGAAAGTGAAAATAAAATTTTGGTAAATTTATTCACGAAAATTATAGCGCCGTTGTTCCTATTGGCTTATACATTACAGGGTTATCAAAAGGAGTTGGATTCATCAGATTTGATCAACGAGTCGAGGCTGAACGCGCAATTCAAGAATTAAACGGAACAATCCCAAAAGGCTCGACTGAACCTATTACAGTGAAATTTGCTAACAATCCAAGCAACAACAGCAAGGCGATACCGCCCCTAGCAGCATACCTGACTCCTCAAGCGACACGCCGCTTCGGTGGGCCGATCCACCACCCAACTGGCCGCTTCAGGTACATTCCACTGTCGCCACTATCCAGGTACCTACTAGCCTCTACTCGCTCTATCCAACAAACTGAAAGAACAGGGAAACCGATTTTTCGCCCGAATATCAATGTATACTTTTATACTCTTGTACAAATACAAATATTTCCAAGATTTGTATTTAATACGATTTTTCATTTTTGGCTATAAGTAGATGTACATACAATCAACACGATTTTTTTCGATTTTCTTTGCTTATCCCGAATTTACTATTACACATTCTTTATTATGTTCTTTCATTTTACACGCGTTATCAGCGAGTATTAATCATAACCTCTACTTCCTCAATATTATTATTTTCTCTACAGCATTCTTTTTTAATGATGCGAATTCACCTTTTTTCTTTGCTATTTTATGATTTATTTTATAATAAAAATATTATTTTGGCAATTAATTATTTCGTCATCTATATTAAATTAATAAATTAATTAAAATAACATTTTAATATAATATATAAATATATTATATATAAATAATGGGATATTTTTGTATTTCGGTATAATAGCAATTTTATTAAGACTAAAAAATATATATTCTGAAAATCTGATGAAACTATTTTATAATTGTATTCAATTATAATTTTATTATTTTATTCAAATTATTTTATATTTTTATTTATTATTCTCTTTGGCATCATAAACTAAATATAATTTATTTATGATTTATAATTTTAAGAATTGTTTTTTTATTAAGTAAAATATATTTTTAAATTAATCTTTTTTTAAAATGCATTGATTTGATTATAAATTTCGTTTAACAATCAACAAATGTTATATGATTAAAAATAACTATCAAGTTATCTATATGTACCAATGTGGAAACGGCATCATCTATTATTCTACCAATTTGTGAAATTAACTACAAATTTAATATTACATATTATATATGCGTAATTAAAAAAAAATTTATTTTAATGCATTGTCTTGTCCTAAACATTTCCATCCTAATATCCACGTTTTCTATGATTATTAAAAAAAAAAAAAATTTTAATTTAAATTGTAAAGAACGTATAATCTTCTGTAAAACTATAATAAATATTATTTTTTGTGAAATATACATATTTTTTTTTATTGTACCGACATAGATTTTTAATTGCCAAAATTCACTCAGATGAACATTTTGAATTTCGGAATTTTTTTCTTATATTGCTTTTTCATGTTTTGTTTTAGCATTGGCAAGGCCATGCTTGCAATTAACAAAGGGTTACAGAGGTTAGTACTTTTGTTAGTTCTTTATTTTTCGTAATAACTCTGCACTTATCTTTTTTGTTATTTTAATTTTCTTTATTAGTTTTTTTAATTTTTTGGTGATTTTAAGCATTATTCATTTCACTATCCTTTTCCGAGTCATTATCCAACTGAACAGTGCACAACTACGTATGCATATCTCGTATTCAGTACGAAATATTGAAAAATGTTTTAGTTTATACATTTTAAGTAATCTTTTTTCTCTAATGGTGTTTATAAACAATTTTTCCAAATTAACGATTTCTCATTATAATAAAAGATATAATTTTTAAATGCATATAATCATCTATTATCTATATTTAAATTCAACTAACTCACATATTTAATAGATCTACATTTAAAAAATGTTATTTATAATAAAAATAAAAAATATTGAAATTTTTTTAGAAAATAGAATTATAAAACTTTGTATTTAATACACTTGTAAATTTAAGAATCGATTAAAAATTGATGTTTTAAAACGCACTTAAGTAAATAATATTTTACTTAATATAATGCATAGTAATAACTATAATATCTAATATAGAAATTGATATTGTTAATGTGTATAAGCATTTATAACTGTTTACATTTTTAAGATTTTAGTCATGTATCTTGTTTAGCTTAAAATTTTATAAATAATAATTTTTTAACTAACGTAATAAAAAAAAAATTATTATTAATTTTTCAAATTTAGAAGAATTATATATAAAAATTTTTTACATATATTTCTTAATTATTTGATTACAATCTTTTCTAAATATAAAAAAAGGGTATGACTGTAATTAAAATTTGTTTTTACATGTAGGCGAATCATTTTTTTTATAAAGTTTATAACGTAATATATGCCATATTAATCGAATTAATCGAATCAAAATCATAATAATTAAAATGATTCCGCAATTTTATAAAAAAAATGTAATTATATTTTTTCTCAGGTGTTTTTGAAAATATAAAGCTCATTTCAAATAATAATCAAAATCATTTTAAGCTAATATAGCAATATCTAACTGTGCATTAAGCCATTGATCCAATATATTCATAATTGTATACTAATTAAGATGTATCTTATTTTAACGCGGCTTGTGGCGTCAAGTAGGTATGTACGTTTTATATAAAATATGAATATATGTTATATATTTTCAATTTTCAATGTTCGTCATCTATAATTTATTTATTAGAGTTATAATATAATTCTCGTACATGCTATTTAAAAATATAGTTAAAATATTTTATAATAAATTTTAATAAATATAAGTCTGAATTATTACATAATTTGTATAAATTATATCTTCCAACTTTTTTAGCTGTAATAACATAATATATTTTAAACTTTTTAATAACTTCTAATTTAAAGATCGTTTTTTTTAATGAACGAGAAAAAATGATTAATTTGATTTTGTCGGTTTGATTGCAATACTTCTATTTAATGAATGATTATTAATTATAATTTCATTCCATTAAAATATTACTACGAAAATTATTTATATTAAAATATGCAGAAGAAATTTTTTAAAAATAAGATCATTGTCTTAAAATAAGTTGTGCAATAAATATATTAGTCTTTATATAAAATTTTTCAATCCTAATTTCTATTTACTGGTGGTTTTTATTTTTTATTCTTAATTTTTAAATTCAATTTATCAATTGAATACGGCATCGTTAAACGTAAAATATATGAATAGATCGTTTGTAACAATTTATTATTTTGACGTTATGTTTTTTGTATTTATTTATTATTTATTACTACTTAATAAATGTGTATACTTTATATTATAAATTAAAATATAAATTAATTATAAAAGAAAGATTTTTTTAGTGATTTTGTTGAACGCAAACTCTAGTTGTTTTTCAAAATTTAGTATTAGTTAATTAAAATAATAATTAAAATTTTTTTAGGAATGGAAATAATAAAATTAAATTAAAAGTTATCATCTAATTAATTAATTAATTAGCAGTAATGTGCTCATCATCTTTATCATAAAATATTATGATTTAAAAAAATTAAATTTAATACATACTGATTAAAAAGTATTTTACATTAAAAATACTAAGAAAAACATCTTTGCATAATATTTTTATACATATATAATATTGTTTTTTAACTAAAATAATTAATTTAAGTTTTAAATTATAATAATACGTGAATAGTGGTGTTTAGTTTATGATAAGGATGAAAAAATGAGATTATTTTAATAGGAAGTTTACACTACAGATATTTATTGAATACGCAAATTTTTTTATAAACAATTTGTAATAAATTATGTAGAGAAAATATCAATAAAAAAAAGTAAAAATAAAATTGTTGCTTTTATAACGATCGTAAAAATAAAAAAATAGTTCGTTCACAAATGAGATAAAATATAAATTCAAAGTTACTTTTCTTAATTCTAATTATAAATGCTTCTGAAGAATTTTATTTATTTTATTTATGCAATTCATGCAGTTTATATTATCTAATATAAATAATATAATCTTTTATTAAAATTTTACAGATAATTTTACTTATATTTAAATATTAAATTAACTAAATTTTTAGGTGTAAAAGTTGAATTAATAAAGTAATATATTTATAATTGCTGCAAAAGTGTAAAATTATAATTGGTTTATAATCGCCATAGTAAAAAAAATTATAAAGACATTTTAGCACAAATTAGAAAAACATCTTCGTGTTAAAACGTCTTCATTAAATTAAGTTCGAATTATATATCGAGTTTTCAATAATAAAGCAACTAATGAGCCTCGTTTCAGGTACAGTCCTCTGGCGGGAGATCTGCTAACGAATTCCATGTTACCTGGCAACGCGATGAATGGTTCTGGATGGTGTATTTTTGTATACAATCTTGCTCCTGAAACTGAGGAAAATGTCCTTTGGCAACTATTTGGGCCTTTTGGCGCTGTCCAATCAGTTAAAGTGATTCGTGACCTTCAGACTAACAAGTGCAAAGGCTTTGGATTCGTCACCATGACTAATTATGAAGAAGCTGTAGTTGCTATACAAAGCCTAAATGGTTATACTCTTGGTAATCGTGTTCTTCAGGTCAGCTTTAAAACAAACAAAAGCAAAGCTGCGTAGGACAAGCAAGATCCAATTTATCAATTACATCACCAACAACGATATCATTCACAACATGGCCCGGGCGACGTTGGTACAGTCTCCTCGTCGGTCCATTCTTCGACCGCGATGGTAGTTCTACAGCTAATCGCAAAGCGAGCTGCGGGAACAGTCGCTCTCCTATTAAGTACTAAGTATCAACAGCAGGTCTATTATATTCAACAACTGCAAGTAAATTGGCAGTTCCAAGGACAGCATCCTCCAGATCATCGAAGTCAACATCATTGGCTCCCGCAATCCGGAACAACCCACCAATCATCTGAAACTCTACCAAGTTGGTTACTATTCAATGAAGGGGGCCTAATCGAAGCTAAAGGATCATAACCTCGTGGGACTCAACATTTGAAGATCTTATCATTCAAGACGGGGCCCAAACAATTTTTAAAAAGCCAACAGCATCATAGTGATAACACGTAACATAAAATGAGCGAGCCCGGAGCCAAAGCTTGTAAAAATTTTAAAATGAGAGATTGGAATAAGATTATAGATGAATGAAAGTTAAAATTGTGTATATGAAAGAGAGAGAGAGAGAGAGAGAGAGAGAGAGAGAGAGAGAGAGAGAGAGAGAGAGAGAGACCGGAAGATGGATAGACAGACAAAGAAATGTAACAATTTACACTTGAAAAAGGCGAATAATAAAAAATACAGTATTTCAAGATGTAATAAGGAACGAAAAATTGATTGACAACATGTATAAAAAAAGTCTCAATTTCTGAGAGTTTGGATATGCCCGATTGATATTATACTACATTCAGACGAGTTAAGTTTCCCATAACTCGAAAAATGGCTTTGTGAGTCAAAATTTGCACAAGGTTGATATTAATTTAGAAATTAATTTATGGTTTCTTTGCGATATCAGTTTACTAGCAGTGCTACGATGTATTCATGTAAAACAAACTGAAATTGCAAATGTCAAAAAATGAATGATGAAATGAGAAAAGAATTATTTAAAAAAGTATATTAATATAAGTGCTAATTATATATATATACATTTGAGCGTACGTGTACGCAATTGTTCATAGCTTTATGCGTTCATTACGTATTCACAATACATTTATGTACGTGTATAAAATGCACTATAGGTAACCCTGGTGAAAGACGGAGAACTGCGAACTCGTAACCTCCAAAAAAGTCTTCTTTTCCACTAGTCTATCTTAAATCAAAGAGATCTACATACTTTAGTTCACTGTGTAGACTCGTGGTCACACGACAATTCATTTTGTTGCCTTTTTCTTTTTTTAATAAATTATTTGATAAAGATATTTAATTAAAAGAAATTACGTAAGCCTTAGTTTTAAACGGAGTTGAAAAAATAAATTAATAATTGATTCAAAAGTATTATTCTGTTTTCAAACCAGTCTTTTTTTAATTAATAAATTTCGACAACAAACGATGAAATAATTTAATAAATATTAAATTGATTTAGTGCGATTCTATAATTTCATAAATTACATTGCACTAAATTAAATAACAATCCGTGAGCTTCCTTCGACAAGTCCATGAAAACTGGTAGATTAAAATTAATATAAAAACTTTTTTGAAGATCGGCTCGCCAACTTGCATCATTATATACTTATGATTATTACCATGTATCATAAATCAAGATGATAGTACATACATAATTAATCATCACTATCATCGTTATAATAATAACTATTATAATAACAATAATAATAATAATAATAATAAACAATAAAATGTATCTTATATCTAGTCGAAGACTGTAACTAGAAGTTGAGAGAAGAGCGAATAACTCTAATAAAAAATGAGCAAGATACTTATTAATATTACATGCTTTCAAGAATAGTAAGATAAAAAATTGTGATTTTCGAATTATCACTTATTTAATGCCCTCTTATTAAGGTATTTATTTATTTAAAATCTATTATAAATATTTCAAATTTACATAGTTACACAAATTTAAGATAAAAATTGCATTTTGATGTTGTTAATAAAAATTAAAGAATAAAGTAGCCATTTTATAACGCGTTTCTAAAAAAGTAGTATTTTACTATATATAATCTTATGAAATTTTCAATTATGATTGTTATTATAATAAATTGTAATTCTTCTTTGTCTCTTCTTTTTCTTAGTATTATTATTATTAACTAACATAGGTTTAAGATTATGCCTACCGTGATAAGATTGAAAGTAAGAATAAATAAGGTGATAAAATCTTTGAACAAAAAAACTTTTTTCCATAATTAAATTTTCGCGTTTTAAAACTAAAAGCGACTAACTGAACATTCGTATCAGCAATGCTATTGGTTTATTTTTATCTCCCTAGTTCTTATTTATTATATTATACGCGATAATATAATTACTTTTGTACTTAAGCGTATAAAAAAGATAATATAATTTTAGTCACAAATTTGTAGTCCGGTAAAAAAATCAAATAAAAAATTTTGCGAATTTGTTGCTTAACTAAAAGCTTCTTATAATTTATAAAACACTGCTATATTATTATTATTAACTACTATACATCACTATTATAATAATTTATTTATTTATTTAATTATTATATATTAAACAATTATATTTAATTTAAGAATTAAACTAATTTACGTTTGATTCGAATATCATTTGTTTTACTTCTTTATTATTTAAATTATATTTAGATATTTCCTGATTACACCCAAAAAAACCCTGTTACCATCTATATCCATCTTACATATTAGTGTACTAAAAATTGTCACTCAATATATTTTCGTGGGTTTAAAATGCAATGATTATTTTTTGTATACGTAAGACAATTCCTGCATTTTAATTTATTGGTTTCAATAGTATGGTTAAATAAAACTAGTAAATATAAATAATTCATTTTTACTACATTTACATAAGCAGATATAAATACATAAATAATCGATAAATTGTTTTACTTTTTTAAGAAGTCAATGACTAACAAAGACAAACATTATGTTTATCATAAAATAGTAAAAACATTTCTTTTACAATAAATCCAAACCACATAATTTTTAACCATTTTGAGCAAAGTAATAAACAGAAAATATACATTATTAATAAAATAATTCATTTAATTTATAGAAATATTACGTCAAAATATTTTTTTTAGTTGTTTTTTATGTCTATTACGTTTACAAAATAATGTACAAAATTAAATATGATGAAATGAGCTGACAAATTTTTACTAAAATGAGTAATAGATAACAGAAGTAACTAATGTTATAAAATATGTAATATATACAACAGTTTAAATAATACATTAAAAAATTTAAAAAAATGTAAGGCGATCGGCTAACTCCGTCCGTTTCTTAATTTTAATAATAATATATTATGCTATGATAAGTTATACAAATAGTTTATTCAATTATTTAAAAAAAAAAATTTGTTTAAATTTAAATAACATTTCTTAATTACTAATAACTTATGTATAATACGGGCGATACTAAATTTTATTGATTAAAAACGAAAAAAGACCAAGTTCTCGATTTTATCATTGAAAACAAGATACTGCTGGTAATAATCATGCGAATATAATATTAAGCAAGGGGGAATTAAATAAAATTACTATAAACCTAGACGGAACACGATTTTAAAATTTCAAAATATAAAAAAACTCAAATTTTTAAGTACAAAAACTTAATCGGTTTGAAAAATAATTTTATTTGAATGAAATACAAACTTTTATAATTTTAAATATTCTATATCAATATTGGAATATAAAGGTCATTTTTAATGAGTATATATTAGAAAAAATTTAATTGAACTTGAAGATAATGCAAATTTTTTGAAACTCACATAATAAATATTTATTTAAAAACTATAGGAAAAGAAAAAGGTAATGCGAAATAAAATATTAGCTTCTTACTCTTATATGTTTCTGGATCTTTATATTTTTATATATGTTTCATGATCATACGTCTAAAACAAATAAATAAAAAAGAATAAAATTGATATTTCTTATATAATCAACAAAATTAATACATTAAATTTATATATACTACTGTATCATAGTTAGGATCAATGATCATGCTTTTAAATAATTTTTAATCAATAATTTGGTATATGTCTTTTATAAATATTTATTCATCGATCTGTTTATTACACTTTTTATCGATAATTCATAAAAATTATCGATTTTATAGTTGTCTTAGCTATTTGAACGTCTATTTATTCATGCTATAATATTAGTCACATAAATTAATTACTTAATAAATTATTATAATAATCAATAGTTAAAACAACTTGGATAAACTCAGTCATTGATTGTCAAAGTTAAAAAGACTAATGTAATAAGTCCATAAATATATAATGTGATTTATACTAGAAACGAAAAAAAATTTATAGATACGATAAATTTAAAAATCTATCGGTCTCGTCGATTTGTCCAGATTCTGTCAGCTTCTCTACCTATTTATTGATTGTTGTTAAAATTATTTTATATCACATGTATTTCAAACATATTCAAAAAACAATGTTGATGATGCTAATTATACGAAAGTATAAATTAGTGTAAACAGAATTCAAAATAAAAAAACAAATAAATATTAAAATGTGCTTGAATGACATTCGGCTTAGATATCAAAGGAATTTACATATATAAAATTTTAAATTTCATTTTTAATAGATGATTATAAAATAATGATGCTGTTTTGTTATATTAATTAATGCTACAATTTTCTTTTAAATTATTTAAAATTTTATCAATTTCTAATACGAATGGTCATTTGTTAATAATGAAAACACAATTGACACACAGTGGTGCTCATGAAAATAAAATATATTGATAAAATAAGTGGAAGTAATGAATGTATATTTCATTAAAAATGTAATGTAGATTATATACACGTTCAGAAAAAAAGTATGATGAACCAACGACGAAGAGCGATTCAAGTTTTACGAGGGCGATTTTAATAAGTAACAACATTTACATAACTCTTTTTCATTGTAGGCCTAAAAAATGAAGTATTTATAAACTATTTACTAATTAAATCGTTACAAAAGATGAAAATAGAATTTTTTCAAAGAAGAGAAAAACATTAATTGAATGAATGTGAATAAGATAAAGTAAGTCATAGAGTATAAGAAGTGTAAACAAAATTTTAAAAATAGGAACATCATACATAAAATTAAAAAGCGAAAAAGAATGAAACACAAGTAATAAATATAATCAAAGGACGATATAAATTCAGTAAAAATTATAACAACGAGTATTTAAAATCTCAAAAATATAATTAATGGATAATATGATTTAAAAATGGAAAATAAATTTAACATTATATAAAACAAGTTAAAGTAAGGATCACTGAAAAATTAAAAAGACAATCTGTCAAAACAGATTATAGAATATTTATACAAACAATTACTAATTAATCAGAAAATAAAAAACAACAATATAGAAATCGGTGAAGATATACTTTAAAGAAACAAATGAGAAGACGGAGAAATTATTTGTAATCTTCAAATTTAACTTAATTAAATTAATATCTAGAAATAAATATAGTTATATGATCAAAAGTATAGTAGTTAATTTCTCAATGGATATATAAATATTTAAGAACAATATTCATAAAAAATATCGAAAACTTTATAATTACGAGAAATTGAAATTAAAATCTAAAATAAAATTTTATAAAACTAAAAAAAAACGTAAAAGTAAAATTTGGCGAGACCAATAACTGTAAAATAAACTGAAAATATGCATAACAAAATACATCAGAGAAAAAAATTCTCATTATGTAAATGTTAAAATTAGCTTATTAAGCATTGACTAAATTATCGAACAAAAATATTTCTGAATTTTTCTATCATTTGAAAATTCATTTTAAAAAAACCATAAATAAAAATTTTAATTCTATTAATTTATATGGAAAAAAAATTTTCCTTTAAAAATATTATAAAAAGACTTATTGATTAGCATATTCTATAAAATAGATTCAAAAAGTATCCTGAAATAATAACAAAATATCTTAATAGTTTTTTTATGTTAAAAAAATAATATTATGATAAAAAGGTTTAAAAAATATTAAAAGATAAAATAATCCATTATTTACGAAATCATTTTCGCTTCAAAAATAATTTAGAGATTATTGAAAATACTCACTAAAGCTGAATGTCTAGGAAAGGGGAAAAAGAGGAAGAAACGTGTCACGTATAATGTAGACAGTAATGACGAAAAAAAATTATTCTTTTAGTTCAGATCAGAATTGAAATATTTATATTTTGCGATATTATTATACACAATTTAATAAAAGCAGAATTATAAACTATTAGATTACACACAATTTTATGATAAGTGCAGGATTAAAATTTATTAAATATTTATAAAAAACTAGAATTAAGTTTATAATTCGTAAAGTCATATAAAAGTAATGTAAAATAAATCGTTGAAAAAATTCATTGAGTTTAAGAAGAAATTTTCATGCATAAAATATGTTTGCATCATAATTCAACTTTTATAATTACTATATAGCAACATTAACAACTAATTCAACTTTTATTAATACTATATAGTAACATTAATTAATAAGTAAACTTTAATTGATCTTATATTTACAGAGACCATTAATAAGACATAGAATTATATAATTTTTGTAGATAGTAAACTTCAGTAATAAATAGACTACGTGTTCAAATTTTATAATTTCCATAAGCATACACATTTAAATAAATTTTATATTTTATATAATAAATTAATAAATTGCAATTATTCATAAGACAACGATGCAAAAATATTTTAGAAAACATGAAATATAAATTTCAGAACTCCAATACTTCTACCAGTCACTGATAGGCAATTTTTTTCACATGTAATTAAAGTTTAAATTATTATTAAATTGAGAACTAAAATACAAATATTAAGATATAGTCAATTTACAATAAAAATATTATTTATGACGACCGATATAGTTAAAATTTCTTTTAAATAATTAGATGCAAAATTCAAACATCTCAACATTTCATATTAAAAGAAATAATGCATATGTATAATCAATTATAATATTTTTTATATTTTAAAATGAATATAAATATAAAAAATAATTTATACTATAATTAACAAAAGAAGAGAAAAAGATTAGATTAAAAAACAAGTAAAAGCATAAATGGATATAAATTTTAAAAATAACTTATAATATTTTTTAATTATAAATAAATAAAAAACAATCATATATTGATGACCTAATTAAATAAATAATAAACATAAAATTTGAATTAATAGATAAAATAAAATAAATAATAATAATAATAATGGTGAATGAAAATATTCGACCATTTCCTAATCTTTGCAAATTCTTTATCAAATATACTTATTTCAATCAATGATATGACTTTATGTATGAATCTGTTACATTAAAACTTTCACAAAATAAAAAATCGTAATTTTCATTCTCGATCGATAAAGAGCTTCCGTTATCTATTGTTAATCTATCTTTCCCTCAAGCGACACATACTACTTAATAGATTGCGCGCGCTTTAACGCACAGAATTATTGTACTTCACATACTGACCTACAACAGTGGACCATGAAAGACAGCACAAATTTAAGAAGCAATGAGCATATAAAATATATTGTAATAAGGTAAACAGTTCATAATAAAATTAGTCTTTGATGTTTCTTAATAATAAAATAAACATATGAAGCGGTGGTGTATGCCCATCTAAAAAAATTCATTTAACAAAGTTCAAAAACTTTTTTGTGTATTAAAATTTAACTCGGATGCTTTATTATTGAAAAAATTATAACAAAAAATGCGTAACATTATTATCCATCTAAGGATAGAATCAAACTAGATGATTTGATCGAAGAAACGTATCAATACAGAACAAGAAGGTATAAAGTACGAAACTGGAACGATATATATAACTATGATATATGTATACATATATCGAATTATAAGGTGCAAATACGAAAAAACGTAATTATAAACAATGGAATACATATATTTCACTAATTATCATTCACTAATGATAGAAATTAAAAAAATAAATTGAATGTGTTTCTGAAAAGAGAACGAATGAAAGAAGATTCTAAAGACAGTTTGAACATTAAAATGCACAAATTTATTAAAATTCCAGTTTTCCTTCGTAGGTTTATGGGATCTTCCTCTATATTTATATTACGTAAAATGTATTCTGCATACGCCAGTTTGGTGTAAAAAGAATGAAAAAAGCGGAAGATTTTATTAACTACACAAAAAAAAGAATAGATTTATGTAACTATACATAATTACACACATATACATACGTGGAACAGATGAAGACACGGATGCGATACATTGCAAAATACTAATTCGACATATGGCTGTGTTTTATAAGAAACTTGACAAATCGAATTGAACACAGTTAAAATTACTACAGATCTATATTATACAGTGTTTGCAAGATAATATTTTTCAATATGTATTGAAAACAAGATTGAGGCAATTTCACTTTAAAAGTTATAACAACGTAAAAAAATATTCTCTTACTTTCTTATAAAAATATATTGTTGAAAAAATATTATCTTTATGATTGTTAGGTTTCGGCGAAATTTAAAACTAGTTTTTTCAATAAAATTAGTTACCTATAAAATGATTACATATTACAAAGCGATATGAATATTTTTGCAGTAATAATAAAAAAAAAATTTCTCATCTTCCGTTATTTAAAAGAATACCTGTAGCTTAAACAATTTCCTTCTTTGCGTTAATTTCATAGAATTCTCTATAGTAGAATCTACAATTAAATGCTTAAATTATTTTTTTTTTTTAAAACTGTAAATGAACAAAATGAATTAATCATAAATTACACTTTACATACCTTTAAACATAAAATATGAATTCAATCTTAATTTAATTATTAATTCATAATAAGAATTTATAACAAACTATTTTGTATTGAAACCTAGAGTTATTATATTTTGCACTATTTAAAAAAAATTATTTTTATTATAGGAAAGTGGAAAATATTTTTAAATATTTTAAAAATAATTTTATCTTTTTTGGCAGTATAATTTGAAAATTTTCATTATAATAATTTTCTAAAAAATGGTATCTTGGATAATTGAAAGCAAAAAATTGTGATTGTTTTTTATTCGATTTAACAATTCGATTTTTTCTCCAGAATTAATTTTTTACATTTCTTAATTATTAACTTTAACAATTCAGTTCGATTTGAAAAATTTTACTTTAAGCGTGGGAAAAATTAGTAAGAGATCGTGATAAATAATAACAGATTGAAAAAAAATGAGTAATATAAACAGGAATCATTCTGTTAACTTTCGAAAGAAAAATTCGTATTGATGAATATAGTAAGCGTTTTCGGACGAGAATGAATGAATGATGTATGATGCAGGCGTAAAATACTATGTTGCTAAGTAAACTTCTAAAGGATACGAATAAAAGAAAAAAAAACAAAAGTTATCTACGATACATTCTACAATACATGAAAATACATGTCAGAAAAATAGTCATCTCATATTGTTCATATAAATTACAATTCACAATTATTACTAATTACAATATAATTATTATCTTACATTGTCTACTAATATGTTATCATTAAATAACTAATAATTAATTATTAATTAATATGTATACCTAATCGCATTATATGTTGCATAAATCTACGAAAAATTCAAAAAAGTAAAAATGAGTTATACGATATAAATGTGCAATGTGTGGAAGAGGATGAATAAGTAACAAAAAATTTCTGTATGAAAGTATAAAATGAAATAACATAAAGAAGTAGATTAAAACCAGCACGTTTGTTAAATAGAGAAACCAGAGAGTAATAAGCTGTGAATTTATGCGATTGTAGGAGAAAATGATTTAGGATAGGAGGATGGAAGAAAATAATAAATTACTAAAAAGTCAAAGAATTTATAGAATTTTATAATTTATTAAGGCATAATTTTATAGAAAATTTACATTTTCATATTAAAACTGAAATTTCATATTAGTTTTACATTGTACAAAAAATAAATTGAAGAAAAAATTTATTCAATCAAATATTCTAATCCGAAAAAAATTAATAAAAACTATCATTTCGTCATACCTACTTAAAGTAAACTATATTAAATGTTAATATACATAGCTATTTGAAATAAAAAAGTTATTAAAATCAATAGGGCATGCTTGATGATATAAGAAATTGTTATGAAATAAACCTAAAATAAGGACTGCGTTTTATCTTAATGAACAAATGATAAACAAAAATAAGAAAAAATTAATATGAAGAAATATTACATAATTAAAGTAATGTAAAAGAAAAAACATAATACTTATTTGTAATAGAAATAAGATTAAATTCCAAAAAAGCGAGAATTTAACTTTTTTTATAAAATAATTATATTTAAAAACTATAGGTCATTGCAAATAAGCACACATAAAAGCGATAGAGTGAGAAAGACGGGGAGGGGGGTCAGAAATATTTCTAAATTAATGGTTCAATTCGAAATTCCGTACATTTAATCAAAACAGAAATGGAATTTCCTTTCTAAGTAAACTTTAAATCGGATACCAATACAGTGTATTTTCTTCCTTTCTCCTTCCCTTCCGCCCGAAAAAAACTTGTGGGCCCTATATTGCAATATTTGTACTTTTCCATGTTGAAATCTCGATATACAATAAATTATATTAATAATCTTTAAAAATTAATTTTATATCCTTGAGCAATAGATATTTATATTTTTTATTCTTTTTAATGCTTTTATATAACAGGTTTATTAATCATTTAGTAATCAAATAAAAATCTTTAAATAATATGTTTTTATTTTTATTTCTATTATATTAAATAGTTGATTATTTCATTTGTATAATCTATACAATATTTAATATTCTTGATTATATTTTTTTGTTTTCTTGTTTATTAAATTTATTAACAAATAGAAACTGTTCATAAATTATAAATAAATTATAATTATACATTTATTGAAGGTAAGTCATTTATTGTTACGTATAATTAACGTATTTAGATAAATTCATCTTTATAATTGAATGAATTATGCTTTTAATTAATTTTATACATGTAAATGTTTTATTTGGCACAATTTTAAATCTAAACATTACTATGCCTAAATAAACAAAAAAATCTTTGAATAAATATAAAAAAACGTATTAATAAATATAATAGTATTATTACTGTACAATAGTAAACATTTAAGATGATGCTCTTTATTGGTTACTAAATGTCTTCGGAATTTAAGAAGCTATAATTTACTATATTTTTTATTTTTTACATATTGACTTATTATTAATTTGATTGTAGATTCAATAAATTTCAAAATAATAAAAAAATTGTAATTACTATTTTTCTTATTTTAAATAATTAAAAATTTACAAAAATAAATTATCTTATTTAAATATATCATTCGTCCATAAAATTATATAGTAAAAATTTTAAAGAAAATTCGACTGAATACTTAAATATAAGGTTCATGATTTTATAAAATTGCTATAATAAATTTATTATAATTTAAAGAAATTTTGTAATACAAAACAATTTAAAAATAAATTATAAATATTTTTAGTTGAAATTTAATTATCCATTAAATTATTATAAAATTTATAATCATAAAATAAAAATACAAATTATTTTACCTTAAGCTGAAATCCATATTTCAAACATTGTACATATACATACAACTATTAAAAATAGAAATATTTGTATTTGTTACTTTTTTTTATGTAACAAAATTTTATATTTGTAAATATTTATATGATATAGAAAATGTTAAACATTATTTTACTTATTGTATTTATTTTTGTAAATAAATTGTAAATGTACATTAATAAAATTACTTTAGGAAATAATTTTATCAAATTATTTTGAAAAATGTAATTTTATTTTTATAAATTTTAATTACTTTTTTTTTTTGGGCGCGAATTCCAAACCCTTTATATGATTTTTGTTAATATGATATTTATCTGTAATAAAATAATTCACATAATTAAACCGTATTTAAAATATGAATATACTGAAACAGTAAACAGATATACATAAAATGAATTTCTTATATTGTTTGAAATCATAATCATAATTTACATACAATTTTTGGCAGTAAAATTAAAGATACGAAAACATATATTAAGGTGTTTGATATTATTTAAATTTTTAATTAAATTATAAACTTGCTTTAAATGTAAATATATTTCACAAAGATTTTAAGAATATAAAGTAAACTTTAATTATTAAATTGAAATGAATCTTAAATTAAAATATTGAAATATAAAGTAACACGTATATTTTTAATAAAGCCAAATCTTACCTGTTAATAATTTATAAACATATAAAACTTGATTTCCTTGAACTAATACACTTGGTGTTTTTTTTCCTGGAACATAAGTAATTGTAGCACTTGCACCTATAACTTGGCATTCTTTACTAAATTCTTCAAGTTTAATACCAAAAATTTCCAAATTATTAATTAATGTAACCTGAAAATTTTTAATTTGTACCTAATTTGGAACATATATTGTGATATCAAGGTAAAAAAAATTAATTTACTTTTTTACAATGTGATCTAGTAACTACAGTAATATCAATAGGTTCTAATTTTCCATTATGAAATATTTTATTTTCTCCTACTGTAATTTCATGCATATATGTCATTTTACCAATAAATTTATTTATACCATCTTCTATTGCTATATATTCTTGACTCTCTTTTGTGTTTAAAATATCAGCTAGTAGAGGATTAATTTTTAATAATCTATAATAAAAATTAGAACATAATTTAGTTACAAATAAAATTGTATTGCTAAGAAAAGACTCACTTTCCATGTTTTAAAGTTTCAGTCGTAACATATTCGATAAAACACTTTCGTATTTCTGATCTTTTTATAATATCACCTTTTCTGCAATTAGTACATATTATAAATATACATTGAATTATTTCTGTAATTTACAATTTTTAAATAAATTATAATTTTATTTTTTTATTATAAAGTAATTACTCAAATCCAAATTTAAAAACAATTGGTAGTACTGGAGTTGTCACTCTAAAACATTCAGATATTATTGGAGCATATGATATTCCTGTTTCTTTAACAATCGGTTCTTCGATTACAATAAAATCTTTTATTAATGGATGATCGAACTTGAAAAATATAATTCAAGTTAATAAATGTAACTTTTTATATACAAATAAATAAATAACATATATATATTCTATATCATGGATACATACTTCAACTGAAAGTAAACTTTCAACACCCTTTAAAATTGAAGTATTTATAAGACCTTTTTTTTTCATACAAGCTAGGAAAATAGACAATTTTTTATATGAAGATTTTTTTATATCGACAGTACATCCAGTTGGACATACACTAATAATATGGTTTTTAAAAAATGTGGATGTAATCAAAGGTAAATTTTCTCTTTTCAAACTAACTTTACAAGCTTTGAAAAAACAATACTCCAATAATTTATCCATTTTATGTAATGGATCAAGTATTTTATTTTTATCATCAATGTCTACATTTCTTGAAATAACACTTGATTCAAAGTTATTTACAACAGTATTAATATTACTTTCATCACTTTTTTTTGATAATATATTTAAATTGCTTATATCTTTAGATGTTGCAGAAATTTCATTATCAACATATTGATTATCATTATCTGTATCTTCGTCAAAAAATTTATTTGATTCATTTTTTGCAAGTATAGGTGGTTCTAATTTTGGTCTAAGTAATGGCTTATCTATATTATAAAGATAATCACCTATTACATGTACAATATCTACACATTTTCCAAAACCAGCCGACATGTACATATCTTCACTAGATCTAGAAGTAAGACCAACTGCTACAGGAGCCTGATTACATGTAAAAAGTTTAAGCAATTGTTTTAGATAATAATAACCTTTATAGAAATAATTAAATAATTACCAGATTATCATCAGTAATTATAGATACTATGGAGCCTTTTTGTAATTTACCATAAGAATGAAAATTTGGACATCCATGAATAACTACCCCAGGTAACATTAAATCAGCACCATTAGCTAATTTCGAAGTAACGGAAGACGTGGTTATGAAACTATAAAGCAGATTTGGATAATTCCATAATGTAAATAAAGTTGGAAATAATTTTTTTTGTGAATTAAATTTAAAAAACAGTGGAATTTTAGCATTACAATAAACTTTCCCTATTTCTCCATTATGTGTCATTATTTTTAAAACACTAACTGATTCCTTTTTTGGTAGAAGATTTTTAATTTCTACTTCTTTTAATGAAGGAAAATTTTCAGTAACTTCGTCGCATAATTTTTTTCTGTAGAAAATGAAGATGTACTTTAATATGAATTTTTATACAATAAAACATTGGTGCTTATAACTAACAAGTTGGAGAGTAATTACAGCATCAAAGTAACCTATTTTATATTTTGCAAATACAAATTACTAATTTTAGTGTTTTAGCTAATCTATTATACATTACCTTTCAGTTTCCTTTAATTGATTATTCGATTTAATTTTAAAAGGTTTTATGAACATTTTGTTATGAACTATTTTAACTCGAATATATTCCTCATATGAAACAAAAATAATGTAGAACTCGGTAAAGAATAAGATATATTATGGCTAATGATAAAATTTAAGCCTTTTTATAGTATCACAATAAATTTTTTTAAGTTTTTAACTGAACAATTGTCGATTTATTTATATTCACAAAAACTACAAGATCTGAATTATTATTGGTTATTTCATAATTTCTATGAAGCTGAATATCAAATATGTAACTTAATCCAGTATTCACTTCTAAATGATAGGAATGTCTAACTTAAAGAAAATGTTATATTTATGTTTTCAGTTTTTATATTACATTTAAAGTATTTTCTAAAAACTCGATACACAGTATAAAATTATTATATTTGTTTAAGCTTTGCCTAAACTATATTAAAATAGTATTCTATTATTTTTCGTCATAATATTATATTATAACGAATTTTGATTGGCGGAATATTCGCCAAACAGCTCGCGCCCGCTCCCTGCGAGCCGTACGTTACAAAACTGGAAATGGAGAGTATAATCGATTTGTAAGACTACTGCGTCATTACCTGTAAACAAATAATTACTCGTGAAAAAAATTAGAATAAGCTTATCTTATAGTTACATCAAGTATTATTATAAAAAATGTTTACTGAAGGTTGTTTATTTTAATGAAATACGTGCATTGTGTTTAGGTTTTGGCTAAACTATATTCAAATAGTATTGTACTATATTATAACGGTATTTATGAATAACAAATTTTCGAGAAGCGCCCGATCCCAAGAAATTTATTTGGTTTTTGGAATGCACGCGAAGATGGGCGGACGCATGTAACGTCATTTCCACGATATTAATAATATGGACGCCAATAAAAATTTAATGTAAAAGTTATCCTTACCAAAAGGCAAAAAGACCGTTGCACTTGAATCCTTGAATAGACCGGATTTTTAAAGATAACGGCATTTCTGTTCTCACTCTATCATTTGTTATAATTTACATAATGGCTGTTGTATAAATAAATCATAATTTATTAATAACAGTTTTTTGCGGTGTTATTTTTTTACATTCTTAAGAACGAATGCACAACCCGGTAATTTAAAGAGTGTAATCCGTGTATGCTCATATTTTTTGCTCTTAAAACAACGATACCTACCAGAACAATACTATTATTTTTAGTTCCTTGAATATTTTTTTTTTATCGTCAAACCAGATATTTTTAATATTAAGCCGAATGAAATTGGTTGAGTACATAGGTACTGGTTGAGTTCTTAATATTAGAATCAAACCATTTGCAGTCGCTTCTTTAAATTCAACCGCACATAGAATTCTTTAATAACTTTTTGATTCGTTTATTTTTATTAATTTATCTATTATATTCTTAAAACACTACGTTAGTCAACTTTTTTTTCATTATATTTTATTTTATTAGCAATACATATATTTACAAAACATTAAAATATTGGATTTTATATCTAAATTATACAAAATAAAGAAAAAATGTAGAAAAAATTTTAATTCATAAACAGGTAATTTTCGCAGAAATTATCTATATTAAAAAAATTAGCGTTTTAAAACCGATATTATTTTTTTATGAATTTGTGTGTATTTTAAACATTTGATAATGTTGTCATTTTAATACATAAAGTTAAAGCTGAAGCGTCGTTTAAACTGTGTTATATTTTACTTCATTCTGGAGAGTAAAGGAATTAAGTTTGATATTCAATCATTTTGCACCTGTATGTCATGTTACAATGTTCCCATATTTTTAGTTATCATTATTTCATTACTTATTTATAATAAACTTGTTATAATTACTTATTTAAAAAATATAGTTATTCTTATATCACTTTTAATTCAATTAGTTGAAATTAGTTTAAATATGTCTACATTTCATTTTATTATTACTGTTACGCACTAACACAGGGATTGGGATAAGTGTAGGATGAGGGAGGGTTTGTTCGTCGTTGCTGACCAATCGATTAATTTATTTTCGATCACAATGATATACAGTCACGTCGGGTTCGCTTACAATCGTCTTAACTTAATACGTCAGGGATGACCCGTCGGTAACTTTTCCGGGGTTCGAAATATCTGCGAGCTTATACTAATTCCTGTGCACTTTATTCCCGCGAACCGTCTTCACCTTCACTTTCGCCTGTTCCTACAGCTCGAGCGCGGTAATTCAATTTTGAATCTCCCGCACATTCCTCGGACGATGTGCGCGCGACGTAAATTTGAAATTCGAATTTTGCGCGGTTCCGTGGAACGTCTTTGCGCGTGCGCGTCTTCCGATGTGCAGCGTAGGTTGCGCGCGCCTCTAGGCCAAAATGGCGCGGCTTGCACGTCATCTGCCGCTCGCCGCTGCAGCCCCACTCCTCTAGCTGCGTCAGCCGCGGAATATGTGTCGTCGCTTCTACGACCTCTGCTCCTGTCGGTTGCGGCGCTGCTTCAGCCGAGTGATGACGTCGACGATGACGTCAGGCGTTGTCAAGATGGCAGTCGACGGTGACGTCAGGCGTCGTGAAGATGGCATTCGACGGTGATGTCAGGCGTCACCAAGATGGCGTTAGGCGCTTCTTTCTGTAGTGTCACCCTTTTGCGCTCTTCCGATCTCTCATTCCCGGGCTGCTTCTCCTTTGCTCTGCGCGCATTACGTCCCTACCCGCCGTTTCCCTATGGTAACACGTCGGAGAGGGTGTTCATATCTTTCGGGGCTCTTGCTCTGCGCCGCATCGTCCGCCAGCGCTCACGAGTATTCCGCGAGGCGTTGACGTCTGATCTTACTCCGCGGGTGGCCCGCGAGGCGAAATCAGTTGGCACCTCGCAGGTCCCCTGCGAGCGTAATCGGCTGGCACCTTGCGGGTGACCTGCGAGACGAAATCAGTTGGTAGCCCCGGAGGATTGACACTTTTGTGCCCGTCGCGGTTCGTGTTCGCGTTCTCCTATGTCGTAGCCGCCCTCTGCGTCGTTGCGTTCGCAACACCTATTTTGAGTATGATATTGTCCTAACATTAAAAAAGTAATAATAGTTTATCTGTAGTAGAACAAGTTACTGACTCCAGCAAAACAGAAGTAATAAGTACTGCTTTGAATAAAATTGGCTTATTAGAGATAATTAAATTATTTTAATAAAATAAACTTGAGGTAGAATATTTGAGAATTAATGATTGAAATACAAAAAAAAGATATTTTTAATGCTTCTTATTGATAGTAAAGAAAAAGGACTGAGAATACCTATCTCTTGTATGTAAAAGTACATTAATAATTAAGATTAGTTGTTATGGGTTTGCGGGATATTTAGGAGATAAATTCAATCACAATATTTCATTATTTCGCAAGTCTTTTATTGGAGATCGGAGAGTTTACAATTAATATGTCTTACAATTTTTATAGCTCGCGACAAGTTTCTGATTCCGAGGTCTTGTCGATACCGAAAAAGGGTAGGCGAGAAAAAGTCCCCGACCTTCCCTTATTTTATTTCCTTTACCCCGCCGATCTATTATACCGGCAGAGGGAGTCGCGGCTTCTGGCGCTGGTCACGATCGGCCTCGGCCAGCTCTTATCGTTCGGTGGGCGGGCCTAGTTTCGCGCAATCGATTCTCTTACGACGGCCCGTTGGACCCGAAGCGAGGACGGTATCCCACATGTGTCGAAAATGCCTCATCGTCCTCGGATCCATAATAGTGTTAAGTATGTTACAAAACAAATGCGACTTATTCGATAATGTACACAATATATAAATCAAGAAATGAATTTTTCTTTAAATTATATTCAGGCATATAATATTACAAATTTCGCGTTTGTCTTAAAATACAATTTGAAATTATAATATACTTAATTCTAAATGTCCTTCCGAAATATAATTTTATCTTATAATGTAAATAACTCTAATTTTAAAGTTCCTTTTTATGTATTTTATTTATTTTTTCTATCATTGACCTCTCGATCATTTCTCTTTTATTTCCAACAAGGAAACATCGTGTTTCAGATGCGGGCGTCTACAATTGGCGCTCTGTCTATACTTTTTTACCCATCGAAAAACACCTTTTTCGAACGACGTATTTTCCGGAAGATTAAGGGTCTCAGATCGGTCGAGATGTTCCTTAGTCCTTCTTGCGTCGATAATTATCTTTTATTTGCTTATACGGGTATCCCCGTCTTGCGTAGACCATACATATCATTGTATAATATCATGGTCTCCCATGCACTTATCCATACTTTTTTTTCTGAGCACTACTTGTTCCGAACCGCAACAAGACTAACTACGTCGGGCGGGACGACGAATTAGACAGGACCTCATGCGGCCGAACGTGAACGCAAGCCGCAGCATGTGTTAAACAGAGAGGGTGCATTGGGACTCACATATGTGCCCCGCGGAACCCCCGCAGGGTATGAACCTACTAAACGAATGTGCCCCGCGAGAGTCTTGCGGGATATGAACCTCTTTAAACGCACGGTACCATGGGAGCGAGTGAAAGATGTCGAAACGGGCAGGAAAGACAACGAATAGGAATGCGGCGAGCATAGGGAACCCATCGGCGGAAGGAAATGCACAAGACAGGAGGATGAGTTTTCAGGGACCTACAAGGATAAGTGAAGAAGACAGCAAACACGGGTGAGTTCTAGAGGGGGGAGAGACAACAAACCCGGAAGAAGACAGTGTGTGGGTCAGTACGCTAGTTACCACGATTACACGAGTACGTATCGTACGGAGCCAGCCCACGAAACACGACAAATAATCGACCAGATTCAATTCCGTTCAATTTAAATTTTAGAGCGAAGACACCAACTGTTCGGAGAAGTATATGCGGGAAAGATCAAAACCGTAGTTACAGCGCCCGGAGCCCGTACACCAAAGTTCTTGTATACACAGCGGGGGAATTTAACTGCCACATAGACATAAAACGATATATTTGTCGACGCCGCAAGCCCTGCACGACCACGTATTCGCGACCCGGCATCGCCCATATCCTGAAGACGCGCGCGTTACTCACACCACGACAGCACGACACACGGAGACGCGCTCCACCACTTACAAGCGACAACACAAATAACGTACGGATTAAAAGGTGCGAGGCTTCCCTCTACCTACAACAGCTGCTACTTGTGCGTACGGCGCAGACACGACACCTCAACGAGATGAAGCACGATCGACGCCTACGCCTGCTCGGGACCTACATTACCGACACACCCAATAAGTTGAATCATGGAAGAGAAGCGAAATATCTCAAAGACAAGGACACAGGACGATTATCAAACTATACAAGTGCTTTATAAAACATTAAAGAGTAACAACTATAACTCGACCATCAATAAATAAACGTACTTACTACATATAAATCAAGGCCTAATTAATTACCACCTATTCTCCACTCACCCCTCGTAATAGTCTTATTTAATCCGCACACCGATCAGGAATACTGTTGATACGTGGGAATTATTATAGACTGCGGGAGGAAACCAAACTCGCCCAATAGTTAGACGAGTGAGAAGGTGAAGGGGATGAAGGAGGTGAGGAAGTGAAGGAGGTGAGGGTGAAGGGGCACGAGGCCAGGGAGAGAAAAGCGCGTCGAGCACCGTGGGGAGGGAGTAGGATAAGGTAGGAAGAAAGTAGGGCCTAGAAGAGAGGGAAAACCGTCCACGCCGTAGGGAAACCCGAAGAGGATTGGCGGAAAATGGGAGGGAGGGTAAGAAGCAACGCAGCGAGACGACACTGATGGCATGAAGGGGGGGAGTCAGTTCTTTCCCAGCCACCACGGGAAGCTTTCGCGCAATAAAAGCCCTTTACAAAAGACATACGCATCTTCGCAAATAATTAAAATAAAAGAACGATCGGCGAGCAGCGCATCAACCGTGAGTCGAGGAGCAGCGATCTTTCATCGCAACTCCGTGAGCCGTGGCCGCATACACGCGAGTGAGGCGAGCACGAGGTCCACGTTCGAAAGGCCCGCGACCTGGCCGACGTTACCGCGCCCCCGCAGGGAGAAACATCACGGTACGGCCGTGAGTGACCGTGAGAAGTCGCGAGGCAACGCGGCATCACCGCAGCGCGGTGAGAGGAGGCGAGGAGGCAAAGGGGGGAAGCGTCACCTTGACGACGTTATCATGAGAAGACGCGTCGTCCGCTATCTTGGCGACGCCTGACGTCAGCGGTGACAGCAGCATCATATCGGCGCAAAGCCCGTCGCCAGAGTTCGACATAACCCCAGTCGAAGTATTCACCGCGCAGGTCGGGTTCGAACGTCGCCCGAGGCAAAGTGCGGGATGTTCGAACGTGTGACAGGGGGAACGGCTCGCGCGAAATAAAGGCAAAATGATTACAGTAAGCTCGCCGTCGTTCGGTTCTGGAAATTCTTACCGGCGACCCGTCCCTGATTCGCCCACGTTTTTTATACATTACTTTTATACATTGTAATAAATAAAAATGTGCAAACAACACATCTCAATAAAGCGATTATTGGACGACAACCCGACAATAACTGCTCCCTCATCCTATGCTTCCCACGCGACCCTCACGTTACGTAATAGGAATTTTAACGCACCACACGTCCAACTGGGATAAAAATATTTCATCCGTAAATCTTTGTGTTTATAATTTTAAAGTTAGAATTATGATGTATATGTTAAAAGAAATTATAAGTAATTATTTTAAATAATTTAATATTTATTTGAATTTGTGAATATTAGATAACATTTTCTGTTTAACATTCGTTTATGTCTAGAATATAATGCTAAATTATTTGAATTTGAAGAAAATTATATTGAAATAATATTTACATTGCTGGAAAAAGTAATAGTTACTTAAAGTTGATAAGAAAAGTAAGGAATAAGAAAATGTTAAAAGTAAGGAAGATAGCACTTTGTAACAATGTATACTAAATTAATTATATTCTAATAACTATAAAAAATTAAATAAATAAAGTCTACTTTTAAAAGTAGAAATAAAATTATGTAATGGGCATAAATATATCATGTATTACTGTATCTAAAAATAATTTGCTGTTTTAAATTTTATGACAAATAGAATTTTAAAGAAATATTAAAATATCTTTTTTTTATTTCTTTATATAACTTTTATTAACTTGTTTAATTTTATATATTTATAAACACCCACAACCACCTGCACACTCATCCACACACACGCACACACACATACACACACACACACACACACACTATATTTATTTTAATTTATATAAATTATAATTGACTTATTTTTACAATTTTTATTATTTAATAAATAATTAATGAAATACCACAAATTAAATAAAATTATTATATTTAATCCTTTCATTTGGATAATTTACCTATAATTATATTTATATTTTTAATAAAAAATATTATTTTATTAAAAAAAATTTTTTTCATTAAAATATAATTTATAAGATAACAACCTATCAGTAAATTTATTTTAGTTAACGCACTAAAATAGCCCTTGAAGATATCTCTGTTGATTTTTTAACATGTATTTTAGGTATACTTAAGCATTTAAAAACTGTTAAAGTATCTTCTACAAACTTTTCTATCATCTGCTCTGTATGTTTTGGTGTTGGCACTATTCTTAATCTTTCTTCCCCTTTCGGAACAGTAGGATAATTTATTGCTTGAACATAATGACCTTTTTCTTTTAATAATGTATCTGCAATCTGACTGCAGATTAGTGGATCTCCTATCTTTCAAAAACATGTAAGTTATGTATATAAAATATTTTATAACATACTTTACCAGACACTTATAAAATAATCATATATTTACTTTTATTGGAATAATATGTGAGCATGA
Source organism: Ceratosolen fusciceps (assembly GCA_018883505.1). NCBI lineage: Eukaryota > Metazoa > Arthropoda > Insecta > Hymenoptera > Agaonidae > Ceratosolen > Ceratosolen fusciceps. The sequence continues at coordinate 964,745 of RCIC01000030.1, read as the reverse complement.
AGGAATAACAGGAAGTCCAGCAGCAATCAGATTAGACTTCATATATGCAACTTTTTTTTGATGAACTGATCGTAATGCTCGACCTTCATTCGATGAAAGAATTTGTACTGATGTTAAGGCTCCATAAAGAACAGTTGGTGGCAATGATGTAGTGAAAATAAAACCTGCTGCATAACTTCTAATCAAATCTATTAATTTTGCTGAACTAACAATATATCCTCCTACATTCCCAAAAGCCTTTCCTAATGTACCAGAAATTATATCCATTTTATGAAGGCACCAGTCTCTTTCACCGATTCCAGCTCCTGAAAAACCGTATAAGCCAACAGCATGTACTTCATCAACAAATGTCAATGCACCATATTTATGAGCTATATCACATAATTCTTCATGAGGTGAAATATCACCAGACATTGAATAAACAGTTTCAAAAGCTACAATTTTTGGAATCTTTTTATCTACATTTGATAATAATTCTTCTAAATGTGCAACATCATTATGTCGAAATATGTGTTTTGGAACATTGCTATTTTTAATTCCTTGAATCATAGAAGCATGATTGCCTGCATCAGAAAATATATGACAACCTGGTAGACTTTTTGCTAAGGTAAATAATGTTGAATCATTAGCTACAAAACAAGAAGTAAATAGAAGTCCTGCTTCTTTTTGATGTAGTAATGCTAATCTTTTTTCTAACATTTCATGACCCACAGAATTACCAGAAATATTTCTAGTACCACCAGCACCAGCTCCATATTTATTTAATGCATCATGAACAGCATTAAGCACATCTGGATGTCGAGACATTCCTAAATAATCATTTGAACACCATACAATAATAGATTTTTCTCCCCAAGAATATTCCATAGCTCCTGGAAATTCTTGTACTAAGCGATTTACTTTTTTAAAAACTCTAAAATTTAAATTACAAATAAAAATATATTTTACAAAGAATTAATATAAATAATTAAAGATTTTTTTATACCTATAAGAATGGTCTTTTTTTTTGCACATGATTTGCTCATGGAAGAAATCCTCATATTGAAAAATATTATGATTTTTTGAATTGTTTGTTAAGTTAATAACATCCTCTGTCACGGCTGGACTTGCTTCTTTAATAGTATCAAGCTCTTTAGAAAGAAATGGACATTTATTAGTACTCAGATTAGGTATCATATCAGTAGTATCAATCGTAGTAGTATCAGATGTGATTGAGTCAGCCAGTTTACTGAATAGCCTAGACATGACAGGACAGTATTGTCTGTAGTTAGCAATAAATGAGGCTCCATAGTTTCGAATATAATTAGCTGACAGACGAGTTAAAAAAGGACAGGGCATCTTACTTCCTAATAAAAAATTGTGAAATTCAAATATTTTTTAAAAGATCAAGAAAGCAAAAATGCAGCTCTCACCTGTGTATCTAAAACGGCAACTGTTATGTAACAAATAATATCTGATTAACTGTGGGTACAAAAAATTTATTATTTAAGTATTTCTTTATGCATACTAATAGAAAAAAATTTATTAGAGTAGTGCCAATATGTAGTAAAGAATTTAAAATTAAATGCTAAATTTTTAGGCAACATTGCTAAGATAATGACAGATAGTATGATAAATGTAATGATACATAAAATTGTGTGAGTATATTTCTTACCTTGATGAGATAACACTAAAAAACAATTGTAAAATTTTTTCTAAATTAATTAAAGTAATTTAATTATAAGAAAGTCTATTAATGGTTAAACTATACTTAACCATATGAGATTCAAGAAACATAAGAACTTGGGTTGATAAGTAAAAAAATATATATTTTCATTTTGATTGAACTTTCGCAAAATCTTCTAACTAAATTTGTATTAAATAGATTAGATACACTCAGATTACTATATAAAAAACAAACGTTGCTTACATATTCTAATAAAAATTAATTGTTCAAGGTATTCGAATTACTGTTATACTAACATTATTATGTATGCAATCTAGATGCATATCGTACGGACACGTTTATATTTCGTTGACAGAATTTTAATTAAACTTCATTCAAATCAATTTAGTTAAATATAAAGTAATATGTTTATATAATTCAATTATCGAATATGAAATATATTATATTTAATTATAAACTATCAACAACTTAAAAATGAGTAAAATAATTCTAAATTTAAAACATAACAAAATAAACTATTTATAAAGTAATCAATAATGTGTTATAATTTACTATTCATGTTAATCTTAAAATAACTAATACATTTTAATATAAGTCGAGTGATATATTAATTTTATAATTACACTTGTCTATTTTATTGATTTAGTTTAAAATAAAGTTTACATTCAATGCATTACATATTTAAAAGATAATCTAAGAAAAGATGATTGATCATTTAACATAATTTGAATATTATAAAAAAAGCATAAAGGGTGTTAAAAACTTTAATATAATTATTAATTTAAGTTCTTTTAAACAATCTTTTAATTTATAAAAATACAAAAAAATTAAATTTTTGGATAATAAATTTAAATTTAAATTTATTTTTTATTATTAGCTTATTTATAGATTTCACTTATATATATTATTTTTTTTTAAAAAAAAATTTAGATTATAATTGTAAATGATAATAAAAAAATAATAAATATTAAATTTGTATGAGGTATATGTTATAAATAAGATTGAATATAAAATTATAATAATTTAATAAGATACTTTTCCAAAAACTGTCCAAAAAGTTATTGTTACTAAAAAATCGTATTTTATATTAATTGCTATTATTTTTTTTATGTAGCTTTATTAAATTCCTATGTTTAAACATTTATTTTTATAAACATTATAATCTGACAAAACAATTTATAATCTGTTCTAAACTATTCATATATGAGCCATATATTTATTGTTACATAATTTTTTCCAGACCATTTTATACATTAAATAAAAAAATATATTACTTGCTTTATTTATGAGACCTTCAAAATAATTTATAAAATAAACATAATTATAAAATACATATAAATAATACCGAAGCCTATATAGTATATTATATCTTCCAAGAATACTTTTTAAAATCAATTTTAATTTAGCGCGTTATACTTTTTTAGTGTGTTACATAATTCTTAATAGTTACAAATTAAAATATATTTTAACTAACATAATATATGTTTTGACTTTTAAACATAAGATGGAAATTATAAATATAATTTTAACTAATAAATTATTGTGAATATCCTATAATAGATTAATTTTTTTATCTTCGCCTTTTTAAAGCTAAATTTTAATTTTATTTATTTATTTTTAATTTTAATTGGTCATTATTTCATATAAAATGTGTGCTATTTAATCAGTTCAACAATAAAAAAATAAGATGAATTATAATATAAGTTGTGCATTAGTCTTTCATCACATGAAGGGCAAACACTGTAATTAAAAAAATAAAACTATGTTATAAATAGAAAAAAATTTTTCAGAAAAAATTAATTTCGAACGTGGTAACTGTTCATTAAATTTGAAAAACATTTGTTAAAAATTTGAAACGTGTTTTTGTTAAGTATTAATTATCCCATAATGTTAATTATTTTGCTGTATTGCTTAACATAAATTAAAATTTATTTATTATTTATTCTAGTACTATTAATACATATATTGTATTAATATTTTTGGACTTCATATATTACCATAATAGTTCTATTAATAAAATGTTAAATATTAAATTTTAATCATTAAATTTTAATATTAGTATTTAAAATTCAGTAATAAATAATGTAAAATATTTATATAATTTTTGTAATAAAATCTATATTTTTATAAATAATAGTTAATAATATTAACTTATATAGTATATGTAAGATAATCCAACTAAAATTTATAAAGTCAAATATTTTTTAATTAAAATTTTTATATTATTTTAAATAAATAAAACTATTAATAAATAAAACTATGAATTAGAAATTAATAGATTTTTCTCATAAATAACATAAAAGCATATATAAATACAGGAGTACTAATCTTAAACTAATTCTTTATATATTTATATTAGTCATTTTTATTTGACATTTATTTGAAATATGTCATCATAAATATATATTTAAAAATTTATTTGAAATCATATAAATTCATATTTTGATAAATCAAAATAATATAATAGTTAAAAAAAACAATCATTAAAAAATAGTCGAGAATTATAATAATTATTATTAATGTTTTAAAAAGTAAAAAAATATTAATAAAAATAATTTGTAATAGAAAAAATATACCTATTTACCATGAAAGTTCTACATTTTTGTGGATAGTGATTCATGTTGAATTACAAAATGAATTACAAAGAATTAAACTAAAAGTAAGCAAAACTTCTCAAAATAAATGACAAGTAAAAAAAGAATTAAAACAAAACTAGTTGTAATGTTCTACGTGTTCTCTGTGTGATCAAGCAACTAACTAGTGATGCACGTCAGTTTCTAAACTACAAGTCATCGAAAAAGGAATCGCTACGCGCGTGGGGACACAATTATTATTTCTTGCAAACTCATCAACCAAGTTGATCAAGTGCTTACGATTCACATAGTTCATCTTCATTTGCTACAATGCACTTCAAATAATTTTTTTACCATATCTAGATTGAAAAATTATTAGGGATTATTGAAATTTTAATAATTTTATATTGATAGTCGTAATTTAAATAGTTTATAAATGATTTTTGTTTGCTTATAAGAATATTTATAATCATGATTTATATTTTTATTCAAACTATTACAATTTAATGCATATTACATATACATAAGATGTAAACATTCTTGAAAGAAAATATATTATTATTTAAATAAAAATACAATTTTTATTATCAATATAAATCGACATAAATATTAAAAAATATTCAATTTTTTATATAGATTCCTAATTTTCAAGTAATAATTTATGAAACATTTATTATTGTATTATTAAACTTTAATAACTTAAATTAAAATAAATAATTTCATTGTATGATATAATGGCAGATTGTATATAAAGAAAGTATAAGAATCATTTGCCTATAAATTATTTTAAATATAAATAATTTTGAGTAAATGTTTTATATGATATAAATGATACATTCATTATTTAATACAAGTTATCTTATTGAAATAAATCAATTCTTTTAAAATGAATTTTGTAACTGTCCCTTGCGGTGATACGATATTATATTGAAAATAGTTAGTTTTAAAATACTATATTGGAAACTATTTAAACTACTTATTTTTCGTTATTGATATTTTAAATAATATCTTTCAAATAAATAAGCTTACTAATGATTCAATCCCTTACGTCCAGATTTTTTCTCAATGTATAAAAGATACGAATTTATTTATTAAATATGTTATAACACCAATAAAAATATTACATTAATTATTTAATATCTTATTCTTAAATTTCAAATGTTCGAAAAAATGGCATATAATAAATAAAATTTACTGATACTTATTTATAATTTTAAATTTAAATATACATTTAAATGTTTACAAAACTTTTCAATTTCAATTAGTAATCAATTAAAATAATTAGTAATAAAAATATATTCAAAAAATGCGAATATTAACATTATTAATATTATTGTATAAATTATATATTGTATCTATAAATCTTATGTTAGAATATATATTGCATGATAATGTTATACAAGTTCCAGAAAACAATTTACATATTAATCCTTGCAAATACCTTTACACTTCAAATGTAATAAAATCAAATTCGTATTAAAAAAAATTATAGCTCAAGAATAAAGTAATATATACATATATATTAGTTTAGAGTAATATATATATTGAGATGCGAGTAATGTACATGACAATTTTTTATAGCATAATATCATCATAGTGTTATCATAAAACGTCACGATTCCCGTTACAAGGTCTATTATTACGTTGTACCAACAAGTTTATAAATATAATCATATATAATAAATAATAATTACACTAATTTATATCAACTATAATATTTTTTAGCTCAAATAGTCTTTAATAGTAATAATTCTGTTAAAATCAAGTATAACTTGCAGTTTATAATACGGATAAAAATTTTACTTGTTAAAAAGCTCATGAACATATATTATTCACGTTAATTACCGAATTTATTATACATATAAATATTCAAGAAATTTATCTTTTACAAATTTATTTTATAGTGAGTATTTTTCTATCATTTCTATAAAATAAATTGTCTTAAACTGTATAAGAAATTGCTTTAAAAATACACTATTTAAAATCGTCCCGAAAATATTATAATTTATATTAACGTTCTGAATCTAAAATATGATGGATACATGTTATAAATAATTAAACTAAAATTTAAATAAAAATTTTCCTATTAATTTATAGTATAATATACCACTTATGGTGTAAACTGATCATAAATTCTTCTATTTTTAAGTTTGACTAAAGTCAAATTAACTCCGAATCATTATTTATTCTTTAGTTTATTCTGCATTTAAAATATAGTATATTTCTTCATCTTTATTACAAGATTCTTTATCTTTAAAAACAAGATTATTATTAGTAGTAATTTTTATAGTAATAAAAATTACTCTTAATTGCAGAATTAAATTACTAATTACTAGAATAAATACAGAAATAAATACAGAAATAAATACTAATTACTAGGTAAAATATAAATTGATTGTAAATATTTTTATTTTAGTTATTAATAAAATAAAAACTTTATACATTATTAGGGAAAAAATTAATTTTTTAACTTTAAATAAGATTCTATAAATTATCTATATTTAATTTTAAAAAATGTAATTAGATCAATATATAAGATTAAATGTATTAATTATTTATATAATAAAGAGCATCAAATATGAGTAAATATTTATTTAACATTTTAAAAACTATTCTTTGAATTTTTGTAATATCACTTTTTTCAATTATGTATTAAATGATTTATATTAGCAATAAAGAAATATAATATAATCTCGTTAATAAAATGATATATTAAATAGTTTATTTTAATCACCTGTTATTAAAAAAAGTATTTGTAAATAAATAATAATTATCAGTATTTAATTTTTGTTTTTTCGTATATTTTATATACGAACAGTAAAAACTTATATCACAAATATTATAAATATATATTTTCTTATAACACTCCTACTATTTATAATAAAAAATGTAATATAATTTAATACTATAATAATAAAATATAATAATCTTCAACAGTTTAATTGTATTTTTAAATAGTAATTATGTAAAGATTGAAATTTAAAAGTTTATTATTAATAACAATAATTTATCAAAAAGAATTTATATGAAAAAAGGAATTATATCCTTTATAAAAATAAATGATAATTTTCAATAATTTCTTAGTTTAATAAATTACGTTTTTTAAATATTTATATATTTAAAGCATTTTATAATCATTTTAATAGAAATTGGATGAATCGTAGCTTATATATTCATTAAAAACTATCATAAAAATTAAAATAATTAAATAAAAAATAATAAAATAATAAAAATAAAGTAATAAAATAAAAACAATAAAAATAATAAAAAAAATTACTAGATTATTTAATTGAAATAATAATTAAATTTATAAAATGTTGAAATTAAAATGTACTGATTGCATATAAAATGAAAACGATTTCAAAACTTGAAGCTTCAAGATTATTATATTTATTTATCTTCGCCATGTATAAAACATTAATAAATGTGAAGTACATGCAATAATATTATTTTTGGAAATTAATAATAAAATTAAAGATCAAAATTTATTTTGTATACATAATAATAATTAGCAAGTCTTATATATATATATATATCGATTTGAAAATAATAATAATAATCTATACAGAATTGATATTATGTGAAAGTAATAATATGAGTCCAACAAATTTAATTTTTGTTGTACCACTGTTTGATACAAAAACATGATTATTGGTTCAAGTATACGTATAAAAATCTTTAATTTAATTATAGTTTAATTTCAATTACTTTTAAAATTAACAATAAATTAAATAGTATCAATTTGTGCAAAAATGACTAATTTTTGTATTACTTTTTGACGGCCTGTTCAATAGCTATTGCCATGATCAATTTATATATATCACTATTATTTTTATTTCTTTTCTCACAACCATATTTTTTCATTGTCTCTGCCTTCGATAATTAGATTGATCGTGAGCCTGCTACAGATATTTACTATTCTCGAAACTCTGCATACATTTATTTCTCATTAACTAAATTCATACACTAAGTAGCATATAAAAATGATAAAACTTCAGTAGTAATTACATATTTTTAATATTTTTATTTCTTTTTGTTATACATATTTTTTGTCTTTTACTTTCATTAATAATGTTTTCTTCATAACTACACTAAAAATATATTTCGCATCTTTCTTTCTTTCTTTCTTTTACTATGATTTATTTAAAAAAATGGGTTAAGAATAATACTTTGATAGTGAATGCAACAAAAAAAAGAATAAATGTATTTATTTGTATGTGAATGATTTATTCTTTTTCATTCTGTTGTTTTTATTAAATCACAATTCATATTTCGTATATTTATTAGTTAAAGAACATGCTATTAGTATAGAAAAATTGCCAATCTAATAACACGGTGCCGGTCTAAATAGTGTGTTTTATATCTTAGTTTTATTAAATTAATAGCAAAAATATTTATGTGTATAATAAAGAATAAATTATCCTTATTTAACCTTTAATGCTCGTGTTGTATGGGTTATTAATATCTTGTTTTTATTCCAATAACTTTTAACTTTCTTTTAAAAAAAATTAACGAATTAGTATTTTGCGTGCTCGTTGTCTCGTAGACCGAAGTGAGTGCAAGGGAGATGAGGATACGGGGATCGGGAAGTCGAAAGAAATAAGTGCGGTTACTCTTTTGTTTACTGTTTTTTGGGCGAAGTACATAGGCGGGCGTCTCGTGGCTTACTGGCCTTTTTGTGTTCGCCAAGCATCCACTTCGAGAGGGCAAAGGTCGCTTTTCCTTCCGATGACCCAAAGTGGGGAGAGGCAGCCTTCGAGTGCGTTTACAGTTACAGCGCGCGTGCACTGCGAGTAATTAGATCCTAAAACTATCCCTGTTAAGCGTACGAATATTTTTGGGTTAGCTGGGGAAGTTACATTTCCCTGCTTCATCTGCCACAGAGGTATCTGGCCTGATACAATCCCTCCGCGTAGAGCTCTTCCGAATTATGACTGTGATCTCGGTGACTCCCTATAATGTATATATATATGAAGGTGTACCCAATAAATAAGTTATAAATAATCTTGTGTTTTATAAATATCAATATCCCAATAAATAATCTTTCTCTTTACATATGACTTCAAATTTCTTATTAAACTTTCTAATATCATGATATTCATTATTCTAGCTACACTACCTGCTAGTGTTTTTTTTTTTAACGAATACCATTTTTGCTATTTTTACGCATATTTAGAGCTTTATTAATAAAAAATAAAATTAATGAAAATAAAGACATTATATATATATATATTTTTTTAAACTCAAAATCAAATAAATTCTATAAAACTATTATAATTCTATTTAATTACTTGAAAATCATTACTTAATAGTTAAACTACTAATATAAATATTTATCGGATTGAAGCTTCGATAACATAATCGGGTATGGAGAGTAATATTTATTATCTCTTTCCACTATAGTGGATGTTTAGCTCTTTATTATGATTTATTTTATTTATATATTAATTTTTATATTTTGTATATTACATTGTTTATATAACATAATTTAATAATTAAAAGAAGTTATTAATTTGTTTTTTTGTTGTTATTTATATTCATGTTTTGTTTTTTTTTATAATTTTTAGTTATCATGACATTTTTAACTTGTAGTAATTACATTAATTTTCGACACATTTTCTGTATTGCAAATAATCAGAAATATTTAATGAAAAATTCATCCATTATTGTTGAAAAACTTCAAGCTTTGAAAGGTATTTATTTTATTTAATTAAATTTTTGTTATTATTTACAAATGATTGGGATCGAGATCTCTGCTGTCCTACACACGAAGACCAACGTTTAACTTATATTGCACCAACTATAAAATTAAGCATTTGATATAAAAATAATGAAAAGGTCATGAATGCGGAAGAGCAAAACAAAGAAAAAACGAAAAGTAGTCAGAACTTTAATGAGATCATGTTTGTTGGCACTACTTTGAAATAAGAGAAGTGTATGTAGAGTTTTATCGAATGTCGATTCCGACGTGTCCTTGTAAAAGTTCATGTGCATAAATGCTTTTCTCTGCGTTTCTTATCCGATCCATTTATTCGATACTTGGTGCTATTGTAATTCTAATATGATATTGTGCACATTACGTGGAGTGACGTTTGTAGTCGGCTAGACTCCAGTGTTCTCCAAATAATAAGCAGATTGGATTGGGGCACGAGACCTGATTGAGAACAAAGTATCTCTTGAGCGTGAGGGTCAATTGAATAGTCCTAAGGTTCAGGACTACATCACGGAATCGTCGCGACCACGAGTCCGTAACGTAGCTGTACATCTTCTACAAAAACCTCTCTCTACAAAGAGTTCTCCATTGTGTTTAGATCGGATTGAATCTAACCAGTAAAATATTTTTTTTTATTCCCAGAACTTCTTGACTTTTTCGAGACCATTCCTCTACCTACGCGTTATAAAAAACAAAAGAGAAAATTTAGTCTAAAAAACAGAGAACAATCGCAAGACGTTCTTTCGTTGCAGTGTTATCAATGTTAACCATAAGTATTTTAGTTATTTAAAATAAAATTCGTTATAGTTAGTTGTCTTAGTTAATTAGAATAGTATTCGTTTTAATACGTATAATTGTAATTTATCATAAAATTCAGGGTGTGAATCTCAGAGCGAGTTCAAAGGAGTAAAATCTTGCTTGTTCTCTGAGTGGTGGTGCCGTAAAATAAGGTAATATGCTAATGAAATTTTTTAAGATATTGATACTCCCTGATTAAGAAAAATTATTTTACAACTGAAAAGCTAGAATATTGGCTTTAAAAAAGAATAAATTAAATATTTAATAGTAGTTACTATTTATTATTTTAAAAAAAATCAAAGTTTATAAATTAAACAAGATCATTAAATATTTATAAAAATTTAAAGCTTATAAATGATAAAAAAAATTATCGTGTTAAAAAAATAGAAATATTTGTACTATCAACTAAAAATAAAATAATATTTTAATAACACTTTGTAAAAACCGATTTGCGTTTTTTTAAAGTTATAATTGATAAAACTTAAATAAGTTTTTATTTTACCGTTTATTATTTTACTAATAGCAATTTAAAATATAAATAGAATATTTTACAATAAAATAAACTTTACTTATGTGGAATTAATAATGTACAATAATAATGCTTTTGTAAAAAAATATTATATTTAGAATATAATATGTTTAAAATATGAAATCAATACTTTTGGTTTCTCATTGTAATTTTTTCTTAACATTAAAATATATAAAATTCATTATTCCAATTATTTTATTTTACTATATGCAAAACTATTTTTTTGATTAGTAATTATTATTAAAATAAAGACGAATCAAGAAAAATTATTTCAAAAAGAAATAACAAAAATATTATTTATTTTATTAAGATAGAGATACTTAATTTTATATTATTAAGACATTATAAAACTTATTTATAATAATGTCTTGTATGTTTTAATTAAAATTTATTTATATATATATATATATATGTTTAGTGAGAATGAACTTGTTTTTCTATAATATTTAATTTCATTTAATAGTACTATTACTGACTTTGACAGCATGAGTGGTAACACAAGGGGAATCGAACCTGAGACACGCGATTGAGCCACGCGGGAGTTCCGCAGAGTAGGAAACCCGACGATTTGACCTCGCGATGATATCTGTGGAATGAAACCACGGTGATCCGACCTCGCGGAGACGTCCGCGAATTGAAATATAACTATTATTGGACCTCGTGTGGCCCCCCCCCGTGGGGGGGGTGAGATCCAGACATCCGCTGCAGTAGACGTATCACAACTCTGCCACTACGGCGAGGGGGAGCGAAACGTCGCGCGAAGACGGCATCGATAGACTCATAGCCGTGGCAAATTGAACGCGAAAATACAGGAGGAACTATAACGAAGGACAGGGGGCCGGGATTTTGCCCGGCTATTCGGAATAAGGAAGACAACGCATAAAAAAAGTAGAGGGAGAGGAATGCGGAAGAGAAAGTGCATTCCTCTTCAAGGAAAACAGTGGGGGCGGAGGCGACTTCAAAAACAGGAAGAGGCAGTCAGTCGCACGGAAAACGCGATCCTAACCGTCAGACAGCAATAGCAACCATATCACGAGGACAAACCATCACAAGGATGTAATCGTAGATAGTCGCAAGCATATATCGCAGCATCAGTGACCCGCGCAGTTCACGATTCGTCTGTTTAGTGCAGCCTCCGCAGATCTACAGGGGGGGGGGGTCATAGCCCGAGACCAATACATTCATACAAGACCGAGCTCAACCATACGACCAACGCATTGATACAATATCGATCTCAGGGAGATTTCTTCCGATTACACGCTACGGGTGACGCCATGCATTCAAGCCATTTTCGACGCAAGGACACGGTGAAGACGGCGTTAGTTGGCACTCCGTTTGCCTTACCTCACCGAGCCACCCCTACGAGCAAAAGTAAAACTAAAAAAACTGAGCAAAACTTCGACAAAAAAACTGAGACACCGCTAAACGAACACAGCGAGCAAGTGCATTCTACTGCGCGTAGTAAAGTCGACACTGTGCACGTAGTCTCTTTTCGTCGTGTGCAACCTACGAGATAGTACAACTCAACACTCAATGGTGACGCCGTAAGATCGGGGGGAGACGAAGTGCACTATCGGGACAATACTGCACAATTCTAGTTTTAATTAATTATTAAGCAAATATTGTAACATTCTAAACGTTAGGCATATTTAATATTAGGTGAATTAACAAGATTAATCAAATATTATAGATTCTAAGTAGAGGTATACTTACTCGTTAAGTGAAACACGTTAATTTGTAAAAACTTTTAATATAAACATTTGACAAATAAAACTAATTTTACTGAGAATCTTTTTAAATCATTTCCACCTCTATCCCTATCCCACCACCGAATCCACCACGTGATCACGTGCACGGATCCGTAATAGGTACAGTCCAATAATATTAAATTATTATATCTTTAAAATATTATTAATTTGACTACATAATTGGCACAAATTAATGATATTTTTAATTTAACATATTATAGTATATATAATATGTAAACAGCAATTACAAATATTCTCTATCATGACAATGAAAATACAATATAAAAAATAATTGTTATATTTATTTAATACTTATAACTATTTTAATGTAACTAACAACCACAACATTAAACAGTATATATAAATACATAACGCAATTTTAAAAAGTATCACAGATATAAAATTAAATAATATACTTTATTAAGTTTCTTTATTAAGAACGTAATTACATGGAACATATCCTTTTTTTCCAGTTCGATCTTGTACTAACCACCATTGAGAGTTGTTTCTACTGTCATGTTTTTTTAATACTTTCAGTATTTGATTTTTTTTTATACTTAATGTTCCAGGAATTTCTGTACCATCAAAATCACATTGTGCATAAATAAACTAAAAACATTTTAATTATTTTACAAATTTAGGAATGGAAAATAAGAATATAAAAATTAACTTTATAAAACTTACGGTACAAATATTTTTATATAATTCAGTAGTTTTAGTTTTTATGTTTATAGAACTTGAAGGAACCTCTAATTTTTTAGCATTATTAACATCTAAATTTTGAAGATCAATAAAATGTTCGTTTCCAGAATTTGCATAATTTAATGATATAAGATTAATTGAAGTATTTGTACATGTTTTATTTTTACTTTCTTTAACAGGTTCCATCTCATTGATGAGTTCTAAATATTGTCTTTCTAGAAATCCTTTGAATAATCCATTATCAACAAACCATTTTGATGAATTTCCCAATGGATCTTGTGCTTTAATCACCCCAATTATCGTTCCTTTAATTACAGATAAATCATAAGAAGTTGTACCAAATACTGTTTTTGTTACTATATATAATTTATTATGAGGATATTTCATCTTCAAAGCCATTTTGTGAATATCGGACTGTAAAAAACAGTCAACAGAATTTTTGTCGATTTCTTTATAAATAGTACCATAAGTAAAACGATTTATTTGATCATAAAACATTTTGTGATTAATAAAAAAGCTGAATAACATATCTTTCATTGTGATTTGAATTGCATACTATAATAGTACAAAAATATGTATTATAATAATGGAAAAATTTTAAATAATTAATACATATAATATAAATATGTACCTCAGAAATATTTAAATATTCTTTCATAATTTTTACATTATACAACTTTCGACCTTTAATAAAAATATAAATACACATGTATAAAATTTCTGTAGAAATTTGTATAAAAATTGGAAGCTCTTCTAATAATTGTTGATTTAATGCTTCAAAATTATTTTTTACTCTAGAAATATCGTCTGAAACCTATATACATAAAATGTATAAATGTTTAAATTGTTATCTTACATAAATATGGAATTTTTATTTAAATTTCATTTACTTACTATTCCTTTTTCTTTAAATTTTTCATTTTTTGTAATTGCATAATCATAATCTAGCATCTTATCATGGCGTTTATTAATTAAAAGTTCTGGACCAGCAAGTAATGTTATTAAAAAATTTAATGGTGGTAATACATATATTTCAATATAAGTTTTTAGCTGCTTAAGAAACCTAAATCTGATAACATTCCTTATTTTTTGAAGTTGCAAAATTTTATCATTAGATACTCCCAAAAAATATTGAATCATATGTTCAGTAAGAATTTCACTGCATTGAGATTCATTATCTAGGTAAGAAACGCACTCAACAATATCTTTTAAAAATTGTTTCATAGTTTTTTCAAGACATATAAAATCTTTTTCCAATTCATCAAAATAATTATCTATTGGTAGACTAGTTAAACCTAATGTTACAGAAAGTTTTGCACCTAATCTAGATGACTTTTTTGCAAAAGAATGCATATTGAGATTTGCCATTTTTGATATTAATGTATTATTTGAATGTAAATACTTTGAAGCTAGTTCTCTCTTTCTTTTATATTCATTAATATATCGCGCTACATCTTCCATTACTTTCAATGCTTCTACAACTATCAATTTACTAGGATGATCATCTTTGGTATACTATTTTAATTTGAAATAAATATTGATACAATACAAAATGGCATATATTAATTTTGTTTTTTTAATAAAATAAAAATAATAATACTTTAATACCTTCAATAATTTATTTAATATTAATGAATATTTTAAAATTCGTTGCACTGGTTTTATTAAAATTGAATGCATACCAAAACAAGCGACTCGTAGTTGTAATGCTTGGACTGCTTTATTAAAAATTTTCATAATTTCTTTATTATTTTCGTACTACAATTTATTAATATTTAAGGATATATTATTTTAATTCTAAATTTTTAAAAATGTTATAGAACATAAAAATTACCTTCTGCAAAAGAGTTAATGACAATTCATGATTACTACAATATTTTCCATAAGCACTTCTCATCTTACCAGACATTTTTAAAAAACAAGATCCAATACATTGGCATTCATCTCTACTATCGTTCACAATTTGTTCTATTAATTCTAACAATTCTTCAGCAACATACATAATTTCTGCAATATTCCCAAATAAAGTAGTTACATCTATTCCTTTTGATGTAAGAAAACCCGGATCATGTAAGTTAAAAATTTTATAAATCATTTTCAAATCTCTAACATAATCTTTTTCTGTAAAATATAATTCTGTAATAACATTTTGTCGTTGATCTTTGATTTTTGAAATTTTTGAAAAAAGTTGAGTTTTTTCTTGTATAAAGAATGTAAGATTTTTCTGATTTTCTAATGGAATTTTATTATATACAGGTACTGAAGGTGCTGCACGGTGTGGTTCAAATAATTTTTTGGCATGTTCAATTTTATTTTTTCCATTCCTTGTTACTATAAATTTTTCTAATGCATCTGGAAAAATTAAATATGTTTGAATGTTTTATCTCTTATAAATAAATTACTTGAATAAATAACATTTTTCAATTTGACTATATCATTTGAATAATAGTTACAATATTTCACTGTAGATTATATTACCTGTAAGTATATTAACTTTTCTATGATCTTTTGATACATAATTGTTTTCTATAATTTGATTGTCATTTAGTGAGGTAGTTGATTTAATATATTGAAATTTAACGAAAGAAACAGGAAAAAGACCTCTTATATTATCAAGAATACCTTCTGCCCATTCATTATCAATATATTTGATTAATTTAATCACTTGTCCTGCTTCAAAAGTTAATTCGTTTGGATTCTCTGCTGTGAATGAAAACTTTGCTATAGCAATTGGTTCAATTTTAAATTCGCCAAAATCACGAGAAATTTTATCATATGATAGTACTATTTCTGGAAATAAATTATAATTTGATGCTAAATTTCTATACCCTGTCTCAGAACTATTTGAATAGATCTTATTGGCAACTTTTTTAACTGTTGGAGGTATAAAAGGTACAAGGTCTTCTACCAATAAAGTAGATTTTTCCTTTTTATCAATAATGGCATCTTCCTGATATGTAATAAAACATTCAGGAAATATTCCTTCTTCACCATTTTCTTTATAACCTCGACACCAACCATCATCGAAAATGTCTGTAACAGTAATAATTTCTTCTTTAACTAAGTCTAATTCTTCATCCAATTGTGCTTTAAGACTTAGATTTACTGTAGCTTTTTTTTTTATCATTCTATTTTTTTAAAAATTGTCTGTAAAAATATTAATAACTTATAGTTTATGCAGTTAAAATTTGAAAGTATAAATTTTCTTGTGATTCTCTGCTTGTATATTTTATACCATAATTTACTTATGCGATACAAAGTCTTATGTTTTTTATAAAATGGATTAGATAAGTAAGTTTGTTGATATTTATTGATGAAATTTCAACCTTATGTAAATAATTTTTTAATTTTTTGTTATATATTATGTTTTGTAATACTAATATTTAACAATGATTTTATTATAAAGTAATTCTTTAAAATAACTATAAAATAGATAAATTAACATTTTTAAAAATCTAATTACTTATGTACTATTATAGTTTTCTATTGTATATAAAAAAAATAAATTAATAATAAATATCAATAAAAAAATTGCTTTTGTATCAATTGTCAATAATATAAACCTGAAAATAAAAAAGTAATATAGTTAATGTATACTCAATTTAATTATACAGTAAATATGGTTTAAAAAAAATCTGTTCAATCTAAATTCATTATTTGATACTTCAAAAAGTGTTCCGAATGTCATTCTTAAACAGAAAATCTATAACAGTTTGCTAAAATTTATTAAATTTAAAAATAAGTAGTAAAAAAGACTTAAAACATATAACTTAAAACAGAATTATAATATTGGAATGATTAATTCTTTTAAGTATTTCTTATATTTTAATTTAAATTACTTCTGTTCAATCGTGATTGTTTTTTTTTTTTTTAATTTGCATATAACTTTAAATAATAATCAGATCCAAATTTTATTCGGCATAAAATAAACGCTTATTATAAAATATATATTTAACCTACAATTGCAAACATACATCAAAAACAAACTTAGAAAATAGAAAGTTAGCTTATATTAGGTGGATTAAGTAAAGAATTATTTTTAAAATCCACCTATAAAAAATGAAACATTAGAAAATAACAAAATAAAATCTAGCCTTACGTTTATATTTCGAATTTATGATCTTTTCTGATTAGGACTTTGATTTATTGAACATTACTATTTTTTCCAAAGATATTTTAATGATCAATGCATTTATCAATTAATATATTTTTAATTATGTTTTTTTTTACCAAACTTTTGTATATCAATCAATTCTATTTTAACGCTGCAAAATTAGTTAAATGTCTAATGAACTTAATCTCATGTCGATTTCTTTAAGAATGGTTGCGCAGGTTTCTTAAACTTTTAAGAAAATATACATCTAATATTTAAATTATATTTTGTACTGTATTAATTATTGTAATTTTAAATTTATTAAATCAATAGTTATAAGTTTAATTTATTCATTATCAATTATTTGAAAGTAAAATATATATATAATTTATATTATCTGTTACATAATAATTAAAGAGTTTACTCTGAAAAGGTATAAATTAAAATTCAATTATAATCAAGAAAATAGTGAGTTTACAAGCAAAAACTAAATCAGTATATTAACTTACTTTATTTACAATAATGTAGTATATATAATAAGAACGAATGAAGTTATAAAAATAAAAACTTTTACGTTATCTTGATAAAAAAAGAGAAAAGCATAAAACTGTAACAAAAATAAATTGTAAAAAATAATAAATTAAAAAATAATATATTCGAAATAAGTTATCGAAAGTAAATGAGAAATAGAATTTTTTTATATTCTATATTTTCAGCCAAAACGAAATTAAGACTATCATACATTCTAAAAATATTTTAGAATACATCTATAACTTAATTACTATGATACTCCGTATTTTTTAATAAAATAACTTATAGCATTTATATGCTACCTTACTTATGCATAAGTACATGAAGGTCTATAGGATAGTAGAAATGAAATTAAAAGTCGCTATTCTTTATTTACTTGTAATATTATTACTTATTTATTTATTATGAACTACCACAAGATGTAAAAAAATCTCCTCCACTGGGAAGAAAGAAAAAAGCCTATTATGCACACAATTTACAATAGATAAGTATTATTATTATTATTATTATTGATCCGCTGCAAATTCAACATAATCCGTATGTACTGCATGATCAAGCTTTGGGAAGTGCGCACACAGGGTTATTTCTAACGTCTGGAGATCAAACCTGGCCGCAAGGAAACTCTCTTCATCTATTTGTTTTCTTTGTACTAGTCACCGCGAAATAGTAAAACTCTTCCAGGGAAGTCCAATTTCTTCCCCCTGGTGTTGATCCGAGTACTCTCTCACCTGCAATGAATCCAACCACCTGAACATGTTACAATGACATACTTCATTGACCAACAAAAAAACCTCGCAATTATGCAGAGGTTCCGATCTTAATCTTTGTTATCAACTAGGGGGCATACTAGGCGGTGATGGTGGGAGAAAGATAAAAGTGGCCTCGCGTAAGGACTGTAAGGAGACTACGGAGATCCGAAAGGAAAAATGAAGGGCGCAAAGATTTCGCGGGCGTTCCCGCGAAACATCATCTAGATTATCAGGGACTGGGAAGTTGGAGAAGCAATCGGTATCCGTGGGCCCTTTCATCCGGTGATGCTCGAGTTCGAAAGCGAGCATCGCTTGTTGGGAGGGATTACGCGAGGCAGGAAGCACGCTTCCTAGCCTAATACCCGAGGCCAATAAAGCAAATCAGGCCAACCACCGGGGGAAGGGGAGGCGAGTAAGGAAATAGAGAGCGTGAGCGGAAGGAGGAAGTGAGGGAGCGACAGAAGAAGGGGAAGAAGAACAGTGACACCCACGCAAACGAAAGAAAATTGGGACCAGGAAGAGGGAGAAGGTGGCCCGCGACCCCCACCAAAAGGGGGAATCGGAAAGGGATTGAAGGAAGAAAAAGAAAAGTTTTCGCCAAATTTTTTTTGGGTGTACCGATGTCAAGGAGTTCTCAGTTTTTCACGCTCCGGGTAAGAGTAAGTACGCCTTTCCAAATAAGCTCGAAAAATTGTCGCGAGGCCTAAACGAAAAGAAAAAAAACGAAAATGTAAACGAACGCGAGGGGGATCGAGAACGGAAAGGCCAGCGACGAGGGAGCTGACCGACGGCTAGATAGGGAAGAGGCAGCGAAACAGGAGGGACACCGGGGGGGAGGGGAGTTGGGGCTGCTAACTGCGCCCGCGGTCACTCCTGGATGGGGGAGGCGGCGCGGGGCGGGGTGCCCGCTTCCCTACCCAAGAAAGCATCAAGAGAAAGCAACGGAGAAGAGCGCTGGGGCTGCTATCTGCGCCCGCGGTCCGTGACGAAGAGGGCGGCGCGGGACGGTGTGTACGCGTCCCCACCCAACAGCAAGGAAGCACTGAGAGAAAGCAACGGAGTGGGAGGCGCGGGGTGGTGTGCAAGTCGGCCGAGCCAACACTAGAAGGAAGCAGGAAGGAAACGTGCCAATCACCGGGGGGAGGAGGACACCAGCGCGGGAATTAATTAGCGCCACAGGAGGGGAGGGTCGCTCGAGTCGGACACGAAAAATCGCGGGAGGATTGGCATAAAGGAAACAAGGGAAGGATATTATCATCGGCGAAAGCAGATCGAAGGAGAGGGGGCAGTATCGTTTGAACTTTCGCAAGGAATAGACGACGAGCACTACCGAAAGAGAAGCTGAGAGCAAAAAAGAAAAGATCGAGCAAATTAGAGAAGAGTAAGAAAAAAGGCAAGGAGTGAGAACATCGAAGAATGGAGGGCACGAGCGACAACCAGCAAGTGCACGAACAACTGGCACGTTTCAAAAGGTCCGCGAAACAACATCGCAGCTAACGCCAGCCTGAAGAGAAGGTGGGAGCGCACACGCACACTGCGCAAGGGACCGGGCCTCCGCCACGTCGGCGGAGATTGGCGCCAAGTTAAATTGCAACGCGGACACGTGGCAGCGTTGGTAAATACGAAACCGGACGTACCATCAAAGCTCGCAGGAGTCTTGGACAGTGAAAGCAAGTGTGGCAAGAGTTGAGCAACACAATCGGAGAACAAGGGCAAGCGACGCGACACAGGGTCGTGATCAATAAATATTTAAAGTAAGAAAAGGCGTTATTATTTCTACCTGAACCTCCCACCCCATCCCAGTGTTTAACAGTAACCGAACTTGACGTGACTGTACATTGTAAAATAATTCTAAGCGAACCGACGCGGTTGTGTATTATTGTGAAAGTAAATAAATTTACCGATTGGTCGGCAACGACGAAAAAACCCTCCCTCATCCCATACTTATCTCGCTCCGTGTTTCAGTGCGTAACAGTTATTTTAAATAAAATGTGCCATCAACAAATGCGATAAAGGACTCATTGAACTACTACATTCCACGCGATCCTCACGTTGCGTTACACTCAGTATTACACCTTCCTTCTAATATAAACTTGTTATTAATTTTAACGCTAATTTCAACAAATTCACATAAACTTATTTTTGCTTTTAATAATAAATTAATTATATATTATATAGTTAATAATAATTATTATATATGTTACGTAACGTTTGGGTCGCGTGGGATTTGTAGGGCGAGGAAGGAGTTAATGTCAGGTACCCGACCAAAAAACACTCTATTGTTTGTTTTTACACAACCTTATTTACTTCGCTAAACAATTACACGTAGTATATTTACACAAATTCCTTAACCTAACGCGGGCAAAACGAGGACAGAACGTCGTTCATGAATTTCGGAACCGAACGCCGACGAGTTTACAATGATCGTGATATATCTATTCTACACAAGCCGTTGCCACAGTCACACTTTCAAATTTCTCGCACTTTCCTTGGGTGACGTGCGCGCGCCGAGAAAATTCAAATTTTGAATTTAGCACCCATTGGCTATGTTTCGACGCCGTCCGCGCTCCTTGCACTTCGAATTCGAATTGCGTGCGCGTTTTCAGCCAGATGGCGCGTTGAGCGCGCTGTCTACCAGTTGGCGCCGCGCCACCGTTCCGCTCGCTGCGCGTTGTCCTCAGTCGTGCCACGACCCTGGCGCTGTGCACTTCGGCTGGTATTATGTCGGACTCTGCCGACGGGGGCGCTACACCGATACGACGCTGATATCAATGCTGACATCAGGCGTTGCCAAAATGGCGGACAACGCGTCCTCTCCTGCTAGCGTCGCCCAGGTGACGCCTCACCTTTGTCTCCTCGTCCCTCTCTCCTCGCTGCGATGCGGCGTTTCTTCGCTACTTCTCGCAGATCCTCACGATTGTGGCGGGATGTTTCTTCTTGCGGAGGGCGCGGCAACGTCGGTCAAGTCACGGGTTGTTTGACTTGTTACTCGGCATCGCTTCACTCGCGTGTATGCGGCCACGGCTCACGTTCTCACGCTGGAGGATCGGTGCTCCTTGACGCACACTTGATACGCTGCTCGCCGGTCGTTCTTTAATTTGAATTTATGTGCGAAGAGGCGCGTGTCTGTTTATAATGGGCTAATATTGTGAGAAAGTTTTCCGTGGTGGCTGGGAAAGTACTGACTCACCCCTTCATGCCATCAGTGTCTCGCCGCGTTGCTTCTTACCCTCCCCCCTTTTTACGCCAATCCTCTTCCGGGTTTCCCTATGGTGTGGACGGCTTTCCCTCTCTTCTGGACCCTACTTTCTTCCTGCCTTATCTTACTCCCTCCCCCCGGTGCTAGGCGCACTTTGCTTTCCCTGGTCTCCGGCCTTTTTCCTCGTGAAGCCTGCTCGCCACCCGGCGCACCCCCTCCCCTTCCGGGTTCCGCGGGTGCGGTTAGCATCGTTAGTTGCTTTTGGTGGCGTCTCGCAGGCTGATCCAGGGCTTATCCCGTAAACTCCTTCACCTGCTCACCCCCTTCACCTCATTCACTTTCTCAGCTCCTCAGTCGCTCAACTATTCCGTAAACTCATTCACCCCCTCACCTTCTGCACCTCCTCAACCCCTTCACCTCCTCACCCCCTCAGTCGCCCAACTATTGGGCGCGTTGTGTACGCCCTCCCACGCAGTCGGTAACAAAATATGTATATAATGATTTATTCTCATAAGAATGAAATTAAGACACGCGTCAAGATTTGTAAATACAATCACTTTATGGGGAAAAAACTGTAGAAGCTATAACTTAATGAGGATTGAAGCTGTTGCAGCTATAGCTTGACATATAAATATTTAATAAATTATTTACAATGATGAACTATCTTGTACTAACCGAACTTGTAATTGTACTTTTAATTTTAAATTATCTACAGGTTCAGGAGAGGGTGGGAGATAAAGTTGCAGCTAATAAATGACACCTTGGAATAATTAGAGCAAATATTATTTATTTATTTTACACCTACACAGAGCATAAAAAACCTCCTTCTTTGTAGAAGGATGAAAAAGCCCTTTACCTCTAAGTTAGCCTAACTGCATAAAAAACCTCCTTGTCTAAAGAAGGAGGAAAAAGCAGATAGCGAACTAATTTGCGCTACTGGCCAGGCGCTTACGTTTACTAAATCAATACTTATTCTACCGCTCGCTTACTATTATACTTATGAGATTCATAACAAGAAGGATTGTCGAAAGGGTAAGGACCGGCCCAATCAGACCTGACCGTTAACCCAGGCAGTCCAAAGAGATGGGTGACCGGCTGAGACAATCCCCGTTCAACTTGATCGGCAAACCCAGTACGTCCGAAGAGGGTGGCCAGGTGACACAGTCCCATGCAGACCCAGTCGGATCCTCTCGGGTGCACTCCGATACGTGATCAGGTAGAGGCGTTCCCGTACCTCCACTCTACTCCATTGTATATAGTGGACTCTCGGGTTACTCGCTGCTAAGAATTTTACTACTCTCTATACTAACTAAAATTATTAACAACGCAGACTAAGAGCGATGACGATGGTCTCGAACAATCGTATATACTTTTTAGCGATAGAGTGCTTGTGTAAAATCAAATCGTCTACGGGGTAGGTGAACCGGTACTTTGAAAAGAGGCTGCGCGGAAGTAAAGAAATCAATGAAATTAAACGCCCGAGACGCTTTATTGTAACCCTGCATCAATGTTGTCCGCGGAATGAGAAGCAAACCAACTTGTTGTCTATTCATTGACCTACTATGCGTATCCGTAACCTCTTTCGCCTGGGAAGCTCATGTTGAAAAACGAGTTGGGAAGATCATGGACGGACATCCGGACACTTACGAAATCTTATTATATTGCTTGAAACTGAACTCAAAAAAAGAAAAAAGGAAGCATCGACATTCAAAATTGCGCGTGATCTCCTGGCTAATCAATGGGCTCAAAAAATATTCGCGCGAACTCCACCTCGAAAAGGTCACCGCCTTTAATAAGTGTGATCGAAGCAGTGGAGCAATCGGGGGTGGGCCTAAGCTCCGCCTTAGCTTATAGGAGAAGACGTGCGGCAGGGATTGGCGAAAAACTGGATTTTCCTCAAACACAGTTAGGAAGTGTGCGGGGTAAAAAGAAAGCGTGCGAAGAGAGCAGAACCTCTTTGGAACACCGTAGCAAAGAAGTATATGACAAAACCTGTTGCAACCATGCCGCAGATGGTGAAGAACGGCAAAAAAGCGCGTACGAATAGGGTGAAGATGGAAGATGGTTTCGTACAGTTCGTGTAACATACGCAAGTAAAAAAAAAGTGTGGTTTCTCGTCGTTTTGTGTTAACGTGATACCTAACCGGCATTGGTGTATCCAGTCAATGAGGAGGTTGCAGAAGCAATTTCAGTCAAACCCGAAATAGTACGCTATCGCTGATGTCATAGCAAGGCGACGAAGACGAGTGTACCATTAGGAAAGATACACGCTGCTCCAACGACACTGCTGAAGTATGTGTTGAATTTTGTAGAGAAGGCGGAAGAAGTGGTTAGTGACGCGCAGCGTGACAACACGTTTAACGCCATAGGACAACGCGTTAATGGGAGGGATGCCATTAAGTAAAATGCGCACTGTTCCAGAGTCGCTGCCGAAGTGTGTGTCGGGTAACGCAGAACGGACAGCAGGAGTGGATAGTTACGCATCAGTATGGCAACGCCGTCCGGAATTCCCAAGCTACGCGTCAAAGTGATCGTATACCAGGTGTCAAAATAGTTGAATGTATCATAACACGAAAACCAGTTGATCGCGGTATGTAGCACCCGACGAAGCCTGCACTCAGCGGAGGGGAGGCAGCACAAAGAATAACCAGAGATGATAATGCTGTAAGGCGCAAGTGTTTCGCGGAAAATAAGTAGAAAAAACAATAAAGACTTTCTCCGCACAAATTAGTTGACATATTAAAACATTTTATCCCTTCTATTTGCTGCACTAAGCGAGTATTTATTGAGTGACTAGTGCCCCGCGAAATTAACAATAGTAATTAATTAGTAAAGTAAAAATTAATAAGTATTAATTTTAATATTTAATATTATTATATTAAAAAATTAATATATAATTAATAAGTAAAAATTAATATAACATAATAATAGTTCTCTATACTTTATTAAATATTATTTTTTTATTATCTTTATTAAAGATATTAAAAATCTTTATTGCAATCAAATTTTTTATCTACATTAACTAACCAATCATATTAAAATCATTTTTGCGCATAATCAGTTTAGACGTTTTACAAACTATTTTATCTCATGTTTTAATATTTGTAACCTGAGATTTTTCGTTTTGCTACTTTTTTATTTTATTAAATACGATTTATTAAATTCAATGATTGTGATAACTGTGTTGAAAATTTCATAATGTGTGAAAATATTAACAGTAATCCCTTTGCTGGGTTGTTTGCAACAGACAATGAAGTTACATCCTTTACTTCTCAGATTGAAGTATCTAGAAATACAGCTATTGAAGATGTAAACCTTGAAAATAATTATATCATAGAAGTACAAAAAGAGAATCAGTGTTTAGAAGTAATTTTAAATAGTAATGAATCTAAAATAATTGAACCACTTGGGGAATTAATTGCTGAAGTATTTGGAATAACTTTCAATTATAAATATAATACAATACCTACTCAACCACTTGTTTTCATCAATGCAGATTCAATAGAACATGCCATTTTTGAAAGATTATTATTGAAAGATCCAAATTCTTTTTTGATATCTAAAAATGATACAGTAGAACAAGATGTCGATCATCATTTTGTTCAAACGGAAATTGTTTTTTTTCTTTTTGAAAGTTACTGTAGATTACAAAAATATAGAATATGTAATGGATTCTATGATATTGTTGATAATCTTCAAATAATAATTATACGTAATATTTGCACAGCTCTACAAGAACCTGAAATTTTTATAGATCAAAAAGTTTGTATAAATATTAAAATTAAAATATTAAAAGAATTAAAAAAATTACTAATGATTCGTCATTTTTTATAATAAAAAAGTAAAAATAATTTTAAATAATATTTTAAAAATTTTAAATTATTTTGTATAGGTTTATGTACAATTTATAACATTATTTAAGGAAGGAAATGTTTGTTCTGAATTATTATCTTTTATAAATAATATAATCAAATATATGAATTTAGAAAATAAAGGATCTGAAACAGAAATCCTTAATGCATCATTTACTCCAATACTTAATATTATACATGAAGAAGTAAATAGTAGTAGTCTTCTTCTTTTCAAACAATATTGGTTTTCTATTTTACAAACATTCGCTACCATAGAACCTTTAGCAAAACTGATAATTACTCATAGTAGTATTAAAAATGGAGATGGTAATGCTTATGCTGATACATTGTTAGGATCTATGTTAAACCTTAGTTGTCTTCCAAAAACAGCAAATGAGCATAATTTTTTTTTTGATAAACCATTTCAGCAGGTAAACATATTTAAAAAATTTTTAAATTATTTGACAAATTTATTTAATTTACATAGTGTTTAATATTTTCTATTTTAGCAAAATTCAGCAGTTGATTTGAATATTTGGGTTGCATTAAATGTTCTAAATGAATCACTGTTTACAATTTTCCACACTCTTCTTAAATGTTCTCAGGAGATACGTCATTTGACTTTGCTATGGATATGTAATTGTTTGCATGCAAATGAAAATCGAGGACAATTATGGAATTCACATAATGAAATTAGTGATGATAAATCAGTATCTGATGGATTTATGCTTAACTTAGGAAATGTTTTATTAAAATTGTGTCAACCATTTTGTTCAAAAGCAAATGACATTAAGATTTTGAAAATAGATCCTACATATTGCGCTGCTCGGGTAATTTAAAATTAGAAAATTGGATAAAATTTAAAATATTTATATTCAATAAGATCCAATTTTCTTAAAAAAATATATTTAATATAGGGTAATAAAAATGAATGTTATGAGAAAGGATTACATATGACAGGCTTGAGTTCAAAAACCTGTTTACTTCCTACGCCAGAAGGAGTAAACCGCTTAGTAGCGAATTCTTTTAATTTTGTAACTGAATGTTTTTATCTTACACATTTATCACTTGATATTGGTTATCGTATAATTTTAGAAAAACTTTTTAAGTAAGTAGAAATTTATTAACTTGATTTATTAGTTCATGTCTCATTCATGTTTTTTCAGAGCAAGTCAAGATTTAGCAAGATTATATAATGATGTTGGACTTAGTAGTACTGCTGAAGTTAATGAATTTATAACTGAAAGAATGGAAAATCAAATGACAAAGTAAATTTTATTATTCATATTTTAAAAAATTGAGAAATAATTGCTACTATGTTTTTGAATTATAGGTATTTATCAATGAGAGCAAGTCTATTAACTCCTGAAATACTTAATCTTTTGGCAAAATTTCATGCAGCAACTGCTTTCTGGTTAATTCAAGTAAATATAGATGCAAATAATCATGAATTGAACCAAGATACTTACGCTCCTTGTGAATATAAAGATATTACTTTTCCTTTACCTGAAAAAGTTCCTGAAACCTTGAGGTAAGTACGAAAAATATTTTTAAATAGAAAATAAACCAATAAAACAGTATATATTTATTTGATTATTGCAGATGTATTCCTGAGTTTATAATTGAAAATACAGTTAGTTTTTTATGTTTTCTTCGACGTTGGTGTCCTAATGTTTTTGAAGAGCAAGGACCAAATTTTTTAAATCCTATTTTGACAGAGGTAGATTTTTTAATTAAAGTTATAAACATTAACTGATTATAAATTGTATAATTGGATTTACAAAATATTATTAATGATAAAATGGTTCATAGATAATTACTTTAATGGAATCTCCAACTAGACTTTATAATCCACATTTACGTGCTCGTTTAGCAGAAGGTTTGGAAGCTCTTTTGCCAAATAATGATAACATAAATAATCCAAACTCCATAGCAACTTTGGGGATATTTCAAAGACAACAACTCTTCCTCACACATCCTCATAAGCACATAGTAAATAAATGATTTTGAAATGTTTTTCATTCAGTAGTTTGTTAATACATATTTTGTCTTGTATACTTAGATTGTACAGAATTTGCTAAATGTATTTGTAAGTATTGAAATGACTGGCCAAAGTGTTCAATTTGAGCAGAAATTTAATTATCGTCGACCGATGTATATAGTAATGGCATATTTGTGGAAAATTCCAACGCATAAAAATAATTTTAAGTAAGAAAAAGAAACATTGCTTAAAATCTCATGTTTTAAGTTTTCTTAAAAACAAATTTTAATGAATTATTATTCTATAATTAATTATAGACAATTAGCTGAAGAAGCTTTGGCTAATATGGAAGCTACTCAACCACCTCTTTTTTTAAGATTTGTTAATCTTCTGACCAATGATGCTGTATTTTTACTTGATGATGCTTTGTCAAACATAATACAATTAAGACAAATGATGAACGCACGGTACACTATTCATGATTTATTACACTTTTTTTTAACAATTTCATCATTTAAAATTAATTTTATAGGGATAGTGGAGAATGGGCTAAACTTTCTCAACAAGAAAGAGAACAACAGTATTATTATTTAGAGCATATAGGAACTATTGCAAGATTTGATAATATTTTAGGCAGAGAAACTATACAGACATTAAAAATACTAACGTCTGAAATAAAATCAGTTTTTTGTCATTCTACAATGGTGGATCGCATAGCTTCAATGCTAAATTATTTACTTTTACAATTAGTTGGACCAAACAAAAAAAATTTAAAAGTTGAAAATTATTTTTTTTATATTATTTATTGATAATTAATTAATAATAAATAATATTTTAATAATCATCTTTATCTTTTAGATCAAGCATCAAAAAGAGTATGATTTTAACCCAGCACATCTTGTATTAAATATATGTCAGATTTATATTAATTTAAGTGAAAATGAAAATTTTATTCTTGCAGTTTCACAAGATGGAAGATCATATAGTTCTGAATTATTCAAATTAGCCAATGAAGTTTTAGGTAAACTAATATTTTTAATATAATGTTTAATGCGCATATTTTATAGTATAAAAAATGTTAAATTATGTTTGTAATAAAAACTTCTATTAATGAAAATACTTATATTTTTAATAGAGGGAAGTAATATTATAAATTGCCTAATGTATTTTTGTATTTTTTTTTTTAGTACGTATTGGTGGAGTTGGAATTTTAAATGATCTTGATATATTTGCAAGAAAGGTACATTTAACTGCCATCCAAAAAAAAGAAGAAGAAGAAATATTGTTAGATGCTCCAGAAGAGTTTTTGGACCCCATTATGTCTACATTAATGAAGGATCCTGTTGTACTACCATCATCAAAAGCTATAATTGATAGACAAACTATAGCAAGGTATAAATAACTTTAATAAAAAAATGTTGAGCTTACTAATAAATTTTTTAGTTAAATTAATTATATTTTAGACATTTATTGAGTGATCAGACAGATCCTTTTAATCGTTCTCCTTTGACAATGGATATGGTTACCACTGAAGGGAATCTCAAAATGCGAATAGATAAATGGATAGAAAGAAAAAGAAAAGAACGAGAAGCTTCCTATCTTAATGAATAATATGTTTACTATTATTTAAATCTGAATTTTCCAATTGTTGTTATTATTAAATTATAATTCAGTTAAATTTTTGTGATTTTATAATTCTTTATCTTATGTATATCATTTAGAAAAAAATTAATTTGTTATAATTTATATGAATGGTATAAATGAATGA
Organism: Ceratosolen fusciceps; assembly: GCA_018883505.1. Lineage (NCBI taxonomy): Eukaryota > Metazoa > Arthropoda > Insecta > Hymenoptera > Agaonidae > Ceratosolen > Ceratosolen fusciceps. The sequence goes on along the minus strand of RCIC01000030.1, from coordinate 934,844 downwards.
ATATAAAATAAATACAAAGCTATTTTATTTAATCAATGAAATCACATAATTTAATATTATAAATGTAATTTCGTATACAAAAAATTATTGTAATCCATATTTCGCTAACAATCGTTATAACTTTGATTTACTAACATTTGATATTACAGCAATGAATAACACTTGTATTTTTTCTAATTTAATATAACGAAAATACTGTTAGTAATATTTACAAATCTGCACATAAAAAAGTTATGTAAGTCTTTTAATTTAAAAATATGATTGAATATTTATTTTTAATAGTTTTTATTTTAAATTGTAACAATAGGTATTTAATCATAAAGCTGCTTGAAGATCCTTGAAGTCTGTAATGAACCAAGGTGCATGTGCCTTTACACTTTCTCGAATAATATTACCACCATAGCCTATTGCAAACAAAAAAAACTAGAAAAATCTTTCATTCATATTTTAAAGAAACTTTTATAATAACATAATAATAAAATATAAAAAATTTTACATCATTTTCTAAAAAGACAGAATTAATATTAAAATATAATTTTCTTTATATATTAATAAATATATATATATTTATATCGTTTTCAAATTTAAATTCAACAAATATACGTAGTTACATTATGTATGAGATTACACATATCAATAATTCTTCATACTACAAACCAATAAAAGCATTTGCAGGGGGACAAGCCTCAAGATCAGTAGCACCATCACCAATGTGAACAACAGTTTTAAATCCTTTTTCTTCCTTTAATCTTCTAATCACTTCAGCTTTACCTCCACTTTGAGATGTTGGTTCTTTTTCATCAAAACCAGCATATTCTCCTGGAAAATATGATTTTATTAAATTTAGTATTATGTAAAATAAGAATTTTTTTTATAGTAAATAGATAATTTCAGTATTTAGTATTTCAGTATTCGGATGCCCAGTATCGTTAACATTTTTGAAATATCAGCAATTTTTATTATAATATTAGTTTTTATTTAAAACTAATAAAATATATTAACTAATTAAGATATTAGTAAATTAAAAATATATATATATAAATGCAACTTCTGAAAAAAAAATATATATAAATACAATTTCTGAAAAAAAAAACTAATAAATTTAATTCAATATCCTTACCAGTAAAATAAAATTTTAATTTATTAGCACGAATATTTTCTAGAGGTATATTAAGTTTTACTGCGACTGGTACAATGAGACAATGAAAGCCACCAGAAACAAGGTATACCTGCTTTTTTTGATTTTGTAACGTTTGAATTAGCGATCTGAAATAAAAATTAAATTTACTTAATAATTTATTTCTTTAATTAATAAAACATGAGAATAACTATTTCCACTCATGTTTTGCATAACATTATATTAATAATACTCATATAACAGTACATCTTTGAAATTAAATAAATTTTTTAATATTTTTATTCTATAGAATGCAAAATAAAAGAGAAAGTTATCTTATTCTAGTATTTTGTATATAAATTGATAGGCTATAATTCGAAAATTTCGTTAGTGTAGTATTTTTCATTTTCTTATAATCCTTTTCATAATGCCATTTTATAAATTTATTTTTAATTTCATCTAGATTTTTTTTTTAATTTAATAAAACCATCATAAAATTGTAAATACAATTAAAAAAGTTTCTCACGGTAAAGCTTTAAGTCGTAAGAGCGTTTTTAAGTGATTTGCAAAATTTCCGTTTTAAAATAGTTAAAATCAAAGCAATGATACTTTTTTTATCTTTTTAACGCCATTTTTATCAAGAATTTGTACCTGAAGGTTAAACCTCCTTAATTAAGGAGTATATTATATACGTATATTAAAGAATTCACAGAAACGAATTAAGAGATTCAACCAGAAATCACATAAATTAAAAATTTGAATTAAAGAATATCAGTTTTATTCCATATTAATTAAACGAAAATTCACAGTATTAGTTTCTGGAACAGAAGTTCAACAAGTTTATTAAAAATCATGCAGAACTGATTATTGATGATTAAATTTACAATTTAAGTATAAGAAATTTAAAAAGACATTAGTCTTAAATTTATTTCTGTAAATTACTTTTCGAAATATAATTTTATCGACACTTGAGGTAAAAATAACAATTAAGCTGTATCACTTGAATTATTTATGATTTTTTTTATACAATTTTTATTTTAAATAAATAGAATTTCAATGTAATGTATTATATTTCTATACATTTTTCATTTTAAGCACAATGTAAATGAAAGTTCATAAATAAAATTTTAAATAATATATACGTATAGGTTGTAATATAAGCTTACTTGATACCGGGTGTCAACTTAGGTGGGTGGCATCGTAAAAACTCATTAATTTGTTTTAAAGTCGGTTGAATGATATTTAGCCTCACTGCCAGCGACTGTTGAAATGTCATATTTCCCTGCATTGCTTGTTTAGTCCTTGTGGAAAAAATGTAACTATAAAATATTTTTCATAAAATATATAACTTGTTTTCTACATTTTAATAAAAATTCACATAAATTAATGTCAAGCATTGTATATGAAATTATTAATAAAAGGTAATATAAATTATACATAAAGAAGTATTAACTGTTTTTATTTATAGAACAAATTTGCATTCATAAATTAAAAAATTATATAACATACTAAAAGTGCAACATAGCTTACGATGTCTTACATTAGATAATTATATTTTTAATATAACTGCTTTTACTGAATATATGTATAATGTATGTATAATTTTATATATATATATATATATATATATGTATGTAGAATTTGTTAGAATATAAACTGTACATATAACTGTATAAAGCAGTAAGTATGAATAGTATTAATTGGAATGCAATGAGTACAATACAGTATATATCACAAGATTTTCTACTGACTCAATAAACCACTTTTTACCAGTACTACCAGCATAGAATTCCATAAAGTCGTATCAGATTTTTTTTTAATATAAATATATGTATATGAGTAAGTGGTATTCATTTTGAATTATAAAAATAGAAACTTGTTTTATAATTTTATTTGCATGCTCACATATAATAATTAAATATTTGATTTCGTAAAATAATACATTATTAAATAAATTAATGATTTAATAACAAAATTATATTAAATGTAAACTTACAACTCTATATATCAATTTATTTGTAATTTTAATGTAGTATTTTTTATTTAAATGTATATATTTTAATCATTTTTGCAAAACAATTATGTATATTGAATTTACTTTTATTGTTTGAAATATTTTCTTATTTCTATTCAAATTAATTTTAAAAATTCTGAATTTATATAAGTAAAATTATATTTAAAATGTTTTTTTTTTAAATAAAACTTCAGAATTTTATAAAAATAGTGCTAAGAAATTTGTTTATCTTACGTAGTTTTAAAAATATTTCAATCTTTTTGTAAATTTAAAGAATTAAAAATTTTAATGTAAAAATTCTTTTGGCCAATTTTATTTTGATAAAATGAAAACTTATAAAAGCTTTTATATTAAAATTATATTATTTAGCTTACAAATTGGCAACTTGATCGCCTTTGCCACAGAACTTGGCTAGCTCATCGATTCCCTCTTCCTCTATAACTGTCGAGTCAACGTCAAAGCTTACAGCATCTGCCAGTTTCCATACCATCTTCACTTCGTCGAGATTCGCCATTCTATCACCGTTATCATGATTTTCATTATAACAATAACAATAATAATCACAACAACAGCAACAATAATAATAATAAAAATTATTAATATTATATATTAATATTCTATAAATATGTATAAATATTATTAGCATAGTACCTGGTTCCCTCCCTGACGTAGTGCCTAGCGGCGGTTCTCGGGAGAGGTTTGAGGAAAGGAAGTCTTCTAAGTGCATTCGCGCCGTCTGTACTTTTAAACGTAGGGCGCAGACCGCGGAAATGCACTGAGGGGGTGAGGTTATTGGGGTTATACCGGTATCTTCTACGCCGGGGAGTTGGCCTCCCACACATCAGGGGCCCGGGCCCCTGATAATCTCTAAAAGATTTCCTCCTTCCTTTATAACAAAAAATTATTATTATTCATATTACTATTATTTTTTTATTTATTTACTTGCATTGTTTACTATTATTATTGGATATTTAAACAAAAATAAAAATAAAAAAACTTTCTTTTAATATGATTATTTGTAATATAATTAATATGCTTAACTATCATTTTACAAACCCTCTAATAAGTAAATGTTGTTTCATTAAAATGAAAATAAAAATCTTTAAAAATTTACATATTTAAACAATATACTTAAAAAATACAATTTAATTATTCATTAAATTTATCAAAAAAAAATTTAATTGTTCTTGGCAGCAGTCATTACTTAATTAATAACATAATAAACCGGGAATTTTATAAAGGATAATCGAAATAGTAAAAAATAAATAGCTAAATTATTGAAATTATAAATTATTATAGCTATTTTTCATAAAAAGTACTAAAAATAATTGGTCAAAAATCGTAGCTGTATAATCACATAAATCAATACATGTTCTGCATAATGTTTATTACATGACGATCTATTGTTATGGATATCTACAGTGAAAATTAAAGGGAATGATATTATAATGATGCCATTACTATTAGTAAAATATTATTATACAATAGCGATTACTATAATAAAGCCTGATATAAGATTGCAAAGGTTTCATAACAGACCTCATAAAAAAAATACTCGATTTGTTATAATAATTTATGATGATTACGTAGTTTCCAAGGCAATAATAAGTACTGTAAATAAAAATGTAAATTTCCTTATAAATAAACAAAACATTTAAAGAAATAATGTTATATCTTTTAAATTAGATTCTATTTTAAGCTTCCCGATTAATGTTACATTAACTAATTTTATAAATTAATGAGTAATAACTGAATTATTCTGTAGGACTTTTATTATTTTAATTTTTATTTTATACAATAATAACATGTTTTTATAAAACTAACTTTTTATTCTTGGATTATTTACTTTTTATTTTATTTCATTTTACTAAAATTCTATTTACTTAATTTTTCAAAATATATTTAATTTGCTATTTAGTTGTATTTAATAAAATCATATTATTATAAATAAAAATAATGAGCATAAATTATTTATATACTAAACTATTTATAAAATATAATTATTATATTAGGGCTGAGTAACCAAAATTAATGTATTTGTAATATATTTTAATGGACTAATTATAATTCAAATGCGGATTACTGACATACTTATAAAATTTGATATTGAGTGTATAAACCAAACAATAATTACCGAATTTAATAATGTAATAATTTTTATTCTTGAAAGAACATTTACATATATTAGTGGAACATATCATTATAATTATATACTAAATTTAATTCTTATGTATATTGTTATTATTAAAAATTTTTAATTTAAAAAATTGAACTTCAATATAAAGCACAATTATATAAATATATTTACAGTACAAGATACAAAAGTCTTTATATGATTTTTTTATAAATTATTTATACTTAATCCTTGAAATTTTCTTTACTGTAACAATTAAATAAGATTATTAAATATATCAGATATTAAGTTATAAAAAGTTTATAAAAAAATCATATAAAGCCTTTTGTAATTCGTATTATCAACAATCCTTGAAATTTTCTTTACTGTAATAATGAAATAATAATTAAATATATCAGATATTGTTAATAAAATTAAAAAATTTGTTGAAGATGCATGCTCGTCGAGAGAATACCCGAATGAATTTTCTTCGTCATATTTTTCACAATAGCAATGTAGTAGACGCGTAACTTGTTTGTAATAACAGCCGTATTAATGATAAAAAAGATCTGATTTATTGCTTCATTTCGAAAGTTGTAAAACTGGTTTGTCTTAGAAATTGTTATTAGTCTTAGAATTGATATTGTCTTAGATTAAAGGTTTGTCTTAGAATATATACTGCAATTGATATGTAAACTAAAAAAAATATATTTGATATTATTTATTTGATATTATTAGATATTATTTGAGATTAGAGATATTAGATATTATTTATTTGAAATATTTGATAGTATTTATTTAATACGTTTAAACTAAATACTTTATATGTCTTACGATGACTTATTAAACTTATTTGTTAATATTAATTTTAGTTATTCTTACACAAAACTTGCTTAAAAATAATAGTACTTTTAAAAACATAGACTTGAAAATTATTTTTATAAATATAATTATAAAGGACAGCAATTATTAAAATTCTATAAAATGCAAATTCTATTATTTTAAAAAATTCTTATTATTTTTATCAACAAGATATTATAAATTATTTTTTATATTAGTAAAGGTTTGCAACTGTCTAGCCCAGAATTTTAAATCGTGATAAATCTTGACCATAGTTATTCTTAAAACATATTTGTATTCTAATATTTTAATATTATCAATATTCACATAAAATTGTTAACATCATTAATATACAGGTAATTTTTTATTCTTAATTAACTCATAGAATTAAATTTTGCAATTCCATTAAAAACAATTTTAATTTATTCGTTTCTTTAAATAGAAATCCAGATTGTAACACTAGTACTTTTCATGTAAATTAATGTTTAAAAAAATTATAATACAGTAAATCAATATTCGACAGAAATAAAAATTTATACAGTAATTTGTTAAATCACAAAATCTTTTTCTTTGCAACCAAATACTTATTTTCAGATATAAAATTTGTTAACTGTATCTAATTAAATCGCAAGGGAAACAATTTAAAAAAACGCTCACCGATTGTCAATCTCTTATTCACTTTTCCGAGATATAACTGCATTTGTCGGCATTTCAGTCAATTCGTATTTAAATCATCGTTTATGAATTCATTCATAAAACGTACTTGAACTTATCTTCCAAATGGTGCTTGGTTATCATATTTTCATTTAAACCAAAAGAATGGTAGTTATGAAGACGGAGAACTATTTTTCTAGAAACAGCGTCCGTGACAGCGCTGTCTCGCTTGAACATTGTTTAGTGAACTAATTGTCACAGCTTTTAAAAGAAACTTGTCGCATATGAATAATTTTAATCATTTTTGCCATTTAATTTTCTTATCTCTTAAGTTTATCGGATTAAATGTATTATATATGTAATATCATATTATACTATATGGTATGTAGTAATATAACATACTATATGGTATGCAATATAACATACTTAATAATTACTTATGCATTATATTTATATTATTATAAAATTTAATAATAAAGCGAATAAATTACTTTAATATATAACAATAAATTTTGTTAAATTATTCCGTTAATAATATGAAAAAAGAAATTCTACTTAATATTTATTAAATAGTAAAGGATATTAAAATACTTTATATGACTATTTACAAAGTCATTTAATATTTAATATTAATTTAATATTAATTAGTCAATTATTTAAATATATTCTTACTTTTTACTATTAATATTTAACATTAAACAAATTAAAATATGTACAAATTAATTATTATTTCATGAAACAAATTATTTTGAAAAAGAATTCTCTAATTAAAGATATGTCTGACAGTATAATAAATATTTTTAACCACTGCCAAATAATAATAATAATATTAAAAATTTGTGTTTAAGTAATTACAAATTTACTTAATATTCATTTATTTTACCAGTAAAATTTGTTGGCATCAATGCTTCTGAAAAATACTAATATACTGACAATTCAATTAATTCCTTTGATTTAGGTTGAAAAATTAATTACACTATTATTATTAAATATTATTTGAACTTATAATATTTCTTACGATACAGAACATCAAATAACTATACATTGATATAAATTAACAATTTTTTACTTTTCAAAATTAGATATTATTTTTCATTTCTTATGGTGCATTAAAAAATGTTTTCAATCTCCTTTATGTATTATATTATTTTCTTAAAACAGTATATTAATATAGTTAAAACATAATGAAAATTTTTAACAAAATATCTCTTACACTTCATAATATGATTATACAATTGTTTAAAATAAAGTTAAAATAACAACGTTCAATTATTGGAAAAATAAGAGAAGTTTAAATAAGAAGAAAAAATAAGAGATTATTGGAAAATAAATAAGAGAAGTTTCTTTGATAAACACAAATGTTTTTCTTTTATGAAATATAAATTCTTATTTGTCAAAGGAACATTTATAAATATATATATTAAACACTGGGATGGGGTGGGAGGTTCAGGAAGAAATAATAATGACTTTTTGTTATTTCAAATATTTATTGGTCACGGTCTTGTCTCACGTCGCTTGCCCTTGTTCTTCGTTTGCGTTGCAACTAAACTTGGCGCCAATCTCCGCCGGCGTGGCGGAGGCCCGGTCCCTTGCGCAGTGTGCGTGTGCGCTCCCGCCTTCCCTTCAGGCTGGCGTTAGCTGCGACGTTGTTGCGCGGACCCTTTGAAATCTTGCCGGTTGTTCGTGCACTTGCTGGTTGTCGCTCGCGTCCTCCGTTCTTCGGTGTTCTCGCTCTTTCTCTGTTCTCTTACTCTTCTCGAATTTTCTCGATCTTTCCCTTGGCTCTCAGCTTCTCTTTCGGTAGTGCTCGTCGTCTCTTCCTTGCTAAAGTTCAAACGATACTGCCCCCTCTCCTCTTACCTGCTTTCGCCGATGATGATATCCTTCCCTTGTTTTCTTTGTGCTAATCCTACCGCGGTTTTTTCTTGCCCGACTCGAGCGACCCTCCCCTCCTGTGGCGCTAATTAATTCCCGTGCTCGTGTCTTCCTCCCCCCGGTGATTGGCGCATTTCCTTACCGCTTCCTTCTAATGTTGGCTCGGCCGACGTGCACACCACCCCGCGCCTCCCTCTCCATTGCTTCTTCTCGATGCTTCCTTGCTGTTGGGTGGGGACGCGTGCACGCTGCCCCGCGCCGCCCTCTTCATCACGGGCCGCGGGCGCAGATAGCAGCCCCAGCGCCCCCGTCGCCCTTCTCCGTTGCTTCCTCTCGATGCTTCCTTGCTGTTGGGTGGGGACGCGTGCACGCCGCCCCGCGCCGCTCTCTTCATCATGGGCCGCAGGCGCAGATAGCAGCCCCAGCGCCCCCGTCGCCCTTCTCCGTTGCTTTCTCTCGATGCTTTCTGGGGTAAGGAAGCGGGCGCCCTGCCCCGCGCCGCCTTCCCATCTAGGAATGACCGCAGGCGCAGATAGCAGCCCCAGCGCCCCCGTCGCCCTTCTCCGTTGCTTTCTCTCGATGCTTTCTTGGGTAAGGAAGCGGGCGCCCTGCCCCGCGCCGCCTTCCCATCTAGGAATGACCGCGGGCGCAGTTAGCAGCCCCAGCTCCCCTCCCCCCGGTGTCCCTCCTGTTCCGCTGTCTCTTCCCTATCTAGCCGTCGATTAGCTCCCGCTTCACCGGCCTTTCCTTTCTCAATCCCCCCTCGCGTTCGTTTACAATATATTTATGACGAATTTTTCACGAGACAGCAATATCTGAGGAATATGAAAAGAGAAAAAGGATAGAAGTATGACATAAATAAATTATCTAGTGCATAATTTTATTCGTAAAATTGCATTACTTTCAATCTTTACACAGATTATTAGATAATGTTAGTTATAATTAGAGATTGGCTATGGATATACAACTCGTTATTTTAACAAATCTTATTGATACGTGAATTGTTGGAAATAAAAGGCAAAGTTATTGCTGAATACACCACGCTGAATATATCGTGGCTGGTGGTACAGTTTTATTTTGAAGATATAAAAAATTTCACTGTGTACGCATATAAAGTACTTTTTGCTATTTAAAATCTCAAGTTACATTTTAGTATTGTAAGACTTTATGTGTGCCTTTTGCGCATATATAATATTATTCTATATAAACATATTTTGTGTTAGCGTACGTTTAATCGCCATAGTATTACCGATTAATAATGTAAAAAATTCTTTGGCATTTAAGGGTTCGTATTTCATTTTATTCGCTTAAATTATATATTACATTGCACTTATGAATAATATACATAATAAATAATATTCAAACTATTATCAATGAAAAATTAAATGAATAAATAATGTTCAAACGAATGTATTACGGTTAAAAATAAATATTAAGAGAAGAACTAATTTAAGCTAAATCAGATCATAACAAATGTTATTTGAAAAACCTATTTAAACTAAGTTACGGCTATAAATAAACTATAATGTTAATACATCCTCAATATTGGAAGAATGATTTTGAATAAGTTTCTCACCTAAAGAAATAATAATACTGACATTTTGAAAGTGTATTGTAATTATTAACCAATAACAATTATATCTTAATTTACGTTACAAATTATTAATGTATAAAATAAGCAAAAAATCTATAAATTATTTACAGAATGTTACAGAAATGTTAGAGACCTTCGCCTTTAGCGAGGAAAAGTACATGTGAAACAGTTCTGCTCGACTGTATGATTCACCCCATAAAGTTCAAATATTGCAGATCTCAACGAGAGGTCTCACAGTAGGAAAATGAAAAGAAAAATAAGTGTAGTCTTGATTCCAGAATATCAAAGAAAACTTAAAAATAAAATACCTTGCTTGAGCTTCTGCGCGATAAAATCTTTACTTTTATAAAATATAGTTGAGGCAACCACGAAAGTATGAGCTTTCATCTCGTGTGAGAATAATATTTTAATTTAAAGTTTAAAGGGTTGGTATTTAAAGAGCCGCGAGTTTAAGGTTCGATATTTAAGGGGTCACAAATTTAAGGATCACAATTTAAAGGAGTGTAGTTTAAAATCCAGATATCTATAATCCCGAGGCATTGTGTTAGCCAACGGTCGTATGGACATGCCATTTTTGGTGGTTGGATTGATTTCGTGTGATAGTATTTACACATCAAACCCAGAGTGAAGAAGTTGAACTTCCCTTGAGAGTTGTAGTGCATCTCTCGGTGATAAAATGCTATAGATAATTTTGTATGCGTATCCACAGGAGCATCAGTCTCCCAGTACATTCGGATTGTATGGATTCCGCAACATATCGATGCCATTAAGAAAAATAGAAAATTCAGCTGATTGTAAATTTTAAGATACTTGCAAAAGCTCTTCCGCACGCGCAGCGAAACCGATTCTTTCATTCTAACGGATCTTTAATAATATATCATTCCTTATGTGCGTTTTAAGGCTTTTTCCTCCTTCCCAACGAAAATGGTTTTTTATTAATTTAAAATGCAATAAAAAACAAGTTTTAAGTTCATTCCTTATATCCGGTATATATAAGAAGTCACGTGTAAGTGAAATTGGCCTACAAATGTTACAGTAAATAATTCATTGTAATTAATAATATAATATAGTTTAATTATCTTTTGCTAAATATAATCGAAGTCGGAAAGAATACATTGTAATCGAAAGAAGATTGTAATCGACAATATTTCAAGTTAATAAATTAGCTAATTGCTAAATCAAATTAAGTTTTTTTTTATTGTGTTCGTTCATACAACTAGATTATAACTTTGACACTTCAGCGTCATTGCGACACATGCGTTTCTATTCTTTCGTAAATAATCGCCATCTCCGAGACGTGTGAATACGAATGGGCCTGGGAGATGCACTGAAAAAAAAGAACTGCACTGAAATCAGTGGAAGCATGAGACTATCGCAGATACACATCCAAGTTCATTTATAGTTACGTATAGTTAAGGTCTCAACTCGTACCCTTTCGAAACTTCTAAGCGCAATCTTAGTTTACGGTGAAGTACGTGAATACTGAAAAATATAACCTTTACATACTCGACCTGACCGACCTCGTATCTGCTAGCAGATTGATTTCATGCACCACCCCACTTATTCTCTCGCCGAGATTATTCGCTCCTTTTCATCATTTATTTTCCTGTAATGTTTCTTTTTCGTATCGACTGCAAACGTCCAACGATATTTACCTAAATACCCGACATTCTTACCATTGCATGCACGACAATTTGCAAAAGTACTACGTGCTCAACACTACATTTACGTTGATCTTTAATCATACGACATTCTCACCATCACATCCATGCACTCTATCAAGTATATAACATTCTCACTACGATATTTATGCTTTCACGCGCCTATCATCATACGCGCAAAAATCCTGAATATCACACGTCACTTCTAACAGAATTCAACCCCAAACACACATGGCCAGCAAGAAGCATCAAATTTATTCATTTGTATCCACGTTATAGCATCCACATCGCTAGCGCAAACAACATCTACGCTACTGATCCTACCTTGTGGTAATACAACGATGGTAACATGTCTTAAGATCATGCGAGCTTTCCCCTTGTGTTCGAGACCATCACGATCGCCTTTTGTTTGCGCTGTAAATAATATTAGTTTCAATTAGAGTATTAAAATTCTTGGCGACGAGTAACCCGATAGCCTACTATAAACAAGGGAGTTTTTCTTTAAGCCACCCGAGAGCAGCGGTCAAACGCCAATAAAAAGGAATGTAGCGAGCGCAATTCAGTTGTGAGTTAGATTTAGAAGAGTGCGCCTAGTAAGTCCCTTTTGGTATAACCGAGCTTTTAATAATCCGTATAATAAACGGGTAAAGTGAGGCTGACGTAAAGTACCGTGAGTGTAGGTACAGAACTGTTTCTATCTGATCCCGGATCAGACTGCGACCAAGAGGAACCGACTGGGTCTGTATGGGACCGTGTCACCTGGCCAGCCCCCTGCTTGGATGTATTGGGTCTAACGACCAAATCTAGCTGAGACCTTCTTACTTGGTCACCCATCGTCGCGGCGGTACTGGATCTGACGACCAAGTCTGACTGGGATTGTCTCAGCGGGTCACCCATCTCCTTGGACTGCCTGGGCTGCTGGTCAAGTCTGATTGGGCCGGTCCTTACCCTTTCGACCATCCTTCTCGTGGCGACTCATAAGTATAATCAGCGAGCGATAGGCTAAGTATTAGTTTAATAAGCGTAAACGCCTGGTCAGTCGCGCACATTTAGGTCGATCTCTGCTTTTTCCTCCTTCCTTAGAGAAGGAGGTTTTTTATGCACTTAGGCTAAATTAGAGGTAAAGGGCTTTTTCCTCCTTCTCGAAAGAAGGAGGTTTTTTATGCTCTATTTAGGTAAATTAAATAAATCATACTCATTATACTTAAAACAAGGTGTCATTTATTAGCGGCAACTTTATCCCCCACCCCGTTCCTGAACCTATAGATAAAATTACAATTAACAGTAAAGTTAATTTTATGGCCCCAACACCCTGCATATGGATGCATCTATCTTAGTTGGTAATGCAACATAGGTTGGCGTTCATTATATAGGTCTGAATTACTAATATTTATTATAAAACAAATTAAAACGGGTTGACGCCCAATTAAATAAATTATATTATGCTTATAATAAATTATTCTTTGCAAATGTAATTGATTTACCTCAAGGTGTTAAAATTAAATATGATTAATTATAATTATAAATCAATAATTGTATGGACCAAAATTTTTTGGTCGTTCCTTTAAATTTAAAATATTGTGAATTATATCACACATATTGCTCTAATTCGAGGTATGTATTTAATGTACATAAAATCTCATTTAATTTTGAAGAAATTTGCTATTGTAATTGGTTTAATTTTTAACTATACATATTGACGATATTTATTCATATGTTTCTGTTTCAAATATGCTTTTCTTATATATTATAGTAAAGTACACGAACCTGTTATGTTCTATATTTATTTTTATACTTATTAACGAACTGTATAAAGAGTTATGAATCATATTATTTATACAATTACATAAAGAAATTATATTGTCTAAAATAAAAACTGAATTCAAGAAAATGTATCTTTAATTGAGAATAAATAATTAATATAGAACACTTTCTATAGACTTCTCAAGTCAAATTGAATTCAAAAGTAATCATATATTAATAATTCTTAAAGTTTTTTTTATGATAAAGTCCATTTATTAAGAACTCACCAAGTAGTTAGAATTATAAGACGTAAACAAATGATTTTTTGGAAACACGAACCGCATTTATCGAAAGATGGTCTGTCCAAACATTTTTTAAAGAAAGTATAGATCGTATAAGATCTAAGTTACTAATAAAGATATTAATTTCATCTAAGCATTAAAGAAGAATTAATTACGTATTTATCCAAATCGATAATAAATATATCTGAAAGCCACGTTATAAGAGATGGCAGTATGCGAGAACGATATTTGACGGTGTTTGATTAGTTGACGGTGCTGGCCATCGAAAACGACTGCGTTTTCAACCTAACGGAAATAATTTTTTTCCTGATTTCTTAAAACTACCGAAATGAATTTAAAATTTAAATGATACTGAAGGAGAATATTTTTTTAGACTTTTAAATTTGCATGTTTAGAACCGTTAAATAGATATTATAAATATAAAACAAATTTTATAGTAAATTACATTTTACTTATAAATTGTATTGAAATAATTGATTATATAATTTATATAAAATTTATTTATATAACGTTTGAATTAAAAGTGCATACTAGATAATAAACTTTAATTATGCATTTTGTTAATTTTTTTTATGAATGATTTTTTCTTTCATAAATATTATCAAAAACATTCTTATAACATTATCATTTGTGCATTATTATATATTTATACTTTCCGAAAATATTATTTGAGAAAGCATTTAATTATATTATTTACTTGTAAACATTTCTATTATATACAATATAGAAATTATTTAATTACTTAGATTAAGAAATATTTAATATTTCATTTACAATATTTAATTATTTAGATTAAGAAATTTAATACAATAAATTTCGATCATAGATATAATATAATAAAATAAACGGTTTTATTATAATTATTTAATTACATATTAGTTTCATTTAAATATTATCATCTAGTGCTTTCGATATCTTTTTGTAGAACGTACTTCATTTATAGTTTTTACTAATTTGTTTTTTATTACTTATTATATTTTATAATTTATTTGTTTTTTGAATTTTCATTATTCAATTTAAATAAACATTTAATTTTATTTCCTAAAATTTATAATCATGAAATTAATTAATTAATAAGTTTTATCTATCACACGTATTAAATTATTTTATAAATGTAAAAAGCAAAATATTTATATACATATACAATCGTTGAAATCAATATAAATAAAAGTTTCTGCAGTATGCAAATACATTTTTTTTGCATATTATATTAGAAGTTATAATTAGTAGTAACTACTTTATAAGTTTAACATTGTTTTTATATAAAATAAAAAACTCTAAACTTAAAATTATGTCGTAAAGTTTTTAACTATATTATTATTGACTATTTAGGGAAATATATTAAATTCGTAAAATAATATAAGAATTTTGTTCGTAATAATAGCTCTTAAAAGACGTAGTAACTGATTTTTAACTTTTTGTTAAATTTTATATATCGATCAAACTCATTATACAATTAAATATATATACAATATTCAATCAAATGATCGATTGTAAATACGTGTTCTGAAATGGCTTTTGTTTTATTGTTTATGTTCCTGGGTGTATCGTTGCTTTAAAAGAAATAATATGGTTATTCACGCATTACACGCATCGAATTAACGAGTTGTGTCGTTCTTGTTAAATAAAATACTACCACATAACTTTATTGTTAAATTATAATTTATTTAACTTACGTATCAGCCAATGTAACAATTATAATAAATAGTAGAGCGAGAACAGTAATGGTTTTACATTTAAAAATCTGCTCTATTTATAAAAAGACTAATAAAGTACAACGGTTTTTGGTTTGATGGTAGGGATAACATTGAACTTGATGTTATTATTATTAATTCCATGTGAGGAATAACCTGTACATAACATTTGACTGTCGTTATTATTATTAATTTCATGCGGGGGGGGGGGAATCTTGTAGATCTACCCATCTTTGTATCTATTCAGAAAGCAGATAAATTTCTAGGAATCGGGGGCGGATTTTTTCGCGAAAATTTGCTAGTTACAAAATACTTTATAATATAATATTATTTAAATATAATTTAGCAACAGCTTTATTTATTTTTCACGTCTAACCTGCGTACACTTACTTATTTTAGTATTGATAATATATACATGTAATACATTTTTATAAAAGTTTTTATGAAATAATTTTTTAATAATAAGAAATAAATGTATTTTACGTGAAATTATTTTTATGAGTAACCAAATTATTTTTCCATTATTTTCCATTGTACGTATACCAATATTAGAGAACATCGTATATTCTTTTTAAAAATTATATTTAAAAAATATATAATTTTCTTTAAAAAATCAAAAACATATGGCCGGAATGATTAAAACCTTTCTATCATTTCCAAATTTTTTAATGCATTAGCAACGTAAAACTCAAATGACTAAGAAAAACGTATATGTTACTTCCGAAGGTTATTGGGGTTATTTACTTCTTAAATCGTTTTATGACAATTAAATAGAAGTAAAATTGTTAATCAACCGACTCAATCTATTGATTTAAAATAGATCTTATATATTAACTAATTATTCTTTTCATCACTTGCGTATTTAATTCACATCAAAAAATATAATATAAAAGCGCGCAATTCAAATATTAATCAACTTATTAATATATACAGTTTATACTGTATAATTATACCAATAAAATCTTTGTTCTTCATACAATGAATTATATTTTTATTGAAAAGTTCTATAAAATTTTATTTTATTAATTCCATTCTGCACATATACTTAAAAATATTAGTTATTATAATTACTGCATTATTCAATATAAAATCTTTTACATGATTTTATGAAATATATAATTTAATTTTAAACTATACATATTAGTTTATAGTATTGTAAGGTCATTTATATCGATTGCCAAATAATATTTGAAATATTAATAAAAAATTCATATAAATTATGCATGTCCTTAACCTTATTTCATTAAAAATAACAATTTTGTAGTTTCCTTTACTTGATATAAGAGTAATTTAAGTTTTGTGACATAAAATAGCTATTTTTTATACAAAATATAAACTATTAAAATACAAATATTATGTGCATAATACACCACAATAAACTATAAAAATAAAAATAATAAAAATATGCATTTCAAATTCTTAATTCTTTATTGTTTTAAAAAACTAACCTTACAGTTTATAAAATTATTGTAATAAGAAATTAAATAAATACCAACTTCAATTGATTCGATTGATTAGCTATTAATGAAACAATAAATAGCAGTTCATTATTATTAATCAATTCAATAAACTTAATTATATTTTTTATCCAGGAAAAATCTTATATTCTATTTTTCATTTTATTGTTATAAAAAACTATCTACAAGTAATAATGATTACTTATTTTATTAAAATTTTATCCATACATATCTTCCCTATCTGCACCAACTCCATCTCCATCTTCTAAACTAGCAAAATTTAAAAAATGAGCAGGACGATGTACTTCATGATAGAATTCTTTTGGATTTATTAATTGAAGTTCATATTTCATATTTGGATCATGTCTCACGCCTAAATAAAAAAATTAATTTAGTTCATTTATATAAATAAATCAGTTTGAAATAATATAAAAAGAAATATTATAATAAAATAATACTGCTTTGTACATTTAAAATAAATAGAAAATTTAATTTTACCCATAAAATTATAATTCCATGATCCTTGACTTGGTACCATAAAAAATCCAAGGAATCTGTCAGACAATAGCATTTGAACCTTCTCATAATGACTAGGAAGATAACCTTTAGGATTATTTCCTTTATCTGTGTTTTGTTTTCCCCACTCAAATCCACTAAGAATTTAAAGAATTATTATTAAAAATGTATGTCATTGATAAAAATTAAAAAATATATAAAATGTATGTATATGAACCTGGGGGTTAGTTTATATGCAGTGAGTGAGCAAGAACCAGGGGTAAAACTACAGGTTATTACAATTGTTTTTTCTCCATCCCATAAAGAGTTTTCTGCCATTATTTTTGCATGAGTTGAAATATCCTATTAAAATTTCATATTTAATAGAATAATATCGTATAAATTGAGAAAATAATTTGAAAAATGAAAAAAAAATTGTTTACTTGCGGAGATAGTTGTGGAAGTTCATTTGGTTGGGTATGTATCCAACCAAGAGGCTCCATCTCTTTCAAATATTGATGATTTGGTAACATATTTGGTAAATGTACAGTTTGATGCGTACCCCATTGAGGTGGCATCACAATGCATCTAATTTCTTTTACTTGAGGATTATCTGGAGGACTTACACCATATAAATATCCAGAAATCTGTTGAATAAAATTTAATATATTTGAAAGAAACAGAATATAAAATATTTCTTAGAACTTATTATTATTATTATTATTATTATTATTATATTAGTATTAAATTATCTATTACCTGAGCTCGTAAATCTGAGATCGTAACGAATTTTTTAAGAATGTTTTTCGGTAGAATATATGTATAACCTGTTTCTTTAATATCATCTGATGAAACATAAATATGATTTGTTCGCAAGTGTAAATTGGTAGCAGATATAGCACGGATACGCCATTCCGTCTTAGAGCTAAATGATTGTGTTTCATAATTAGATGTTGTTGCAGTTATTATTTCATCCCCATGTTTATTAACTGTTCTTGTCGTTGTTGCTGTAAGTTGTGATTGTTCTTTGGTTTGTTTTTCTATTTCAGCAATCTGCTGTCGTTGTGCTGAAGGAGCACTAATCTCCATTCCAAGGATAATGTCACGAATTTCAGACTGCGTTAATGATGCAACATTTACATTATTCTTCTTTCCATAATCAGCAAGTATTAAATCTTTCAACTGAACTTCAACTTTTACCCATTCGTCGTCAGTTAATGAAGGCCAAATGTGATGTGGTTCAGTAATTGTAGTTTTATCTGGTTTCAGTACAACTTTCGTTCTTTCTGTATTAACGTGCAAAGCTCGAAGAATTAGAATTAAACGCGAAAATGCAGTATAAGATGAAATTGTTTTTAACCAATCATCATATAAATTGAACAAAACCATCTGTGGTTCAGTAGCTTTCAATATTAAATCACCAAATTTTTCGACTTTCAAACATGCTTGGAATGGAAGCTGTAATTCAGAGCCCTTGATGACAATATTTGGAAAGTCCAGCAGGTGTACTTCTAGGGGATCTAACATACCTTTTCTTGTTACTATAATTTGCTTAGGCTGTTCTTCTACAGGCAAAGATCGGATTAGCGCTGCTACTTCTTCAGCAGTTTTCCATTTAGCTAGTTGTCCTAAACGTTTTTGACCGGCCCATACTGATGTATGGATAATCTTCAAAAAAAGTTGACCTGTTCGTGGATTGAAAATAAAAATTGCACCATTGATCGGTTTGGTAGTTAAATTACCTTCAAAAGTCTTATGAATCGTAACACGATAAACATTGGTATCATCTACAAACCAAATAATTTGGTTACAAAATAATTCTCCATAATTTTGTGATGATAGATACGGTTCAGTAGGTTCGGATGAGTAAAGTTGTAAAGCTTTTCTAATACGTTCACGAAGTACGTAAAGAGCAGGATTAGCTTTCATAATTTTGGCCATAGCTTGTTGAATAAGAGGTTTACAACCGGGAAACCAATTACCATATGCGCTGTGAAGATTATATGCAAGATCTATAGCTATTAATAATCCAGTAGGTGATGGATAAATTGACATATTATCGGTTGTGTAATCCAGGAATTTGGCTCGTGCATATCTTTCTATATCATGAGAGTCATAATCACCCCATCGAAGTTGTACATCTATCCAATATTTCTGTGTTGTTGTATTGTCCATAACATCCTTGGAATCAGCAAGAAGAGAAGGTCGTGAAACATTCCATTTATATGCAGAAAAAAGGAGTATATCTGCACACGATGAATTCATTTTGTAAGATTTTCGTGGATGAATGGTTTCTTTCTGTACAGTTTCAATCTCTAATGCATCTAATTCCTGATCAAACACTTGGCATAAATCCATAACGATTGACTCGTGAACTTTTTGCCATAAGTGAGCACGAAAAATTTGAATAAGAGAAATCTTTAATGTTGGAATTTTGCCATGCATAAAAATTCCTGTTAAATCAAGTTGTACCTAAAATATTATTATTTCAGTTATAATATTAAAAAATGTAAGATATAAATAAAATATAATTAGTTTACCTGAAAACCAACATAAACATTCGCTCTGTTGATTGTTGGAGACCACCATAGAGTAAAACGACGATTGGGAATTTGATTTAAACCTGATCGTTGAGCATTTGTTAATTTTTTATATTTCATAGACTCTTCAAAACCTGATGCCTTTTCCCTATAAATGATAAGCTAATTTTATAAAACTGTTATTTAATATTATTTACATTATTTGTTAAAAAAAAATTGTTTACCAGAAAAGTCCTTCCCACGTTGGAAAATATGTTCCTTTAAATAGTGTATGTTCCAAAATACCTTCTACCCCACCGAGTGCTTGAATCATGTCAGTTCTATAATTATTTAAATTCCATAGTTTCCCGTCATGACGTTGATGAGTCCACCAAAATGGATTTTGTTTTAAAACCTTTATAACGAATTAAATAGTAAAATAAAATTAAATAAGAAAAATTCTTTTAATCAATAAAATATATTTTAATTTAAGGTAAAATAAGAACAAGATATTTTATAATAAATTAAATTTACCTGATACTGTTTAAATTCAGTTCTGATTCTCCAACCCTTATCATAAGCTAAAGTATGTCGATCCTTTTGGAATAATGTATTGATTCTAGGAATACCTCTATCCCAGCTGTCTTCCAAATCTTCTAAAGTCAATCTTCGATTCTGTGCATTAGCCTCTTGTCGTTTCAAGGCATATTCTGCCCATACTCTTTGTGAATCAATGAACTCTGATTCCCATGGTTGAATGTATCTATACAAGTTAGGAATTAACTGATCTTCATCATGACTCATACCTGAGCGAAAATGTGTAATACCCACATCTGTTTGCTTAGACCATCTAAGATCAGATTGAGGAATAAGCACATGTCCCATTGACAACATGCCTAGACCACCCAATTCTTTTGGTGTATAGAATACAACTGGAGGAAATCTCGAGGGCATTTTTGAATTAAGACCAATTTTAATTCGTGTCTGAATTTTATTTTCACATTTTACTAGTAAATCTAAAAGCTCTTGAGTATTAACAACTGCTTCACGGAAATAAGTCATAAGACCAATTAAAGCTGTATTCCATTTATTTACTATTTTAGTAAAAGTTGTAGATCCAGAAGCCATAAGTATTTGTCTAACACGATTATGAAATCTTTGCAAACTTTCATCATCTACTCGAAGAAAGCACTGGGCCGTCCGCTCTTTTGTTATTTCATTTTGTAAATTCCACACTCCATCTTTATGTGTGAACTCTTCATGAGTCATCCTACATTTTGGAAGAATCCGGCATTCAAATCCACTCATATTAAATAAGAGGTTCGGATTGTCTTTACTGTAAACGCTTACAAAACTGTTTTCCCATTGAACGGTAGTAGTGGATCGTGGCAAACGATTCTTTATATCCCAAAATACGGCACGTCCGAGATTTACATCGTGTTTCATCAAACGCATACGTGCATCACGTGGCCAACATTTTTTATTATTGTATCCTACAATATTTTCATTATTTGGATCAGGATGTTCAGTTAAGTATCGCTGAATAAGGTCACGTGCTTCATCTGCAGTGAAACGTAGAAACAAATGTATCCTATCAACATAACGACAATACAAACGTATCGGGTGTGCTGTTTCTGAAGCGATGTCCTACAAAATTTCATTAAAAATAGATTTAGATATTTATTCAGATATACTTATTTTTTAATAAATGTATTTGAAAATTACAATCATCACATCAAAATATTAACTGTTTAAAAACTATATTATAAATATCAAACATTCAGATTTTCAAATACAAAATATTGTAACGTTAAAAAAATTTACAAAAGTATAAATATTTAGATTTAAAAACTAACTTGAAAAGTAAGAAAATCATTAGGCATTTGAGGTGGACCAGCCATTTCACTAGCACGCTGCAAACCAAGAACCAAGAGATCCAATACCAATCCATAATACTGAGCAATAAAAGAAGCAAACTGCAGACCTCTGATAATACCATAACTATTTGTATGATTCATATCCTTATAATTTATTACGACGTTGTTCTTCGCTGTCATGTAGTCAGCAATATTGTGATCAACAATTAATCTCAATAGACGATTGAGCAATGTCAAATCAATTTTTTCATACAGCTTTTCAAATTTTGATTCCAGTAAAACATTGCATTCACCTTCACTAACATCCCAGACATCCTGAAGATTATTAATACCTTGACACCATTTATATACAAGTAGAGGTGGTGGCTCTGTGTCTGCTGGTTTTACCCAAGGTGGAAAAAGTCTTCGTTTATCTGCTTCATACCACAGATATTGATCCAAGTAAGCATCTGTAATTTTCTCAAGAGGCTCAACATCATAAACAGGGATAAGGTGGCTGTAGAGATCCATGAATTCAATACCAACCTACACATTAAATAGAGAAACATTATTTTTCAATGATTATATTTATAATAATCAAAACATCCCTTACTTAAATAGTTTACACAAATTAAACTAAAATCAAAGAATTTTGATAAAATTCATAAAATATATGAGTATTGGTATTTATATAGAATTTTTTTGCAATTTTAATATAAATTTTTATTTTACTAAATGCAATGCTACATAACATTTTCTAAAACTTTAAGATTAGAAGTCAGTATGAAATTAAGTATATCAAATTTAATTCAAAACTCATTAGAATTTATATATTTTATTAGTTTATTACAGCAAGCAAATAATATTCTTTATTCTATATTTAAGCATTAAGGAAATAATTCAATAAATAAAAAAATAGCTTGTGGTAGTATTGTTAAATATAATATCTAATAAAAAATAATTGTAATTCTACAATGAGTAATTGAAAAAATATGAACTTGCTCCTTGTATCATATATTAATGTTTATTTATTATTAAACAACATATATAAAAATATAAACTATTAAACATACTTTATATTATAAAATTTATTACAATATATAATATTATAAAGACTATTACAGAAGCAATTATTTAACAAAAAATCTATGCTATATCTACTGCAAAACTTATTAGCAAAACATAATTAATTTTAGTTTTTTTCTTAATTTACAAAGAAAACAAATTTTTTAAATAATTATTTGAGACAAATTTACAAAATAAAAAATCAAGTTTTCGATAAAAATATTTAAAATAAATTATATTTTCCAAAACAAATATATAATTAATATAATGTACGAACTTTCTTAAGTGTGAAAATGTTTCAATATTTATATTTAATTCTGTAAATAGAAAAAAATATAACACAATTATTGTCAATTTGGAAACTGCATTAGTTCTAATATTTACTAACACAGGGCAATAAAGACATTTATTTTTGAATTTGAGAAAGATGATACTTTACAACAATAAGTATCAATGTAATCAAATTCAGAAATTGAAAAAAAAGTTAAATAAAGGTAATGAAACAAATAAGTTTAATATGAAATAATTTATATAACTCTGTTTTTAAATGCTTTTTATAAATATATTAATTTGATGAAAAAAATGAGATAACATGCAATTGTAATTAATAACTTTACTAAAATATTATACCTCTTTGAAAGCTCTTTGAGTAAGAAGATGACGTTTAATTCTTGATAAAGCTTCATGAGGATTATCGTATGCTTGTTCAATTAATCCCAGTTCTTCACGTTGACTTTGATTTAATCTTGATTTAACACTATAAGCTTCTTTTAACCTTTCCAGAGCTAAAATTAATAATTTTGTATCATGCTTATAAGATAAAGGAGGAAACGGAATTGGAGCAAATCGTCGAGACTCCAACCAATGTACAGTTGTTGTGTAAATAGCAACAGCTTCCTCTGGAGAAATATAAGGTCCATCCTATTTTATAAATACAAAATATTGTATATGAAATATAAATACATGTATTAGGCTAAAATATGTTTAATACCTTCAAATAATTATGTTGCCGTTCTTGTTCAGCTTTTAAGTAAAGTCGTGTTAAACGACCTAAATTTTTTTTGCATACAGTTTTATCAACAGTTGCACCACGCCGAATACGTTCACGATTATAATGAGCTGTATTTGTCCACCAATCAGCTTTCATTTTCACATACCTTAGAATCATGTTTTCAATAGGAATTGGCAATCCTGGTACCTACTTATACAAAATTATTAAGTAAATTATCAATTAAATATTACTGCTAACATATATGGATCAATTCTTTTTATACATTAGTTTTAAAATAAGTAATAAAATTATATTTTAATTATTTACTTATTAACTATGATAAATATAAACACACTATATTTTTATATTAAAAAATACTATAATTTAAAGTAAATTCACTTTCATAAAATATGAAGCAGACCTTCCATGGGATATTAGCCTTCCAGCATCTCCAAGCTTCACTTAAATGCTGCAAAATAGTTCTCGCTTTATTTTGTTTTATGCCTTCGGGCATCATATCTACTATATCATGCATTACAGATGCCCTTAATTCCAAATCAAAGTGAGACTCCACTCTTTGTTTAGTAACAGTTTTTGCTACTCCTTTGGAATGACGGCCTTCAAATTGACGAGAAAGTAAATTGCCTAGCCATCGTTCAAGTAGTGGTGTAATACCGCGCATAAAGAAAAGCCAAACTCGCCAACCTGGAGCCCAGAAACCACAACCTGGCCCTTTACCAACTGGACCCTTAAAATATATAATTGATTTAAAAAATTTTAAATTTATAAGTTATCATAATTAATCTCGACTAAAATAAAACATAATTAAAGATCATTAACTTACGGTATTAAAACGATAATAAATCAAATGTTTTAAATCCTTGCACATTCTTATTTGTCTCATTAATTTATATTTGTATCGATACATTCCAGTTAATTGACCTACATGAGCAAAAATATATTGCAACCCATCCGCAAGTTGAAATGCATCAACATTATTTAAACGATATTGAACATGAGAATCAATAATTAATTTTGTCAATCGAAGAATTTCACGACATAAATGAAAAGCTGAAAGATAAAAAAAAGTTAATATAAACACAGCTAGTATTAACATATATTAATTACTATAATTAATAATTTTTAATAAATAACTAACCATTGCCAAAACGTGATTTCTTTCTCTCTTTAGTCGTCAAAGTTTTACTCGGTTTTAAATTAAAATTGTAATCCAAGTGAAGATAATTTAGATTTTTTCTATGAATAAGAAGATTTAACATATTGTAACCTTGCCTACATACTTGTAAACCAGCTTCTACCCAATCAACTGTTGTTGTTTGAAAAAATTTCGTTGATTTGAATGAACGGAACAGATATCTTTTTTTTTGTGGTTTTGGGTGTCTATGCTTTAAAGCATTTAAAACAAAGTATTTTAACAATTTTTGGTAACTAACTCTAACTTTAACTGGTTGACCTGGTGGACAATGTTCTCGATACCAAGCTTTGACAAGTGGAATATCAATTGCTCTTCTAGTCCTACCAGATCGAGTATTGAATGGTCTGGGTGCCCAAAGTAAGGCTATTCCATTAGCTGTATTATCAGTGTAAAGTGGAGTCTCTTGAAGAAAAGGTTGAACTTCCTCAGGTAAAATAAAATCTTCTTCATCTTCTATTTGTGGTTCCATTGTCTATCAGTAGAATAAAATTTAATAATTTTCAAAATAGAAGTTTAAGAAAATATTTTAAAAATCACAATAAAAACATGATTTTTATTTTTATCTTTAAAGATTAAATATAAATATGAAAAAATTTCAAAAAAATAAAATATTTTAATATTAACCTTTAAAGAGTTCCTATGGGAAATAGGATTAATTAATGGATCAAAGTAAAACGCAGGCAGATCCGGATCTTCTGTTTTTATATACACTACGTTCGGAGCATGATACCTAAAAAGATATCAAATATTTATTAAAATGTGTTAACTATGATACAATACATACAATACTATAGTACAATATATAGTACATAAAATATTTTTATAGAGAATATGTAATATGTAGGTAAAATCAGCAGTATTCTTTTTTTCTTAAAGAAAAATACAAATAACTATTACCATTTTACTATACCATACTACTAGTAAGATTTAAAGCTAAAATTTAAATCTTAAAACATAGCATGGATATTTATTTAATATTTTCAAATAATTTCTTACCATGACAAATGAACAAAATGTGGCATATTATTGTATAGATATGGAAAAGCAATTCTGTATTCTGTTCGAATTGGTTGTCTAATAATAATTTTATTTATATCATTAAATTCATTCCAATCTTCATCAGCAGCATTTGAATCTTTAACCAGAGGCTCAAATTTTGGACCACCAGGTATCGCCATGTTCAATGCTTTTGCAGTAAAAAATGATTTAGGATCAAATAAATAAAAATAATTATGATCTACTAAATCTGTTAGTAATGGATTTGCAAGACGATACAAAGTAGCCATCATTGGCAGACTTAAATTCCATCTTCTGTATGTTGATCCATTAACATGCCTAAATTTATTTTAATTATTATTATATGCATAAAATTTGAAAAAAATTAAATTAAATGGAAATTCAAATGTAAATTCATTTTTCAGATTAGCGTTTAGTCCAACTGAAGCATTTGAAGAATTATCTCAGACAATTTATCAAATGACAGCAGCAGTCAACACACATTTCTTGTTGATTTCAGGACCCCTACACATTTCATCATAAAAATATCGTTTTATTTATATAAATATGAGAATAAGAATTTATTTACTTGGATCCCACTAGTGGCTTGTGTTCGTAAAACCAAGTAGCTACCGAAGAATCTTCTTCAGAATCCAATTCAATTTGAATAGCTTCTAAGGGTTCTACATCTAAGACATTATCAGCATAATCTAATGGAGGTTCTTCATCATCAAATGGAGGGAATCTCATTCTTTTGAAGTGTCTGCGATCACGTTTTTCTCGCCTCATCATAACCCACATAGTTCTAAAACATTTTTTAATATTATAGAATTCAAAATTATAAAAATAAAAATCTTATAACTTTGAAAATTACCCCCATTGTGCAATGTAAACTGGCTCAATAACCCATGGTATTTCATTTACAAATGTAATTGCACCTGTTATATGATATAAAACTTTAACATCTCTAATTTGTTCCCAAGGCATTGGCATATTTTCCAAAAGTTTCATAACAGCATGAGGCATATATTTGAGAGCTCTATTAAAAAATAATATTTAACATATTTTGAAATAAAAATTTATCAAAATATAAATGTGATAAACTTTACCCTAAGTAAACACGTTTATCATGTCTATATTTACGACTACTCATATCTCCATGATCTCTAATAATTTTACGAATATGTTCAGGAGGCATATCTTCTTTTTGAGCATCAACAAAACCAAACTTACGTTTTTCTGCAAAACGCTTCGATTGTAATTGTTGCCATTTTTGTGCTATAAAAAGTTTTTAGTAATATATATTATTTATAATATTCAGATCCTTTAAAATTAAAATTTTTAATTAACAAATATAAAAATAAATACGTAATACATAAAATACATTTTAAAATAAAAAATTAAATATTAATTATTACAAAATTAATTATTACAATAGTTTACATTTCATTAATAAGTTAATATACCTTTTTCTTGTAACTTATCTTCAGAAAGGGCTTCAGGTTGTTTTGAAGAATGAGGAATTGAAGATCCACTTATAGCTTGTACATGTGCATGATGTGCTGCTTGAGCCTGTGCAGCTGCTTGAGCATGAGCTTGAACCACAGCTAATTGAGCATGAGCTTGTTGTTGAACCATCATTTGAGCCCAAGGATTTGGGCCTAATAAATAAGGAGGTATAGCCATATTTATCTAAAAACCTACAAAAATAAAAAATATATAATTTTATTCCATTTTAAACCATAAAATAAATATATTTAACATTACATAATTAAATTAATTTTTTATATATTTTCATAATTGAAAAATTTATATATTTCCATCATATTCTAAATTTTATTTTATGTACTATAACTTAATTATAATTAATTAATTTTATTATTATATGACTAACTGATCATTATCATATATATTAATTTTAATACAATGAATGAATAAACTATTTTATTTTTCATCTAAAAAATATAATAAAAAAAATAAGTAGTCTTCAAATTACAGATTTTACATACTTTAGGAATATTAAGTAAATTTTACAAATCTGAAATATAATTTATAAAAACGTGACAATATAACCTATAAATATGATAAAAATATATAAAAGCATTTAATCCATAATTACTGTTAAGACAAGTAAAAAAAAAAAAAATTTTTTTTATAGTAGGCATAATATGAAACAGCTTGTATAAATCATTAATTTTAAATATGGTCAAAAATTTTCGGTAGCTAAAATTTTATAATTATTGTTTTTAAACTGTTCAAATTGATAAAAAATGACTTACCTTATTAACGTCCTGTAAAATAAAATAAAAGTTACCTATTTCTATATATTTATATTTAAAATAATAAATATTTGTAAATTAAATCTTTAATAGTTACAAATCTTATCATATTTGCTTCTTTAGAAATTAAAATGGCGTTCAAGAAGCGTATGCATAGAATCTATATTCTCAATGCAACAAAGTTTAATAATCAAGCAGTTATTATTACGACAAAAATATGTACTGCATTTTATATCTTGATTGCGATCAAGAGTATTTTTAAAAATACAGCCATTTATATGGTAAAATGGTTCTACCTACCTTTTCAAATAAGGATAGTATTCTTAAATCGATTATGTGATTTTTACTTCTCCTAAAGGTCCTTATAAATATAAAATATTGTGATAGGATTTTAGTGCTATTGGATAATTGCATTTCAAATTCTTAAAATATACTTCTCAAATACGTACGCATTTCATAAAATTTAATTTACGAAAGTAAATTTTATCATTTTTATTCAGTGAATTTAGGCATTCAGTGAAATCCCAGCAATACAAAATGAATAAATATCTTTATATACACAATTTACAAGAAATTAACGCCCAACAAGAATATAAAGATTTTATAAATGTTTCTATATAATTTGAAATTTTTTTATCTAAAAACGAAATATATACTTCCGAATCAAAACGTAGTTGCTTCTTTTTAATAGGCAGTGAAGCGTACTGCCTGAAAAGTAAAAGAATTTATTATTTATAATGCCGTAACCTGAAAACATAAATTAAAAATATTGCGATATTAATCTTTAAAATATTAAGATGAATTAAAAATAAAAAAAATAAATATAAGTAATATTACAAATATGTGAAAAAAATAATAGTATTCGTTATATTAAAGCAATATCTAAATTGTATTAAGAACCTTGCAGTTTAGATTGTAAGAACATGCTACCAGAAAAGTTAATATAATAATAGAAATTTAATACGGAAAAAAAAGCATTTGAAAGAAAATAATAATATGCATGAACCGGGATTGAACTTTAATTGAAAAAAAAGAAGATAAAGATCTAATAGTTTTATAATAATGTATGAGATGAAGCAAAAATCTGCAACAGCTACAATTTTACATAATAATGAATAATCAAGGAGTTAGTTATACGAAATTAACCTAATGTACATTGGAATCGTACCGAAAGTCGTGTCTTTCAATGCAAAATATAAGTATGAGACTGATCTAAGAACATTTATAAAATTACAAACAAAAAACATCTTAAATCGTCAGTAAGATTTAACATCAAAGGATAATCAATCTTTATTTTGATTGTTATTCATTGGTATCATTCATTGGTAGTCTTTCAATAAGCTTTCACATAAGAATAAATAATTTTACTTAATGTCGAAGTTGCGCATTATTTTCGCACATATATTTGAGATGAATATTTTCTAAGTATTATATCTAAATTTTGAAGCCGCTGTTATGTGCACAATTACACACAGCCTTGTCATTGTAGAACCGTGAAGTAATGAAAAAGACACACAAACTTTTCAAATTAAGAGTCTTATTTCCTAATTATCAAATTTTTTATTTTTATAATAATAAATGTATTGAAATGATTATTCTAATACTTTATACATTTTTTTTTATGACATTATATTTTTCTATCATTATTAATTAAAATTTATCTGTATTTCATATTTATATGTAACATAGGTTAACGGACCACTTTTTAGAATGTCATTAATATTATTCTGATATAATGCAATGTCATTCTGAAATTTATTTAATACTCCCTATATACTTACCGATTATATTATAGTAGCGTATATGCTTTTCCCATAAAGTTTTAGAAATTTATTATTTTCGAAATTATAATGAAGTGACTTATATAAACCTGTACAAGCGTATGTTCTATTTCTAAACTATTCCGAACAACCTTGTTCCAGGCACTATTAGAAAAGTAATCATTTGAATACTGAAAGCCCAATTTCTCATCAAAATATTTTTATTGCTTTTTATACAATATAATATTATATTACGTATTTAATATAGTAATATTTCCATAAGAAATGACAACTCGAGAAATTAATTTTGTATTGATATATGCTTCATGTATTATTTTAAGAATGTTCTAATAGAAATATTAAATATTAAATATTAAATATTAAACATAAAATATATTTTAATCTTCGAATCTATTAGGAAAAATTTATGAATTATAATTATTGTTCTTACATACAGTGATAACATATTTTTTGTTCCAAAATTTCTTTTATAATAATTAATATTTATATTTTAAGTTATTAAAAAATATTATAACATAATTATTATAATACTTACGAAATTAATTAAGTATAAAACACACATTTTTTTGTTTTGTTTATTTAGTATTTAAACCAACAGTAATTAAAGAAGAATATAGAATTGTATTTAGTATAAAAATAGTTTGTCTGAATTATATTTTGTTTTATAGTTTCTCAAATTTGCGCTTTTTATGCTTATCATAAGATTATAATTTTATTCCGTAAGATTAATTTTAAAATAAAAAAAAAAAAATGGTTTAATATAAACAATGAATATAAGTAAATTTTAAAAGATTATATATATATGTATATACCTTAGAAATTGTTTGTACAATGAATATGCATAACTTTAGACATTTTTATTATTATTGTTACTGACTGCGGGGAGGGGGTGTGCTGAACGGTGCTGGCGGGCGGCGCGAAAGCCGGTCTCGCGTTTTATCGACGGAGGAGGAGCAGCGAGGAAGGCGAGCATGCTCTCGAATTCCCGGC
Organism: Ceratosolen fusciceps; assembly: GCA_018883505.1. Lineage (NCBI taxonomy): Eukaryota > Metazoa > Arthropoda > Insecta > Hymenoptera > Agaonidae > Ceratosolen > Ceratosolen fusciceps. The sequence continues at coordinate 903,592 of RCIC01000030.1, read as the reverse complement.
CCTTTCGCATGGAGAGGGGCGGCGGGGGGGGGCAAACTCCCAACAGGAAAACGCAGAGACGGTGAAAGCGCAGCGCGTCCGCACCGGGATGAGGGAGACAGGGGGAAGTAGAAAGTTAGTGGGGCCCGGAAAGGCGAGCGAACCCGGAAGGAGGGGGTACTTCTCCCGTCCCGGAAGGAAGACGCGACGAGGGATTGGCGGAAACGAAAAAGTAAAGGAGTTTTTCCGGGGGGGAAAGCGAAGCCGATGGCAAAGGTTAGGCAGTACCTTCCGAGCCTTAGCCAGGAAGACGTAACGCGCCCGCAACATTTTGCATACGTAAAAAAAAAAAGCCTCTCCGAATATACCGTAGACGCGCGAAAGGTCGGCGAGCAGAAAAAGATGAAGCGAAGGACGAGCATCCAGGGCAGAACCGTGAGCCGAGACGACCCGCGGACGAGTGAGGCGCGAGAGACTTGCGAAAGAGTTCCGACCAGGCAGCCCACACTTGGGGCGACGCTGCCGCGCACGGGGAGAAGCATAGACCGTAGCACGGCCGCAAGTAGGCGCGAGAAATCGCGAGGCAACGCCGCATCGAGGGAACGGGGCGCAGCGCGAGAGGTAAGGAGGGGGGTGGTTGTGACGCTATTCGAGGACGCGTCGTCCGCCAGCTTGGCGATGCCTAGTGGCACCGTTGACGTCACGCCAGACGCGCCAACCGCTATAGCAGCAAGGCTTGACGTCGCCAGTGGCGTCACCACTCAGCTGCCGCAGCTCACAGGAGCAAGCGCCGCAGCAACCACGACGTGCACCCCGCGGCTGACGCTGCGGAACTGAAGGCGACGGCGAGCTGCGCGAGGAGTGGGGAGGCGGCGGCGCGTGGCAGCTGACACGTGAGCCACGCTATCTTGCCCGAAGGGCGCGCGCAGCGACTACGACGCAGCAGAGAGCGCGCACGCGCTGTCGCGTTCCCCGATCGGCGCGAAGTTCAAATTTCGAATTTCTCCGGTGCGCGCGCGTCGCCCGCGAAGGCGCGGGAAAATTCAAATCAATTCACGGCGCCTGGTTTGGAAAAGCAAATTAACTCGGCGTGCTCGGCCCGCGGGACAGAGTGGAGGTGAAGACGGCCCGTGAAAACGTCCTGCGCGAACTCAGTGTAAGCCCGCTGACCTTTCGGCATCAGGGTCGTTACCGACAAGTCATCCCTGACTTACCGGCGCGTGAAGAAACTTGTAAAATCCAACTGTGGTGTGTTAATGCGGCGTTTTTTTTTGTGATAAATTAAGTGAGGCAAATTTACGTAATTACTTGTAAGCGGTCTGATCGTAACGTGACGCCATCAACAATTGTAAACGACGGTGGCGTGAAGTGTACCTATTCAATAAAGCGAACGAGTGACTGCCAATAAAGACAAAGGAACAACCCTCCCTATCCCTTGACCGTCCGCCCCTGTATCATTTATTTACAATTATAATTTTATAAAAATATTGTTACACACTTCTACGGATACAAAGAATATTGTTGAGATATGTATAATGACCACCGACATGAGAGTAATTACTAAATATACAGTGTTCGAGCCATGGTAGTTCTCTATATCCAGATACAGCGAATAACAACATTCAATTTATCACAGTAAGTTAGACCATGGTTGATTCGAGGTAAGCGTTATAAATTGGTCCAACCATTTAATGACATCCACATAGACGAAAATGATAGAATAGATATAAACAAAAAATATATGTCATAATAGAATTACGTTTTATTAAAAAATAATTTTATTCAAGAAATAATGAATTTTATAAAAATTAAAGTAAAATTGTATATTATTGCACAGGAACAATAATAACTTCTATTGTGACTGTTGTTGGTAAACCTATTACTGCTATATCTTTTAATTTTAACTTAGATAAAAATCTACCTCTCACTGAATAAATTACACTAAAAAAAAAGTGCCACCATCCTAACATCACCGACAACTTTTATCACTACATAGGCTAGTATTTATAATCTAGTTAAACTAATTCTATCCATAGCGATAACATTACTACTCAATATCAATACCGATATTTACATTATTCGCATTATGTGATTTAATATGATTTACATTAAATCTAATACGTCACTGACGTAAAAAAAGTAAAGTTATTTTAATTTATAAATTATATATTTAATTTGCAACTTTTTTAGTTTCACTACTATAGCGTTATAAATAATACATAATAAATAATAATAATTTTTATAATTCTTTTCTTATAAAATATTTTATACAAATATTAAGTTCACAACATTGCTTCCGTCTACTTTATCTTCTTCAAAATTTAAGGCTTTCTTCTGAAAAAGTGATTACCTGTTTATGATTTAAAGTACTGTCCGTCATTAACCACTACTTTTTTCCATCTTTTGCGTAACTGTTTCATACAATCTAGAAAAACGGATACGTCTTTTGAGGCGATCCACGAATCGATCCATTTTTTGACTTCTTCATAAGAGTGGAAATGTTGCTCAGCTAATGCAGGTACCATCGATCGAAACAAATGGTAGTCGGAAGGAGCAATATCTGGAGAGTACGGCGGCTGGGGTAGAACTTCCGTTTTTGGGGTTTCCAAGTATATTTTACCGGGTTTTGTAATGTGTGGCCCAGAATTGTTATGTTGCAGAATATTTTTATCATGACTCTTTTGGTACTGTGGCCGTTTCTCCTTTAATGCTCCAGTTCGGTTACAATAGATCATAATACGCTATACCGAGCTAGTTCTACCAAATGGAGAGCATAACCTTGGCACCGTGAATATTCGGTCTGGACATCGATGTAAAGGTCTGTCTGGACATTCCTTATGATTTTCTGCGTTTGAGATTATCGTAGTGGACTTATTTTTCGACGCCGGTTACAATACGATGTAAAAATCTTTTTTGATTCTGTCTTTGGAGTAGCTGTTTACAAGAAAAAAATCGCCGTTCAACATCTCTCGGCTTTAATACGTACGAAACCCAATTTCCTTGCTTCTGAATCATTTCCATCATTTTGAGACTTTCAAAATTGCTGTTCAAGTGACTCCCAATGTTTCTGCTAATTTGTCTTGCATTTGGCACAAATCTTCAGCAAGTAATCCCTCCAGTTCGAAGTCTTCAAAAATTTCTTCTTTTCCGTTATCATCGACATCAAAATCACCACTCTTAAAGCGTTGAAAATACTCACGACACATTTTTTCACTGAAAGCAGAGACCGTAAGCATTTGAGAGCATTCGATAAGCCTCAGCCGCAATTTTCTTCAAATAAAAGCAGAAAATCAACACTTCCCGCAAATGATGAGAATTTGGCTCGAAAACTGACATCTTCGATGGAGAATGCACTTCTGACGCATATACAAATTTACTAATGTGGTCTGTTATTATGTTGAAAGATGTCCGATCTTACTGTATGAAATTTTTGACCTGCTTATTTCAACCGGAACTTATCGCTGCAGTCATCTATCGAAAAACAGAGGAAGCAAAATTGCAAACCTAATAAGTAATGAACGCGAATGTTGTATTGTGTATAAAGTATATTCGTCCATGATAAGAAAACTGTAATTAATAAGGATCAATAAAAGAAAGAAAAAGAGGGAAAAGAATAATCCTTTTAAAAGGAGCAGGATATAAGTGTCCTTCTTCCCAAAAGACTTTAACATTTATAATAAGTGTTTATTATATTATATTATATTATATTATATTATATTATATTATATTATATTATCATATAATTATATTATGCGGAAAATAAAAAAAAATTTAAATGGAAGTTTAAAGCGATAACAATGAGAGCGCTAAAATGAAAAATTATTCAGCATAAATTTAATTTTAATTTTATTTAAATAATAGATTTTTTTATTAACATGAAATATTATTTGCAAGTTTGAAATATATATCAATTTTATTAATAATATTATATTTTATTGACTGGTTTTTCATAGTTATAAACTTGAATTAGGACATTAAATTTATAAATTTATAATGTCTTGTTGACAAAAAAAAACTGGTAGCTCAGTTTTTTTTATTCTAGGACTTTTCTGTTCTTTTAATAAGATTCGATATGCGATTGGTACATATCAGATTAATAATTGAAAAAAAAGTTGAATTTCCGCGAGGTATTTAAGGATGATTGGGTGCGCCTGACTCGAACCCGAAGAATTGACCGACTTATTGCGACAATTTATTTTTCGTATTCCATAACTAATTGTTTGCGCTTCGTTTGCTTTTTTTCGTTCCTTTAATTCCTGATAACCGAATATTTAACACCTCAAAACCTAATTTAAACATTTTTATGAATTTTTAGAATGCGTAAGGGAAGTCGTTAATTTGTATTTGGAGGTAGGACAGAAAAAGGCTATCGGTAGAAAGGGATACGTGTAGAAGGATAAGTATGTATAGGGATACGTATGAAACACTGCGATAAGTTCTGTTGATGTGGGAAATAAGGAAAAATGAGATTCAAATATTCATTTACGTTGATTTATAAAAAAATCAATGTGCTTTAAATGTTTTCAATTTAAAAGTACTCTTAAACAATGAACAAATTTGTGACATCTTTAATTTCTTTTAGAAGTAAAAGTAAAACACGATTTTTTTACAATTTTTTTTTAATCGTATAATTTTATATTAAAATAAATTTAATATTATCGTTACTAACATAATTGTTATCTTTTAAGTCAAAACTATTCGTAAATATTTAGATTGAAAATAATTGAAACTATGAATATTTACACCTTTTGTTTTTAAAATTAAATACAAAAAATTATTTTTTTTTACAATTAGAATAAATTCAGTTGCATGTGTAATAATAAAAAACTATGTTCTTTAAAATTAAATAAAAACTTGCATTTTATCAGCAAATTGATATTTTTAAAATATTTTAAAATGTCAACTTTATTTTTATTATTTTGTCAATTAAAAACTGTAACAATATTTATTTAATTGAAAGTGTGGTGAAGTATACACTTTAAATTTCATTTTTGATTATTAAAATAAATCTAGAAGTGTAAAAAATCTTTACATTTAAATTAAAAACCTTTTTGCATTTTAGGTATTTAATTATATATTATTTACAAAAATTTTACAGGTTTGTAGTTAATTCCTAGTGAATAATATATTTATAAAAATGTTATTTTACACACTTTTTGGTACTTATGTTCTTACATCTATATTACTATTTAAATATCCAACTTTGATTCATAAAAAGAAGAAAATTTTATTTACATGTCACCATATAAGTCATAGAGGCGGTAAAAGCATTATTTTATTTAAATTATTTTTTTAGTGAAATAAAAATAATTTCAATATTATTTAATAGGTGCCGGAGAGAATTATGAAAATACAATGTATGCCTTTAAACGGTCAGCTATAATATAATTCATAAATTTATTGGTTATACTCTACATATTTAGATATTTAAAAATTTTTTAAAAATGATTATTTATCATTAAGTAATTTCAAAACATAAAACATTTTCTTTTAGTGCTGTAGCTATAGGAACTGAAATGATAGAATTAGATTGCCATCTAACTAAAGATGGGCATGTAGTTGTTTCTCATGATCAAAATCTATTAAGAACTACTGGAACTGACATAACTATTTCTGAAACAGATTTTAAGGATCTACCATTATTAAAATCAAAACTTCCAGTTGATTTCGATCCAGGTATTTTATTATGTATGAATTTTAATAAAAGTTATTAAATCGCATTTTACACTAGGTGTCATCTATGTGGGCTCAAATAAAATAGAGGAAAGAAAATTTGTATTATTAAAGGAAGTTTTTGAAGCTTTTCCTCATATACCAATTAATATTGATATTAAAATCAATAATGATGAACTCATATTAAAAGTTTCAGAATTAATACAAATTTATAATAGAGAAAAATATACTGTGTGGGGAAATTTCAGTGATGAAATAACAAAAAAGTGTTATGAAATGGTGCGTCTTACACTGCCAATTAAAATACATACATTTTCTCATTATAAGAATAATATGTATGAATTTTGTTTTTAGAACCCAAATGTTAATTTATTGTTTTCTATGAAAAGAGTTATATTATTAATAATTTTTTTGTATACCGGTCTTTTACCATTTATACCTTTAAGAGAGACACATCTTGAAATATTTTTACCATCTATTTATTTGAAGTAATAGCTCTATTTTATATTTTTATATTGTAACTAAAATATATTACTAATAAATTTTATTTACTTTAGAAGGAGAAATCAAACTGAATCTTTATTTTTAATAGAAAAACTTGTTTTAGCAACTTTAAGTATAATATTAATGAGACCATGTTTGTTTAACCATTTACGAGCTCGTGGTATACATGTATGTATTAGGAACATTCTTCAAAGTTATAAATATTTATTAAATAATCAATCATTCTAATTATAATGGAACTAGAATGTGGTATTTTTGAAGGTTTATTTTTGGGTTTTAAATAAAGAAGAAGAATTTCAAAAAGCATTTGATTTAGGAGCAACAGGTATCATGACTGACTATCCAACAAAATTAATGTTATTTTTAAAAAGTAAAACAATTCAGTGATTTTTTAATATATTAATAAAAAATAAATAATTTTTAACTAATTATTCAGATTAGTATACATGCTTTATTTGAAATTTTCAAATTGTTATATCTTACTAATTAATATCAGACAATAAATCAAAATTTTAATAAGTTATTTCGTTGTATTAATTAAATTTTAATTATTTTTTATAAATGAGTTAATACAAATATATTTAAACTTTTCAAAATTTATTTACTATTACATAAGTATAAAATTTTATATTTGCTTTAAGAATAAATTAAATGGTTTTATTATATAAAAATTTTGTGTTGTAATTCATAAGGATTTCAAATAAATATTTACTAATTTTATGCATATCTTTATTGTTAAATAAATTTTATTAAATACTTGTTAATTCAAAGAGTTTTTATATTTTATTTAGTTTACTAATGAATTAATATTTACAAATATTATTTGATATAAGGTAATCTATATATTTTCAAATAAATAACTTAGAATTTATACAAACAATCATAATATATAATACAAATATAACATAAATATAAGTTGTATTAGATTAGTATAAACAGTATGTATTATTTAAAGATACATATTTTTAATTAGTGTATAGTAATTTTAGCTTAAATTTTTAATACTATAAATAGTAATTAGTGTTACTATATAGTATACAATAAACAAATTATTATATTATTTAAAAATATGCATATTATTAGAAAATATTAATTTTTAAATAATATATTGTCTTAATTTGTAAATAAAGTTTTCCAAAATTGATATATATATGTTATCATTTATTTATTTATCCAATCACAACATCTATGATAATAAAATTTCTCTGACATATTAATATCAGTGTAATAATAAAAAACTGTTCCTGAACAATAAATACAATTTAATGTAGCAGCAGGGTGAGATTTAGTAAAATGATTATGAATATGAAAAGAATTTCCAATTATCTTTACTTTACAATTATCACAATAAACAAAATTCGTTCTAAATCTCTCATGAACAGCATCTGTGACAGCTCTGCCACCATTTGCTGTACAATTATCAGAGCTACTTTGAGTGTGCGATGATCCAAAATTTGGTATATTTCTTCTATTAAAAGGCATTTTATATAGTCTACAACTATTAATAAAAAGTGTTATTGAGCTCACAAATTGATTATATAAAATAGTAATTTATTTTAAATATTTTTAATAATTAGTTTTCATACATTTCTTTACTTTCATTTGTAGCTAATTTTTCCAAATATATTTTCAATTAAATAACTTTTTAAAATAATATTTAATACATAAAATTATAAACATTTATAAAACAAAATTTTTTAAAATTTTAAACTTAATAGAATTAAATGATCATTAAAAAATTGTCCAAATTTAGTGCAATGGAGTAATAACAATTTTTCGATTAATAAAAAAAACTTACGATTACAATGTGATGTTCTCTATTATGAATTCAATATTTTGAATGTTAATTATAATTGCATAATATAATATAATAATTCATTTTGCTTGAAAGCGCTAGGTTAAATCGAAAGAGCATAGGGATTGGTAGTTATTTCAGCATCGTCACTATTTTGGGTTCTGTCTATTATCAGGAATACAGGAAATATGAATTGAACAATCGTAAAAGAAATATAAATAATTTCAAAAAATAACACTACCTGAAATTGAATGCAAATTTTGTTACTTGTTCATTTTGATAATTGAACAGTAAAATTTGAATTCCGCCAGATTTAATTTAATTTTTATAATATTAATATACGGTTGGATTAAGAGGGAGGGTTCATATTCAAACTGTATCGCGCCATTAAGTAAGGTGTTGTTACATCGCCTCCCAAATGCCCATTATGCCAGTATGTACACAGATTACTGGAAATAGAAACTAGATATAGTTAATCTCCGAAAAAAGTACATCGCCAGAGTTATAAAACTGTCTCTTGGTTGAAGTACACATCTCTCCTTGGTCCGACGATCTGCCGCTCTTTTGTAACTAAAAACCTCGGAGTCATATTAATTGTATTTTCCTTGTCTCTATCATTACAACAATAAACGATCATTTTAAACCGCGAATGCATTTGGTTAAATTTTTACTTTGAATTTCCTTTCCCTATCGCGCGGTCTTCTTAAAATCTTAGGCTAAAAAGGGAGTAAGGCATCTTTTCTCGGTGAGGAGAAACCGTTTTTAAACGTTTGATTCACCTTGACTCGTGAACCGATGTAGCAGTGTCAAAACACTTATTTTGAAAACAAAATTTATTATTGCCTTATTCGAAAAAAGATTTTTTTGGTGTGTTAAAGGCGAGCATAGAAATTGAGGTTTCTGTAGTTTTTATTAATGTGCTTTAACTGCACATTGAGAATCAGTTGTTCAAGTTCTTTATATTTACAAAAATTCTAATACTATATTATTTATATTATCTATATATTATATATTATAAGTTATTCCAATGTATTTTTGAATTTCAGCACGATAAAATCTTAACTTATCTAAGATATAGTTGAAGCAGTCGAGAAAGTATGAGTTTTCTTTTGGTGCGAGAATATCATTTTAATCCAAAGTTAAAGCAACAATAGCTAACAACGACAAGTTAAAGGCATATATTTAAAGGGACGTGGATTAAAATGCTGTAATTTAAAGGGCTCTGAATTAAAATTCAGGTACTAATAATCGCGAGATTTAGGTTTGGCCTATCGCTGTGTTGTCACAGCATGTTTAGATGGTTGTATCGAGTGCGTATGATTATGTATACGCATCAACTCCAGGGGAAAAATTGAAGTATTTATTTGAAAATAATATTTTTCATATTCATTACTTTAATACACTCTTTATTATTCAATATTTAAAATATGTCGAAAAATTTATTTATTTAATCACTTTTTAGTTATTTATAATTGAATAGATCGGTCGGGGTTAAGATTGAAAATACTATGGATTCGTATTATTTTCCAGTTTTTTTATTATTTATGTGTAATTCAATCATAAGGCAATATTTTTAAAATTACCCAGAAACTGAAAAACTTTTTCTATGTAATTTTAAAATAAAATTAAATTGGAAAATATACTTTATACTATACATACATAATAATATATTTATAAGAAAAACCTTATAAAACGAACATTTTGATGCGACAAAGACTTTTTTAAGTGATAAAATGAAAAGGCTTTTCCTAAAATGATAAAACGGAAGAAAGTCTTTTACTATTAACAGAGAGAAAAAGAATGAAAGAAAAATCTCGTCGAAGGGACCATCTTTCTTGGTTTGTACATCCCCCGCCGCCTTTAAGCATTACTTCGGGGAGGGAATCAGATTCTGTGCGTTCGGAGCACCCTCTACACTGTCCCCTTCTATACCAATAAATAGATGACTTCTTACGTATCAAAATATCCTCGACGAAAAAAGGAACCCTTCCTGAGTTCTTCTTGCTGGCAAGCACTAGGGGACGATGCCTTCGGGAGTGACCCTTTTGACATCGCCCTCCAATGCTTCCCTTAAGCTTCCCGACTGTTCGCACACAAAACGTGTGGAAGGTGTCCATTTTCCCCATGCGTTAAAAATACGCGCGGAACTAATTGTGGCCAATAACTGGGTGAGGTAATGGTTCGCCTCGCCCTGCTGCCGAGCAATCTACGGGGCCACCTTCTGTACATTTTTCGCCTCCACTTAGCTTACAAGTTAACTAGAGATATTTCTCTGACTCACACCTTGGTTTTGCATTGATCGAGTGCTTCTCTTGCATTGTTGACCAGATTTCTCCCCTGAGCTAGGAGGCCGATGGAGACAACCGCAGCTACTACTAGAGAGGTCTATTCGAGATTGTGTGATACAAATATACTACACGAAGTACATATATTCGTTGCACACCCGTGATGCGTCTTCGATACATAATGCAGACCACTACACTGTAAAGCATGAAAACACGTAGTAGTAACCGCCTGATACAGGGACATATTATTTATAAAACATTATAAATTTTAATACATACATTTGCAATTTATTATATTTCTTATTCTATTAATCAAATATATTTTTGTAACGTTTTTTTCTTTAATAATAATTTAATATTAGAATTTTTATTGAAATTTATTCATAATATTGGCCTTGATTTTATTTCACCTTTATTTTTTTTATGGTTTCCAAGGTTTTCCCGACCAAATTTTATGTCATATTATTCATTCGTTTTTCATTTTTTGCACTTATATATTTTTAAAGTTTTTATGCGTGTTTACACGTAGACATTTTTTGTTATTTTCATTATTTTTTGTTATATTTCATTATGTTATTCAAAAGAAAATATGTTTTGTTTTCATATATCAAACCTTTTAATAATACGTATTATAATTCATCATTTTTTCTTTTTGTCTTTCGGAATGAATATCAAGCATTCATATCTTCATCAGAAGAATGAAAAACTTGACGGATGCGTTTTTTTATTGCTGTAGTTATTTCAGTCATTTCAGAATGCTTGACCTATCTCGTTTCGAGTATTCGCGAATGAACAATAGAAGCTCGTCCATCGTCAATCGATTTCTTCTAAAACTAATCTTTCAAATGAACTTTACAAATTTTTATATATAATATGATGCTATACGTTATTATTATTATTATTTATTAGTTAATATTGAAAATATAATCTGTAATACTTATAATATTTATTTTATTTTTTTAGAAATCTAACTCTAATTTTTTACATATAAAATAAAATACTTTTTATAAATGTTCTTTAGTTTTTACAAAATTAAATCAATTAATGATGGAAGTTCTAATAAAAATGAATTGTATACACCAAATATTTAGATTTTTTTTTAAAATTATTTTTTAAATTAAATGTAATGGAATTTATTACTATTAACCACAAATATTTTTATTAAATTATTATGATTCCAATCTTAAAATTCTTCTTATCATCTTAAAATTGTTCGGATCATCTTAAAATTATTCTTTATATATATAAAAGTAATTGCTTGTTTAAAACATAATTTTTATGAATACTTTATTTCTTTAAGCTTACACGTTTGCATAAATTTACAATAAAACAGTTTTCAATTATTTAATTTGAAACAAAATGTTTATATAGGTTTAATTTTGAAATGTAATCCAATTAATGAAAAAACGAAACATTTTAAATCTTGAACAAGAAAATAAAAACATCTTAATCCTTCAGGGTCTCTTGATTGATTAACATCTACTAACGATCCAGTTTTTGATGTAGTAAATGATATATGTTCATCTCCAATAACAATCTCCAACTCTTGGCGACCAACTCTATCAGGTTGAGGCCATAATGAATCATCTTCTTGCATAATTTCTGAATCTTCAATTATTCTTTTCAATTCTTCCATAACACATTGATGGACATATGCTTCTTTTCTAATCATTGTGTCATTTTTATAATTAGAATTATTTGCATATCTTAATTTACCATCAGGTCTGAATTCAAATTCTAAAAATTCATGACCAAATTTTCCTTTATGTCCGACATAATATCGAATATAAAAATCCGTTGGCATTTTTACACTTTTATCAGTTTATAATATTGCTGTAATAATATAATTTCTTATTAAATTTATTAATTTAAATTAAATAATTTTTTAATTTATTATTAAAAACTTACTTTTTCCGAATCTTTATTTTATGCTAATTTATAATATATAACAGCACTAACATGTATCTTTAGTTTCCATTAGGTTGGTGTACCGCTAAAACGGTATTCATTCTCCGATGTTAGGTTGAGGTTTAAGAACACTTTGGACAAGTTTATACATAGATGTGGTTAGAAAAAAAATCGTCTATCTTTATTTCATGTTAATAATATTGACCGATCAATTATTTTTTAAAAAGTCAAATCAAAATACAAGAATGAACAGCTTAATTAATATCAAAAATATTTTTATTATTGATTTCTACAGAAAACTTAAAAAATAGGATATTTTTAATTTCAGAGCTTAATTAATGGAAAGATAAACAAGAATTTTCTATTATGAGTAAAACATATGTAATCAGTGATAAAAAGATTTTACAAATACCACTATGGCTTTGGCCAAATTCCAATCTTTTATCACCTTTTTATAAGAGAGTATGGAAAGCTGTCCAAGACGATTATTGCAGAACAGATACAATGTATGGTGAAGTACTTGTAGATACAAAGAAAATTTTTCCACTCTTACTTACAAGTCAATTATCTACTGAAATTCTTGGTTACATTTGGAATTTAGCAAATCAAAAATATGCAGGACATTTAACAGAACAAGAGCTTTATATAATTCTTGCGTTAGTTGCTCTTGCCCAAACATCTTATCCATTTAATAGTTTAGAAGTTTTGTATTCCATACATACTCCTCCAATTCCCAATTTAGATTTATCAATTTTTTATATAAATTCAGAAACAAATAAAATAGAATTTAGAGTATGTCCAAATTTAAATTTATCTATTAATAGTAACAAGCAACGAAATTTAGCTGAATCAACTAATTCATTTAATTTATCTTCATATATTGATATATTTTCTTGCAATCAAAATTATTCTAATAATTTGAAAGACTTAAACATTTTTTGTGAACAATCATCTTTATGTAATACAAATTCAATTTATGAGAAACAAAATATTTTATATCATTCAGATACGAAAAAGAAATTATTTACTTACTCTACAGAATCTAATGATGACTTTTCTGAATTTCAAAGTGCTCAAACTAATAATTTTCCTATTATTTCACATTTATGGGGTTCAAAACCCCAAATGTTTCAAGATTCTGCAATTGGAAGTAGGCTTGCTAATCATAATCTTGGTGTTAAAAAAACAAATGATAAAATTAAAAAAAATAGTACAAATAAATATAGTAACCATAATGAAACATACAGTACAGTAACTTTGGACATTAGCGAAATGGAATCTCAAGATAGTTTATTAGAAATTTTCCCTAAATGTACTGTAAAAAATATTGAGAAAACAGTTATGTTTAAGGATACAGCAATAAGAAATATTGACCCTATTGATGTAATTATACCTAGTAAAAAGAATTTTATAAACAGTACTGAGAAAAAATTTGTAAACATGATTCAATCACCAACAAAATCTAATTGTAAAAATAATATTAATACTATACATCATACACTACAACCTGAGTTAAATGTAAATGAAGTAAAGCAAGATTTAATGAATTTACAAAATACTGAAGATAAATATAGTGCATTGAGAACAGTAGTTAATGAAATAACAAATTATCGAAGTTCAACATTAAATAGAGAATCATCTACTTCTTTAGTCACAGATGACTTTGGAGATTTTGTTTCTGCAAAAAATTTAAAACCTGGATTAGTAATTCAAAAATCTAATTCAATAAATTTATTAGGTAGTTTTGATTTAAATTCAGATAGTGTAATCGATACAAAAAGTAAGTACGATCCTACATTAATACAAGAAATTTCAGATGCTTTGAGTATATTTGTTCTTGAAGATACTGCAGATAAGATAGATATAAGTGAGTTAAATATTATTTAAACATAATTTCTTTATGATTCAATTATATTTTCTTTTCAGAAAATATTAATTTTAAGGAAGATCATATATCTAATAATAATAATAATAATCAATCAAGTCATGTACGTTCAAAAATTTCAAGTCTGACTGTATCTGTTCCAAATGTAGAGTTAAAATCACTTTTAACTTGTACTACACTGAATGAACAACAAATACAAAATTCACATGAAGTATAAAATATTTTTTTTTATATTTAAATTGTATTAAAATTGTTATGTATATATATATTTATATATTTTTTTAGATAATTTATTTGAAATGGAAACAATATATGAAAAGTTGTGTTTTTTTGTTAAAAGTTGCTCTTAATATATTTAAGAATATAACATCCAAAATTGTATTAAAAGAAGTTTTATTATCAGCACAAGGATATAATTTTCTTTGTAGTATGTTTTGTTTTATCAATTGATTTAGTTAACAATTTGCATAAATATTATTTATTTTATAAATATTTAAAAAATGTATAACAATTATTTTAAATTTAGATTTGGCAGAAGTAGCTACTGTTTGTAGAAGAATAAATTTTTCACACAAAGAGATAGATATTAATATAACGGATTTTGATAATTTATTAATCAATATTGATCGGATGTGGTCTGAAATGGAACCATTTTATTCAAATATACCAGTAATTAGAAAAATTGTTTAGGTATTTAATATAACTTTATGTTATATTAATTACTAATTTTTATTTAGATTGTTACAGAACTACCAAGTTGGCCTGTACACCCAGCAAATTGTATTATCTGTGCATTATGTTTAACTATTATTAATAGTGGAAGAATTATTTTTAATGATAATAATTATCATATAACTTGTGCAAATTTATGGTTGAATACTGTAAATAATAAATTACCAATACTTCGATATTCAAGATCTTATATAGAATCTACTATTTCTGAAACAGGAAAACCTGCATAAATATGTGTAAATTATTCAGAAGCTTTTAAATAATAGTTTATAAAATATAAAGATAATTTTTTAATATAACGAAATTTATTCTTTCATATTTATATATAGGATTTCATAGAATTATTAATATATTAAACGAGTTAAAATTAACTAAATTATTATTAATATATTAAATATGTTTATTAATAATTTCTTGTAATATAAAGTTTGAAAGTTTATCTATAAACATAAAATGAAACTTTATTATGTATTAAATGAACATTGAAGCTTAATGTATATTTTAATTACTATAAGTATTATCTTTGACTTGTATCACGTGGTCTGTATACTATTCCTCTACTTTTCATTTCTCTAATAACACCAGCTGGCAATCGTCCTGATACTGATATGGCATATACACCTTTAGTAAATCTATCTAAAAATAAATTTTGAAATATGTTAAAATAAATATAAAATAATTATAAAATTAATGTTTGTTCCTCTTAAAATTAAATTCAAAATGTTTATAGAAGCTTTTAAGCTAAGTAAATAAAAGCTTTTATATTAAATATATATTTAAGTCTCATTCACTTACTAATTCGTTGCCATTTACAAACCCAACTATCTTCTGGACTCATAGCTGCTATCATTCTGAAATCAATCTTTTATATTATAAAAAAGTAGTTAAAAAATAAACTCATACAAGAGTTATTTTATGAAAATATACTTTATTTGTAAACATTATTATATGAAAGTTATTAAATTTAGTTAAAACATGGTTTTAAAATATTTAGTAATTTTATAAATTTAATTGTAATTAATTAAATAATTCAATATTCACAAATACTTTAAAATACATTTAGAAAAGTAAATGTTTTTAAATTAAGATTTTGATGTATGCTTTTGATAAATAATTTGAATATCGTAATGGAGTTAATAAATTCATTTTATTAATATAAGTGCTAAAATATTTCAATTATTTTATTCTAATTTGGAAATTATTTTAAAATTGCTCATTTTAAATTATTAATATTTAAATCCAATTGTTGATACATTTTTTAAAATAATTAATTATTAATTAAAGTTTAATACATACATACCCATCAAAATTTGAACTAGTGCAATCAAAAACATTATCTTTATTATTTTTCATTCTTAAAAATTCATCACAATTTTCACAACCATCAAATTCAAACTGATCAAATGTCTAATTAAAACATTTGAAAATAAAATTTTAGTACAATTTATAAAAAGTACAATGTTATACTTAATATATGTTTTATAAAAAAATGTAATTACTTTTATTAATGAGCACACCAAACACGCTCTCAATCCTCGTAAATCTTTTGGTACAGTTTCCATTATTAATATATAGTTTTATTAAATAATGAAATCTTTAAACAAAACTCGTCTATATTTTTACGTATTAATCTTAATTCTACAAGAAAAAAAATTCAAATTCTTAATGTAATTCATTATTTATGATAAATATGTATCTAGGAGTATTTTTCAAGATCTATTTTGTTATTAATTTGTTTTTTTTAAATTTATACTAGTATATGCATGCAATGAAAAAATATAATTAATTTTAATTCGAGATTGAAAATATTAAATTTAGAACGTCATATAAACATGAATAATTAATATTCTTTTAGTAAATAGTTAATTACAAAATTGTATATTACTATGTATAGAATATTTCTACATAGCATATAAATGTATTATGTATAATTGTAAAATTATTTATTCAACAAAATACAATTCTTGTATCCAGCCTCTTGTAAATGTTACAACATACATCCTTTCTTTCTAACAATATTACACAGATAAATGATTCAGCTTTAAATATCTATAAAATAATTTTAGATAATAAAATATTGAAATAAAAAAAAAATGAAACATCTTACATACAGCTTGGACAATAATTTATATTAAATGAAAATATTAAATTATATAAATCTGTGTATAACCTAATCAATTATTTTGTGAAACATTCTTTACAATAAAAACCCAAATTCCTTAAATATCTTAACGAAATTTGTATTTGAAGCTAGTTGTTTTTTATATATGAAAAATTGACAACTCTATTTAGTTTAAAATTTAGAAAAATACTTTTATTTTACTTAAGCTATAACTTTTATAGCTTAAATTTATACCTTTAAAACTATTCTTTTTTATACTTATCCTGTTGGTACAAAAGACTTCTGCAGATGCATTTTTGTGTTCCGCGAGATTGTTGTTAGTAGGTTCCGCTCTGATTTTACCTAAGAGTTTAAGTATAACGTTTGAGTAGTAGATTAATTTCTATTTACTCAGTTGGTTCAAGCGGTCCTTAAAAGGTAGGTTATTCAGTCTTTATAATCTTTTAGCAAAAGTGCTGTGACTACTCTAATTTTTAAACAAGAATCTTTTAATGAAATCAGTCGCAGAGTTGTCAGATTTATCTGAACATTTTTACAAAAATAAGAGCTAAAATATGAATGGAACACTCAGGTTAGATTCTAAAATACATATATTATCTCACTTGATACAAATTAGTTTTTTGTGACCAATCTACTTAAAAAAAGTCACTGAAGATTTTGAAATTTTACTAAAATTATAATTTTAATAATATGAATACTGTTACTTAACTATTATTTGATTTTTGGTAACATTCAAAAGTTTTTTAAACGTGTTCTTTTCGTATATTCTTAACAATTAAAGTAAAATTTAAAAAGATACAAATGTAAAAATATAGAAGATAATTATATATGAAGGGACAGAGAAGAAAATGTTGAGTAAAAGACATTACTTCACTTTGTAACCCGAATGAATAAGCACTTAAAACGAGAAATAAATAGTTTACTTTTTATTTTTATATCTTGAAGAAATTGAAGAAATAAAAATTTGATATCTGTTAAGACCTAGTCTTAACGGCAACGTAGCAACGGAATATAATTTAACTGTAAATTTATCGCAACCGTTATTAGAGCGAATTTTGCTTGCTGCGACAAAGCCATCAACGTTCAATGTTATAAATTTCTTGTAATTTTTATATGCAACGGCTTTAAAAGGAATTTTTGGAAGAGCCAAGCGCGCATCGACGCCTGAGAATTCACGTGTTTTCGAGTAAAAGCGAAGACGGACGGGAGCGCGTGATTTCTTTTTCCCAAAAATATTAATATCCCGGGTCAATAGAAACGTAGATTAAAAAGCTATCCCTACTTAGGGACAAAAAATTGTTTATAAATAGAGCGAATTCGCGAGGGGAAGGCACTACTAGTCTTGCTCTTGCATAGTTTACAATGGAGTAATCGTCACTCGTACTCCATATAATTATAACTTAATTATTGTAAAATAAAGTCACTTATTAAAAAAAAAGAATTAAATGTAAAGTTCATTTTCTCTTAGCGTGGTATCATATCCTTAAAATCTTATATATATACTGTGATATATATAAAAAACAAATAAATGCACAACTCATTAAGTCGACGAGTGCAAGGCACCTGGTCGTGTTAGAAATCACGTGCTCGTACAATATCATTTATCCTTATATCCTGAACAAGTATATTTGTTACAAAATCATTTTTTTTTTTGATGGATTTTCATTCTTAGACTATTTTTTCAAACTATGACTTATACGTAGGCATTAGATTAATTATTTTTGTTAGATCTAAATAATTTTTAGGCGCTATATTAGCATAAGAATATGATAGATATATCAAAATCCAGTACAGGATAACTAAGTTTTGAAAGGGGAAATAATACGAACCTGCAAGTGAGGAGACCTGATTTCCATATAAACGTCACTGAAAAATCAAGGAGTAATAAATAACATTCCGTACGTCAATTCCAGCGTGCATAAGTAATCATACGTTGTGATTATTGTGATTATAACGTCGAATACATGTAATAAATATTTGTACCGACCTATCTGTGTTGTGTATATATTATAAACAACGCCCACAATCTTTAAGTACCAAGCGCTACCAGCAAACACCAGACGATTCGAAACTTGCAGTATCAAATAATTGATGTAAAGAGACGAGCAAATCTACCCTGCAAGTTTTATACATTATCAGCACAAAATGAATTGTAATTGTTACGGATAGCGTGACTGCGGGGAGTAAACGTGCGAGACAGATATTTAAGCGAGGGAATTGGTATTTGAGCGTAATATGTATTTGTTTGTACTTCGATATTTTAAGTAATGTAAGAAAATATTATCACTAAAATAAATGTTGTAATAAGAATAAGCATAAGTTGCGAGCGATGATTTAGAATGATAAGAGTAACTAGAGCCATAAGGCGTAGAAATAGGATATACACAAAATAATTATAAGTTTATAGATATAAATTACGATAGTATGTATATGGTTCGGAGAGACGACAGTAGACGTTATAAGCAGAACGAGCGGACCATTTTTAAGAGAAAATAAATAGCCAAAAATCAACAACTCTGCAGAATTAAATTGCACCAAAAAAAAAAAATAAGCCGCAGGGGCTTGAAGCCTGATAGCCGCAGGGGCTCAAAGCCTGACAATGGCCAGGGGACTCTCACACCCACCCGGTTGAGTTGCAAGACCCACCCGTAACACGACAGGGGGTCCGAGGCTGATAAGGGAGGTTCTCCGCATGGGGACCGCCGACCTCCTACGGGCCGAGCGGAATAGCTCTAAAGTAAACAGTAAGGCGGAGCTAGGCCCGACGTGGTCAATACGGGGAAGGGCGACTCCCTCATCCCCTCCACGAAGAATTCGGCCAATTATATTGTGTGGTAAATTTCCTGGGGTGGAGAAAAGGGAAATATAAAAAGAAAAAATGAATGATACGGAACTCTTCTTTTCCTGGATAGAGTATCCTTGGCCGAAAGGAAGTTTGCGGAAAAGTCGTCTCTCACGACCATCTGTTTGTCTCGATTATACATACATATTAGAATAAAACAAAATAAAAACACTAAAAAGGCATTTGAGCAGCGTGATCGTTCATTTACCCTCCCAAACATCCCGTAAACCAGAAACAGTAATTATATTTAATACGTTGATACATCCTTCTCGAGTATACAACAAACGAATTTATTAAAACTTTTTTTTCCCTAAGTGTTTTTTAAATGCAGGCTTATGAAATACAGTCCGTTGTTTCAATCGGCCCATAATTCACCCTTCTCTTTGTCTCGAGAGCATAATTTAACAATAACGCTTTAATATAATTTTTAACACATGAGTTAGATTCATTTAAGGTAGGTACACTTAGAGTAAAATTTATTAAAGCATTACTGGTAATTTTATTTTCACTCTCCTTTAAAAAGTCATCTTTTAGATAGGTCTATACTTTTATTTAAAAGCGAAGTTCTTTCAAGTTTGTTTTGAGTTTATCAGAATTTTTAATGATTATCATATATGTTGAAAATTTTTTATTCTATATTTAAAATTACGCTAAAATTTAATTGACTTAGTAATCGTCTTATTTCTTCCACAAACTTAGCTTCACGAAAATAGTTTTTTAGTGATACTTTTAAGCATACAAAATTATTGACAGAAACTCACCATCTTCTCGGTAAAATCAAAATTTGTTAAAATATATTATAAATTTGAAAATTTGAAAAATATATTATAACTTTTAATTTTTTAAAAAGTATATTCTATTTATATTTATATTTTATTTTTTACTAAGATTTTATAAATAATATATATACATATCTACTTAATTGGTACGTAACAATTTTCTTGTTACTAAATACTAAATTATGTTATATTTAACATAATTATGTTTTAAAATTTAAAAATAATATATTGTAAATTATATAAATTAAAATGTTTAATACATTCAATGGCACAAAGATGGCAGGATATGTTATATTTGTATTTTGATATCTGTAGCATAGTTCTATTTATTCTATTTTATTAATATTTTAATGATTACATTTTTAATAACTAACGATAAGTAACATCAATTAAATTTTTTTTTTTTTTTAAATTTATCTTAATTTTTATGATTTGATATTTTAATTTTAATTTTTAAATTATTATTGAAAACCAGTTAAAACTTTTCGTTGTAATCTCATTATTCGTTCTAATTTGTTATAATTATTCATATTATAATTTTCTAATATTTCTTAAAATTTGTACTTTCAATACCTATTTAAAATAATACAAGATCATGAGATCTGGTGAAGTTACAAAACATGTTGCCGATAGAAAAATTTTTATAGAGGTTAGAATGTTTATAAATCATATACCATTATCTTATTTTTTATTTTAAATATTTTTTTTTATAAAAAAATTGCCTTTAGAACATTAATTTACATTTTAATTAAATAAAAAAATTTTTAAATTATTTTTAGAAAATTGGAAGAAAATCCTTACACCTTTTACAACCTGCAGCTACAGATAAAGAGAATTTAGTTGGTGCTGGAAGGAATTTTCACAATTTGAACACAAGCAAACATTTAATTAAGAAGTAAAATATTTCAAAATTTTACTTATTAATAATTTTGCAATCATTAATGGTTTTTAACAAATTTTTTTAATAGTGAAATGTCTGATAAAGTTAAAGGAGATATTAATCAATTATTAAATAGAACTGTGGTTGTACAAAATGATGTTTTAAAATCAAATGTTGATAAAATAAATATTGAATTAAAAAAAATTCAAAAGTTTAATAAAAATAATGAAATAATATTCAATGATAAGTCTGTACAAACAGACATTATTGAAAAAATTAATATTTCAAGTGAAGATCTTACTTTTAAAGGTGATTTAATATTATTGATTAATAGATAATTTATTTATTCATAGATAAATATGCTTCTAAATATATATATTTTAGTGTCTCCTAGTGAAAATTATTGGGCAGTTTTAGCAGAAAGAAGGCGTATTGCTTTACAAGATGCATTATCAGAAAATCAAATATTATCCAATCAAATTTGTATTTATAAAGAAATGCTTGATCACTCTAAAGCACTTGTTGAAGTACTTAAGGTAATTTATACATTAAATATTTATGGTTATATATATTAATTTTTAAATTGAAATTAACGTTATGACTAAATTTTTATTTGTTTTAAATAACTTAAAAGGATAGTATACATTTTTCTTTTGACTTATTATTTCTAGGAGATGCTGGGTGATGATAGAAGTGATATTAACAACTCTTTAGAAGATAATAGACAATAATGTATGTTTTCTTCAATGTATAACAATTTTAAAGACAAACTTCTTTTATTGTATAAATCATATCTATCACAGATTCTTTCATAGCTAAATATTAAAAATTTGATGATTTTGAGTCAAATTTATAATTATTTTTTTATAAAATATTAAATTTAATAAATTTTAATTCAATACTGTAAATATGAATTTTTATTTTAACTTTATTAAATATTTCTTTAATTTATTTAATACATATTAATTATTAAGATATAATATTATCCATATATTAGATTCTCATTATATATAAAAAAAATTATTTTTGTAACTACCAAATAGATGTTTTTCAAATATTTAACATATATATGTGTTTGAGTGTATGTGCGCGTAAATTTCTCGTATATTGATAGAATTAACAATTTTAAATAGTTTTATCTTAATCAAAAATAGAAGCCATCTATATTTTTGTTTAGTTCTTCTACAATTAATACTTATCTCTTCATTTTATTGTCAATCCTCATTTTTAAAACGATAAATAGATTGAACATATGTAAACACACACTTCCAATCAGGACAATGCATCATGACCATATCTTCGACGTCAAGGAGGGGTATGATTCCAGCTATTTCACTAAACCAGATTCACAAAAGTTTTGTTTTCTTATGCTTTTAAACATATCCATTATTAAAATTAATATATCATTAAAATAAACATATAAATACAACATTTAAAACTCAGATGTTCCAAGCTTTATTTTTTAAAATACAATATACACATTAAATTATAAATTTATATTATTTTTTATTAAAAAATTGTTTAGAAACCAATACATATTAATTATTGTAATTTTTGTAAATTACAAAATTGTTCATTATAAAAGTAGAATTGAAGTTAGATTTTTGGTATGTAAATGTATATTAACCATAAGAAAATATTGATATATTTATATTTAAACATAGTTTGTTATAATTCAGTGTAATTAAAAAATGAATTGGCAAATTATATTTAAATTGCAATTAAAATAAAAAATTAAAATATTTATTTTATGATATAATAAATTTAAACTAATCATTAAGGCTTACTCCGCTTTTCTAAATGCTAACTCAAAATCGTTTTTTCTATCTTCTGGTCGAAGACTGTGATAATCAAAAGCCTCAGGTCGAAAATGATGAATGAGAGCACAGAATCCCAAACCATTATTCCAACTTGTTGAAAAATTTTCCAATTGTACATTCTGTTAAATTAATATAGTCGATTATTCATAATATAAAAACTAAGTTAATAAACTTAATTATATAATTTTTCTAAAATTTTACATATCAAAATAATTTTTAGTTTACAAAATCTAAATTTATATGCTTGATAGAAAATGTGTTTATTACCTTGTATTCTTTAGTTTTGGCGCGACACCACAATAGCAAACGTTCTTTTATTAATCCAATATTATTTTGCACAGTAGAATCGGTAAATTTAAAATGAAATTCTGTACTCGGCATTTTCAAAGCACTAAATTTGGATGTTAGAGATATTAATCTTTTTATGGTAAATTTTTTTCATTTTAGAATTATTAGTGATATAATTATTTTGATATTTTTGGCATTTACAAGAAATGAAATTTATTAGATTTTAATTTTTTATAATTTTAATGTCTTGATTGATTACTCTGAAATTAAATTAAAAAAAATATGAATTTTGTTAATTTAAAAATTAAACACAAATATTTATCTTATGTTTTATAAATATAATATATTATAACATATTGCAATGAAGTTATATTTTAATTATATTACAAGCTGTAATAGTAAAATATATACAATAATTTACATAATTTATTATACTTATAATTTAAAATATTTAAAAATCTTTATTATTTAATATTTTAAAATAATCTATATGTCGTTTTAATTTTTTGATTTCCAATAGAATATTAAAATAAAATAAGTTACAAATATATTAATTGCTTTCTAAAAATTTTTTTATTTATTATATTGCACTATATTTTCAATTTAATTACCATGATGAACAAGATACACTGCGGTGACGATCTAATTGACGAAATTTGGAGGATGGTAATATAGGCTGATTTAATTGTTCTGGAAATCATGATTGTATTATTAATAACGAGCTAAATTTAATAAACGATAAAAAATTAATTTAATTGAAATATTTAAATCATAAAAATGTTCTTAGAGGAATGATTTTTATTAATTAATATAAATTTAGTAACTATTGATTATATGGATTATGTATGTTTTTTTAATTTTTAATTTTTTGAATTTTGAATAAATGTATTTAAAGTTATTTTACATAAATCTTAATAATATTTATTAATAATAATGATACAGTAAATTATTATTATTTTTGTAATATCATTACTAATTATGTTTTAAGATCTTTAATTTGATTATTATTATACTGCTTATTTTAATACTTTTATATCACATGGATTAAATTTGTCTGATACTGCAAGAGAGGTATACACTTTATATATATATAAAATGTATATTAGATTTTTTAAATAATCCATTCGTTTCGGACGTGTGTTTCCTATAGTATTATCGTTTCCAATAGCACGCATTTATAAAATAAATTATTAAATTCTGTATGGTGAGTATATTAAAATTGTGTATTTCAAATAATAAATTAAAAAGAGTCGTTCTACATTTTTAAAATTCATCAACTCTATAAATGAATAATTTTAATAATCATAGATTTTATATTCAAATATTTAAAATGTTTGATAATTGTTTAAATTACACCTCTGTGTAACGACAACAAATTAGTCGTAAAAAAAGGACGAATAAATAAATTTAAAATTTAAATTTAAACCTTAAACTTTAAAATTTTAAATTTGAAACAAATGAACATAAAAAAATGTACTCATTATTACAAAAACAGTAATAGAATATTTTTATCAATAATTTTTTACGGACATGTATTGTATTTTTAAACTATAGTGTATGATTTATAGTCAATTATATGAAAAAAGAAAATATTCGATTAAAATTTTGTATTTTTAATTGGTCGCTAATTTAATTACGAAAGCAGTTTTTTTTAATTTTTGCACTTAAAGATTTCATTAAAGAAAAGAAAATATATTTAAAAATGCTATATATAATTAATTACGCATGTAACTTCAATTCTTCAATTATTAAATTGTATTATATAGTCAATACTTTCATTATATAGTCACATGAAATAAAAAACTCACTGTTTATTGGACTGCGTCAAGCGCAATGCTATGGTCGTCTCTAATCCAGGGTTTTGGAAACACACATCTGACACGATATAAAGAAAACTTGTGTTTTTCTCACTTGCCTATAAAACAAAATATTTCGGGCGCTAGCGCGCAATTATATAAAATGAGTTTATTAATTTACAGCATACGAAAACAAATAATTTATCGATGATAACTTTATGAACTATTTTATATTTTGCTATTCTTTATTTTATTAGAGACAAATTTTTATTTAAGAATATTGATTCTAATATTATATATAATTTGTATTTTTCCTGATTCGAAACTACAGATTGTTTTTATTTATAGTTCTATACATATTTTACTAGTAAATCGATTACAATATATTGATATTTATCAATTCTATAATCTAGACGTATCACTTGCAAAGTAATCACCTACACATTATTATTAGATACACACATTGAGAGCAAAATATTATAAGCTATTATGTCTATAGTTGATTATATCGATTTAATTTTTTTTGTTAGAATAAATTACTTCTTTAAATATTCTATCAAAAACTATATCAACATCAATGTTTTCTTCAAAAAGCTTATCATCATGTAAATGGGGCATCGTATGACTTCTTGATAAGTTGTTTATATTTTTATTTAATTGAATTTTGAATTCATTTTCTATTTTTTGTTTATCTATCTGTTTTGATTTATTGGCATTTGATTTACTTGTACTTTCTTGAAAATATCTTTGAACTTTTTTTTCCATTTTACGCATTTTATCTGTCACTGATAAAGCTTCAAATTGTTTCGATAATTTTAAAGAAGATGGAGATTTTTGTTTATGTAGTGTTTTTTTAATACTGTTTGAAAATTCGAATGGCTTTAAAGTTCTAGCATTTTTCGCCATTGCAAGTTGATGCCACGATTCAGATTTAGATAGAACAATATTTTTTTTTTGTTTACCAGTACATGATAATAAATATTCTTCGCTAGAATCTATTGGACCCATGCTGTTTTTAATAGGTGATTGTTCTTTATAATATATTGATGTAAGATTTATGGTGTTTAATTTATTTAATGTTTTTTTCAGCGGTTGCAATATTGGTTGACTATTGAGCATTTGCAATTTACGCTGAGTATCCCTGTTTTCATCGGGTAAATTCGGTCGTATCGAATTAATTAAATTATAAGATGATGAATTTGTTGAAGATATATTTTCTTTTCGATTTATTTCATGCGATTCTTGTGAAGTTGTACTTAAATTTTGCTGCAATATATTACGATCGATAATTTTATTAAAGAAGAAACTCGGAGCAATTTTTGATGTTACATTTATTGAAGAATTTAGTTCATTGAAATTTGAGAATCGTGTCTCTTTTATATGTGGTATAATAGATTCATATAGATTATTAGTTAACAATGGTTGGATTTCTAAATTAACTTCTGGATTCTTCAATATTGATGATACCGTACCAATGGCACAGGGATAATGTGTAATAATACCATCAGAACTTATCATTTGATTTTGACTATTTTTTTTAGAGCAAACAGTGGTTTGCTTTTCTTTATGCAAGCAAGTTTTTGGTTTAAATCCTATTGTTTTATTACTTAGTTTTATATCTTTATTGAAAATGCTTGATTCGTTACACACTAAATTGTTGGAAGTTGAACAAACTTTAGAAATATTATTATTAGGTAATTTACTAAACTCATGTAAGTTTTGAGGAATTTTCAAATGTAATTTTTCCATAATTGAATTACGGGAAGATGAAGTATCATGTATTAAAGAATAATTATCATGAGTTTGTATATAAGATATTGATTTATTGCAGTTATTATCCGATACATTATTTGAATTAAAATCTGAAAGCGACAAATAATTAGGTAAGTAAGTTAATGGATGAATAGAATAATTTGAAATATTTGGAATTTCTTTTAAGAAAGAATGCTGTTATTTAGATTGGCAATTTTGTGATATTAATAAAATAGAATTTGTATCTGTTAAATTTTTACCGTAATTTTTATTTTCGAATTTTGTTATTGAGGTCATTCTGCATTTAAATCAATTGACACTTGCTATTTAATTTTTTTTTGACCATTTGATAACCATTTGATTATTCTCAAATGACTTATAATATGAATATTGTTTTACCGAATTAAATTTGTTGTTATTATTTATGCTTAAATTTAAAAAATAACTCTTTATCTGTTGATATTGTGATTTACTTTGTTTTGTTAAGATATATTAATATCTTCATTGACATTGAATAATAATTTTAATTTCGTAGAATCCTTACCAAACGAATTTGTCCTGTCACTTTGTAGAGGTATTAATTGACAATGTGGATAACAAGTCTCTTGAATATTTTCTGATAAATGTGATACTACTTCTTTATTTTGTGTAAATTCAGCAGTTTGAAAATTATTTAAATCAGTTTGTGATGGTTTGTTAAATTTAATATTGATTAATGACTGAAAACATTTATTATTACTTTGAATATCACTTTTATAATATTCTTGATCGAATATTTTTAATTTATCGTGTAACAGATTTGTTTCTAGATTGTACCTTGATTTTGACATAAACGGTACAGATTCTACCTTCGGTTTTGTAATTTTTTGAAAGAGAGAACTTGAAGCATGTATAAAACTATTCTGATTTTGTTGTATTGATCCAAATGATTTTTTTGTAGGATTCACAGATAATTTTTCTTTATTTCTATTTCCATCATTTTTAGTGTTTTGCAGTTTCTTTTCCATATTAAGTGTATTAAAATATTTTGGCAAACTATCTTGATTTTCGTAAAGTTTATCAAAATTAGTTTTAATGTTAGAGAAACGATCACTCCAATTTTTATCTACTCCTGCTTTGGTTTGATAATAATTAAAGGTTTTAAACGGGCTAGATGAATTAATTATAATACCATCAGTGTTTCTATTTATTAGAGCTAAAAATTTACGATCATAATCTGTTTTAGGTTCAAAACATGGTATAACTATCTGATATCCATTCATTATTCTATTACCTATATCAATTGGACGTTTTAGTGCCAAGTAACTATTGTTTATCTGATTAGAACTGTTACTATTCAATTGTAAGTAATTTGGTATATCAATTGTGTTTGCTCTTTTTATTTTTGATTTCTTAGCTATAAATTTATTGTATCTTGTAGGAATAGTAAAATTTTGCTGATAATACAATGTATTTTTGTTCTGGGTGTCTACAATACCATCATCTTTGCAAACATTATTTAACATTTCAGATGATTTAATAACACTTTTTAAAGTATCATACGTTTTTTCCTTTTCATTTTGGAATTCAGTATTTTTTTTTATCTTTTGTAATCGATGTTGATTTATAGCATTTTTATCAAATATTATCGAATCTTTATTAAACAGATTATTGACTGGAATTTGATCTACTGCTTTATTAGATTCAATATTTAAGGTAAGTGATATCTGGTCACTTTCATTATTAGATTCAGTATTTAACGTAGTTTGCTTCTGAATTGAAGTTTCCGTTTTATTTTTATTTTTCAAATTGATTGTTATCGAAGGTTCAATGCAACTAGTGGCGTTTTCATTTGGCCACTGTTTTACTATTGGAGTTAATTCATCCAATGAAATAGTATTCATTCTTTTATCATTATTAAGAATAATTAAATCAACATGAAATACCCTTTTCCATTCATTTAGTTTTGAATCTGGTATCTTGAATTCTGATACCAAATTCGAAATGAGGTTTAATAAATGTAATTTATTTGCAGAGTTCACATTAACACTGTAATCAATATCTACTTGTTTTAATGTATCTTGTACTGTGGAAAATCCTGCAAGTATATCAGCCAATACAATTTCTTCAAAGAAGTTTAAATTGAGTTTTCTCTTCTGTCGGATATTTTGTAATTTTATAAAATTATGCAATGTTATTAATATGTTAGTAATTTCCGCAATCCATGATTTAATATCTGCTTCACAGTCAATTTTAGATATCAAATAATTATCTTTATTTTGACTTGAGTGAATATATCCTAATATCGTACGCAGACGCTCAATTAATACTGATATTAAATTGCACTCACCGGTTTGAGTTTGTTGTGACTGTTGCTGCTTTTGATGTGCTTGTAACGTTGACGCTATATTTACCGACTGTGAGTTTGTAAAATTTGATGAAACTTGTTTTACATTTTTGGTGAATTTATCACTCCACAGCTTTGAAGATTGTTCTTTAAAAAAAGCCAATTAAATAAATATAAGTATTACACATTATACTATTTAATATTTTTTAAAATTCAGATACATATAAGAAATTACGTGTCTTAAAAATTTATTTAATATTGAAAAATAATCAAAACTTTATTATTTCAATTATTAATAACGATATTATTAAGATTAACATAAATTCACTTGCACTTCAAGTTATAAATAAAAACTGCAAAACAATCTGTTTTTTTTTAGATTCATGAATGGTGGTTTTCAATTTGAAATAACTTTTACTCAATCAGTAAAAATTATAACAGAAAAGGCCATTTATTCCTTTAAATTATATAAAAAATGAATAATTTAAGTATGTTGTAAAGAAATATTTTATTTACTACAGTTTTAATACATTTCACTTTAAAAACCTAAGTACTACGAAATCGAGAACAAACAAATTTCTTTATTTTTTATTTATATTATAAATGTAGAACAATTAAAATTTTTTTATAATTAAAATTAAATTCATGTACAAGTACAAATTAAAATTCTTATGTAAATGGTTGAATTATAAAATATTAATAAGTTTTGATGAAAATTTTGAAAATATGAAAATACCTGTTGCACGTAAAAATATGCATATTCATAATATGTAAATTAGTTTTAAATGTTTAATGATTTATTAAACATTGATTTATTAAACTAATTGATATTAGTTTCTATATTTTAATTATACATATTTACTTAGTTTACACAATTCTGATGCATCTTGTTCGTAATCTTTTTTTTCTTCATTGATTCCATCCATTTGAGTTGTAATGATAGTATTTTTTTGATTGTCTATAATTGGCGATGAAACATCTGTAAAATATTATTAATTAGTAAAAAATTATTTTATATTTTGCACTAAGTAAATTAAATTATTTAAGATTTTATTACGCTTATTAAAAAAGTTTTAAACTTACCTTGAGCCTTCGACATTTTTTGTTGTTGAGACGAAATCCCTGCAATTATAAGATGTGTAATATCTTCATTATTTCATCAAAAATGTTCAAATTATAAAATAAATAAATTAAATTTATAAAATAAATTAAAGATTTTTCAACTTTTCTTATAAATTAATAAAAAATACACTATTTTATTTTAGATTTATATTAGAATATAATTTAAATGTTTTATCTTTATTACTATCATATAAAAAATTAAAAAAAAAAATTATATATTTTTTGGTATTTCTATCTTGAAAATAATAGAATATAGAATGAAGTATATGGATATATTTTATATTTTTTGATATTTCTATCTTGTAAATAATAGAATATAGAATTAAGTATAATTTATGGATATGTTTTATATAATATTAATTATTTATAAAAATAATAATTTTATAAATTTTTTTTAAATTAAATATTTTTTCAAACGAAATGTATTTATTTTTATTACATTCAATAAATTCATAGCGTAGAACTAAGTAAATGACTGAATTAAAATATTTTATGATGCCAATATTTTGTTTGTTTCTTTATGATGTACGTTAATATTTTGTCTTGTTGGTTTTTAAAATTAGATAAATTACACATAAGATGAGAGTGTATTTTTTATTAGAAAATAAGATTATTATGAATAAATTTTTAATCTAATGTAGAATTTTTTTTTAAAATTATTTTGATATTTAAAAATTATTTTATAGGTTTATATAAATTAATTTTTATCAATACGGTATAAGCTTATTTATAATAAATGAATTATTAAAAATAAAATTCTCCGCGAAAGAAAAGGTTTTGTTAAAAAAATATTAAAATATTTAAATATTTAACTTTAATTCAAATAAATCCCAATTGGGAGTGTATTTAGAAATATTTCAATTGAAAGAATCTCATTCATAAATCATATGATTGAAAAATTGTATTATTGGATATATAAGTATAATAAATTATAAAAAGAAAAATTACATAAAACTAATTTTTATAACTGCTTATTTTAATACATATTAAAGTTATTCGTTATAGTTTTATAACGATACATCAACCATATCAGAAAAAAAATACATTAATTTCTCTATTAATGTGCGATAGATTATTATAATACTTTCAATTTAAATATGTTAATAGATAAAAATACTTATCAAAGCATATATAATGTGATCGCAATGCAAAATATGTACCTGTGATCACTTGACCATAAGCTATTCATAGGCTTGGAATCTCTTGTCATCTTGCAGTAATCATCTTATGCGATAAACATCTATACCTATATTTCTCATAATTTGTTTTATAATCTCTTTTATTGTAATTCATTTGCTATCATAAATTTGAGAACACTATGACGATCACACGATATATAAGATAAATATAAATAAGATAAATATAAATATATATATATATACGTATATGTATACTTTACTAAATTTTATATTTATGATTAAGTATATTTTTTTTTAATAAACATAAGTTTTAAAAAATGTAATTATTAGACATTTCGTATGATTCCTTTTTGTGAATTTTTAACGTAAAAATTTAAAAGATTATATACAATTTATAGTTTACGCACATTTATTACATTAAAATATAAAGACAAACTTTTAATCGCGCAATCATATTTGCTTTATAATAAAACAATCATCTAGTCTGAATAATTTAATACGGTTCAATTACATGAATTAAATCAACTCTTTTACTATAAACTTATAACATTTTTATATGTTTGTAGATAGATATATTTATATAGTGATAGATTTAGAAGATTTTCCAGATAGTTATATATATATTTGTACTGTATTTTAGTCGAATGAATATATGTAATTATTAAAAGAAATACAATTTAATTAGATATTACAGTTATAAAATAAAAAATTCCATAAAATAGTTATACAACTATTTTTTGTATAAAAATAATTGACTTATTTATTAACTTAATTTTGTGAATTATTGGGATAGACCAACTTAAGAAGATATGTTATAATTTACCTATTATATAGAAATTTAAAAAAAGGATACCGATTTTAACGTTTGTAAAAAATAGTTTTTAAGAAAGTTTTTCAGAATTTTACATTTAATAGATTAATTTTTTTAATTAATTAATTTAATTAATAAAAATTAAAAGAAACAAATTTTAAATCTTTATCTATTATTAGAATTTAAGAATTTACAGACATCGACACAGATTTCCATGCAACAAATATATTTTAATTGTTTTATAGAATTTATTATATTATAGCCATGTATCTTTTGAAAAGTTTATTTCTGAAAATTAATTGAATGTTTTATATTAAGAGTGTACGATAATGCGTATGATAGAACAATTAACATTTCAATAAAAAATTATATTTTAACTGTGAGTATACACGTGTAAAAATTGCTGACACTTACATATGAAAACGATTGAATATATATATATATATAAATGTTTTAAATAAATTTATTTAATGTAAAGTGTATAACAACAATATTTGTCGCCATTGTAAATGGCGTCACTTATCCAAGTTTAGACTTATCCTCCAACAAAACAGGCACTGTCCAGCTCTTCGTCAATAAGAAATTAACCACCCTCACTTCACAACTTATGTTATAGAGTTGCGTTATCCACGGTCAATTAAGGATCGCCATCAACAATACCGAAAAAGAGAAAAATATAGGAAGCTTCCCTTTTGTGAAAGAGCTTAAGTCGATGAACTTCCGCGTGTCTCCGCACCGCGAAGCTTTATAAAAAAAAAAACAACAATTTATTAAGTAAAGCCTTCTTTTTCTACTTAAAAAGCGGGAAAATATTGCTCAGCTTCCTTTTGCCCCCCCATTTTAAACGAATGTGAGCTGGCCGACTCTTTTCAGGCTTAAGAATTCCTTAAAGGAGTCTTATCTTTACTGATATACTGTCAGCACATTTTTTTCTAAGAATAAAATTTCACGAAACATCTACTTTTCCTTCATCTGAGTACACTATACTAAGTACTTTATGTCGGTATCATAAAAGTCTAGGTGAACCCTATATCTGGAGGTCATGACCGTTACCTCTGTAAGGCTTCAGTTACCCATGTTATTTACCCGCCAATCTGTGGTATAATCCTTCTGTAAGTATCCATATTAATCTGCGTTATCTAGCATTAAACCACCATTATTTACCTGTAAATCTCCATTATTTTACAAAATTACTCTTGAATTCTTACGACCCGTAAGGATTCGCAATGTTTTCTTTTAGTATAAAATTCAGTTTCCACGGCGCCTCCCTCCTTCCCCTTCGGGCCCACCCTCTGGATAGCTCCTTATTCACCCCTTTCTTCTCCTCACCGGTGTTGGTCGTACTCTTTCCTCCTTTCTCTGATTGAGTTACTCCGTAATTACTGTATGGATCCATGCTTCTCCTCTTAGTAAAAGCTCCTTACGAACGCGCGGTTTACCGGTTGGAGAAGGTCATAGTCACACGTTATACAACCAACTCTTTGACCTCAGGCGCATCACGGATCTTGTCTCGCGGGAGTTCCCGCGAGACTTGAACAGCACCTTAGCGCAGTACAGCCTCCTTTTCCCTTGAAGCCAGTGTAAGGTATCCACACCTGTGTCATCTCCAGCATTTCATAACAATAATTATTAATGTATTTGGTTTTGGTTATTTTTTCTTCATTGCAATGAGGGACTTTGTTATCGGGCATTCTCATTGGTGCGGGAATGATTTAGCAGGCGCTTGGTCGTGTTCGCTGTTGTGGAAGACTTTCCCTGAATTCACAAAATTCAACCAGGTCTCTAACGTACTTGATTCTCTAAATGTTATAATTAAAATAATATTTTATACTTTATCATTTTTCGCTGTTATAAAATTATTTTGAGATTCCTTCGCAGATGGCCCGTAAAATTTCTCTTTCTTCTCCTCTAATTTATATTTTTAGATGAAGATTATCTTTTTAGACGATTTTCTAATCCTGAATTTATCTTTTTAATAAGTTGAACACTCCGCGCTCACCGACATTATTCTTCATCAGAAATCTGGGGTTCCAATCGCGAACTTATCAAAAGACGTCAGCTGTGAGCTGTTCAATCCTTTTTCAACATACTATAAAGCTTCTGCGGCTCGTGCCAAGTAGATGTCCTCGGGAGAACGAAAAATCATATTTTCGTTCAAATCAAATACAATCAAATTTTCCTTCTTATATTCAAATTTTTATCTGTTTACTTAAAACTAAATATATATTTATCATCATTAGGTAATCACAATCATATATAATTGTTGTTAATATTACTTTAGAGCCTTCTTCAAATACCTTCCTTGTACCTTTATTTTCTTGAAAATTTATTTCATTTTCAAACGGGCTTTGTTTGGAACAATAATAGTTCGTTTTATTTAATTATTATATTTCATATTATTTATATAAGATAATTAATTAGTTTAAAAAATGATGAAAAGTATATAATATTTGAGTATGAATTAAAGATCTTTATATTAAAAAAACATAAGAATTTTTTAATGCTATGTTGTATTTGAATTTATATATATTTAATAATAATTTAAGCGTATAAAAGTTAATTTCAATATAAAGCATACAATATTTTATATTCAGTAGTATACAATTTTAATATTATATTAAATTATGTTTAAATATTAAATTTTATGTAATAGTTTTGTGTACATTAAATTTAGATAAAATTAGTCACGTTAAAATATTTGTATATTCTTAGTATAAAAATTAGAGCATACTAATTTAAGGTTTTAAAATAATTTTGATAAATTTAAAATAAAGTTTGAAATTCGTTGTTACCGATTACAAATTGCTAATGTATAATAGTTTCTAGTTTATTTATTAGCCTTAATATCAATTTTAATTATGAATATATATAATATATATAATATAATAAAGAATATATAATATATATAATATATATAATATAATAATGAATATATATAATAAAGTTTGATTAAACTGTTATCCAACTTCTTATTTTTTTAAGCTTCTAAAATCACACCGCGGAATTCTGCTTCGACCCGAGTCGTCCATACCTACAGTGTACCCATCACAAATTTAATTAATCAATTAATTTTTAAGTAAATATTGGTTAAAAATAAATTCAAATTAATTTTCAAATATTTTAATAGAATATTTGTAATAATATATTCTATTTGTCTTTCTATTATATTTTTAATAATATATTTGTAATATATAGTTTTAGATAAGAAAAAAATAAATAGTATGAATATATGAAGGTAGTAGCAATAAAACACGGCTTAGTAATATTTAAAATCCTTTCACTAGCTTACATTTGTGTTAAAATTCGTTATAAATACGTAAAAAAGTATTTCTGTAAATGTTATTGGCAAAATGTCAATTCTCCAATAATCCCTGTATAAATATATTCATTTACACTGATAAAATAATATTTTCTCTTTCCTTTATTAATGTTTTTAAATGATAGTATAAAAGATCTTTCTATAATGTATTCAAAATTCATTGTTGCTATTAAATATTGTTTTACAAAAATAATTAGAAACAATTAGTTTCGTAACTATTCGTAACGATAAAAATAAAAAACTAATTTAATACCATTCTATTTATAGTAACTAAGTTTTTATTTCAAAATTTGAATCTATATTAAGTATTTCATATCTTTTATTTTATAAAATTTGAATACATATTTTGCAGTTGCAAATATGTATATACATTTATTTGTACGTTTTTATATATGTGGTACGAGCTTTTATAAAATAACGGAAAATATACTTTTTATGTAAATATTACAAATATTTTTAAAAATTAATAAATAAATTTTTATACGGAAAATTTGTATATTATTTAAATGCTTAAATAAATAGACTTAAATGAACAACAATTTTTAGTATTTTTTATATTCAATAAATTAATATTAAACCAGTTTTTTAAACTAATTAAAAATAAGACCTTAATAATTATGCTATAAAAATTAACACATTTTCCAAGTTTTATTAAATAAAATTATTATTAATTATTATTAATTATTAATTATTAAATAAAATTTTTTAATTAAAATAGAGAAAAGTTGAATATTAGTCAATTTTAGTGTAAAAAAGATGAGCTTGGTATACAAAAAATTAAAAAACCAACTTTCAATGGTATATAGCGGATTTCACTTTTTTATTTACATATTTATTCCGAAAAAGTACTGAATTGAGAACTGTGGTGATATAATGTATATAAAATAAATTACTTTAGAGTACTTACTTTCATCAGCTGAAGAACGATAGAAGCTGAAAAAAATTTAGCTTTCGTTTTTAATGTATTAAATTAACTGTGCTAAAGTTAAAGAAGCTTAGTCGGGAATATAGTAATGAAGTCGACGTCGTAACTGTTACTGCAATCGAGTTCTCGCATCATTCGTACCAATTTAGATCGTCCGAAATAGATTCTGAGTTATTGCTGTTGTCTTAAGATTGTAACTGTATTTTAATTTTTTCATTTTTTAAATTTATGTACAAAACCGGGACTTTTAAATCAGTGGCAAAAAAGAGACGTGGATATAATTTTTTAAAAATATAATTCTTTAAAAGAAAATTACATTTTTATTTGACTGCGTTCATTAATTTATTATTAATTTTGTATTGATTTATTAATTAATTTATTTATTAAATATATTAAAATATTATATTAATATATTATTATAATAAATGTATTTTATATTAAATATATTTATTAATTTATTAATAATTTTGTTAATTGTGAATTTTCTGAGTAATGGATCAAATTATATGCAAACTAAAGAGAAATACTTTAAGTCATTTTTAAAAAAAAGTGCATTTTTAAATGCATAGATAAAATCAAATTTTATATGAATTCAATACTCAACATTACTTGTCGACAAATGTGCTTTAACTATAGTTTTTAATTAATATCTTCCATCAAATATAATAAAGTATTTAATACTATATATTCTTTAATTAAGTTTATTATAATAAAGCTTTTTTTTAAAACTTTATACGAGATTATAGTTAATCAATGTGAATAGTAACATTTATTCTTAAAATTCCTTATATATTATAATTTAGATTCTTTATTATATTTAATTGTTAACATAAAATATGTTTGAAAATTGTTTGAAATCGTGTTTCTTTTGTTAACTAGAGTGAATGCGAGGGAGGAAGGAGAGAGAATGAAGAAGGTGAGAGAAACGCACGTTAGATTTTCTTTTGTCATAATTAATGCGTTCTAGCCGAACGTTTCATAATATACTGTTTTTGATCGTTTGAGCGTTTACCTACAAACATATAAACCCATATAAAAATATATAAAAATAGGGTAATACAGGGTAGGGGGCGAAGGTTGCCTTTTTGCCGATGACTCGAGGTGGGGAGAGATGGACTTTAAGTACAATTTTTCCCTACAATGTGCATATGGAAGTTATTAGGTCTTAAGCTAATTATCGTCGGTAGGGGTACATACATTTTTCGGATTAGCTGGGGAAGTTATAATTCCCCGCTTCGTCCGCTACATCATCCTTTTACCAGTAATGAACGTAATAGAATTAATTAATAAAATATAATTTTACAGTTTTTTGTACAAAAACATTTTTGGTACTAAAGGAGTTTAAAATTTAGTAATTAATATGTTAAAATGGTAATGAAAAGGCACATACCTTTCATTGATATAGGTTTTTTAGATTGAGTAAGTTGTTTTAACTTCCTTCCTTCCTTCTTTCCTCACTTTCGGAATGCGCGAAGCACATCACGGATGGCGCGGAAGTGGGTAAGGGTACACAGGAATTTTAAGAAATAAAACATTTCACTCGCGGGCTAAAGATTTTGTTTATTAAATATTAAAAGAAAAGCACAAAATAGTGGAAATTATTGTTACAATCTGAATGACTTCGAGATCACAAAAAGCTTTAGAAAGATAGCAACGGTGCGGTCGAAAGTCAGACCAGAGAGTGGTTTTCGCGGATTAAGGTAGTCGTTTATTGATAATGTATAAAATTATTCATTATACGTTACAAAAATTGTTTACAAATGATAGGTAACTCCAAGGTAATATTGAATATGGAAGAGTGGAACGATGCGCGCGAGTGTCAAACCGAGGAGTGGTGTTTTCACAGGGAATCCTCTATTTTATAAACTAAGTTGTGTAAATGTTTCGGAAAATTCTTTCAGTGTACGGTAGTTTCTTATCTTGGGTCTATGACTTGCTCATGCACCTAAGAGATTTCCTCTGTTGCGGCTATGAAGGGAAACTGTTATTTGTACTTAAAAACTGTACGTTTTCATGTGTTTATTCTTTTATTATCTGATTTCTTCTAGATTTTTCCATTTTGGTTCCATGATTATTTTACTATTTGACGTATAATTGTTATTTTTGTGACCGTGCTGTTAGTAATGCATATCTTAGAGTACATTTACTTCTATATAATATTATTTCTGTAGCGTATAAATGTTACTTATGTTATATTATCTTAATTTAAATTCAATAATAAGTGTATGTCAATTTATTACGTAGGTTTTATAATATTGTTTTTTTTCTTCTTAGAGGTATCAAGCTTAATGATAATTTTATATATAATTCTTACTTTAATTTATAATTAATGTTATAATATTATTGTTGTTATTTTAATTTAAGAGATTGTTATTTAGTGTATATAAGGGAAATATTGTATTTATTACATCATGCAATTCTTTGCATGCATTCCTTTTTTATTTACCTGCGATGATTCTACGGCGGTTACTCGGGAAAGGCAAATATTGTAAACTGTTTTCTCGTCTCCATCGCCTTTATCTTTCGTGAGGATAGGAATATTCGGAGTTTTCCGTAGGTGCGTAAACTAAGATATGGTGCATACTTGTAAGTATCTATTAGAAAGATTTTTATTTCTTTCTTTTCAAATGCTCCGAATTGTAGAAGCGACGTAACACTAAGCATCGGCTGGGAAGGAAAATTTTCGTGTCGAGTAAAAGACGCGCAACTCCGCCGAACGGAATATACAACGCCTTACAAATGATGACCGGCCTCACTCTTCACCTACTTCGCATCTAGTAAGGATACTATGAAATATAGCAAGAAACGAGGGAGAGCTATAAGGGGTACGAGATTTTCCCTGGCCCCGGCGTCCGTAAAGAAAAGAAAACGTGAGTGCCAATTCTTTGAGAGCAATAAACTAAGGAAGTTAAAGAAATAGACAACAAATTGTAAGACACATGTTTCACGAACTGTGTGGCATTGCAGTGTAATCAAACATACGATACTTCCGACCAGATTTAAGTATTTACGGTGTAGCATACAGCATCACTCGATCGACAATGTCACCTGTATAGCGATTGAGACATCAGCTATCACAGCCCCGGTCATCTTAGCTCGATGCGTCATCCAGTCGACTTTACCAAGCACGTGCCAAGTAGCGACAGCGTAGCAGTAGCAGCAGCACGTTCTCCAAGACCTTAAATAGAGAGTAAAGGAGAGGATTAAATACATTAATGGAATACATTTATAGTTTATATGTCGCAGTAAAGTCGACTACCAGAAAAAATACATACAATATTTATTTTATCTATTGAGATTGTAGCATTTTTAGTGTTTATTGTAATAGTAAATGTTTTACTGTTCGGAATTTTTACTTCGAAGGGCCATCATATGAAAATTGTAATATTTTTTT
Source organism: Ceratosolen fusciceps (assembly GCA_018883505.1). Lineage (NCBI taxonomy): Eukaryota > Metazoa > Arthropoda > Insecta > Hymenoptera > Agaonidae > Ceratosolen > Ceratosolen fusciceps. The sequence goes on along the minus strand of RCIC01000030.1, from coordinate 863,516 downwards.
ATCGGGTTGCGTCTTACAAATACATGTGATGAAAAATCTAATTTTTTCTAGATAAATAATTTGAATCTTCCATGGCATAACGCGGGAACTAATCTGCATATAATGTTTAAATCTTTTCGTGTATTTGGAGTCGAGTTCGAAACTCGATCTATTGATCCTAGCAAGTGTATCCTTAATTCGAAAACGACCTCAGAAGACGAGACTTTCAGGTCTTCTTTGATTGCTGTTCAGATTCCTAGAAGAACGCAGTATCGTGAGATCCACGTATTCAGAAGTGTTCGCACGAGAGTTTTTGCTTGGATATTGACAATGGGTGCGGCTTCAGGGTAATGCTTGAATCGGTTTACGCAACCTTTTGATGAAAACAATGCTCCAAAAATATTCACGTGATATGTTCGGAGCTTTTTGCTGGATGTAGTAGAATTTCCCATTGGGGTTGCTCATGTCCTGATTTATCTCCGATTTTTGCCATTAAATGCAATGCCATACCCATTGTAGACAATCTATATTAATATAAGGTAAAAATGTATTTACCGATATTGAATTTTTGGGTTACTCGAATTCTAGGATGAGATACATTGTGCAGCAAATTGAATACGGCCAAACGTACAATCCTATGAACGTATAATCGTTTATACGATTCGAATCGTTCGCGAAATTACAATATATCTCAAACTTTGTTTGAAATTGATAATAAATAATACTTGAAATAATGAGAAATTCATAAGATCTGATACAACAAAAATATTCAAAATATTTATATACGGATAATAAAGAGCTAATTAAAACACGTATTTAAGATTTTAGCTGTACCACATTACTTAGTGTCACCAACTGGAAAGGAATGCCTGCCGGGGCTGGTGTAGGGTGCCAGTGGAGATCACTCGCGGGGTAGTGAAAGGGGCCCCTCATACGTCAAACTAAGAAGGAGCTTCGAAATCTCGCGAGGATGCCCGCGAGTAGTTACGCAATCCCTACGGCTGGGGGACAAGGGAATGCAACCAGACCGCGGGCCTTCCCTTCTAGCGATGCTCTCGAAAACATTACCCTTGCAAGGCGGAAAAATGCACAGATAGGAATGCGGATGTAAGAAGGGAGAGCTATTATTTCCAGCTAAAGGGAGCTGAGGAAGGGTATAGGTGCAAAAACTGTTTTTTCGGATGAAAAACAGGTGAAAGAGCGGCAGTTTTTTGCCAGACATGAATAGATAAAGGTCGCCAGGAAAAAATTATGCAGATATCGTTAATCGCGAGTTATTAATAAAGCAAAAAAAAACAAATTCAAAATTACGATAGTGTCTACACGGGAAGATAAGAAATTACAGTTATTGTGCATAGCGTCCGTACACGAATGCGAGCAGCGCCTGAATCTACGCGAGTGATCGCGAAAAGCCAAACGTTGGCGAGCGACTCGCTTCATCCATAGCGCTACCAAAACCTTGACAAAGCCGCCGAAGAAGCCCAGATAAAACGAGCAGCGACTGGAAAAGGGCAATGTTACAACAGAATCGGAATAAATCATACAGTGTGGGGACATTGCCTAGGCGATGCCATCAACGAGTGAGCAAGCCGACGCCCGCGATCTTACATTAACGTTACAGTAGTGACGCCACCGCCGGAGCAACACGATACCATCGTCGCCATCTTACGTGACGTCACATCGACGACGCCACTAGTTGATAGACGCGCCGCCATCGCCGCCATATTTAGTGACGTCATTATCGACGCCATTTACAAGTTAGTGTCGCGACGTTTGAGTGGACGTTTCGCCACTGAATTCATATTGGATTCGACGCGCTGCCATATTAGAAGAGTGGCGACGCTGACGTCACTAGCACGCAGCACGCAGTGTGAGTGACCGAATAGACTAATATCAGTCAGGCGCGACGACAAGGTTTCCATAATGTAGCAGACTAGAACAAAGTGAATCGCGTGTGCGCGCAAAGAATTAGTTAACAGGCAATGGTGCATGCGTAGCAGCGTGTATGTTTAATTGAAGCAGTAATAACTGATCGGCGCAAAGCCTAGCTAATTATTGTTGCCATTTACCAAAATAATTGCCAGACTACATCAAGTAGATATTAAGTGAGAGTGCCGGCGAGTAAAAAGACAAGCAGTGAGTGCGACTAGAGTAAGACCGTACATACTATTATGTATTATTGTATGCTATTGTGAATTGTTTACACCAATGTATACCGTTGCGAATATTTGTACGCTATTGTGATTCATTGTACGCCATTTTGAATTGTTTACACTATTGTATACCGTTGTGAATAATTGTACGTCATTTTGAATTGTTTATACTATTGTATACTATTGTCAATTACTATACAGTTGACTGATAAGTAAAAAAAGTAGGTCTTCCAGTGATTTACGAACCTGGCCTGTTCCGAATCCCATCCGTCCTCAAACAACTCGCAGAAAAGTCCTTACGCGAACAAACTGGTGCTGAAAATCGGGACTATATAGACTGGACGACCACAGGATGTGAACCATGAAGTGAATAGTAATTGAGTGACAGTATAGAAATAGCGCACGTGACTCGCCCTACAGCAGGAGCCGCATTGTTGAAGGAAGAGGTGACAACGCAACATGAGACAGCAGCAGAAGTTGCTGCAGAAGCAGAAGTGAAATGGTTTCTCAAATATCGAAATTTAAATAGAGTTAAAGTTATTCAGCGCTTCAATAGTGATTTCTTAAAACTTTTTTTTTAACACGATTTTTGCTATTATAATACTGAAACAATAATATACAGTATTATTACGCAAAGACAATTTCAATGAAAATGTACATTGGTTTTTTTCGGTTAAAATTGATAATTTAAGCCTACGAGATAAGTCTGTCAATCGCCATAGTTACTATCGAGCACATCTCAATTCGAGATGAATGTTCGATATAAGAAAGATTATTATTATACTGCTTATTTTAATACTTTTATATCACATGGATTAAATTTGTCTGATACTGCAAGAGAGGTATACACTTTATATATATATAAAATGTATATTAGATTTTTTAAATAATCCATTCGTTTCGGACGTGTGTTTCCTATAGTATTATCGTTTCCAATAGCACGCATTTATAAAATAAATTATTAAATTCTGTATGGTGAGTATATTAAAATTGTGTATTTCAAATAATAAATTAAAAAGAGTCGTTCTACATTTTTAAAATTCATCAACTCTATAAATGAATAATTTTAATAATCATAGATTTTATATTCAAATATTTAAAATGTTTGATAATTGTTTAAATTACACCTCTGTGTAACGACAACAAATTAGTCGTAAAAAAAGGACGAATAAATAAATTTAAAATTTAAATTTAAACCTTAAACTTTAAAATTTTAAATTTGAAACAAATGAACATAAAAAAATGTACTCATTATTACAAAAACAGTAATAGAATATTTTTATCAATAATTTTTTACGGACATGTATTGTATTTTTAAACTATAGTGTATGATTTATAGTCAATTATATGAAAAAAGAAAATATTCGATTAAAATTTTGTATTTTTAATTGGTCGCTAATTTAATTACGAAAGCAGTTTTTTTTAATTTTTGCACTTAAAGATTTCATTAAAGAAAAGAAAATATATTTAAAAATGCTATATATAATTAATTACGCATGTAACTTCAATTCTTCAATTATTAAATTGTATTATATAGTCAATACTTTCATTATATAGTCACATGAAATAAAAAACTCACTGTTTATTGGACTGCGTCAAGCGCAATGCTATGGTCGTCTCTAATCCAGGGTTTTGGAAACACACATCTGACACGATATAAAGAAAACTTGTGTTTTTCTCACTTGCCTATAAAACAAAATATTTCGGGCGCTAGCGCGCAATTATATAAAATGAGTTTATTAATTTACAGCATACGAAAACAAATAATTTATCGATGATAACTTTATGAACTATTTTATATTTTGCTATTCTTTATTTTATTAGAGACAAATTTTTATTTAAGAATATTGATTCTAATATTATATATAATTTGTATTTTTCCTGATTCGAAACTACAGATTGTTTTTATTTATAGTTCTATACATATTTTACTAGTAAATCGATTACAATATATTGATATTTATCAATTCTATAATCTAGACGTATCACTTGCAAAGTAATCACCTACACATTATTATTAGATACACACATTGAGAGCAAAATATTATAAGCTATTATGTCTATAGTTGATTATATCGATTTAATTTTTTTTGTTAGAATAAATTACTTCTTTAAATATTCTATCAAAAACTATATCAACATCAATGTTTTCTTCAAAAAGCTTATCATCATGTAAATGGGGCATCGTATGACTTCTTGATAAGTTGTTTATATTTTTATTTAATTGAATTTTGAATTCATTTTCTATTTTTTGTTTATCTATCTGTTTTGATTTATTGGCATTTGATTTACTTGTACTTTCTTGAAAATATCTTTGAACTTTTTTTTCCATTTTACGCATTTTATCTGTCACTGATAAAGCTTCAAATTGTTTCGATAATTTTAAAGAAGATGGAGATTTTTGTTTATGTAGTGTTTTTTTAATACTGTTTGAAAATTCGAATGGCTTTAAAGTTCTAGCATTTTTCGCCATTGCAAGTTGATGCCACGATTCAGATTTAGATAGAACAATATTTTTTTTTTGTTTACCAGTACATGATAATAAATATTCTTCGCTAGAATCTATTGGACCCATGCTGTTTTTAATAGGTGATTGTTCTTTATAATATATTGATGTAAGATTTATGGTGTTTAATTTATTTAATGTTTTTTTCAGCGGTTGCAATATTGGTTGACTATTGAGCATTTGCAATTTACGCTGAGTATCCCTGTTTTCATCGGGTAAATTCGGTCGTATCGAATTAATTAAATTATAAGATGATGAATTTGTTGAAGATATATTTTCTTTTCGATTTATTTCATGCGATTCTTGTGAAGTTGTACTTAAATTTTGCTGCAATATATTACGATCGATAATTTTATTAAAGAAGAAACTCGGAGCAATTTTTGATGTTACATTTATTGAAGAATTTAGTTCATTGAAATTTGAGAATCGTGTCTCTTTTATATGTGGTATAATAGATTTATATAGATTATTAGTTAACAATGGTTGGATTTCTAAATTAACTTCTGGATTCTTCAATATTGATGATACCGTACCAATGGCACAGGGATAATGTGTAATAATACCATCAGAACTTATCATTTGATTTTGACTATTTTTTTTAGAGCAAACAGTGGTTTGCTTTTCTTTATGCAAGCAAGTTTTTGGTTTAAATCCTATTGTTTTATTACTTAGTTTTATATCTTTATTGAAAATGCTTGATTCGTTACACACTAAATTGTTGGAAGTTGAACAAACTTTAGAAATATTATTATTAGGTAATTTACTAAACTCATGTAAGTTTTGAGGAATTTTCAAATGTAATTTTTCCATAATTAAATTACGGGAAGATGAAGTATCATGTATTAAAGAATAATTATCATGAGTTTGTATATAAGATATTGATTTATTGCAGTTATTATCCGATACATTATTTGAATTAAAATCTGAAAGCGACAAATAATTAGGTAAGTAAGTTAATGGATGAATAGAATAATTTGAAATATTTGGAATTTCTTTTAAGAAAGAATGCTGTTATTTAGATTGGCAATTTTGTGATATTAATAAAATAGAATTTGTATCTGTTAAATTTTTACCGTAATTTTTATTTTCGAATTTTGTTATTGAGGTCATTCTGCATTTAAATCAATTGACACTTGCTATTTAATTTTTTTTTGACCATTTGATAACCATTTGATTATTCTCAAATGACTTATAATATGAATATTGTTTTACCGAATTAAATTTGTTGTTATTATTTATGCTTAAATTTAAAAAATAACTCTTTATCTGTTGATATTGTGATTTACTTTGTTTTGTTAAGATATATTAATATCTTCATTGACATTGAATAATAATTTTAATTTCGTAGAATCCTTACCAAACGAATTTGTCCTGTCACTTTGTAGAGGTATTAATTGACAATGTGGATAACAAGTCTCTTGAATATTTTCTGATAAATGTGATACTACTTCTTTATTTTGTGTAAATTCAGCAGTTTGAAAATTATTTAAATCAGTTTGTGATGGTTTGTTAAATTTAATATTGATTAATGACTGAAAACATTTATTATTACTTTGAATATCACTTTTATAATATTCTTGATCGAATATTTTTAATTTATCGTGTAACAGATTTGTTTCTAGATTGTACCTTGATTTTGACATAAACGGTACAGATTCTACCTTCGGTTTTGTAATTTTTTGAAAGAGAGAACTTGAAGCATGTATAAAACTATTCTGATTTTGTTGTATTGATCCAAATGATTTTTTTGTAGGATTCACAGATAATTTTTCTTTATTTCTATTTCCATCATTTTTAGTGTTTTGCAGTTTCTTTTCCATATTAAGTGTATTAAAATATTTTGGCAAACTATCTTGATTTTCGTAAAGTTTATCAAAATTAGTTTTAATGTTAGAGAAACGATCACTCCAATTTTTATCTACTCCTGCTTTGGTTTGATAATAATTAAAGGTTTTAAACGGGCTAGATGAATTAATTATAATACCATCAGTGTTTCTATTTATTAGAGCTAAAAATTTACGATCATAATCTGTTTTAGGTTCAAAACATGGTATAACTATCTGATATCCATTCATTATTCTATTACCTATATCAATTGGACGTTTTAGTGCCAAGTAACTATTGTTTATCTGATTAGAACTGTTACTATTCAATTGTAAGTAATTTGGTATATCAATTGTGTTTGCTCTTTTTATTTTTGATTTCTTAGCTATAAATTTATTGTATCTTGTAGGAATAGTAAAATTTTGCTGATAATACAATGTATTTTTGTTCTGGGTGTCTACAATACCATCATCTTTGCAAACATTATTTAACATTTCAGATGATTTAATAACACTTTTTAAAGTATCATACGTTTTTTCCTTTTCATTTTGGAATTCAGTATTTTTTTTTATCTTTTGTAATCGATGTTGATTTATAGCATTTTTATCAAATATTATCGAATCTTTATTAAACAGATTATTGACTGGAATTTGATCTACTGCTTTATTAGATTCAATATTTAAGGTAAGTGATATCTGGTCACTTTCATTATTAGATTCAGTATTTAACGTAGTTTGCTTCTGAATTGAAGTTTCCGTTTTATTTTTATTTTTCAAATTGATTGTTATCGAAGGTTCAATGCAACTAGTGGCGTTTTCATTTGGCCACTGTTTTACTATTGGAGTTAATTCATCCAATGAAATAGTATTCATTCTTTTATCATTATTAAGAATAATTAAATCAACATGAAATACCCTTTTCCATTCATTTAGTTTTGAATCTGGTATCTTGAATTCTGATACCAAATTCGAAATGAGGTTTAATAAATGTAATTTATTTGCAGAGTTCACATTAACACTGTAATCAATATCTACTTGTTTTAATGTATCTTGTACTGTGGAAAATCCTGCAAGTATATCAGCCAATACAATTTCTTCAAAGAAGTTTAAATTGAGTTTTCTCTTCTGTCGGATATTTTGTAATTTTATAAAATTATGCAATGTTATTAATATGTTAGTAATTTCCGCAATCCATGATTTAATATCTGCTTCACAGTCAATTTTAGATATCAAATAATTATCTTTATTTTGACTTGAGTGAATATATCCTAATATCGTACGCAGACGCTCAATTAATACTGATATTAAATTGCACTCACCGGTTTGAGTTTGTTGTGACTGTTGCTGCTTTTGATGTGCTTGTAACGTTGACGCTATATTTACCGACTGTGAGTTTGTAAAATTTGATGAAACTTGTTTTACATTTTTGGTGAATTTATCACTCCACAGCTTTGAAGATTGTTCTTTAAAAAAAGCCAATTAAATAAATATAAGTATTACACATTATACTATTTAATATTTTTTAAAATTCAGATACATATAAGAAATTACGTGTCTTAAAAATTTATTTAATATTGAAAAATAATCAAAACTTTATTATTTCAATTATTAATAACGATATTATTAAGATTAACATAAATTCACTTGCACTTCAAGTTATAAATAAAAACTGCAAAACAATCTGTTTTTTTTTAGATTCATGAATGGTGGTTTTCAATTTGAAATAACTTTTACTCAATCAGTAAAAATTATAACAGAAAAGGCCATTTATTCCTTTAAATTATATAAAAAATGAATAATTTAAGTATGTTGTAAAGAAATATTTTATTTACTACAGTTTTAATACATTTCACTTTAAAAACCTAAGTACTACGAAATCGAGAACAAACAAATTTCTTTATTTTTTATTTATATTATAAATGTAGAACAATTAAAATTTTTTTATAATTAAAATTAAATTCATGTACAAGTACAAATTAAAATTCTTATGTAAATGGTTGAATTATAAAATATTAATAAGTTTTGATGAAAATTTTGAAAATATGAAAATACCTGTTGCACGTAAAAATATGCATATTCATAATATGTAAATTAGTTTTAAATGTTTAATGATTTATTAAACATTGATTTATTAAACTAATTGATATTAGTTTCTATATTTTAATTATACATATTTACTTAGTTTACACAATTCTGATGCATCTTGTTCGTAATCTTTTTTTTCTTCATTGATTCCATCCATTTGAGTTGTAATGATAGTATTTTTTTGATTGTCTATAATTGGCGATGAAACATCTGTAAAATATTATTAATTAGTAAAAAATTATTTTATATTTTGCACTAAGTAAATTAAATTATTTAAGATTTTATTACGCTTATTAAAAAAGTTTTAAACTTACCTTGAGCCTTCGACATTTTTTGTTGTTGAGACGAAATCCCTGCAATTATAAGATGTGTAATATCTTCATTATTTCATCAAAAATGTTCAAATTATAAAATAAATAAATTAAATTTATAAAATAAATTAAAGATTTTTCAACTTTTCTTATAAATTAATAAAAAATACACTATTTTATTTTAGATTTATATTAGAATATAATTTAAATGTTTTATCTTTATTACTATCATATAAAAAATTAAAAAAAAAAATTATATATTTTTTGGTATTTCTATCTTGAAAATAATAGAATATAGAATGAAGTATATGGATATATTTTATATTTTTTGATATTTCTATCTTGTAAATAATAGAATATAGAATTAAGTATAATTTATGGATATGTTTTATATAATATTAATTATTTATAAAAATAATAATTTTATAAATTTTTTTTAAATTAAATATTTTTTCAAACGAAATGTATTTATTTTTATTACATTCAATAAATTCATAGCGTAGAACTAAGTAAATGACTGAATTAAAATATTTTATGATGCCAATATTTTGTTTGTTTCTTTATGATGTACGTTAATATTTTGTCTTGTTGGTTTTTAAAATTAGATAAATTACACATAAGATGAGAGTGTATTTTTTATTAGAAAATAAGATTATTATGAATAAATTTTTAATCTAATGTAGAATTTTTTTTTAAAATTATTTTGATATTTAAAAATTATTTTATAGGTTTATATAAATTAATTTTTATCAATACGGTATAAGCTTATTTATAATAAATGAATTATTAAAAATAAAATTCTCCGCGAAAGAAAAGGTTTTGTTAAAAAAATATTAAAATATTTAAATATTTAACTTTAATTCAAATAAATCCCAATTGGGAGTGTATTTAGAAATATTTCAATTGAAAGAATCTCATTCATAAATCATATGATTGAAAAATTGTATTATTGGATATATAAGTATAATAAATTATAAAAAGAAAAATTACATAAAACTAATTTTTATAACTGCTTATTTTAATACATATTAAAGTTATTCGTTATAGTTTTATAACGATACATCAACCATATCAGAAAAAAAATACATTAATTTCTCTATTAATGTGCGATAGATTATTATAATACTTTCAATTTAAATATGTTAATAGATAAAAATACTTATCAAAGCATATATAATGTGATCGCAATGCAAAATATGTACCTGTGATCACTTGACCATAAGCTATTCATAGGCTTGGAATCTCTTGTCATCTTGCAGTAATCATCTTATGCGATAAACATCTATACCTATATTTCTCATAATTTGTTTTATAATCTCTTTTATTGTAATTCATTTGCTATCATAAATTTGAGAACACTATGACGATCACACGATATATAAGATAAATATAAATAAGATAAATATAAATATATATATATATACGTATATGTATACTTTACTAAATTTTATATTTATGATTAAGTATATTTTTTTTTAATAAACATAAGTTTTAAAAAATGTAATTATTAGACATTTCGTATGATTCCTTTTTGTGAATTTTTAACGTAAAAATTTAAAAGATTATATACAATTTATAGTTTACGCACATTTATTACATTAAAATATAAAGACAAACTTTTAATCGCGCAATCATATTTGCTTTATAATAAAACAATCATCTAGTCTGAATAATTTAATACGGTTCAATTACATGAATTAAATCAACTCTTTTACTATAAACTTATAACATTTTTATATGTTTGTAGATAGATATATTTATATAGTGATAGATTTAGAAGATTTTCCAGATAGTTATATATATATTTGTACTGTATTTTAGTCGAATGAATATATGTAATTATTAAAAGAAATACAATTTAATTAGATATTACAGTTATAAAATAAAAAATTCCATAAAATAGTTATACAACTATTTTTTGTATAAAAATAATTGACTTATTTATTAACTTAATTTTGTGAATTATTGGGATAGACCAACTTAAGAAGATATGTTATAATTTACCTATTATATAGAAATTTAAAAAAAGGATACCGATTTTAACGTTTGTAAAAAATAGTTTTTAAGAAAGTTTTTCAGAATTTTACATTTAATAGATTAATTTTTTTAATTAATTAATTTAATTAATAAAAATTAAAAGAAACAAATTTTAAATCTTTATCTATTATTAGAATTTAAGAATTTACAGACATCGACACAGATTTCCATGCAACAAATATATTTTAATTGTTTTATAGAATTTATTATATTATAGCCATGTATCTTTTGAAAAGTTTATTTCTGAAAATTAATTGAATGTTTTATATTAAGAGTGTACGATAATGCGTATGATAGAACAATTAACATTTCAATAAAAAATTATATTTTAACTGTGAGTATACACGTGTAAAAATTGCTGACACTTACATATGAAAACGATTGAATATATATATATATATAAATGTTTTAAATAAATTTATTTAATGTAAAGTGTATAACAACAATATTTGTCGCCATTGTAAATGGCGTCACTTATCCAAGTTTAGACTTATCCTCCAACAAAACAGGCACTGTCCAGCTCTTCGTCAATAAGAAATTAACCACCCTCACTTCACAACTTATGTTATAGAGTTGCGTTATCCACGGTCAATTAAGGATCGCCATCAACAATACCGAAAAAGAGAAAAATATAGGAAGCTTCCCTTTTGTGAAAGAGCTTAAGTCGATGAACTTCCGCGTGTCTCCGCACCGCGAAGCTTTATAAAAAAAAAAACAACAATTTATTAAGTAAAGCCTTCTTTTTCTACTTAAAAAGCGGGAAAATATTGCTCAGCTTCCTTTTGCCCCCCCATTTTAAACGAATGTGAGCTGGCCGACTCTTTTCAGGCTTAAGAATTCCTTAAAGGAGTCTTATCTTTACTGATATACTGTCAGCACATTTTTTTCTAAGAATAAAATTTCACGAAACATCTACTTTTCCTTCATCTGAGTACACTATACTAAGTACTTTATGTCGGTATCATAAAAGTCTAGGTGAACCCTATATCTGGAGGTCATGACCGTTACCTCTGTAAGGCTTCAGTTACCCATGTTATTTACCCGCCAATCTGTGGTATAATCCTTCTGTAAGTATCCATATTAATCTGCGTTATCTAGCATTAAACCACCATTATTTACCTGTAAATCTCCATTATTTTACAAAATTACTCTTGAATTCTTACGACCCGTAAGGATTCGCAATGTTTTCTTTTAGTATAAAATTCAGTTTCCACGGCGCCTCCCTCCTTCCCCTTCGGGCCCACCCTCTGGATAGCTCCTTATTCACCCCTTTCTTCTCCTCACCGGTGTTGGTCGTACTCTTTCCTCCTTTCTCTGATTGAGTTACTCCGTAATTACTGTATGGATCCATGCTTCTCCTCTTAGTAAAAGCTCCTTACGAACGCGCGGTTTACCGGTTGGAGAAGGTCATAGTCACACGTTATACAACCAACTCTTTGACCTCAGGCGCATCACGGATCTTGTCTCGCGGGAGTTCCCGCGAGACTTGAACAGCACCTTAGCGCAGTACAGCCTCCTTTTCCCTTGAAGCCAGTGTAAGGTATCCACACCTGTGTCATCTCCAGCATTTCATAACAATAATTATTAATGTATTTGGTTTTGGTTATTTTTTCTTCATTGCAATGAGGGACTTTGTTATCGGGCATTCTCATTGGTGCGGGAATGATTTAGCAGGCGCTTGGTCGTGTTCGCTGTTGTGGAAGACTTTCCCTGAATTCACAAAATTCAACCAGGTCTCTAACGTACTTGATTCTCTAAATGTTATAATTAAAATAATATTTTATACTTTATCATTTTTCGCTGTTATAAAATTATTTTGAGATTCCTTCGCAGATGGCCCGTAAAATTTCTCTTTCTTCTCCTCTAATTTATATTTTTAGATGAAGATTATCTTTTTAGACGATTTTCTAATCCTGAATTTATCTTTTTAATAAGTTGAACACTCCGCGCTCACCGACATTATTCTTCATCAGAAATCTGGGGTTCCAATCGCGAACTTATCAAAAGACGTCAGCTGTGAGCTGTTCAATCCTTTTTCAACATACTATAAAGCTTCTGCGGCTCGTGCCAAGTAGATGTCCTCGGGAGAACGAAAAATCATATTTTCGTTCAAATCAAATACAATCAAATTTTCCTTCTTATATTCAAATTTTTATCTGTTTACTTAAAACTAAATATATATTTATCATCATTAGGTAATCACAATCATATATAATTGTTGTTAATATTACTTTAGAGCCTTCTTCAAATACCTTCCTTGTACCTTTATTTTCTTGAAAATTTATTTCATTTTCAAACGGGCTTTGTTTGGAACAATAATAGTTCGTTTTATTTAATTATTATATTTCATATTATTTATATAAGATAATTAATTAGTTTAAAAAATGATGAAAAGTATATAATATTTGAGTATGAATTAAAGATCTTTATATTAAAAAAACATAAGAATTTTTTAATGCTATGTTGTATTTGAATTTATATATATTTAATAATAATTTAAGCGTATAAAAGTTAATTTCAATATAAAGCATACAATATTTTATATTCAGTAGTATACAATTTTAATATTATATTAAATTATGTTTAAATATTAAATTTTATGTAATAGTTTTGTGTACATTAAATTTAGATAAAATTAGTCACGTTAAAATATTTGTATATTCTTAGTATAAAAATTAGAGCATACTAATTTAAGGTTTTAAAATAATTTTGATAAATTTAAAATAAAGTTTGAAATTCGTTGTTACCGATTACAAATTGCTAATGTATAATAGTTTCTAGTTTATTTATTAGCCTTAATATCAATTTTAATTATGAATATATTCATATATTGGTAGCAAATTTTGTATTTTATATTTTACAACATAATATACATTTATAAATCGAACATATATTTTTAATGGCATCCTATCGTCACATATAGTACTATTCAGAAAATTTAACTTATTAAAAAAAATATTCTTCGCAATAAAGGATTAAAAAAAAAATATTCTTCGCGATATAGGATTTTTGAATTAATATTACTTTTATACTTGAATTCTTTTAAATGCGTTCAGGGCCTCTCTTATTTTTCAAGTAGTTTTTTATAACCGGTTGTGGTGGCAGCAGCAAACGTAGCAGTGATCTAACAATCCGTTAACCTACTTAGTCATTATTCTATTTCATTTCGAACTGGTCTACATTGAACTGTTATTAATTATGTAGGTGTATGTGTCAGATATAAGATATGAAAAATATATATTTTTTCAAGTGTGAACATGTTATAAGTCTCCATATAATATAATTGTACAATTTAATACTTAATTCTTCAAGATTAATTGAAACGGTAATTATCGTTGTATGTTTACTCTTACAATATATATGTATTGAATCGGATTGCAGTTTTCTTTTAGTAAAGTGGTTCACTATTGAAATTCTTAATCTCATACGTACTTGCATTATTATAATATTCAATCCATTTCATCACTCGAAACATTAATAAATGCCAGTGTTGTCCAAAAAACGTGTGTAAGTAAATATATTGCAAGATTCTATAAAAATAAATTATTTCATTTTGTAAAAAATTCTTTAGTATTATTATAATTAAACATGTCAACAGTTAAATTTTTTAAAATAATTTTAAAATAATTATTGCATTTATTACTGCACTTTTTATAAATATAAATAATATGCAAATATATAATAAACATTAATTTCAACTTAAATAAGATTTAAAATTTAAGTAAAAAATTAAATTTTTATAATATAAATAATAATTTTATAAATATTTTCTATCAATAAATATTAATTTCTATAAGATTATTCTTTCTAAATTATTTTTTATAGAAAAAGTATATAGTTTGAATGATTGTTAGTTTTTTATATAATCAACCAATTCAAATTCTCATCTGTTTCTAATATAAAAAAATAGGTTTTTAAACTTAAAATCTAATAAATGAAAAAAACTTAATAGAAAACTAATTATAATATTAAAATGAAACTAATATCTTCTATTATACAGTTTATTGTTCTTTCATAAAGTATTAAAAAAGAATCATTGAATGTATTATATACTTGTTGATGTAATAATAAATTAAATAGTTCTTTTAGGAAGTGTTTTGAAATAAAAAATATAACGATATAAAATTAATAATTATGACAAATGATGCAAAATATAATTTAATTATTTAAATACGTTTTCATTTTGCTTAAGAAATATAAAATTATTAAGAAATTTGTTGTATCAAAAATCAGTTTTATTATACAAATATATGCATAAAATAATGCAATTTTCATAAATTTAAATTTGGTTTAAATAAGTTTTCTTTAAGTACAAAAACTTATATATATAATATGTTAATTATATATAAAATATATATTATTATATATAAAATGTGTGCATGAACATAAATAATTGAAATAAATTTGTTTATATGTTAAAGTCGAAATATAGCATACCTTATTATTATCATATGTCGCATTTTGAAATATAAATTTATTCAATTTTGAGATGCTAAAAAAAATTTTTACAAATAAATACGAGTAACGTTAATATTAAAAGCATATTTAAGACTTCACAAAAGTAAACCATGTTTCTATAAATATATATATATATATATATAGAGAGAGATAGAGAGATAAAAAACATAAAAAGATAACAAAAAAATTTACCCTGTATTTTATTGGTTTACTATTAAATTTCATTCGATATGATCTCGAATTATATATCTTATATAATTATAAAAAGTAATTAATTATAATTTTTCGTGAATAGCATTGATTTTAATCAAACATTTATGAATCCAGTTTATTACAGAATATATATTATAAATATTTATAAATTATATTTAAGGTACTATAAGTTAAATTAAAGTATAGTTATAAAAAATTCTTTGAATAGAGTTGAATATATATTAACCTATTTAAAGATATTAAAAAAATTATTTATCTAAACCATTTATCTAATAATGAATACATTTTTTTCTATTTTGATTGAAAATTATTTATTTTGAAAATTTTAACTGTAATTGTAAATTAAAATTAGTTATTAGTTGACGTTTTATGCACTATTTGAATTGCATACATGGTATAATTTTTATATACTAGAAATTTTTTAAATAAAAGATTAAAAAATGAACTTTTATATTTAGACACAAAGATGCGAGGATGGTTTGATGCGTTTCGAAATGATGGTGGTCCAACATTATACAGTTATAGCAATCGTACTTCTGTTACGGGCGATATTAGTTTGATTACTATTTTTGTGTTATTCGGTACAATTTTTGTCGCATTCCTTCTTATATTTCCTGGTATACGGAAAGAGGTATGAGATTTATTTTTATATATTTTACTTGATCATTTATAATTAAGTATGGTGTATTGATAATTGATTATTTATTTCTGTCATGGTTATAATAAATTATTAATACATTTATATATGTTCAGACTTACATACTAAAATAATTAATACATAATAAAATAATTGAAATTTTCTATTCATGTAAAATTTTCATAATTTTTCTTAATTTATGACAGTGAAAGGAAATAAGAACCTTTAGAAAAAATTATTGTTTAATTGTAAATATTTAGTAAATATTAAAAATTAAAGCTTTGATGAATAAATATATTTAAAAAAGTAATAATAAATGAGACTTTAGTGAAAAAATAAATGAGTAATAATAAATGAGATTTAGTCAAAAAAGGGAAATATGTATGTAAAGTACAATACAGATAAAAAAACAGTTTTAGTTGGTTATAAATTATTATTACTCTAGAAGATTATAAAGAAAACAATCAAAATCTTGAAAAAATGATCAAATAAACAATTAGAGTAAAATATTAATAATGAATTATAACTAATTATAAAATAATTATATAATATTATCAGTTAAAATTGAATATAGAAAGGAATGAAAACCAATTAAATAATTGTTTACATGTTATATTTATAATTTATATTACAGAAATTGACAACTTTTCTAACTGTAACTCTAGTTGTTTTTGTTGGAATGACCATTAAAGGTTAGTATTTAGTTAATGTATTTTTACTTTTTAAGTTTCAGGCGTTAAAATTTACTTGGATCCTTCATAATATATTATTTATTCCCCTACGTATTTCTCTATTAATAACAGTAATAAATCAATACGTAAATAAATAATATGTAGATAATTGCTTTATAATTAATAATGTATTATTTTTTCAAAAGAATTTTCCATTATTTTAAGCTCTAGGGACTTATATTCAGTATCATAAATAAATATTTAAATTTATATAAAAATAATACAATGTAAATAATAAAGGTATAAATTGAATTTAGAATTCATTTAAGAACTTATTTATTACATTTATATGTAAAACGAATGATCTTTTTAAACTAAGAAATTGGTATGTATTATCACGATTCAGTTTAATAATTAACGTTTCTATATTAGAAATTTTGATGGAAAGATGTTTATAGTCTAGTTGATTTTAGATACAGCATTATATAGAGTATAATATTCATAATACTAGTCTACTAGTTGATTGTCGCTCATCACAATCTTGTTACTTTTATTTTTAATACACTGAAATTTGAGATTATCTTACTATTTACACATATTAACGATACTGACAATATAAGTATAAAAATAATATTATATGTTTGGCGCATATATGTAACAATTTTTTTATATTTAGAAATAAAAAATTAAACAATTTGATTTAATTATATATATATATATCGCGACAAATCTGTATAAGGCATTAAAAAAACCATTACTTTAATATCGTTTATTTGTATCAAATAATTTTTTTGAATATTTAATAGATTCATGTGAAAAAGTATTATACTAAACTTGTCTTAAATTTTTTGCATTATAAATATTTTAACAACGTAACTTGAATTTTTGGTAAATATATAAATTTAGCTTTTGGAAAAATTTTTATATTCAAATTGTAGTTATTATACAAATAAATTGATTATTAAGAATTAATTAAAAAATCATTATTTATAATTAATTTATAAAGTAATTTTTATTTTAATATTTATAAAATGAATATATTTGTAAATAAATGATATTTGTAATCAAACGATAGTTGTAAAATCTTTTCAAGAAGGTAATCAGTATCTTGTATTTTCATAATTTTTTCTTTCTATTCAGCGATATTTCAAAAAATATATTTTGTTTGAGTTTAAGTTTAAGTTTAAGTTTGAGGTAGATTATTTACGATACATAAATAAATTTATAGCGTAAAAGTAGGTGTAAATTATTTATATTACATACTTTTCATTTAATTTGCAGTCTCTTTTAAATATGTTTTTACAACTAACATGTCATATATTAAATTTTTAGTTGCTCTTCTCGGTTCAGCATGGCATGTAAGTACAGCTACTATCACCAGTTCATACAGTGCTTTTACAAAGCAGAGAATGTCTGCTGAAATTGGAGGATATATTGGTCTTATGCATATAAATATTACATACAAAGGTATTTAAAATATTGTTATGCATATAAGGTATTCAAATCATTAAAATCTATAATCATATTTATCATATACTTTAATAATATTTTACAACAAAAAAAAAATATATATATATATATATCCATTCAAAAGTTGTATAAATTTTGATAACTTTTTACTTAAACAAAATTAATATTTATGTGACCCGAATAGTTAAATAAATTAAATAAATAATATTTTAAAAAAATATTTAAAAACTTAAAGAGTGTAGTTTTATAAATAATTTAAAAATATATATTATTATGTTTTCTCTTTATTTGTGATTAAAATAATAACAAAATGAAAAATAAAATTTAAAAAATCTGAAAATTGTTAATAGCTATACTAATACTAATAGCTTCCCTTCATTTTTGTATTATAAATATGAAAATTAAATATAATATTCATTTGTGATTTTATTAGTAACAGTTTAATTTATTTAATTCATATACTAAAATTAAATTGTAATTTTGAAATAATAGAAATTCCTTTGTAATTTGTATAACCTTCCAAATTGCAATTTATATAACCATTATTTAATAATATTATTATAATAATAAATTATTTAATGTTCTACGTGTAGTCTTACCAGAAAGTACAAATATTGGAGATGTACAGTTTAATGAGAGATTTTATTGGAGACAACCGAATGAAATGACAGAGTTTTTTAAAAATGCATTGTATCGTGGCACACCTTTTCCTATTATCTCTTTAGCCGAATATTTCAGTCTTCATCAAGAAGGTTTTTCTTGGGGCGTCAAGTATCGTGAAGCAGGCTATTATGCATCAGTTGTGTTGTGGTATAATGAATTTATTATTTATAAAAAATCGTTGACGTTCATTTTTGGTATAAATGAATAATAAAGTGAAATATATATTTACATATAATAGAGCATCTAAATATAATAAAAGTAATATTTTAAACATATTCATTTTTTAAAAATAAAAATAATTTATTTGAATGACTTATGGAATAATAATTATACAAAATTAATTGTTCTAATTCATTAAAAAATATAATATATGCTTTTTAAAAGTTAAATCACTATCTGAGAATTATTCTACATACATTATTTTAACTATTAAATCTTCAAATTACATAAGCTTTTCTTACAAACACCAAAGTAACTTTATTTTTTAATGTTCAGTTAATTTGTAGAAATTTATATATAATATTATTTCTTTAAAATATACATTGTATTGTGTATATATGATTTATTGTTAAACATAAAATATATTATTAAAAAAAATTAATATTTAAATATTTTTAATAAAAAGAAATTTTTATTTAGAAATAAACTTTCCGTCATTTAATTCATTTAAGTAATTCATAGATCATAATTTTCTTTTTCGAGGACTTCATTGGCATCTTGGTTGATGACAAATCTTTTGTTAGTGATGGTACCAAGATACGGAGCTTACGGGATGATTTTTACAGGCTTCTGTATGCTGTTTACTAATCTAACTTACTGGTTACTATTACCTTATGAACCACTTATTGCTCATGTCGAAGGTTCCATTATAATTTTCAATTTTGGTTGGAATTATTGGTTAGTCTTAATTGCTGGTAAGTTCACAATAGTACATGATAATATACAGAAATTTTTTATACAAATTTTGTTGAATAATTCTATTTTTGTATGAATATTATAAAGGTAAAGGTATGAATATTATAAAGTTTATTAAGCTTATTTTATATTCATTGAATATTCATTTAATAATTAAATTAAATTTTATAAATGGTAATACAGTAATAATTACTTTATATATTTTTCCATTATAAATAGTAATAATTGTTACGAAAATTTTTTATAGTTATTAATATAATTACTATTTTACTTTGTATATATTTACGATGAAAATATAATAAATATGAAGAAATGTGAATATATACATGAATATCTTAAATATAACCAAAAGATAGTAAATATAAAATTTTATGATTCCTCTAAAAATATACTTAATTTTTAATCAAAATATCAGAAATACTAAACACAGATACCCAATATTTTTATATATTAAAAATTATATTACTATACATTTATGTATTAGTAAATATATAGCAATTAATATTTCGCAAATTTATACACATTATTTTCACTTAGGTAAAATATTAATTAATGATTATATGATAATCATTAAAAGATTATCATATTTTAATTGCATGCAAGTTACTTGTAAGAGCAAAACACGACATATATATAAAGAAATAGATTGTTCGTTTATTAGTTATAAATATTACAATTGTACAAATATATGTAAAAATACCAAAAAATTTTTATTTTTAACAAATTTATATTTTTCAATGAATAAATGCGTTTTAAGTTTTGATTCGTTGATAATTGAAGCTTAAAATTATAAACAATAAGGTAAATAAATTTTGACGGCTTTCCCTATTTGTATCAATATTTTATCATTTATAAATTCTGATAATTTATAAATAAAATATTATATCTTTTAATTTAATAATTGTCAATCTATGTACTTATTATTTAGGAATTGCATGTCTCCTTTCGGGAATAGTAATTACAGCCATAGATATGATTTTTCCCCATTCATTTTCAACCATTTTGGAAGTTGACTACGACACTCCATATGATAGACATGTTATAATTGAAGAAAGTTTTGATACTCGAAGAAAAGATGCTCGACATAAATTAAATACAACTGAAGATTCATTTAATGATCATTTTACTTGGTAATTAATATAGTATTCATGATTTATTTTTTTACATAATAAATAATTTGTATAATTTTCATAATTTTTTTTTTCAGATAAATTTGCTTATATCTATTTAAAATCTTATATAAAATATTTTATGTATAGTTAAAACATGTTCATATTATATAATATATATAATATTTGTATATTATATGTTACAATAAGCATTTTTTACTTTATTATATTAAATAAAATAATTTACTCTTAAGTTATTCGATAAATATTTTTAGTAATTTCGAAAATTAGATGATTTATTATCAGATTATTACAGATAGTATTATTTCAAATAAAAACATTAACATAAATACTTCCTAGTAAGATTAAATTTTTATTTTATAATTTTGAGTACGATTTATTCATTGATTAAATAATTATTCTTTAACATTTTTCAAAACATTTTCTCACGTGAAAAATATATTTTTTATACAATAAATTATCAAATAAAATCAGTCATTACATTTTAAACTATAAATTTAAATAAATACAAAAATATATTAAGAAAAATGATATTTTGTTTAAGATTAAAACGGCTAAATATTATATACATCATTCATTGTATTGTTAAACATTATTCAATTTTAGTGATATAATTTTATGAAAATAAAGTATATGAAATTGAACTAATATATTTAACATGAAATATTTATCAAATTTTTTAAATTTGAATGCTGATTTACCTGCAATATATAATATACAACTAAAATTAAATATATTTAATTTTAGTATGTTAAACCGTTCGAATGGAAAATGAAAAAAGGAATTTACTTCTACGTATTACTACTTGAGATAGAATAATCAAGTAAATAAGATTTATACTATCTATACGTCGTTTTTATAAAAAAAGTAATTCAATTATAATAGTTATCCGGTATTTATTTTTTTTCTCCATAATTTAAAAGTAAAATACTTAAATAAAGATATATTATTAAAATAATTATATTAAGATAATTTATATTATTTTAATAACAAATAAATGATTTTTTTAATTATATATTTTTATATTTATTCATTTTGACATATATTCTTTATTCTCATCTACACTGCTTAAAAACTTTGAAGTAGCTTAATAAACACAACAAAACTTTCAATTTCATAAGCAAGTTTTGACAACTCAGGATTTATCTTATAGCGAATCTTCGAAGGAATCTTTCTTAAAAAAAAAATACCCCATCACGAATCTATTCAATATACAAGATTCCATCTTGCCATTACATTTACATATGAGTTAATCTGAGTAGCCTAACATCATGGTCCATAATGGAAAATTCAAACTACCCCTTTCCGCCATCAGCGTAATCTTTGGGTCATCACCTATTAAGTATCATTTGATATACCACTGATTCTTTTTCAGGACCGAATCACTTTATCTCCGGCTAGATAAGAAGTACTAATAGTTTAAAATTGAAAAATTTTTTAAAATAAAACACTTCAAACATCATATAATTATGTATTGAATTATGAACATTATCTTAAAATGAATTCATTATATTTTACAGTTAAATTTTAAAATAAATTCTCCAAAAAAAATTAATAATTTATCCTTATTTCCTAAATATTTTGTCAATTTAACCTAATTAGTTTTTCACGAGTATGAAGTGATATCTTAAAAAAATGACAATAATAACATATTACTGAATAAATTAAAAATAAATATTAATATTTATAAATATCTTCAATTAATTAACATATTCATTATTCAACATATACATTATTCAAATGTACATAATTTGTTAACTAAAAATTTTCAAAAAAAAATTTCTATTTTCAAAACACCTTATTTTATTAAGATAATTATAAGAGTTAAATAAAATATTTTAATTAATAATTATTTAATAATTATTTACATGATAATAAAAAGTAAAATAGAAATTATGCTTTAAGTTTCAAAAAAATCGAGATCGGACGCATAGACATTTAGAACGACTTACGTCACATTTTTATTTCATTACTACATTTTTTATATATAAAAGTACGCTGTATAATTAGGTAGAAAAATGTATACATATTAAATTATTATTTAATAAAATAAATGTAAATGAAAAAAAATCATTTATAAAAGTGACATTAAAATATTAACTTAAAAGCTCGCCCGCTAAAATTTTAGATAATTATGTATGTAATTACCAGTTTATCGTATACTAGCATATATACACAAATTAATTCTTGAAAATACAATTTCTAAGTTCTTTAAATTTTAGAAAAACAAATAATGATAAAATATTGAATAATAACTATTATTACACGCTTATCCAAAATTTTCAAAATGATGAATAAAGTACGGTAATCGACGAGCCTTGTTTACTTCGTCACAGGCAGACATCACGCTTTTAGTTAATGGGCGGGGACCACAACTGAATACTCCGATCTTGCTTACCTGTATTAAAATCAATAAAATATTAATTTATTTTTATATTTGGTCTATTACAAATATATATATATATATTTAAATGAATTTATTTAAGAATTAAAAATATAACTAAAACTTAACAAATGAAATAATTTTTGTATTTGTATTACATATAAATATATTTTGTATTTTAACTTGAAAAGAATTAGCAACGATTATAACATTGCAAAAATAAAAAAGTTTTCTGCAAGTATATAAGTCTTATGTATATTAATTTAATTTAGATAACTAAGAATATGTTAAAATAATTAAAATTTTGTTTATTGTTATTAACGTTATTCAAAATATTTGAATACCATTTTATAATAGTGAAAAAATAAAATTTTTTTAAAAATTTAGTTTAAGTATTTTGTATGTTTAAATAAAGTAAAAATAAAACATTTAAATATTAGCTTTAATGTCTTTTTTACATTTGATAACTACCATATATAATATTTAAATACTAATAATTAAATTTAAATTTTTTTACATATTTTTTATAAATAAATTATTGTAAAAATTATTTTTAGATTTTATGAATTCATTTTGTATTAATAAACATATTTTTAGAATTATAATTACATAAAAAATAAATAAAAATGCATTATAAAAAGTTATTTGTAATAGTAATAGGTTTTTATTTTTTATTCAAGAATTTTTTTAATACATCATATGGTATAGTAGAATTATCATATATCGTACAGTATAGAGTATATACTAGTATATATTATATAAAATATTTAAAAAATTGAGCATTTAAAAATTTTTTATTAGGGTTTACGTTCATTTTAAGTTTCAAAATATTACATATTTGCTAATTATTATGCTTAATGATAATAATTACATATTAAAAAATATTCCTTTTGGCAATTTTTCTATTAAAATTATATTAGTATTATCTGATACTGTCTTAGAAATATTTAAACTGAAACTGTAGTTATACTTACGTAACTATGTTTCTTCTGAACAAACTTAAAAAATGAAGTCATATCCGGTCTTCCAAAGTGATTAATTGCTTTTAATCCCGTAAAAATACTTGTTTTAGATACTCTATGAAAGTGATTCTCACAGATATACTATAGGTAATATTAATATAATAATAAATAAAATATGTATAATAAAATATTGGATTTTTTTGTTGTTTATTTAGCATTAACTTACGAGCATTGTCGTTCTCAAATCAAATTTATGGAAAAACTGTGTTATAAAAATATGAATTTCTAGAACATTGGTTACATCTTTTTTTTCCACATCTCTTAAAACGTCGATGAACCATTCAAAATACTTATGTGATGGACAAATCCATAAGAAATAAACCTAAATAATATGACAAATAAAAGATTTAACAAAACTGTTCAGTTTTATCACATTTATTTTTATATGGTTACATGATTAAAATACAGAAATAAATGTCGGTGCTAAGCTGAATAAATTACAAATTTCTGCCTAATTTGTCCATAATTACATGGTTCAATTATATTGTAATGCATAGAATAAAGTAATATGACATAGTCAAAGCTCAATTTAACTTAATTTATCTTTCAGTATTACGTACCTTTTTACAGGCAACTCCGGAATATCTATTAGTAGATGTGCCGAATACAAGATCATTTAGTATAGAGGCGTAAGGAGTTACACCGATTCCTCCACCAACCATAACAGCAACTTCAAATTTGTACCAGTCTTGGTTGCCTCCACCAAAGGGGCCTTCTATTCTGATCTTTGGATTTTCGATCTCTGGATTATAGTTATATGGATCAAAATAGTTTCGTAATTTCCAAGTCCAAGGTCCTTGAGCTTTTATGTGACATGAAAGGAAATTTTCGTGAGGCGCAGAAGTAAGCGTGAAAGAGTGAAACTCGTTAAAATGAAAAACACTGCAGGCTAGTCGTACCCACTGTCCTGATAAATATTTTAAATTTGGTGGCCGATAAAATCGGATTTTAATTACATCCGATGGCAGTAGTTCAGTTTCAATTATATCCAAAGCCATGTATTTAGTACGTAAGCTCACCACCTATACAAAAATAGCTGTTAAATGTGGAAACAATTGTATATAAACAAATAAATGTTTTATTTTGATAATAATTATCATTAATTTTTTTTAATTTTTGCATACATTTAAATATTAAATGATTTTTATGATGATATTAATTTTCTTTTGCTGTTAAAAAACAAGCAATTAATTTTTAATTTCTTATCAAATACAATTCATTATTTATGCTATTATAAAACAAACTAAATTATTTTATATTTTGACCTTTGAGGCCAACAAATTAATTTTTTATTAATGAAACTATTGGTATGTGGTTTTGGAAACCTAGCCGCCGAATGCACTTCGCGGTTAATATTGAAACAAATTCGATTTTACAAGAATGTTGACCGAATAGTGAAAAATAATAAAGTAATTCTAAGATATTATTCGGTTATCAAAATAAATAAATTGTAATCCAAGTATAATACCTTTACATGGTATGTATGGAATATTACACTAGCTTGTAAATTTACGAACAATTTTTTTTTGTTCGAATTCTCTTTGCAAAAATATCGATTTTTTACGAATTTGTAATAAATTGCAATAAAATAAATATCCCATAAATGCTAAACATACATATAAATGTATTTAATAATATTTTGGCGGAAGAATTCGAGAAATACAATGTTCCTATTAGATCGATAAAACAATAAAACCGTATAATATAATGTAAAAGATTGAATCCATTCGATGGCAGTAACATTTAAAAAAATTGTTTATAAATTTAAAAAAAAATTACTTACACATCTCAATAATATCTTAAATAATATTTTCTGACCCTATTGTAAGCATTATAATAGATGTAATAATATTATACGTTTACTTTGAATTTTAAATTTCTACAATATAATTAAGTAATATAATAAAAAAATTTTAAAATAAATGTACTTAAAATTATGTACCTTATCAATTGCAAATAAAATTGCTGGTCCTATAAAAAAAAACCAGAATCGAGGGGTTCCAGTTAATTTAGCTAGACCGTGAATCAAAGTTAAAGCATATAGTAAAATGTACAAACTGTGCGTCTTCCAAAAAAATTTATACGCTTTTTGTCTTATGGTTGGATGAGCAAACACAAAAATTATTGTCATAACTATGAATAGAAGTATTCCTGTTATTCCTGTAAAGTATTAAAAAAAAAATTTAAGCAATATAATTATTACTAATTTTTTAAGGTTGATATAACATTTAAAACTTAAATTTAATAAATAATTTAATTACATTTAATAATTTATTATCCATATTATAATTACTTTATAATTATAATTACTGGCCTAAATATATGTTTTCACTTTATGTACATTATTTTTAAAATGTCTACTAAATCATTATAACTATATTATATTTTAAAGTAAAGATAGAAATTACAAGAAATAATATAGCTGTTTCCATATAAATTAAATTTATAAAATTTAGGTATTTATTTTATTAAATACATTTTAAATAATATATTATTTAATGAATATTTAAAAAATATAATCGAGCTACCATGATTTCATGCTGATCATTTCATATTTTAAATGAAATGAAAATACAGTATTTTATAAAAAAAATCGTGAATATGAAATAACACATGTTTATAAGGCAATTAAATACTGAAAGTATTTTGATATTAGTTATAAAGATTATTTTTTTGTTATTCTTTATATAAATTTTTAAATATTTAATAATATTTAATAATAAATTTTTAAAAGAAATTACGAATAAATAAAATGAAAATATGGTGAAAATCAATAGTTAATCTTTAGTTAGGAAGAGATTTATTTAAATAAAAAAGATTAGGAAAAGAACCGGAAATTTTTAAACTCAAAATTTTGATTGAAATTTGTTAAAATTTACCTGTAATCGTTTTAAATAGCCAAAAGGAAATAGTAGGTTTAGAGTCACTGGAAAAACTGAGTTCACTACTTAAACATCTGAGATGTAATAGAGGTTGTGTAGAGATGTGATAAAAATTAACAATATGTCCAACACTATGTAAAACAGAAAAAAATCCAGCAGTACAGGCAACAATTTTATGGAACTGTATGTGTGAATCTAAAGGTATATACTGCTGCATCGAAAATTCCTTAAGTTTAGTCAGACTGTTACGGCACATGGTCAAAAGTAAAAGACTGTAACAAAAAGAAAGAGCAGCAGCCGAGCCACGAGTTATAGCTATACCTACGCCCATTATGTGTCGTAGATCTGTGTGCTCCGCCATGAAGGAATAATCTATCAAAGAAAACATTATTTATAATTTATATTGAAATATGTTTCTATTTCAGCTGATTTATCTGTCATAAATACTAAATAGAACTACTAACAGAAAAAAACTTTAACTTACTATATAAAATATTATTCATTTAAAATTGTGATATTTTTAAAGAATAATAAATCATATAAAAATAATTAATTTAAAGAGATTTGGGATTTTCAATTTTTAAAAATATTATAATAGTTAATATTAATCATTGAATATAAGTACTGTAATTTTACAAAATATTAGTTTCTGAATTAAAATTTTTTTTTTAATCTATGCTTAATTAGAAAATATTGTTACGGTGTAAACTTTTTAGAAAATTATTCTACTTGCGTTATAAAATTTTACAACCATAAATTGTTTTTATTGATTGTATTTCAAAAAAATTTTGTTTTTGCTTATTTACTTGTTTCAGACGTGCGTATAACTTTGTTTAATATCGGATAACAGATTAACTGGTATTAATCAGTTTTCTTATCATTAACTTGGATAAACATATCAAATTATAGCTATGAACTATAACAATTTGAATGTTATAACATATAAGAATGCCTTCGAGTAATTTTCAAAGATTTGAAGGGCCTATTGAGAATTTTGTAAAACCAAGATTATGTTACTATTTTATTACTTTTGAAGACATTAATTTTCAAATATAAAGATTATTAAGCAAGAATACTGAAGAATACGAACAGTAATGAAAATTATATATTTTTTCATTAGTCATTTCTATATTTTATATTTCTCGTTATATCATTCATATATTTTAAAATAGATTCTTAAAATGTTTAGGCTATAAATAATTATAAATTACATTATAATTAAATTATAATTATCAATATATATATATATATATATTACATTTCATATTACAAACAATTATATGCATCAATTTGAAAATAAAAATTTAAATATAGTAAACGTGACTAAAAGTAATATTTTCGATAAAAAATAAATAATTTAACACATTTGTAATTTTTTCAGTTTGTGAAGTACCTAAATAAAAATTTATCAAATTTTTTATGTATCAGAAAATATAAGTCCTCTTTATCATCATTTTATAAATTACACTTGAATTTTTTAAAATATATACTTACAAATAAATCTTTCCACAAAGAGGACAATAGTAATCATATAAAATATGAAAAGATAGTAAATATTTTGCCGATTTTCTTCAAGAAAAGTTGACAGTGCATCCCATTGTTTGTGTGTCCAACTTTTTGAATCTTCTGGTGGAAGTTGATCTATATGAAAACTCGTCATACGTGCAACATTTGTTGATGTATCAAGAAAATTTTGTTTCGCTCCCTTACAATCTAAACCAATCGCTACAAAATCTCCTTTATATTCTTTCATCATTAATTTAAAATCGCTGTAGGTTAAAAAATCTTTTCTTTCCAACCCTGCATCCTTAAAACGTAAATTAAATTTTATTATTTTTAAGCATTGATTTATTTATTTTAATAATATAAAATTTTAATTTTATTTTTATCTATTGAAGTCAATTAAAGTTATTAAATGTTCTTCAATTTTGTATATTAAAAAAAAAAACGTAACGTAATAACTATATCTACATTTCACTTTTTATTTAAATATTTAAAATTTTAAATTTTAAGTTTAATTTAAATTATCAAAATGTCCTAAAGAAAAACTTTTCTTACAATTTGTTATTAATTCCCGATGCACTTTTCTTATAATATTATATATATACTTTAATAATATAAAAAACTTTTTATATATAATTTTTAAATTATTTTTAAATATTATAATAAAAATTATGTTCCAACCAGTTATATTTTTACAAACTTAACAAATAACAATATTGAGCAAATAAAAATGATTTCTAATAAATATTTAAAATTAATGAAGCTGCTACTCACTTGAAACATCCCATCAATGAGTTCTGTAACATGATCATCAGACAAGCTAGTTGTTCTTGCGATTTCAACAAGCGATCTCAACATCTCTGCAAGTTCTTCTTTATCAATAACACCATTACTGTCTTTGTCGCACATATCAAAAATAATCCTGAGTTTATCTTCCGTTTTTCCTCGTGAGAATAAAAGTACCGTATCAAGGAACTCTTGAAAAGATATACGTCCATCACCATCTTTATCTACGATATTAAACATCTTCTTTACAAAGACAGCATCCGCTTTCATTCCTAGCGCGCTAGCAAATTCACTCTTCGATAGAGAAGTACGCATCACAGTTACTACTTCACCATTGTTACAATCAGAACGGCGGCGACGTTCACCCGGGCGCAGGCCAAAAGTCAAAGCATATGCCTCTCGGAAAAACTAATTGGCATATAATTAATTTTAAAAAATTATGGTTTCAGTAAGGAAGTTATACCGATACTTTAAATTTATATAATAATTTATTTTATATTTTATAATGAAATTTAAAGTTTTTAAATATTATAAAATCTATTATAAAGATAACTAATATAAAAATCTTTTAATTCTAAAAATAGACAGGTACTACACAAATGTAATTTTAAATAATATTTGAATAAATACTATATTGTACTAATTATATTTTACATGTGTTGTTGAGAAATTGAAGAATATTTACTTGTAAAAATGTTAAATTTTAAATATATATTAGCAAGTAGAATAGTATTAACATGTTTATTTATTCTTATAAAACTGTGGATATAAAGCAAAGAAAATATATAAAATGCAGTTTACTATTCTTTAAAGATCTTAACGCAAAAATAATTTATTATTTCATTTTCATATTTTTATGAATTATTGAATATTATATCATAGAATGTATATTGATCTAAAAATTAAACGACTAATGAGAGAAACGCTTAAGTTTTTTTTCCTTGTTAACAAAGTTTTCTGAGAAAAACGATTTAAACACCTGAAGGGTAAGGTTTAATATAAAACTTCAAATTTGTAGCAACTTATACGCTACTTACCATCTCCGTGAGTCCTGCAAGATATTAATAAAGGATAGGAAGACGGAAAAAATAAAAGTCGTTGGTTGAGTGTCAAAGCCAAAAAGAATTTTCTTTATTTAATTTAAATTGCCCTAATCGCCTCGAGGCGTAAAAAAACCTCCTTCGTCGGGAAGGAGGAAAAAAGCCTTTTGACGCACGCACGCAAATATACAATAGCAAAAATCAATAATTATATTAATTGAGACGGTTTCGCGATACGCGCGCGGGAGAGCTCTCGTGAAGGAATGTACGTACGGTACCTTGTTGCCAGCTGGACTTCCGCCCTACGCCGTGACACCGATGCGTCGCGAACTCCACACAGTTCGGACGTCTGGATGGCCGATCGGTGTGTGGGGTGCGGACACCGGGTTGTCTCCAACGTCTTGGAGACCAGACCCGGCCGCAGAGGAACTCACTTTCTCTCTATTTGTCTCTGTCCTCTGGATCGGCTACCGGGAGTCGTTTCTCGGCTCCCAGGGAAGGTTCCCCCTGGGGTGGATTAGGAGCTTCTTGTCACTCAATCCCCCTGTCACCAGCCTGTGCCACGACACCACGCGAATACTAACACTTAATACTTCGCGAAGCGCTATTCAGTAACTCGAATCCGCAAGTCGCACTCCTACCGCCTTTCCAACTCTTGTCGATTTTATACGAAAAACTCGACCTCGGCGGAACAAGTGAGAAGAAGCCCAAAAAGCTCTGTATTCTCACTCGATCTGTACGACCTCGCGTCTCTAAGTCGATTTTATACGAAAAACTCGACCTCGGCGGAACAAGTGAGAAGAAGCCCAAAAAGCTCTGTATTCTCACTCGATCTGTACGACCTCGCGTCTCTAAGTCGATTATATACGAAAAACTCGACCTCGGCGGAACAAGTGAGAAGAAGCCCAAAAAGCTCTGTATTCTCACTCGATCTGTACGACCTCGCGTCTCTAAGTCGAATCCTGCATGCCTCAGCCCCGAAGTCCGCAGCCGGGCCTTGGTGCCTTTTCTCCAATTGTTTTTCTATATCATTTTTCACGCGCCAACTACAACGGCGTTCAGTCATATCATTTTTCACGCGCCACTAATGTTCCTGCGTTAGTTAACGGTTTCCAACAAAATTGTTTATGATAAATCTGATAATCATTTTTCGATAACCGTTATCGGATATTCATTATTAATATATTACACAATTATTACACAATCTGAAGACGACGATGTAAAAATTTTAAGCATATTTTTAAGACTTTTCTCAAGGAACAATAACTACATTTCATGAATATTTTCTAACAAATTATCAATTCTCGAACTTTATACAATCTTTCAATCAATTAGAATATGGAAATATATCCGAGCAAAAGATATTCAAATTGTAATTTGTCCCACAAAATTCAGGGCGAATTACAGTCACTAAAGTAACAATAGATGGATTCTCATTAAATCGATTATCTTTTAACGACATAAATGATCCTAACGCAAAGAAACTCAGTTAAGTGAAAATAGTGAAAGTAGCACAAGCAACAATTTTTGCAAAAAAGTTCGTGATATTTTGTATTAAGATGAACGTTCTATTCATCCATATTTGACACAATCCATTTGACATATTAATTTTGAAATTTTGACATATTATTTTGGTTATTTGCAAATAATAATAAAATGAACTACGGGTCTGAATATCATGTATGAGCCTCATCTCTGCCAAATAAAAACGATTAACCATTTTAGCGAACAATAAGTTTTTATCAAATTTATGATATTATAAATCCTAAAGGCAGAGGGCCAAGAATACAGTACAATGTGAAATATTTTTACTATAAAGTACAACTTCAAACTAAGATACTGCGTAAGTAATGTAATATTATGTGTAACTTGAAACATCGTATTAGTCCTCAAGCACACAGACTACACCACTGCATGGTATATCCAATCAGGTTAGGGATTGGTACGAATTGCACAACAGAAAATTTTTACTAAATTGATTTTTGAATGATTGCACACATATAGGTTCGCCTAAACCGTCAATATTTTATATATGAAGTTTAAAAAAAATCACCGTTAGATTAAGCACTGTATTTAATCGATTGATTGACACAGATCACAAATAAATTGGCACTTTAATAATTACTGCATATTTTAATATAATTACTGCATCTACAAACTAATATCTATTTTTAATACTTTTAATTTTATTTTTTATGTTTGTTCTAATTCATGATCACCGAACATAGAATGATATAACTCATAGGCATAAAAACAATTTATAATATGTGTCTTCACAGTCCTTTGATATTAGTATATATCCTTTGATATATAAGGCAATGAGCAGTAACAGCAAATTTATTTTCATTTTATTTTATTTAAAAAAATGTTTATTGAATATTTATAGATACTTGTTGATGATAAGACTTTCACAATAAAAAAAATTCTAATAAAAATGACGAAATATAAATTTATACTAATAATTTTTAATAGCGTAGTATTTCTTTTAATTATTTTGTACCGATATTACAAAAACATATCTGTGCATAATTTTGAGTTTATTCTAATATACTTTTATTATTACACATTCACTGTAATCATAAAATAAATATATTTGTAATATATTATACATCTAGCTTTTTATTTACTATACTAAAAAAATTAATTATGTTTAATTTATGATTGAAATAAAAATGATTAATACAAGTAATTAAAATTTTTATATACAACAGAGGTCATTAATTAATTTATGTTTTTTGTTAATTTATACGGCAATATTTTATATTTTAAAATCGACTGATATTCGGAATTATTATTTATATGAATGAGTCAAAGAATAAAACATGTCTTGATATTCATAAGCATAACTCTAAATTGAATATCCACATACTTTTAAAAGATTTGAAAAGTTCAATTTTAATTGCTCTTATATAAACGTATAGAATAAATTATTGTGAAGACTAATTCAATCAAATTACTTTACCTGCTCAAGCTTTTTTTGACGTCGCTCCTTTGTTTCTGCTTTAGCCAACATTACTTCACGATTCGTCTGAATAAGAACATAATGCTTCTTATGTGATGTAAGAAAAGTTTCTAATTTCGTAATAAATTTCCGCCGAGAGCCTAACGAGTCTAATTCCAAAACAAGGTCATAATCTCTTGGGATATGTAGTAACACAAGTCCCTTAGAGTGTCCAGATTCATTCTCCTGTGTTAAAAACCAATAAGTAATATGTAAATTTTTTTAAAACTCTATTTAGTTTAAAAGTTTTCCATGATTAATGATTGTAATATCTTTTTGTAAGACGATATAATAAATTTTTGTACAATTAAATATCGCTAATTGGGTATTAAATAAAACTTAAAGAATTACAACAAGAAGGAAAACACAGGATAAAATTTTTAAAATTTAAAATATTTATTTTAAATAATTTTTACCAGAACTTAAATTCAAATAAAAAAGAAATCATATTTCAAGTCAAAATATCAATTTTCATAGCATTAAACTTTAATCTATTCTCTTTTTTATCGCTTCACCAGGTTATAACTATATTCTCTTATTCTTATATGTTTTCATATGTTCATCATACATTGTTTCGATTTTCATACCACAGTTACATCGAATCCTAGTTTTAATTAAATGCATAATGTTACGTATGATAATTTAATAACAATGATGATAATGATAATGTTTGTTACGCGTCTGATCAAGGTAAATTGATGTAATTGATAACAAAGTTTGAAAGGAAAAAGAGAAAGAAAAGAAAAAGGAGGAAAAATGCTAATGATGATCGAGAAAGCTCGGAATGAGATGGGCGAATGAACAACAATGATTATTGCATTAGCTTAGCGGGGACGCTCAATAAAACTTTACAAGTTAAAAGTAGTACTTATTTAATCACCCCCTCTACCGATATATTATTTAAAATAACTACATATATTGTAAGTAGTAAATTAAAAAGAGTACAAAATCGCTAATAAATAATAGCTAATAAAAATAAGCCTTTTTCGACATAATCGATTCTCCATGGTTTCAAATTGATTGAAAACGTAATTCTTTGTTCACAATAAACTGCTAACAATTTTTTCCGGCACCAAACTAACACCGGCCTACTATATATCTAGCTTTTTATTTATTATAATAAAAACATGTTTTATTCTTTGACTCATTCACATAAATAATAATTTCAAATGTCAGTCGATTATAATATAAAATATTGCCGTATAAATTTACAAAAAACGAATTAATTAATGATGTATGTTGTATATAAAAATATTAATTACTTGTATCAATCATTTTTATTTCAATCATAAATTAAACATAATTAATTAACATTTTTACTTTTTAATTAATTTTAATGAACTTTAATTACTTTTTAATTAATTTTAATGAACTTTAATTACTTTTTAATTTTAATTAACGTTAAATACTTGTATTATTATTTTTATTTCAATTATAAATTAAACATAATTAATTAACATTTTTACTTTTTAATTAACTTTAATTACTTTTTAATTTTACTAAACATTAATTACTTGTATCAATCATTTTTATTTCAATCATAAATTAAACATAATTATTTAATATTTTTATATACAACAAAGATAATTAATTTATGTTTTTTTTAATTTATACGGCAATATTTTATATTTTATAATCGACTGACATTCGAAATTATTATTTATATGAATGAGTCAAAGAATAAAACATGTCTTGATATTCATATGCATAAATCTAAATTGAATATCCAAATACTTTTAAAAGATTTTAAAAGTTCAATTTTAATTGCTCTTATATAAACGTATAGAGTAAATTATTATGAAGATTAATTCAATCAAATTAATTTATCTAGAATAATATCACTGGCCCAAAAGTGCAGTGGTACCTTTACTGAAGATTCCTTTTTCCGTTCTTACCGGTTTACGAATATGTCGGCATTTTCTCCAGATTTTTTTTTTGTCAACTTCAAAGAACAATGTTTTAGGGAATTTATATGACCACTATGTTAGGATACCTTTTTCATTTCTAGGTCGAATCTGACCGGTATCCCTATATTTACGCAGAATAATCGTATTACGAATTCCCGTGTTACCGTAAGAATATGCGATACCGTAATTATTAAACTTTTACTTTGAAATCCACCTTGTTATTGCCCATGATTCTGTAAAACCCTTAACCGTAAGATATAATTAACAGGTCCGTGTACCAGTTAAATTTATAAGTGTTATAAATAGTTACTAAGCTTGTGTAACTATTAAAATCTGGAATTATAAAAGAACCATATTCTGTGCCGAATTGTCCGTTACCGAATGTACCGTTACAAATTCATCAACTGAATATGTGCAAGGCGCTTTTCAAAACCATTATAAAAAAAAAATAACAATAAATAAACTGATTACAATAAACAATACTAGTTACATTAAACAGTAGTGTATAAAGTTTAGAATAAGAAAAAATGATAATTTTCTATTAGTTCGCATTAGTGTTGAATACATCTTAAGTAATATAAAATATTAAATCCTAAGGTAATTAAAAAATTAGTTTTCAAAAAAAACTGCATAGATATAATTTTTACATATAATTACAAATTCCCAGTTATTTACTATAGAACATTGTATAGTAAAATATTTAAACTAATAGAAAGTTTTTATCAAGGATTACTTGGAT
Source organism: Ceratosolen fusciceps (assembly GCA_018883505.1). Classification (NCBI taxonomy): domain Eukaryota; kingdom Metazoa; phylum Arthropoda; class Insecta; order Hymenoptera; family Agaonidae; genus Ceratosolen; species Ceratosolen fusciceps. Next base: position 827,202 of record RCIC01000030.1, on the reverse strand, counting down.
AAATGAACAATTAAAGAAAATAAAATAAAGCTTAAAAATATACCTGTGATTCTTCAATATTGATACTATCGACGTCCTTGAAATTGAAAGTTCTCAAAGTTTGCCCCTTACGATCAATAATATTTAGTGCTAGTTCTGGCCCAAATTTTATTTTTACCAACCGACGGTGATTCGCGTGCAACCATTCTCGCACTATCATCTTATCAACGCATATTTTATTATCACTCCTGTTTCTATTTTGAATAGTCTCCTGCAGGATTCTTAAACGTCGTCTTCTTCGATTTTGAAGTTTGATAAGTCCATAACCAATTCCTGCACACAGGATTGGAACAAATCCCAGGAAAACACACGCATATATGTATACGAGTTCGCTACCCTAAAAGTTTTCAAGGATAAAATTTAATATAATTTATTAAATAATAGTTTTATTAATATATTTAATAGTATTTAATACAATTCATTAAATTTATAGATTAACTTTATTACATTATTGCAGTATATTATCGTAAGAATTCTCGAACCTCTTAATATGGATTTAATAATTACGAGAGTGACAAGGGATCCTAGATAACAAATATTTTACGAAGTGAGTAAGTCACTTTTTTTAGCAATGAACAAAGGAATTATATATTATACGTGGAAGTATCAGAAAACGAGAGAGAGAGAGAGAGAGAGAGAGAGAGAGAGAATCACGTCACAAACAGGTAATTCCTTCGTTGGATATCGATATGTAACAGTCGTTATTCATATATTTTTTAAAATACAATTAAGAAGATTCTAAAATTTTTCAACTTTTTGGTTATATACCTATGATTCTAAAGTCATCTTCTTGTACCCAGGACTATTGTTCACTATTGTTACCATTGATTTTTATAATAAAACTATTCGCTTTTAAAATTATATTTAATAAAAGTTTTAGTATTATATCAATAAATAACGGTAGTACGAAATATTAATAAGAATACAATAAAACAGTTTTATTCAAAATATATTATAAATAATGAAGTAGATTTAATATTGTATCAAATATTATTATTATATTGAATTTATTTCTTTATTTCATTTGATAATTTAAAAAATTCATTCATTCATAATCAGTCTAGATAGATTTTATAGTTGCTAAGGTGACTTCATTTTATAAATATTTTTGAATGTTTTATACATTAATTACTATTTCTAAATAATAAAAATTTGCAAAATAATGTTAAACTTATCTAAATATTTAAAAAAATTTTTATTGATCATCCAGTTAATGTAATTATTAAATATTTGAATTGTTAAAAGCAATTATCAGTTGTACAATCCTTATCAAATACTAATTTCTTAGTTTCCAATATACTTTTGATATGTTGTAATTATAAAAGCTTTTTCTCTTAAAGATTTTTCAAGTATTGATAGTTTGCATGTTTTCATACGACATGAAGATTTTTATATATTTAATGAGCTGTATAAGAATAATTCAAATCATTTGTATATAACATATAAATATTTGGAATTAGTATATCTTTTATACATTTTTATGATAATTACATTTTTATATACATACATTACATTGTAATAAATATTTTTGTATTACTATTATAAAACAATTAGAAATTGATATATTTTGATTTTTTTCTGAGTATTTGATACTATTTATTTCTATTTATTTACGTTTTAAAAATGATTAAATTTTAAAACGAATATATAAAAAAAGTAGTTTGATTAGTACAATCGTTTGTAGAGTAATTACCTCAAAATAATCGTAACGTTGAAATGGTACACATGGTTCAAGCATTGAAGAATTAAGTTGATACGGCTGAGGACATGGATCTCCGTTGGTCCACATAAAGACATTGCGTTGAATAGATTTTGTTTTAATATTAGTTGTGTTTACGATAATATCCCATAGACTTATTTTTTTGATATGTTCGATTTCATTTTTTGTGAAAATTCTACGCAAAATACATCTTATGAAAAGTATAGAAAATAAGCAATTGTAATATTATAATTATAAAATACATTCTATCTGCTGCAACTTAAATATTAAATATTAAATATGCTTTATTATTATAAGTCTATATAAAATTTCATTTGTTATTAAATGATAAACTGTTATTGATTATTAAAAACATTTAATAACGTGCTTAAGTTTTCAATTAAAAATTTTAATTTAATTTAAATTGATTCAATCTTATACCTTTCACGAAATTTTTAATTCATATCTCCTACCAAAACTTAAAAGGAATGTATTATATCGTATTTAAAATATATTTATAGAAGAATTACAAGTGTCAAAATTATAATACAATTCGATGTTTTTGATTACCTGCCAACTAGAATATTCATAGATGTAATAAATTTCATAATCTATATAAGTCTTATTTCAAGGTTTATATAAACTTAGATGTCTTAATATAAGACAAAGAAATATATTATAACTTTTTTGTAAGAATAAGTAAACACTTTTCTATGGAAATTGTAAATGGAAAAAATGAATTTTTTTTACTACTACTTTATTATTACATTTGATAATTTATTATAAACAGATATGTAAATGTGATTATTCTTTAATTATATAAAATTTTTTTTAATCTGTTAATTTATAGTATGTAATGAATGTCACAAAATAAAATTTAATATTTCAAAAACGATATAAAAAAGATATTTGAAACTCGTGATAAAAGAATATAAATCGTTGATATTTATAAAAATTACTACTTTTATGTAGAATTTTTTGTTTTTCTTAAATTACTATTTTTTCTTCTGTTTTATATACACCGATACATAAATATACTGATAGACAGAATTAAGATTGTATTTTAATAAATAAAGAAAACATGTTCGATTTTCGTAAAAGTTATATGATTATACATATATAAGATAACTTAACGGTGAGGTAGTTACCTAACAGATTATATCATTATTTAACAATCGGAGAGTTCATTACTAAATAAACTTAAATACTATAAAAATGTTATGAAACAATGTTGGTACATCGGATGATATAATATACAACTAATTCAATTGAAACAATTAAGACAATAAAATAATATTTAAGACAATGAGAAAATAGTAAAGAGCTGACAAACAACAGAGAAATAATAAAAATTATGAAACGATTCAAATATATGCGATGAATACAATAATAATATCACAAGCATATTAATAGATGACGATACGTCAGATCGCAGTAAACACAATGAAGATGAATTGATCGAGATGAAGGATAAAAAATGAACTGACTGAGATAGCAATATGCAATAAAATTGTCATATTTTGAGAAAGTATCGTTCCAGGATTATCAAATCAGGAACAAAACAGAAAAAGATATTTATCAGTATTGGGTCAATACGATATCTATCTCTTTGGTGAAAATACACGGAATGAGAAAAACTGATGAACAATCGAATGTAAAATCTAAACTATCTATCGGCATTATTGTAATATTCAAGAAAAAAAATGTAAAACAAAAGAAATAATTTTCTATAGATATTGACTTCAACATCTCAATAATAAAGGAAAAGATTCTTAACAGGAATATTGAAATTGTAACCGACTGCGGGAGGGGGGAGTACCCAATGGTGCTGGCAGGTGGAGCAGGAGCCTGTCTCGCGCTCTTCTGTAGGAAGACTGAAGGGAGAGGAGGAGAAAGCTGAGATGACGTGAAGAATTTCGAGGTAAACTTGCGAGTCACGATCCAAGCAACGGGGGAGAGGAGTTGAAGATGCTACCCACACCCGCGGGCCCTCCCACGTGGGGAGGGGATGCGCCGGACGGCGAGCACGCTTCCCGACCCAATGCCCGGGGCCAGCGAGAGTGAAGCGCGTCAAGCACCGGGGGATGAGAGCAGGATAAGATAGGAAATGAGTGGGACCCGGAGAAAGGGAAGAACCCCACACCGTGAGAAAACCGGGAGGGGATTATAGGAAAAGGAGAAAATTGAGGTTTTCGGAGAAAAAAAGGCGATGCCGATGGTAAAGGCGACGCCGATCGCAAGAGGAGAGGCAGTATTTTCCTAGCCCTCGCAAGGAAAAGATTATCGCGTCTGCCTATTTGATAAGCACGCACACCTCTTCGAATTAAGTTAAATCTAAGAAGGTCGACGAGAAAAAGGGCGAGTGCAGTGTAAGGAGTGGCGTGCCCCAAGCGCAAGATCTGCGAGCCTTGCCCACATACGCGAGTGCAACTACCACCCCTGAATCGCCGCCGCGCCAGGTTAAGAAAACTTGTATGGCCATCCGACGCATCCTCTGTACATTATAATAAGAAAAAGGTGAACAAAGCACAAAAACTAAATAAAGAACTTCATTGGACAATATACCCGATTGATATCCCCTCCCTCATCCTACACATCCCTCACATCCCGTCCCCGTGCGTAACAGAAATAATATATAAACTTAAGCTAATTGTATGAGAATTTAACTAGAAACTATAGATAATTAACTTGATATTAATGCACGCCAAGGATCTAAAATAAATAAAAATAGAAAATAAAATAAAATAAACAGTTAAAATAAAAATTAATAGATGTCTTTAATTGAAGCAGTACAAAATTAAGAAAAAATGATATAACAGAAACAGATAGTAGTGATATAAAGAGGGACAGTGGTAGTGATACATAGATGTATATATATATATATATAGTTATGATATAAATAGATATAAATAAACTATGTGAAGAAAATATAAATGATACATATGAACAACAAGTAACATGAGAATTTTATTACTCGCAAATATTAAAATTCGAATTTTATATAAAATTTGTAAACAGGTCAATTTATATATTTAATTTTAAGTAAAAGTGAAATTAAAATATGACAAATCTAATAATTGACATACCCAGCTTTTTCATTTTCAAACCAAAATCTGTCAGCATCTCTCAGCCTTAAAAACTGATCCTTTATAACAGCACCAAAGAGCTCTCCTGGTCCAGTTGTTGATTCTAGCATGCCACCCAAATAAATGTCTACATTATTTAAGTTATTTGAGTATATCTCCATCAATTTTCTAAGTAATTCAGGATTTTGCTTAAAGAGTGCAGGGTTGATCTCGTTCCAAGTTTGTCGGGGTGTTAATCCAAAATGTATGCGTGCTGTATTATAGTCTGGTAAACCGTTGTCTCTGCCTCGCATTATGTTAAGAGCTCCTAAGTCACGCCGAGAAAACTCCATAGGTCCAAAGAGATTATTACGAATATCAGTCCCCAAAAGACTATCTTCACGTTCAGCTATTTGCGATGATAGCCCCATTATAATCTCATCTACTGTACTATTTACTAAAATTTCCTACAACATCATATTTTATTTTTCGTTAAATAATGTAAAGTATTGAAAATAATTGATTTATAATATTAATAATTGAATTATAATTATAATTAAAATAAAAGTATAATTGAATAGTTTTTTATTTGTATTATCAATCATTTGTTTTTAAAAAATTTAACTAATTCAGTTTATAAATGTATATACGTAATGTTATATAGTATTTAAAAATTTTTATAAAAAGCTAAATAAAAAATAATCATAATTAATGCTTACAGATTATGGATTTACAATATAAATTTTATACTTTATAAAAACATAAATTTTTAGGACTTGAAATTTCATTATTGTTACCGAACGTAGGGGGGGGGGCGTACCCAACGGTGCTAGGGGCGGGAACAGGGTTGGTCTCGTGCCCAAAGACTACACGGGGAGGTTTCTTGGGACAAGCCCGCGAGCCCCAGATAGAGGAGGTTTCCCGGGACTAGCCCGCGAGCCCCAGACCAGGGGAGGAACGAGGAACGAGCAGAGAAACATCAAAAGGAGAGGCCCGAGACCAGCAAGAGCAAAGCGCGCCTACCACCGGGGGGGGAGGGAGAGAAGGATAAGGCAGGAAGCTAGTAGGGCCCGGAAGAGAGGGAAATCCGCCCACGCCGCAGGGAAACCTGCGATTGGCAAGAGGATTGGCGGAAAAACGGAGGGAGAGCAGGAACGCGGCGGGATGACGTCGATCGCGTCAAGGGGAAATCAGTACTTTCCCAGCCACCACGGGAAAACCTTCGCACGACTGCGTTAGTAGAATATCCGAGCATCCCTTCGCAAATAGCGACTAAGAAAGATCGGCGAGCAGCGAGTCTTATTGTAAAATGAAGAACCGCAGTCCTCCAGCGTGAATCCGCGAGCCGTGCCCGCATACGCGCGAGTGAGGTGAGAGCGAGTCGCTGGGAACACAACACGCGACCAGGCCGACGTTGCCGAAAAACAGCGGAGTGAGGACGTTGAGAGCAGTCGCGAGCCAGAGCGAGGAGTCGCGAGGCAACACCGCGACCCTATCGGGAAAGGATGCATCGTGCGTCATCTTGGCAGCCATCGGCGTCAGCAGTGACGTCAGCTCCCCTATCGGCGCGGCGCCGCATCGATGGTGAGAAAGTCGGGACAGGCGTTTCCCCGTGCGACGATATCGGCCGAGGGTACCTCCTCCGTCGGCTCAGATACGTCTGACGTCAGCACTGACATCATCATCATCTCACCGTAGTGCCCTAAGCGACGAACAGCGTCGCAGCCTTAACAAAATGCACGCCACGACTGCCGCTGCGGTACTGAGACGCGCGTAGGGAGTGGAGCGGCATCGCCGCGCTGCCTAGACGAGAGTACGTGCACGCGCAATTCGAATTCGCCCGGAGCGCGCAATTCAAATTTGAATTCGCCCGGCGCACGCGCTTCGCACATGGAAAAGTGCAGGAACTTTAAACGCGTGACGGCGTCAACGACTCGGTAAACAACAATAAGACTATTCCTGTTCCGGCCCACCTGCGATAGGTTAAGAACTAATTGTAAAACTACGTGTTGTAAACGCGAAAGTAATATTGTAATTAACTTAAGCGCCACTGTCCAAAGAAATACGTAAACAACATTGTGCAAAGACGAACAATAAAGTGTTCATTGGCCATCTTCCTGTGTTTAACTCCTCCCTCACCCTACAAGCCCCACGCGACCCTCGTTGCGTAACAATTATAATTCAATTAATTTTTAATTACAGTTCAATCTTTTTTATTATTTTAAATATTTTAAATGTATTTTTATATATGAAAATATATAAACATTTTATAATATAAATCGTTTATTATTTTTCGTTAGTAACTAAAAGTTTTATAAGAAAGGAATATAGTAATATAGTAAAAGAAGTATAGAACAAGAAACTATAAAATATAATTTATAGATGTAAATATAGAAAATTACAAAATTTCATTACTTATAGATAATTACATAATTTTGTATTAAAAACATTAAATATATTAAACTATATTAATTACATATATAAATAAAAATAAAACTGTAAACATCTATAGTTAACATTGATTACAAATATTGATTTGTGGGTACTAAAAGTAAATAGTTTAAATATTGTTTATGTGATGATATTTGAATTTTGGCAATTTAAAAAAAAAAAAAATTTTAATCCTAAACAATAAAATATATTTTATAATCATTTAAATTTTAAAATAGAAATATATATGAAATATACGTTTCAGCTTCATATTAGAATTATTTTACAATTAAAAGTTTAACTTTTACTGTAATGTCTTCAGAAAATATTTATATTTTAATAAAAATGATGAACTTAAATTTTGACAGAAATAGTAAATAAAAATTATTAATATTTAAAAAAAAATTTCTATATATTACTAATTATATTTATTTAAAAACTTTTTTTAAAAGATATATTTATTTTATATAGAAAATTATAATTTTAAATATTTATATAATAAGTGTAAAATATAAGAACTAAAATAAATACAAAATTAAATTTTATAAGAAAAAAAGATTTAAAAAATTTTAAAATATGTTTAAAAAATAAATATTTTGATTGATATAGAATATAGAAAAATATTTAAAACATTCTTTAATACAATAAAAGTTATTATTTCATTTATAAGTAGTTAATAATTTTTGTAAGTATACTATTTATTTATGTAATTGTAAATTTAAAGTAGAAGTACCAGCCTGTACCCCTTCCGTAGATAGTAATTTTAATGTTATTATCTTTCTTTTTCATCCTAATTTAATATAATTTTATATAAAAATATGAATTCTATGAATGAATTATAAATACACTATTAAAAAATGTTATTTTTTAAATACTAATTATTATTTCAATTTATCATAATTTTACAAAAATCTATTTTAATAAGAAATTATTATAATAATTTGTTTATAATTAGTTTATAATTTAAACTTAATATTCACAATTATAACTTTTACTTTTTATTTTAAATTAAAAATATATCAAATAAAAAATTATTTAATAAAAACTAATCCCTAAAAATTAAGTAAGCATATATTATGTGAAATGAAATTATTCTAGATGAAATTCTATATTAGCCGAGATTCGAAAATTAAAATTAAATTGTTTAATCACTTCATCATAATTTTTAGTACCTTAAATCAAAATATATTATATTTTGTATGTGCAAAATTATTTGTAATAATAGTCTTCACTATATAAAATATATAAATTAAGAAAATCAAAAATTCTTTAAATTTGATACAAAAAATATTTAAAAGTATCACTTTTAAACGCAACTATTATTTTTAAAAATTTGTATTTAATTTAAAAAAAAAATGTAATATATATAATAATAATTTATGCAATTACATTTTTAAATAAATTTTTATTATCAATTTTGAATTAAAAAATAATGTAATACTAAAAATACTGAGAATTATGTATATTTAATTGCACTTATATAGTAATATGTTTAAATTTTTGAATTTACACGTACATCATAATAAGATTAAAAAATCAATGACAAAAATTGCAACCACGAAACGATAGTGGAACTCGAATTTTATTGTAATTGTAATCAAACGCGAGATGTTGGTGTTAACAACGGTGAAAGGGGGTGGCGCAGGAGCTGGTTGCCAGCCCAACTGCACGCTTCCCTACATAATAACCAGGACGAGGAGGCGACACAGCAAGCGGCGGAGAGCGTAGTTGGGGCTGCTATCTACGCCCGCGGTCCATCCGGCATGGGGAGGGGCGGCGCGGGGTGATGTGCACGCTTCTCGAACCATCACGGGGAGAATGCAAGAGGGAAACGCGCCAGTCACCGGGGGAGGGGAGTAGGTTAATATAGGAAGTAATTAAGACCGTGAGAGGGGAGGGTCGGTCTCGTCGGAAGAAAGAAAAACCGCGGGAGGCAATCGAAGAAAAGAAAAAAAACAAGCAAAGGACACTATCAGGGGAAGTAGGAGGTCGATGGCAAAGGGGGGGGGCAGTATCGTTCGAGCCTTCATAAAGAACGGTCAACAAGCTTAATCAGCGCAAGCAAGCACATATCACCGAATAGAAGATAACCGGACGGAGATCGACGAGAAAAGATAATAAGAGAGAAGTGTAAGGAACAAGAGCACCCGGGGCACGAGTCTACGAGCCGCATCGGCCCGAGTATGAGTAAGCAGCCAGTGCGCCGTTTAAACGAACCGCCTACACTACAAGCAACGCTGCCACAATCCGGCAGGTAAACAGGTGAAGGCGTAGTCGAGAGTAGCTAACAGGAGCCACGAGGCAACGTCGCAACCAGCGACAGCCAGACGTCTGAAGAGATAGGTGGGAGCGCAGTCACAGCGCAAGGGATCAGGCCTTCGCCATCTTGGCGGAGATTGGCGCCAAGTGAGGTTAGCACTTAAGGTACGTGGCGAGGTCGGTAACAGCGGGAGCTGTTGCATCAACGGAGCTCGCGGGAAATTCTATGTTGAATAGTGGACTGCGGCTAGTGACAACACACCCGAATAATAGAAATCAAGGAGAGTGAAGACGACACGGGAACGCAGATACATAAATATTTAATTGATCATGCAAAGACCGCCTTTTCTTCATCCTACACATTCCCACCTTCCACGCCAGTGAGTAACAGTAATAAAAAATAAAGTTTGTCAAACAGAGTAAACAAATTTCACATAAAAAGAATTAGGAAATATTTTTTTCTTAAAAGCTAATGCAATAAAATTTGAATAAAATTAATAATAATATAAATTACTTCTTTGAGTTTTTCTTTTAATGTAATAAAATTTTTCAATAATATATATTAGCATTCAGATACAATTAAATATAGTACTGTTTGTGCCTTTAATTTTTTTGTTTTTGAAAAATATAATCAGAAGATATACTTACGTTAGAATCCCACCAAGTAGTACAAAGTCTAATAGCTGGTTGTCCTGTATTCGTTGTTCTAAAATTGCATTTTTCATCTCTTCTGTAAATACCTGGAGGTATCAATGTATGTCCAAAACGAAAAGCAGCACTCTGGAAGATGTGACTAATGCCTGGGTGAAGGTCTGGTTTATAACCTTCATAGGCTGGAATTTTTTCTTCCAATAGTAAAGGCAAATACTCATACATTATGATGTTCTATAATTCATAAATAATAATATATAAAATATTTTTAAGTTTTAACTTCACCAAAAATTTTCAAACTTCTTTTTATAGAAATCAGTATTTAATGAAATAACTATAATAAAATGTATGCATCATAGCGTACTATAACATTTCATTATTTAATTTAAACAAAATATTTCTAGTAAATTAAATATCTACAATTATTTAGTTAACGATATTTTTTAAATAAATTAAAAATTTTATTATTTCAATAAATAATTTATTTGAAAAATATGAAAATCTAATTTATATAATTTTGTTGAAAAATTAAATTATTTAAGATAAAAAGTAAAAACAGAGTGTATTATTTAATTTATAATATATTAAATAAAGAAAGAACATCATTTTTTAAACACGATCATATTTACTTTTTATAGTGTTACTGATATCATAATTTTAAAATTAACTAATAATAATACTTATCCTTATTTTAAAATGACAAAAGCGCTCTAACTTATTTAAAAGTTTTAATTAAATTGTATTTATTGAATTTTAAAAAATTTGTGATATATTATCTATATTATATTATTAGTATATTATATTAATTATATTTATATTATATTAATAGTATAAAACTAATAACTTGTATATTCATTATAAAAGAACTCCTATACTAAGCATACAATTAAGTAATACGCTCTTGTAACATGTTCCACAATTCAAAGTCGTATATCGAATTAATTTTGACTTTTTATACTTGATTATACTATTACACTAAAAATATGTTTTATATAAAAATAGTTTTGATGTGTAATATAAGTGGTATAAAAACGAACTATTATAAATTAATTTTTAAGAAAGCAATAAATTACTACAATCATTATTAATCCGATTTCGTCTTTAGTTACACTTTCATAAGTATTTTTTTTATTAGTTTGAAAAAAATTTTTTATTTATATTTATTTTATTTATAAATAATTATTCATTTACAGTTATTCTATTTCGTAAATATTTATTCATTTATATTTATAAACGTGTAGGTATTTAAGAGAATTGTTTTATAAAAATATGTCTATTTAAAAATAAAACTTAAGCAACTGTTATTTTAAACATAGAACATAAAATAGATATTCTGTTTTAAAAAAAAAATATTTATAATATGTCAATAAAATATACTAGTAATATTTTAATGTACTCAGAAGTAAAATATTAATAGGAAAAAGGACTATTATTATTTATATTTTACTAATATCTTTTAATATTTTAAAAATGCATGTTCTAAAATAATATATATTTATGTATAATATAATTATTATAACATTGTATTTAAAAAAAAATTAAATAATAATGATTATGAATAATAATTATTAATCAAATAAATAATGCTATTTTTCATTACTTGTAGAGTTCCTATTACGATCCTTCGGGTTCGCTGAAATATTTCTTCGTCAAGCATTTCAGGATATTCATTCATTACTTGCTTTGCAATAACATTGTGCCATCTATAAAATAGAATACCAAAAACTAGAAGAGGAGGATGTTGATTAGTCCTAGGATCACCGAGCACTGAAGTTCACAGAAAAAGTTATAACTGTATTATTAATAATTAGAAATATAATAAATATTTATCAATAATAATTAGATTCAGATTTACAATTATGAATATAATAAGTATTATAATATTTAGAGATTTTACATATACAGTTGTGAAGGGTAAACTCCCGACACGAATAGTTCTAGTTCTAATACTCCGTGGGATGTTTTGATAGAAGTTTGGAAATTGTAAGATAGCTAACACATCGATTGCTTAAAATCTTAAATTTAAATTAGATTTTATAGATAAGTTTTTATAACGTCGGATTTAATAATATAATATTTCTTACAGATACACTTATAATAGTTCTTATATATTCTCAAACTATGTCGGTATAAAATCACTCATACACTGTGATTAGCAGAAGTGAGTGGCGAATGAAATACTTTACGTAGTACTAGCGTAAATGATAATCCGTGCTTGGGCGGGAATTTATATATATAAACTCTTTTTGGTAGATAAGGATTAGAATTTTTACATCATTATTGAATGCAGGGTGTCCGAGCTTTGTTGCAAAGGCTCACGAATGACTTGGGGATATTGAGCCTCGCTTAATGAGAAAATTATCTCAACTATAGCTTCCTGACGGGATGATAACATCTGCTGATAATGAGATGAGAGCATTAAAAATACAGAGCGCATACTTTGGTGGCGAAAGTTAGTACTGTATTCAGGAGAAAGCAGCACTACTAACAACACGAGGACCTCTGGAGTCGCGTTACTCGAGTATGATTTCTAACATAGTAACGTTGAACGAAATAGGTCCCTACCCTTAGTCTCTGAAGGGAAATTGCTTTCTGCTCATGATGACTGATCTTTTCGCAAAATTGGTGGAAGTATTCTCTATCTACAACTATCCTTTCAAGGTAATTGCTCCATCATTGTGACGAAAATCTTTTTGCGGTGAAAATATCCTCGAGGCCTCCTGATTGATAACAGGCCACAATTTGGCAGGCTGCTATGGTCGGTACTGTGCAACGAATGAAGATATGCATCTTAAATGAAATTAGTGAAGAGAAAAAATCAGGAAGAAGGATCAGAGGAGGCGACTTTACAATACGGACGAACAGAGTTAAAAGGACAAAAGAGTTTCTCAAATCATTTTTCAATTCATGAGGACCCATCAAAGGAACTACTTAGTATTACGAGGCCGTCAAGGGCGCGTCAAGCCCAGTACGTATGATAAATAAATAGTTGAGCGTTCCAGATGGGTAACATCTAGTGACATCTTCCCGCTTCCAGTAACGTTTCTTTCAGAACTGGAAACATCTTTAAAGGTGAGAAAGTCCGTATAAATTCGAGATGGTTCGTATCCAAAAAGGTGTGCAAAACTAAAAGAAAACCAGTTAAGACTAATACAATCTTCGGGAGCGAGTAAGACGAATTGAAAACCTCGATACCGGTCCAGGAAAAATTGCAGTATATGAGTGAAAGAGAAAAAAGGAGACAAATATAAAAAACTAATGAGGGGAATAATATAAGTTTTAACTTGTAATCCGTTTAAAAAATTAATACTTGTAGCGGAAATATTACAGCTTTTGCAACTGTTAAATAAAATGATAACGAAAAGAGACTTTACCTTCTTGATATAAGGAAGGATTTGAATGACGTGCACCAAAGCACTCGTTGGTGCCGTTATTTCACACACGTACGCGCCCTCATGAAATATATAGCCAATTCTATATGATCTCCTGTATAGCGAAAAGATGATGCCCTAATGAACCCTTGCAAAGTATTTTTTAATTGGCTTTGCTAAACGTCCCTCTGATTGATCGAATGTGTAATACGCTGGAAAAAAATTTTGTGGACACGTAGAACAGCAGGAACCGTGAGCCAGACGCATTTACATTAGAAAATCGGTAGTCGTACAATTCGCATCGGATACATGACGCGCTAGGACTAATAAAATTTTGTTAAAGAACAAAACATTATACTGACACAAAATATTTTAAAAACGAATAAATTGTGACAATATTATTTTATTTTATTTTATTTCATAGTTACAAATATTAAATGTATAATACAATTTTTGTTTTAACTATATTTTGCAGTATATTTAATTATGTCTATATATTTATGTTATATAAATAAAATCACGTATAAAAACTTTTATTTAAGGTAGCTGTTATAATTATTACTTATATTGATTTAATTTGTAATTCATCTTGTGACTTATATTTAAATGTTAAATATTTTATCAAACATAAAGTAAAACTAATATAGATGGAATGCTTCATTATTGTAGAAATATAACGATTTATTTGTATTCTATGAATTTTTCTCCAATAGCTAATTTATAAAAAATATTATAAATACTTAACTTATTTAAATGGTAATTTTAGAATTATTTAATAATTATTGAAAAAATTAAACTTACAATAAAGTCTCTCAAGACTAAGTGAGCGCATGATGTTGGGAACAGCATGATTGAATAAAGGTGCACGCATGGTGTTTCGCACAGGAAACCTCCTTGTCGGTTCCATAAGGAAACTACCATTTTTAAATGATCGCATCGAATTAGACCAAGCCTCACTACATGAATATATAAAACTAGCATCGATCCAGCTGGTTACTTTGTTTATCTGCAACCTCATATAATTTTAGCTATTTTCTGTGTATCATTACCCTATCCTGTTAACGATCAATTTAAAGAAATTTTCTGAACTTACAGTTGTTATTTTAACTTAAATATAATTTTTTTAATTGTATACATAAAAGACGTACTTATTTGAATAACTGCTTACAAATTAATAGGCATTAAGTAATTGTTAAAAAATTATAAATATAATTTTTTTACAATTAAATTTCAATTATTTTTATTACTTCCATTATTAAAAAAGCGTAACAGTCCTATTTAAAATGTATTTTGAATCTATCAATTTATAAACTCAAAAAACTATTAATAGATATATGCTCATTATTAAACTAACAAAATATTAAATTGTCCTAATATATAATTAAATTATTATGAAATATTATTTAAATTTTTATAGAAATTTATAAAATACGACAGTTTTTCAATTTTTATGTAAATTTTCATTTTTTTATATATATTCTTCTACTATAATAATATAACTTTATCAGTATATTATAATTATTATACGTGATAATATAATAATATAAATTAAGTCTTATTTATAAAAAATATTATATTAAATATTGAAACGAAATGATATATTGAAAAAATGAAATTTTTTATTTGGCATACACAATTTTCAAATATTTTAAATAATTAGAACTATTATATCAATTTATATTTAGTTAAGAAACTATAAATTATTAAATTATAGGCACACTATTCCTCCATAAGAACTATGTAATTAAGACTATAACATAAAAATATTAATTACATATAATCCAGCAAATAATCAGCAATTATTATTAATGTAAAATTATGTAGAACTTGTACGCAAAGACAATCGTTTTTTATAATCTTGATTTACTTGTAACTGTAATATATTAAACAATAAATAATTATCGACTTGAAAAAAGATATTTTATCACTAAATATATATAACATATTATATTTTAATTAAAGTATTAAATCAGCTATAAGATAATCATAAATGAAAAAAATTATAATTTAATATGAATTTGACTTTTAAAATAATGATAAAATAAAAAAATTTGTATTCAAACTGTTCGTACAGCTTATTTAAAAAAAAATTTATAGAATAAAAAATAATTTAATATTAATTTTACGATCGAAGTATGAATGACAAAGAATGCATTGCTTAATAAAAACTGCTTATTTCATTCAAATAAATAGAATTAATATATAATTTGTATATATGGAAATACACGTATTAGATTTAAAATACATTTTTCTTCTTTTATTCTTTAAAAGAATACGTGCTTTATTCTCTTAGTAAACAATCTAGTAATTAATATTTTTCCGGATCTTTATTAAAAAAAATTTTTATTAGACTTTAAAAATAGAACAGTATTTTCATATTTTACTATTCAAACTGTTAGAAATATGAAAATATTCTTAACGTTGGATGTTAATCATTATAGTATAGTAATAAAAAAGTAAAATGATCGCAGATTGAGCTGATGGATCTTTAAAGATTTAAAGTTCATACTAAATCATCGAACAATCTCCTACCTGTTCACGTGGGCTGTTAGGACTGTGACCGGTGTTTCGGTCATAATCTGCTCTCAAAAACGGGATATACTTATTACCCTGACAATATTGATCAAAAATTGGATCGCATTTATCGACGTCAATACGGTGGAACTCAATCGGGCATCCACTCTCGCTAGCCATTATTATTTCTGATGTAACAAACTGACCTGTTGGTAAAAACATAAACAAAGAAAAATTTTTAAATGGAACATTTTACTTTATATAATTTAACTTGATATATATTATCAGTATTCATACCCTCATGCATACAGAAAATATTTAAAATTTAATAGAATCAGTTCTATAAAAAAAATATCTGTCTAAATACAAATGAAAATACAAATCAAATACATTAAATTAAAAACTGTTATATATGTTTTAAAGATATCAATGCGTAGGACTCAAAAAAAAAAAGTTTTAATCAGCTTTGAGTTTAATTGAATTAAAAAATTAATGTAAAGGAAAAAAACTTAAAGTCTTAAAAAAAGCATTATTTAATTACCGAAAAATGCAAAAAGTGCAGTTTTATTAGTGATTGAAGGTAATCCATCTTCTCCTTCCATAAAAATATCACTCAAAATTCTAGGAGAGGGCCTGTCTTGTCCGGCCATTGCATAAACTCCATCAAAATAAGCAGCAGGTACTTTTCGTATTAGCCTACTATCTACAAATTGTAAATATTACGTTTTCAATTTCTTTATTTGTGTATATGTACTTGATTTATGCGTTCTTTGTTTTTATTCAAAGAATTTAAGAAATAAGTAAATTACAAGAAGAAGAAAAATTATTAGGGGTAATATTGAATTGAAAATCACTTTTTATTTCAACACTTCAAAGTTTATGTTTTTAATTACATTTCTCTTACTTCTTTTTAAAATTATAAATATTTTTACAAATATAGACTATTGCCAATGAAGCACACGAATGTAAATATAAAGAAGAAGAAGTTATATGAAATAAGTATAAGACTTTAACTTAAAATAAAGATCCTGCTAAAATTTACAAAATTTTATTTTATTTATACTTTACCAGATCTTCAAAAAATGCCAAATTATTTTCATTGAATGAAATTATAAAAGAAGAGATTTTTTAAAATATCATATTTTGCATATGTATTTTTACATGCGGATTCAGAATTTTCTTTTATTTATTTGATAAAGTGCAATTAAAATAGATCCTTTATTGAAACAATTAAATCTACGTATTTAAACATGAAGAGCGACTTCTTAAATATCTAAAGTTGTTCTTTCCCTCCACTTTTTCATCCTTAATACAAAATTTTCTGTACGCCTATTATAAATTTTCATAGAGGGTATTTATTCGAACATTATTTACGTATACGTAAGTTACGTATTTTTATATTTACATTTCCGAGCATACTTATTTAACGTGTAGCGAGTATATAATTATTTCCCCTTAACAATGATTATCCAAAGGGTTATTGTTTCATTTTTTACGAATTGTCAAATTCAAGAATTAATTACTTTAAAATATCATTCCAAAACGAATGGCGGATCTTAATAAAATAATATATAAAATAATAAATTCAGTTAATAATATATTTGTAAATCAATATATTGTATTTATTTTTCTATCAGAAAAAATGGCTTCGAATGGAGTGTTTTCTTGTAAGAAACAATCACAGATACGCTTATTTATTGCTCATTTGAAGTTACACAATTCTAGGAGCTCCTAGCAGATAGACACCAATTGTTTGCTATTTTTCCAGTCCATTTTAAAACGAAATATAAATAATTGTGCATATTTTTTCCTTTTATATTTTCAAAGCACGTTTTATAATATTAAACTGCACATTTAAAGGCTAAGAGCAAAACTTAGTTTGCGATATTAATGATAGATTTAGTTTTCTCTGCCATTCTACAGTAAACAATCCCTTAAATAATGTAAAAGCTGTCACCTTTAAGTATTCAGGGATTTCATTATATTTTTCCATGAACCTTAAATTAATTTTTTTTTCTTTTTTGCATATTGATAACTTCTTATGATATTACGGTTGTTACTTTAAACGTAATATAAAATATATATAATTTTATCCGCGCAATCTAATATATTTATTTTCTTTATATATTTAATATTTTTTACCAACAATAATAGAATAATAAAATGATAATAAAGTAATAAAAAAAAAGACTTTCCTACAGAACCCCATTCAGGATGTGCCAAATTGTTGTACCAACCATCGTACCTCTGCTTCTCTACGACTCCATTGCGTGCATCTAAAATAATATAATACTATAATAAATTATTTATTAAATAAATTTAATTTATAATGTAGCCTTAATTTATATAATAAGATGTGTAATTCAGTTATTATAAAGATCATGTTTAGAAGTGTTTGGGACCGAGAACCTTTACCGCTTATTACACTAAAAGGCGGAGTCGAAGTTTAGTTATAATAGTTATATTCATAAACGCGTTATATAAACCTTGGAAAAGGTTAGGAAAGAGGGGCTCGAAAGAAGAGAGAAGATCTAGGGAAAAAATCAGTCACAGAGATACCACATACGAGTAAAGGAGTTTGATTTCACTGTTTAATGAAGTCCTCTTATCGTGAAATTTCATACGGCATTTAGAGGTTTGTTACACAGCTCACATAGAAATACTCAAACGTGGGTCTTTAAGGACCTAGCTCTTTATGTATTCAGCACTTTTAGTAGCTTACTATTTACACTTGGAGCTTTGTCACACAGTTCATTCCGATATTGCAGCTAAAGTTCACATGGACGAAGGAACTTTGACGTACAGTTCACTCCGTACCGTTCAAAAATACTGCATAAGTAAGAGCTCTCTTTTTAGATAACAGAATCCTATTCGCGATAGCATACATTCATTAGTTTAAATAATCTAAGATAAAAATTATATAGACAAAGGCCTTTTCCTCTTTTCACTGAGGGAATATTTTTATGCTTTAGATAGTTAATTTAAATAGTATTAAATATTTTAATTAATAAACTAATTAAAAGTTAATAATAAACTAATGTAACCGGTTAAACATTATATTTTATATTTACGGCTCTCTATCCTTATTTTAAAACTTACCAACCTTTTAACTAACGAAATAAGTAAGTGTTGAAAATTTTAAATTTTAACAAAAAGCATAAAATATTCTGAAATATATGTAAAAACAAATAATCGATAGTTAAAATTATTTTTAATAGATTATAATTTAGTATTCTAATATAACAAAGTATTCTATATAAATAAAAATATGTATTTATAAATATAATTTTGTATAAAATAAGTTTAACAAATATACAATTATGTTTGTATCAAATTAAAAATTAATTGTCTATATTACAAAAATATTATGCTAATGTTCATTTTATGTAAAATACCAAGTATTCTTCATATATTTTTTAAATACATCTGTTAATCATGTATTAAAAATTTGATATCTAAAAAGTGAAATAATTATTTATCAGAAAATTTTTTAAATTGTTATTTCCATAATTTCAATAATTAATTAAATATTAAAATTATTTTTGTTGTAGTGAAACTTTTTTTAGACAACTAAGGAAATATAAGTGAAATATAAATAAGTTTTGAACGTATCAAATCGTATTTCTTAAAACCTTTTCAAGTTTTTTTTTATTAAATACGATACATTGATAATAAAATACAAGTATAAATACATATCTACAATGCTTATTAATAAATTAAATATTTATTATTGATGAATGAGCATTTTATTTTTAAACGTATATATATAAATATTAATTTACAAATACTAAAAAATGTATTAATAAGAGAAAGCATAATCACAGTATAGTATTAATATTTCGTGATTATTTTAAACCGCTGCTTATTTGTATTAAAGAAATGGATATAAGTTTATAAAAATTATTATTTTAGACTTTGATTTTATTGTAAATTATAATTAAATAAGTTGTAAGGAAAAGAGAAGATCATGATAAAAAAAAAAAAAATATATATATATATATATATATATATATATACTTATATACGTGTCATACCGACAGGTTCAAGTTTCGCGATCTGTACATACTTTAATGTGTGAAAAAATATTTTTTTTTATATAATTCAATAATTCACTAAATTTATATAATATTTATAAAGATTGTTTGATACTAATTTGATCTAATAAATATTTAATTTGAATTATACGTTTGAACTACGTTTTAGTATTAATGAAAATATAAATAATATAGCTTGATTTTTAAAAATTTAAAAGAAATTCGCATTAAAGAAATTAAAATAAATTATCTTAATAATAAGATTCTTCTAAAAGTATCAACCCATAATTTTAATTATTTTATTTAATTAGATTATTGTATTGCTTAAATACATTAAATAAATATGTATCGTATTTCAAAAATAAGAAAAGAAAAGGTAATTTTCAAGTGTAACTTTTAAATTAAAGAATTAGCAATCACTATTTATTCTATTATTTATACGTGTAAAATACTTTTAACTCATTATAATATTAATTCACCGTTAAATAATATTCATATTATATATTAATAATTATTTTAATATATATTTATCATTAACACTTGCTTTGGAAAAATTAAACTCATCAGAATTTTGATATCAACATAAATAACTTTTATACAAATCTTATTTTTTATTCCATTTTAGTTGTTTTTATATTTTTTTGTAAAATAATGCATTTAAATTTTTAAATTTATTATGTAATATTTAAATATTTATAAATATTTATATCAAACCTGTTTTTTGTATAAAATAACATTTTTTCTTTGTGCATTAATGGATTCTATATTACTTAAAAAAATATCAAGAATTTTTAAAACGAGAAGATATTTTGATTATTTAGTTCTCAATATAACGGAAACATATTTATTCTAAAATATAAATTATTAAAATATTAATGTAAAAAATTAAACAATTAACTACTTAAACATTAAAATATACATGTTTTACATTGTTTTTTATCTTTTTTAAATTATATTTTATATAAATTAAATTAAATTTTTAATAATTGTGATTCTTTTTTAGCCTATAAGGTGATACTTAATTCAAATATAGTATTTATTTATTTTTAAATAATACATAAAGTACAATTTAGTTTAACAAAAAATAATCATTCATTTAGAAATAAAAATAGTAAACTGGAAAATCAAGTTTTAGATTTAAAAATTTCCCAATGAAATAGTTAATATCTCATTAGTACAATATACAGATAAGTTTAAAAACATGAAATCTTTAAAACCAACAACTATAAAATAGAAAAATACTTGAGATTCTAAAACTTGAATATAAGTATATAATTTTAAAATTATAATTAAAATTAACTACTCACCAATGTATGGAAAACTAGAAAAAGCCCAAACTGTATAAATAAGCACACGAAGTCTATATAAAAATCTATGATTACAAGTGCCTTTATTCGGGCCCACGCTTATTTTTCTAACCATTGTCTTCGTTAATCACGTCTCCCACTCCTAAGCCTCGGCGGTTCATCTCTATACGGAAAACATACGTTGTACTCTTTTTTCTATCTTGCTTTCGCAATTTCGGCTATGTCAACTTGACTCGACCAAAATTCTAGAGATTTTCATTGTTATTAACGTCACTAAAATTTGTGAATTAATTTCTCATCCCACAGAATAATAAATTACTAATGACTACGGTTCTCATTCATGTACTAGCTGCACGATTGTCCGCAGTTAACTATAATGTCTTACACCCGATTGTCGCTGGAGCTACACACACATCAAGGTTTCCCCCGCCACAAAAATACGATATACAACATAACGAAGGCGCAAAAGCAGTAAGAAAGAAAAAGAGAAGGGTGTCAAGAGCTCGTTGAACATATCTCGTAAAGAGTTTGGTTTTGTGTTTTTTTTTTTACAGCTACATTTTCCTCTTGTCTAAACTATATACAATATTTTTTAAGAACACATGGATATGTTCATGGCAGCTGGTGAAAGTTGTCAGATTTTATGAAGTTGTGCACATACATATACGTTCTCTTATGATCATCAGGCATATTATTTTTTTTATCTGCAAATCGACAAAAACTTAAGTAGTACGAATTTAAGTATCGATATATCATTTAAAGTATTCACTTTAATATATTTAAATAAATGCATACAAATAGATCTACATTATTAAGATAATCAGAAGAAAACTCATAAGCAGATTTATATAATTTAAATCCACTTTAAAATACAAATATTTAAAATATTAAAGCTGCCTATAAATAATAATTTTATAACATCTTTGATTATTGATTCCATTTTAATATTTTGAAATTAAATTTGCACGATATTTTTATGCAATATTTTTAAATTTCAGTAAATATAACCATTTATAAATATAAAATATTTAATAGAGAATTTCCTGACGTTATATTTTCATTATTGGAATAAGATGACATTCATTACAAAATTTTAAATAATTAGACAAAAAATATTTACACGATTATAAAAAAAATTTTTGCATATGAAAATTATAAAATTGTTCCTATATAGTATCATTTATTTTAATGAAAATACAATTTTTCAACTAAGGTTATCGTTTTGAAAAGTATAAAATAACATTTAATTAAAATTATTTTTTAAATAAAATGAATACTCAATCATTTTGTACTTATCTTAATGACATCTGAAATATATATTGCGAATCGATACAATGAAATCTAAAAAAATAATAAATATTAGAATTATAAATAATTTTACGTAAATCATTTGCATACTGAACATTTTTCTTAAAATTTTTTATAAACATAAATAATAGCTATACTGTTAGTTTTATTTAAAAACATCAATTGAATTTGTTTTATACACATACAATAAAAAAATTAGAAGAATGTGAACAATTTCACATTAGTCTGATTTTATAGTTAAATATAATCACAAACTCATTTTTTTTTATAATGTTATGAATAGCGTTATAATATTATTATAAATATTTAAAGAAATTAATTGCAAAAGTTAAAAAATATTACTTAAAAAATTTTTAAAATATGAAATTTTGCAATATAAAATAAAATTAATTTTAAATACAATAAAAATATTTTCATTTGTGCTACAAACATGCTTCTACAAATTATAAGTAAAAACATGTTAAAAACCAATAACTATTTATATTATAAATTCAGTATTTTTAGATTATTAAAATTTATTGTTTTCATTAAATTAAAAAATATTCAAAATGGCCGATTTGATATACACTTTGTTGATCATAAATTACAAAATAAGTTAAGGTTTCGTTGACACATTAACCTCGTTATACATTATTATAAAAATACAACTTAATATATACATTAAGAAACATAATTATTTTTCATAAGAATATTATTTTAATTAGAACAACTTAACTTACATCTATTCATATATATTCTAAAGCTAATGTAGAAGACAAAATGATATTCGGAAATAAGACCCACTTTCTTGATGTTAGAACTTCACAAAATATCTTTTATAATGAAATGACTTCCTATCAATATAATTTCTTTATTTCTAAAGTAGTATCATCGGTAGAACTAAATTTGAATTAATTTGCCTGTAAAAATCATTTGCACTAATTTTTTTCGACCTTGATTCTTTCAATTTTGTACCAGCCTTGGATTGTTTCGAAAGCTGGGTTTGTGAGCTAGGCTCATAAACCTTGAAAAAATGACGAAAGCAAAGTGTAATGTGGATTATTTGTTAAATAAGCAGCTTTCTGTTACTTAAATAATTGATTGTTTGTTTTATAATGTATTACGTATATTCATTTATTATAAAAAATTTGTCATTAATAGTTTCTTAAATTTTTTTTAAAATGGTATTTTGCGGATGAGTATTATTTTTATAACTAATTGTAAAGCCATTAAAAAATTTTTTATGTAAATAAAAAAAAATCTATTTCAATGTTTTATATTTTGTTTTTTTTTTTTTTAAGGTACTTGACCATGAATATATAATTTTGGATATATTATAAGCAGTGTTTATAAAATATGAAAGGATTTCTTAAATTGATAAATATAACGAAATAAAATTCTTATAATTTTTCAATAAAATACGAGAGAATTGTCTTTTAAAATATTTTCAATAAATACTAATTCAATTCTTATAAATATTTAGTATAAATATAAAAATTGTTATTTAAAGTTTTCAGATTTCATACGAGGGCATTTAAACTATATAAAATATTAATAGTTTTGGTTAAGTACAAATAATCATTTTTTTAATTTATCATAGTTGATTATTATAATATCATAGTATTAGAATTATATATATATATATATATATATATATATATATATATATATACATATTCAATATATAATAAATTATTCACTATAATTAAAATGTTCTTTAATTATAAATTTAATCGAATAATTTTATTTATTATATTATAATTTTATTCATTCATGACAGCCGAATTTCGCTTATTTCTTCCCGAGAACTATAAAAAAAAAATATATATTTGCCTAAAAAGCAATAAATAACTTAACGCCTCGTTATGCCTACATACGTTATGAATTTGTATGTGCAATCGGGGGTATTATGAAATCCGTCAATAATTATATTTCTACGACCAGAAAAGAAGAATTTAAACAATTGTTTAAATTTAAAAAAACACATGCCATTATTTTAATATTATTTAACACTGAACATCTAACTACTGTTGTCCACCCGAGTTTGTTTGGCGTTGATCATAGTAGGAAGGGAAAGATGATGAAAACGGGTTAGCAAATAACACAGCGAAGAATCTTTTTTGTTTTCTTTATTTTTTAACAGCAATTTATTTATCCGCTGGTTTGTTTCTGGATAGATGGCCTTCTATTGATTCATCTCGGTAACTATTATGCTTTCAGATCAGCTGATTGCTCGAAGCTCCCTCTGAATTCCTCCTCGGCCAGCTGATAGCGCGCGTGCGCTGTATGTGAGCACCGCCGTCCCACTCAAGATGGCCACGGACTTCCCTGCGAGTGGCACTGTACAGTATGTGTATGCAGATCACTGTAGTGTTTTTATGCGTGCGCATATCGCTGTAGTGTATACGCGTCACCTCGACGTCGTTGTGTGGGTTTAATACACTTTTGCGTCGTTGCTTTTCTTGAAAGGGAACAGTCATCGTCTACGGTCTGTACTTTTTGATGATCTGGCAGCGTTGGGAGATTGCAGCTCATCTTCACTCTTCCACTACCCGTCGAAGCACGCAGACCTCTTGGGCTTCCCGAAACTTTTCTTTCAGCAGTTTTAATTGTTTTATATATTTTTTAATTAGAAAACTTTTCACGAAATTTCAGCGGCCTTTTGACTTGTTCTGAATTCCCTTTACACAAAGACTGAAGCCTCCTCCCTTGCCGTCGGTCCCTTTTTCTTCCCGTGCCCTTGGCAGAAAACTCGGTTTTTCGCCAATCCCCTCCCGGTTTTCCTTTGAATGGGAGCAGTGGACCTCTCTCTCCTTATTTCCGCGCGTTGATGTCCTCATTTTTCCGTTGACGTGGGGGAATAGTTCCAGCTATCCATTCTCTTCCGTCTTTCTCCCTCTTCCTTCTCCTGCCCCCGGTGCTTGGCTACTTTCCCCTCTCATTCTGCGTACTTAGCTAAAATGCGTCAAGCACCGCTGAATGCGAAGGCCCGTGGACCTCAGTTGCGTTCCCGCATCCCAGCCTGGAGGCTTCTGACAGGGAGTCTCGCGGACATCCCGCGAACTCTTTTCACGAAGTCTCGTGGTTCTTCGTTTCGGCGCTTCCCTGTCGTACCTTTTTCCTGCTCGAACGTTCCCCTGACGTATCTCTTTCCTGCCCTGTCGTATCTCCCTACGCCAGCATCGTGGAGTGGCTCACCCGTTGGTAACAACTACAATTATCTCAATTTAAATTATCGAACATTCATTCAACTTCATAAGATAAAAGTTTGAAAATCCTAAATTATTTCAAATTTTCCATTACTTCTTAAAAATCAAAGCAACAATATGTAAAAATGGTTATATGTTAATTCCAAGGAGTATGAGTTAATAATTGTTATTATACCAAAATCTCTCAACTATAAAAGTAAAATTTCAAAGAAATTATAATTCAATTTTAAGGTTGCCGGGAATATTCATTGTTAATTTTATGAAGTTCAATAGAAAAAAAATAAAAGGTCTTTTCTACATACATAAGTTCTAATATATACCTTGAATATTTTTGATTTTTTGATCGTCTGTAAAGTATTGTAAGTGTGTAATTTCGAAAACGACTTTCTTGAAATCTGGAAATAAATCTTATATTACATCACGATCAAATAGCGATCCATCATGAAAAAAATGCACAATAACTTTAAAAACGTTGTGATAATCGGGTGGAAAAATAAGTCATCTAACTTAATGGAGTATTTTATTGATAACTAAACTGGTATAATATGTTGTCTTCACAGGACAACTTATTAAAAATGTGTTAGCTCACATCTTCTGATAAAAAAACTTAATAGGATTTATAACAATCATTCAGAACCTATGAGTAAATAAAGTTTATTTGCTGATTATTGTATTGAAATTTATGATTAATAATTAAATTTTAAAACCACTTTTTAATTATATTTTAAATCAATTTAAAATAAATAGTTTATTTATTTAATAACAGAAATATGTAATGTAAAAAATTAAAACTATTCAAATAATTAAAATATTTTTTAGCATAATCGTTCTTGTCCAGTGTGCGAAGTCAGTATCACTATCGCGCGAAGACGGATGGAGGATAGGGTGGTAAATAATTAACTCTTACTTTATGTCAATGCAGTTGTATTATTTCATTAATTGTCCAAGTCTAAATTAATTACACTAGTTCAATTAATTGTCCTAGTTCGTATTATTTACACTAATTCCTTAATTTTCCTGTCGTGGAAGGGTTTATATTGCTTATTAATCGTTCTGTGTTCATATTGTCTCCGCGGATATCGCTCCTCACTGTTGTATTGCAAATTCGCAAGAGCGTCGATAAAGTAGTTTTCGCGTCACGTACGTAACGTGCTCACTCGTGACGCGCAGTTGGCGTCGATGGCGGTGCCCGTAATAGCGGACGTGTGTGTGGGAGTGGATCGTGTCTGTTGATACACGAGTCATCACCGCATCGCCTACTTTGTGCGCGCACTCGTGACGCATAGTTGACGTCGGTAGATGTAAGTAGTGGTGTGTGTTGTCGATGATGTGACGTCAACATGTAGTATTCCATGTACTTGTACTAGTAGCGTCGCTTTCACCTGACTTCAATGAGAGTTGGCAGCCACAG
Source organism: Ceratosolen fusciceps (assembly GCA_018883505.1). Taxonomy (NCBI): domain Eukaryota; kingdom Metazoa; phylum Arthropoda; class Insecta; order Hymenoptera; family Agaonidae; genus Ceratosolen; species Ceratosolen fusciceps. The sequence goes on along the minus strand of RCIC01000030.1, from coordinate 799,926 downwards.
TTTGGCTGAGGAGGGAGAAGGGGCCCTGTCATAGTATTTACGTCAGAGAGGGGTAGCCGTAACTGTGTCGTGTGTCTCTTATTCGTGTGACACGTTTATCTTCTTGTCTGTGTAGGTGTTTCCTGTGTGTTCCCCAGAAACGCGTAATCAGGCGCCTCGATGCTCAGGTACCGGGTGCGGTGGCTTCAGCTTTGCTCGAATTTATTTCCCCGGTCAGCTGTTTCTTCCTCCTATATCGATTGATCCTATAGATCGTCGTGTTTAGCATTCCGGTAAGGCGAATTATTTGTTGGCAGGTGGCTTTGTGACGGCTATGGGTTTTCCATTATTAACGCTCTCACGTTTTATGCCTAACTAACGCCTACGAAGCCTTCTCCTTTCTAGTTTACTTCCTTCCATCAACGGGTAGTGGTATTAGGAGAAGACATACCAGTGCCGGGATTTCCTGCTCTTCCGCTTTTCATTCGCTCCCTAGCGCTTTTCCCAGCTTATCGTCTTCATTTTCTTCCTTCTCTGTGCCCGATATGTTCCCGTCCGTTGTGCTCCCCTACCTATTTCCCCGACTTTGGCTCGTTCCCTGCGCTTCAGAAATTTCTTCTCACCTTCCTTTTCGGCGATACGCGTTAGAAAAGGGGAAGGCGTGGGTGCTTCTCCTATAGACTACTTGGTCGTTCTCATACAGATTTGTAAACTACGCGTGTAGCGTGGAGCGCATTTGCGTTCTCTGCTAGTGCAGTTTATTTCTTCATATGTCCGTAAGGATCATCGTGGGCCTTGAAGCACTCCGTTCTCTCTCAATGAGATGCCACGGCTCATGCCTGCGACCGACGGTGCGAAATGCACTCCCTACTTTATTCGCTTATTTTTTCGTCTATCGTCGCGCATCTTTATCCTGCCCGGCACAGTTGGTCATGTTGCTATAGTTCGCAACATGCTCCCCGTGGGAACATTTACTTTCACATTTCTCGTTGTGATAGCAGCAGGATCAATTAATGCTTTGGCCACACATAATCCCCTTGTGATGTTCGTATTTTCGCGGGCAGATAAATGCGGCAGATACCCTGGCCGTGTCATCTCTTCGCCTTCCTTACGCACCCTAGCCCAATCCCAACATCGGACACATGACAGCGTCAGGAGCTGGAAGTCGACTTGTCGGCTGTGGCTTCGGGTTCACTTCTACTCGCGTACTGTTTGATTTGTTTTATTCGGCGCCCTTTTTCTTTTGAATGTGCAATAATACCGTGACAACTTCCTTGCTATTTGCTGGGATCTATTTGCTGCCTTCTCAAACGAAAACTAACTTTTTCCCCTTACCATTGGCGTCGAAACCCCGGTGAAATCGTCCATAGTGAAAGTTTTTCAATTTTTCTCTAATCCCCTTCCTATTTCCCTTTGAGTCGGAGTTGTGAACCACCCCTCTCTGTCTCTCTTACGCAAGTCCTAGTTACCCTTTTGCCTGCATGGGAGTCACCTTTCCAGCCACCCTCTTCCCCTGCTGCTTTTCCGCTTGCTTGTTCTCGCCTATTTCCCCTCCCCCTCACCCTGTCGTTCACCCCTACTCGCTTCGCCCCTCTCTACGATACTCGGCGTGTATTGCTTTCACTTACCTCGAACGTTAAGGCTAGGAAACGTGCTACTGACGAGCTCGCCGACTGGAAAAACCCGCGGGTACCAGTCGCTACGTTGCTGTCGATGTTGTTTTGTGGGCATCCTCACGAAATCTTTCAGCCCTTCGACGATCTTTTCGGTTCTCCCTACAATCTCCCTTTTACGTGAGGTCACATCCAGCATCTCTTCATGCCAGCACCGACGGTGTACCTCTCGAGTTCACAACAGTAGTTTCGACGAAAAATGCGATAATTATAATAACAATGAAGAAATATAGACAATACTAATAAAGTTGATAAAATATAGACAATACTAATAAAGTTGAAGAAATATAGACAGTACTAACAAAGATGAACAAATATAAATAATACTAGCAACTAGGGCCGCTAGTTATGACGAAAGATGGAATCATACTAGCAACGACAAGAATTGCAGATATTTCTAGCATATAGGAATACTCTACATGACGAAAAAATTAATATTACGAGATGTTAGATACGGTAACAGAAATGTGCTCAGTAAAAAGATATCGACCAACTGACTCGTGTTTTCGCATGTGTTACGATAATAACGTTTCGAGGAATTTTAAAGTACTGTCGTATGCATGTTTACATTGAGGTTGACCGGTTACAAATCAATTAATAAATAAAAAGAGAAATTTGAATACTAATACTTGAAAATAGTCCTTGTTTTAGATATTAGATAATAGATCTAATCATCTAATTATGATTAGATAGAATGATCGGATTTTATGCAACCTGGTATTCGACTGACTCCAAACAAAATTTTCATAGTCCTAATTATCTAAAAGAATATTCAAGATGTTTATGATAAAAAAATATTGGGAATAGTACTTCGAATTCTTGATATAAAATAACATTCATAGCTAGCGATTTATCGGTGTAGCGCAAATTCCTTATTTATTAGAAGCTAAATAAATATACATACGCTTTGTATAGTCGTAATATTCATAAATCTTTTATTGTTCGGATGAACTGACACTATCAAACAACTAATTAAAAAATATTAAAAGAATGCATCTGATTTACCGAGATGTCATCCATTTATAATGACTTTGATGCTTTTTCCTCTTTCTCTGAAGGAAGTTTTTTTAATGTAGTAGAGAACATTATAACCAATTCAAGTAAACCATTATTCCTTATTTTCCAATCTATATAAATAATAACTGATTGTTAACAATATATTATAAAATTTATTATAACAAATATAATAGTTTTAATATAATATGTAATAAAAAAACAAATAATTATCTATATTCAGTTTTAATAAATTAATAATATAAAATTGTATACCAATTCATCGAGAAAAATATTCGCAAAATTAGATTCTTTCAAAATGTTCAGAATGTGAAAAAGAAAAGCATTGAAGTATAAATTATATATTATTTAGATTGGATATATTAATCCAAAATAAAAATATAAAAAATTTTAAATGTATAAGAATTTATGAGACAGATTTTAATGTTAACAAATTGAAAAGGTTTGTAAAACGAAAGCAATTTTCAAATACAAAGCATTGAAATTATCATTTCCAAAGTGCTGTTTTTCGATTTATAATTAATTATTTAAATTAAATTTAGATAAATATTTTATTTAAATAAATTGTTAAAGAAATAATGATTTTCAAAACAATTTAAGAATATTTCTTATTCAGTTACTTAAAAGCTTAAAAGACAATCTTAAATAAAACAATAAAAGAATAATTATAAAAGGCGGATGTTAAGATATATATATCTTATAATATACGACCTTGTAAATCTTTGAAAAATCAGTTTAATTTTTTTTTTATTGAGGCCTTGAGTTGCAGCTTATATACATCGGTACCCCGAGCTGAAACAAATTATTAAGCTGAATTTTAAAAATCGTTACTCCGCCAATTGTTTTCGACTCTAGCCTCGTGAATTTAAGATTATCCATCATCGAGTATCAATACTATTTTTTACGGTTCTAATTTCGGACGTTAGAGCAAGGGACTCACAGACCTAGCAAGCGATATAAAACTAAAGAAAATACTAAATTACAAAGAGATAAGAGACTCTTGACTGTGATAACATTTTGGAACATGTACATTGATGTTTTCAGAAATCATCTCGAGAAGACGTTTACGCAGCAAGAGCCAGTAATTAAAATACATGTGTAACGCATTAAAATAAACTAGCGTGGTCCTGACTATATAGCAAAGTTGAGATAGAACTATTTTTCTACGAACATATAATCAATGTACATTGATGTATATTGTTTCTTGAATAATAAATTATTTAAAACACGCTTTTTCACATTTTCTTGTTTAAAAAACAAGGACAACTACTAAATAACTTCAATTTTTAGTATTTGATTGTTAAATAAATAGACATTTGAGATTGAATTCATAATGCTACAATTTTCATATATGTACCCTTCAAGTATAATATTATTAAGTATACATACGTGAAACAGAGCTATTATTTATATCTTTTCTTTAAAATATTTTAAGTAAAGCTCGTACGAAGGCAAAGGAAATTTTAATTATTTCGGTTGAAAGATTAAAACTAGTCTAACGGTACTTTAGTCTAATCGCTCTAGTACAAGGCTAGTACTTCAAAATATGAGATCACTATGTACTCAACGCACGAGTTTTTAACTGAACCAATCTTCCAGTACATCCACGCAAAAAGGATCGTTTTCTAATTATAATCCTCCCAAAAAAATATAATTCGTACTTTGAATGAATTTAAATATATTTTATTTCAAGAAAGATAATTTAAAGTTCCTGAACTGCACACTCGCACTTTATATCTTCACTTCATTCATATTCGATATACTTTTTTATATATAATCTCAAAAACTAGATGCTTTTATTAGTAATTATATATATGATTATATATTCCATAATAATAAGTTCTTGTTTAAAATAAGTAGGATGCAATTATAATTTAAAAAATTAAAAGATAAGATAAAACAACTTAAATTATAATATTTTAATTTATTATAATTTTGTTTTTATTATAAATTTTTTTCCTACATAGGCAAGGTTTGGATTTATAGAATTATTTTAATTAATAAATCAAGTTAAATAAAATATTAAAATGAATGTATGAATCACAAAGCTCTTAGCAATAAGCTGAGGGAAAATTAATTAAAGCTAATTTAATAATGAATCTAAATTTAAATAAAAATGTCTAAATAAAACTAAAATGAACGAGATTCTGATTAAACACATAATAATTGATGGGAACTTAAGCCTAAAATAATTGAATAAATAATGACGAAACAAAATCTAATCAGTATTTAGAAATATATTTATTGTTATAAGATCATAGGAGCATAAAATCATTTAAGCAATTATTTTTATAAATTTATAAGTATTAATATTTTTTAAAAATTGAATTATTTTTCTCTTCTTTTATTAACATATTTTATATAGTTCCAAATTTTATAATTACTGTCTATTATATATGACACACATATAATGTAATTATAAATACAATGTTAGAAGTTTAATGCAGTATTATTATTTCCTGCATACATTTATCATGAAGCCAAAAATATAACTGCAAAACTCATTTGGAAGATCCAGGATAGTAATAGACAACAGCAGTAGCAGGTAATTGCCAATGGGCAGCATGCAATTCGATCAGCTGGAGTAGTGTCTTGCGTACTGCAAGCGTAGCTGTGTCTTCATTTAGAAAGGCATCACGAACACATCCTAATAGCTGTTGCAATTGAGTCGGCAACTCTTTCGCCAAATCTTTGCCGATGCATGTTAAAATAAAGAAGAGGCAATTCATCTACGACAACAAACAATCTCAATTTCGTTAGAAGGCTTAAATTTTAAAGTACTTAATTTAATATTTCATTTACTATAAAATACATCCACTTATCTTTAATGACAATTCTAATTATTCTAATTTTTTAATATATGAAAATTTTTTGACCTAAATAAATTTTAATTTAATTTAATTTAATTTAATTTAATTTAATTTAATTTAATTTAATTTAATTTAATTTAATTTAATTTAATTTAATTTAATTTAATTTAATTTAATTTAATTTAATTTAATTTAATTTAATTTAATTTAATTTAATTTAATTTAATTTAATTTAATTTAATTTAATTTAATTTAATTTAATTTAATTTAATTTAATTTAATTTAATTTAATTTAATTTAATTTAATTTAATTTAATTTAATTTAATTTAATTTAATTTAATTTAATTTAATTTAATTTAATTTAATTTAATTTAATTTAATTTAATTTAATTTAATTTAATTTAATTTAATTTAATTTAATTTAATTTAATTTAATTTAATTTAATTATTATATGATTTCTAATTCATTAACTTTAATCGTGACTTATAATTAAATAATTTCTATAATTATATAATAATCAATATAATAATTTAAGTTAAATTAACAAATATTATCAATTATCTATATTCTTAGTTGGCCTCATATTAAAATTTCTTATAAAACTTATGTCATTATATTATTAAAATGTACATATTTTAAAAGTTATTGTTACTTCACAAATTATATGTATATACTTACAGAAAATTATGTATTGGAATATAAAATTTTGTAAATTATTATTTATATGTAGGAATTAATTCTAACAAAAACTTATTTAACTTATAAACTAACAAAAAAATATTAAATTAATATAAAAGACTTGTATATAATATATATATATATAAACAGTATTCTAAAGCTTTATTTAAAATATCTCACACATAATTGATGTTAATCTAGTCGCTGCAAATTACTAACGCAGACTTGCTAATAGTTATCCATAGATTGTTATGTTTGGATTGTGCTCATATCTATATATGTATATATTATAATAATGCCAATCTCTAATGATATAATAAATTAGTAAGAATAGATCGTAGTAAATACATAAAGCTTGAATTAAATGAAATAATATATAATATCGTAATAATTGTATATAATATAATAAAATAGTATAATAATTATGATATTAAAGAACAATGTGATATATGAGTACTTTTCTAAAAAATAAGGGTCGGGTTGGCGATAATTGAGCAAAGGTTTTTTAGTCTAGTCTCTCTTTAGTAGAAGTAGAAGTACTGTGTAACTTCTCTATCGTTGTAGTGTAGAAGACCACAAGACGCGCAATTAATTAGTTAAGAGTAAAACTACCTTCGGCTTAAGCGACGGCCAAAGTTAGAGAGCCTATCCCGACTGGGCACGCGCCGTATTTTGTCCAATGTAGATAGGTACACAGTGAAGTGAGGAGTATATGTGCTTGCTCATCCACTAAAAGTTTGCCGCCATTGTGCATGTTAACGTTCAACGAGCTGAGAGGCCGTGAGGCTACTCCGAGCACGTGACGATTTCGTCCGATGTGGACACGCTGCGTCTGACGACTTGACAGTTTGGGGTTTCCCCCGCGTGGTCGATCCCTCCTCCTTCCTCAGCGGGGCCGATTAACATAAGTATAATCCGGCGTTTAATTTAGGTATTATCATTATCAGCGTAGGTGGCTGGACAGTAGAGCACGTTAAGTTATAAGCCGGCCTTTTTCTGCTTCAATTAAGAAGGTTTTTTATGCCATTTATGTAAAATAAATGTAAAGGGCATTTTCACCTTCGATAAAGGAGGTTTTTTTATGCCTGGGTTCAATAAAATAAAATCTTCGTGTAAATTGAAAATGTTAATTATTCAAGGCATCCTCAACCTCAACCACTTCTTGAACAATTATAATAATAAATTTAACGCTACATAATATAATAATATAATGAATATAAGTAGTATAATAATATAATGAATATATGTAATATAATAATATAATGAATATAAGTAGTATAATAATATAATGAATATATGTAATATAATAATATAATGAATATAAGTAATACGAGTAATCAATACCTCTGTAGAAGAGTTAAGTATTGGGGGACGTAAGCAATCTTGACAACATTTCCACAACAGAGTGAGAAGAATTATTCCAGGTTGTATACCTTCTTGATGAGTTTTTAATTGCAATTGATGACGTTTCAACTATAAAAAAATATTGTTTTACTTTAAATATTAATTTTTATATTACGATACTAAAACATACACTTTTATACAATTTAATATAATATAATACCGATTTCTAGGAAAAAATAGTTTTGCTATTGTTCAACAATATGAAATATTTATGTATAACATTGACAATTTCAAATAACCAATTAAATTTAAATTAATAAATAATTTACTAAATACTAAAAAACTCTTATAATGATATAACTGTTGCTTATTATGATTGTCACATTATATGCAAACACTTTTTTAAGAAGTATTCATTATTAAAATATTGTTACAGTCTTTAAATAAACTTCCTATATTAATATAAATTGATTATTATAATCCATATTATCTATAGTCAGATTATTTTGCTATTGAAACAATAACGATTCAATCGTGCAATATTTCTCAATATCTATTATTAAAAGAAATAATTACTATAGTTTTTATGAATATGAATTACATATCTCAATTTTAATTTTTAAGTCATAAATATAGACCCAAGTTTACCTTTTATTTCTTAATATTTAAGCTAAATAATATCCCATTTTTCAATGTACAGAATTAAACTTCATAACCAAAGGATAAAATTAATTGTACCTTTGCATTATAACTCTTGATAAGTTGCATACTTTACAATAAAATTATTTTAAAATATTAATGAATATTTTTATACACAAGTAATAGAAGTGTAAAATATATCTAAACACAATTTTATACGGATTAACGTATCCATAATATAATTCTTTTCATACAGGATAATACATTTATGTAAATAAGAGAAATGGTAAAAATTATATTATTAAAATCATCTGAAATAACCACATGTCATAAAAAACCTAAATACATTTAAGTACTTTGAAAAAATTAATTAATTATTAAAGAATTATTGATTATTTTGTGGAAATACAAATATACTGTCATAAAAATTAAGATATTAAAAATGTTTACAAACAATTAATAAATTATCAGTTAACAATCATAATAGTTGATCAATTTGTTCAATATAGAGTGCATAATATTATAATTTATAAAAAGATATTGTCATATTACCTGGCAGTACATTTCATTGAGAAATGTCATAAAAGTCGAAAAATGTTGATGCGATGTTACATTTTGTGGAAGTTTTTTACGCTCTTTATACCATTGTTGACATGTATTTATTAAAGATTCAAGAAATGTTTCTTTTATTTCTTTCTACATAAATATAAAGCTTTTAATTTCATATTTTTCATTTTATATGTTTCTTAATTATACGATATACTCACCTCAATTATTGTGATACATATTCTAGCTGCTGAAGCAGCACAACATTGATTATCGATAACACGTTCTAGGACGTGTTTCATAAGTTCCATAAGCAGACGAGCACTCAAAATATTGGGATCTTCAAATAATCGAAAATAAATTTTGCATTTAAAAGATATATATGATATTTAAAATTTATTTTTTAAAAAGTAATTAAAAATATATAACAATAAAATATTAAAATATTTACATCTTAATTACTCTTGATATTTTTTTGAAATTAAAATCTATGTATATATATATATACTTTATATACATAAGATTTTCATAAGTTTGGAATAAAATGAAAATCTTTTGCATGTATTAATATTTACCATCTATAGCCTTAAGTAATGTTTCTTGTATGTTAGGTGGAAACTTTCCGAGTTCCGATACATCTGCGATGTTTACAACTTTCGTTGTTGAAATTTCAGATGATGTGAAACTCTTCGAACGCCTTAAACCGTACGAAGAAGCAAAAGATAATGATTTTGTTAATTTTCCCGGTCGTGAAATTGTAGTTTTCGTATCTTGTTCGATGCTGAAGTGAACTCGGCTAGAATCCTGTATGACATAAAAATAAATAATATTCATAATCAAATAGATATTAAAACGTCGTTATCGCCAGATGCGAATAGTCATAATTCTATATAATTTATTATTGATTTTAGAAAATGATTCTTATACAAAAAAAAATTTATGTAAGAAATTCATGTATGCCAGTATCTGTATTAAATATGTTATCTTTATACATAGCCTTTTCATCTGTAACTTTATTCATTTCATAATTTTATTTAAAAAAATAAATAAAATTAATAATAAAAAATATGTTAACGGCTGTTGACGATTCCACGAAAAATAAATTAGAAGTGTAAATCGCCGTGCAAATATTATCCTTATGATTGTAACGTATGTATGCTTAATGGAAGTAAAAGATTGGGAAGGGATTTGAAAAAATCACCCGAATTGAAATATTAATGATCCTGGATCCGTAAGATACTTTCGATTTTATTAACAAGATGTGACAAGAAATTTGAGCAGATAATCTTGAATCGTGAATTTAGATAAAAACAATCTAATGAACCGTATCTAATAGACCGCATCTTTGAAAGCTACTACTAAAAATACATATAAATACTTAATACATATGAATATGAGAAATGAATATCATTCGGAAATACATAGAGTAAGGCATTGTCAATTTAAACAGACTAAATTGTAGACTAAATCTAAACGATAAGAATATCTAAGAATAATACGCGTAAATAGGGTACAACTGTAAAAACATTGAAAAGACATTATACTTATGCACAAGTATTTTGTAATGAAACATAAGAAATAAATATATTGTAAAGAATCGTCGTTAGAGAGGGAATGTATTAATATTTTTATAGATGAATGTAAGAAAAATAAAAACAGAATTTTTTTCTTTCTGATAGCAAAAACTAACACCATTTTCTTAAATTAAAATAATAACTAAAAGAAAAGGATAGAAGATTTATTTATAAAAATATCCGAATCCTTACCACCATTAACAAATAATAAGTGTAGCCAACAAATTCATGGTTTCTGTGATACTTATAAGCTTGTTTATACTGCAGTGGTCTACCTGCAAATGACATTGCCAAAGAAACCTATACCCATAAGTTTTTTAGCAGTAAACTCAAAGATAGCTCATATAAAAATAATGAGCGTTCCAAACTTAGAATTGTAGGAAGCTTTTCTGCTAGAAAAATTAATATTATATTTACAAACAAACAATAGTTATAAAAAAGTTTGTTTTCCTATGAACCGATAATTAAATCATTTTAGCCTAGCTAAATCATTACCTGTCGGAAAAAAAACATTTCTTGAAAATCGAGTGTCGTTGATTGAGATTGATTTACCACTGATCGTATGGGGAAATGTGGCAACAAAACAAAATATAGCTGATCTGACCACTCGCGGGGTCTCATTTTCTGATCTACATGTAAATGAATTTTAATGCCAGGTCTCTCTCTCTCTAGCTCATGAATGTAGTATCTAAGAATGTAGTATGATTCCTATAGTCACGCCTGGGTGGAAGTCTGAAAGATCCTGATTTAGTGAAAAGATAATCTTCATTTAACAAGTTAATAAGAGCAGCAACTTTAATGCATGGAGCTCGACTATCAGCTAAGAATGAATAGCAAACCAAACAGTCTTCCTGCTTTTCTAAAATTACAGAATGTGAATGTGGTCAGAAATATACTGCTGTAACTCATCCAGCTGAATATATTCTTCAATGCATTAGTCCTATTGCAAAAATAGAAACTATTACGTAAAGATAATCGTCTCACTCAATTTAACTTATTCATTGACCAGAAACGTGGATGGCTTTTTTATCCACGCTTCTTAGGAAACATCCACCGATTTTACCGTGAGATTCGCACTTTAGCGAACTAAAACCCCGATTAGTGTATCTGGCTTAGCTAGGCGGAGACCAGACAGTAACAAAAAATTTCATATCCGAACATCTGTAGATTTTGTTAAAAGTATTTATGTTTGTTAAAAACATAATAAGATGCTACATGATGTATCAGAGAACGAAGCTATGATTCACATTATAACTGATGGGTAATCTCCTAGAGTTATCAGTAACCTGAGCTCAACAGAGTCGATCACGAATCTACGTCTTCATAAGAAATCGCGTTTGCATCTTCGCTTGACGAACCGAAGGATAATGAATTGATAATAATTATAATCTACGATTATAATTATTCTTTTTCTGGATGAACGTTCATATGTTATTGATCAATTCAATCAATGATCGAAACGGTTAATCATTTCGCGTCACAATGAAGTTCGTGAGATATATCGAACAAATGAATAATCCAATTTACACATAAGAATCGACGGCCCCGCATATTGAAGATTGGTGCACCATTGCGACGATAAGTAACAGCTCAAAGCCATACCGTCTATTTTCTGGTAAATGAGAAGCTCTCTCAACCACGACACGAAAATCTTTTCCTGTGGAGAAGGTTTTTTCAAATCTTGTGGCAAATAAACAATAAGTTTACTGATTATAAAATGGAGTTTAATGTGCTCATATTATTTCCTTATATTATCATTTAAATTAAAAACCGAATTCACGATCAAATAAAGTAAGTAAATAGATCAAACAGTCTTTTATTTGAATATCAGGAATTTAATATCGCACGTAAATAAATTTCATCTAGATATGTTACTTAACATTTATAAAAATTAGTTTAACAAGTTTCTTATTATATTATATTATTATTATACATTTATACTTCATTTTTATAAGTTATTCATTTTATTGTGTATAGAAATTCACTTCTCGTTATAAATTTTTGGTAATTTACAATTTTATAGCAGTTATGATTCCAGTTACATCAGTACTTATAGATATAATATTTGTATTACAAAAATAGCTTTCAATACAATATATTCTTAATGATATTAAATATAATAAAAATAAGAAATTCATATTTGGAATAGAAGAAATTAAAAATTTCTTAGTTGACTCACGTGTAGGATATTGCCATTAGCTGGAATATTATTAAGAATATGTGGCCGACGCACTGCAGTCATCAAAGAATGATAATTTGGTGAATGATACTGTGGATCTGCTGATAACTGATGCTGTAATGGATAATGAATTTCTTGTTGATGCTCTGCATAAAGATATCGGTATATGTTTCCACTTGACTTACTGTGTTGAATATAGTAAGGCCGATCTAATAAATTTAACTCGGATCTACATAAAAACTCATATAAATATAAAATTAGTCTGATTTTATTGTAAAGCGTAATGTAATAGTTGTGTACCTATTCTTTTAATTTAAAAGTAAACAATTTTTCTTTTAAACTTATAAAAATGTTTAGTAACTCAAGTATTTTTAAATAAGCATATAATAAAAAATTAATATTTTTATTAATATTTTTATTTTTATTATTTAATTGTAATGACTAAAAATAAGTATTGATTTTTAAAATTTTTTTTTATTGTAAATCATAAATATGAAAAACGTAATAAAATGCATTTGTTACAATGAAAGTTACTTACTTTGGTAAATGATATTCATTTGGCTTCATTGTGAATTCTTTAGCATGAACATTCAATTGCGGATGTACATTGTTCGTTGCTCCATCTACTCTAATACCTTCAAATAAAAATGGAAGGTTTTACATAAATTTACCTAATATATATATCAATATGTATTACCAGGCGGACGATAAATTTGAAGAGATGGTTTTGATTTTAAGGCTGTTATGTGATTATTATGTTTTTGTAAGATATCATTCCTCATCTATAATATATATATATAAATATTTTTTACTTTATTTTTATTATAAAAAAAAAAATTTAATTCTACTACAGCTATAAAGTATTAGTTTATTAAAATAAACAATATGAAAATATCTTTGTAGTTATTATTGATAGCAACTAACATATTATACATTATTTATTTTTATTATTTTTTCAAATAATTATTTTCAAATTTTTTTATAAAATTTATTAAAATGAATAAAATTTTTTTAAATAATATTTACATAATGCCATACTTTTTCAAAAGAATTAATAAAAATATTCATAAATAATTTATGTAAATATTAGCAGTATCTACGTTTGTATCTACGAACAATTATAATGAATGTCACAATATAAATTAAATTATGTTTTTAAAAAAGAGAATAAGAGAATAATTTGTAAAAACTTTAGAATAAGTTTACATAAAGTACGTTTGAGCGTGAAAATTCAATTTTTTTATAAAACTAATTTGTACTAAGAATAATAGAGCAAAATAAAAATATTTATCGATTTTTACGTGCTCCAAAGTTCTAAGTAAATGATATTATTTTTCAGAAAAAAATTTTCGAATTGGTTATGTACAATCTATTAGAAGACAACGCATAATTTCATATTAAGTTATAATCTATTCTAACAATTAAAGACATTATTTTTAAAATCAAATTTTTAAATCCATTCATCTTTAAAATAAACACATTTTAATACATTCACTAAATTTAGTTATTTAATTTAATTCGTAAAAAACGCGCCCCAATTTATGAAAATGTTAATGATAGTGAACTTCTATTTCTATTTGAGACCATCGCCATCACCGGTCTATTATTAAAAAATGAAATAAATCCTAATAAGACGCTAAGCGTATACTGGAGGGAATAATATGATATTATCTTCTTACTTGAGTATTCGAAAAATCTGAAAAGGTCGGGTACAGTTTGCACAAAAATAAAAGCAGTTTATTTTTATTTCTAGTTGCAAAAAGAGGACATCGTAATGACTTCTCGTGTATGGCGGAGATCTTCCTATCCAGATTGATTGATAATGCCCCTGACTGAGCTAGGTAGGCGAGCGCCAAATCCCTCAAATAGATATACCTTGGTATGCTAATAGCACGGCTCCTCAATGAGCTTAAGCCTCAATTGCAACAACGCAGTTGCCTCAGTAGGCTGATAGCCATCAATAGCCAAGTATCTTAAGCCCAAGTGCCACAAATGAATTCCCAGGTGAGCTGATAGAGCCTCAAATACTATACAAATACACCACCTAGGTCAGCTGATAGAGCTCCAAACGCTACACTAATACACTGCCTCTCAAAGGTGACCCTTTTTTATGTATCCTTAAGGATATCTAGAAGACTGCTTCTTCTCTCGACCTCGTCGGGACTTCAAACCTCCTCTTTCCAACCGTAATGCCTATGTAATTGATTCTTAATTTTAAGTTGCCTTATTACTAATACTCTATGTAATAGAATATTAACTCCGCCCCTTCAGTACGGGTGATAAAGGATTTCGTTCCTGAACAGGGCCAATAACTGAACACTCTACTACATCGCTATTTAGAAGATCTATCTCCCTAACGCATATCCAAATAAAAAAGTATTGTCTAATGTTTAATTAAAAACGTATACAGAAAAATAAAAAAAATAGAGAAATTTATTTAAGTATACTTAATAAAAAATATTATTGATATTCAAAAGCTCACTTAAATGTCATTAAATTTTTTATCCCTTCCTATCTCTGTTTTTATTTTACAAATTTCTTAAAAGTATCTTTCAAATTCAATAAATTGTGAAGAATTAACTTAGTTTTTGTATAAAGATGAACGATGTAAACTTGTACGTTGAAGTCATATATAAATACATTTAAATAAAGATTTATTTTAATAAAATTATGGTTGATAAATGCGAATATATACATTTTTATGTCAACGACTATTACACAAAATAAATTGGTATAAAAAAATAAAAATTACATACAAAAATCTTTACTTAGATATTATTGAATAATGTTTATAATTTTTATTCGTAAATAAACCAATTCTCTCATATTTCATAATATATTGAATTAGAATTATTTATCGACATTCAAATAACAGGAAGTAAAGAAAAAACTGTTGTTATAATACAATTTTCAATAAAAATAAAAACATAAAAAAATTCCTTAAACGTTTAAATTTGAACAAAAAATTTATTTAATTAGTAAATAATAAAATATTCTATTTCCCATTATATAAACAATGGAAGATCAAAACAAATTGTATTAATTATTAGAATAATATTAAATATTAATATTATTAACTAAGTGTAAATGAAAGTCATTCGTTTAATTTTAAATATTTTTATGTTTTTCTTGAAAGTTGTATATTAATTACACAAAAAAACTTTAATAAAAATAAATATGTATAAGTCAGTAAATATAAGTCTATGTGTACAAAAAATTAAAATTTATAATATTTGCAATTGAAAAATATAATTACAATAATATTATATTGATTATTATATCGATTAGATTTATAATTATAAAAGTCTTATAATTTACGACGCATACTTTTTTAATAATATGTGTGTTCTATAAATACCCATAGCCATTGATTTCTCTAAAATAAAATTTAAAAAATTTTTGTACTAATGAAATTCACAACATCAAACTTCAACTGATCAAATAAAAATGTTTTAAAATTTTATGCAATAAACAAGTATTTATAACTTGTAATTGAAACTTATTTTGAAATTGATTTTACAAAATATTTTTTTGTACAATTAACCGTCTGAAGAAACAAAGGGTTAAAAATTAAAAGTAAAATAAAAATATTGAAATGTTTTTAAAAAAGAAAAATTTAAATCAACATTAAAGTGGCACTTACAGCGAAAGACTAATTAAAATCATGTTTGTCGTCAGACTTTATATATTCGTGCAACTCAAAGCCCTTTACCAAAGCTCCTTTTCATGTCGATCGTTCTTCTTTTAGAACTAACTCTTCATACAAACACTACAAAGGTATGTAACATCCATTCTTATCTATAACGTGATTTATCTATGTAAAATCAATTTTTCTACAAATTATGAAAAGAATTTTTAAATTCAGTTGCGAAAAAAAATAAAAATGAAAGAATTTCTTTATTCTTTCATCGATAGTAAACGTAAAATTCACCAGATTACTACTACTATTAATAGCCAAGATATAAACCCCAAAGTTTGAAAGCCACACGCTTCTAAATCTTAACTAAAATAATCTCTATGCTTTCTCAATTGCGATAATCCTACTCCAACTAAGCAAAAAAATGTTTTCTATATTGATTTATTTTAACTATCATTTCAGAATTCGAATACCTCTTCAATAGATATTACAGTAAACTCACTTACTAAGCATTTTTTTCTACTTTTGCAAGGCTTTGAATTACATGATAACTTAAATAACTTAAGAATTATTGAAAAAAAGTTTGTAAATATCTAAAAAACTTAGTATATAATTCATATTTATTCTTACCATAAATAATTATTTAAAAATGTTCTCTATAATACACTTAATAAAAAATATATATATACATAAAGCGTGAAAAATGTAGAAGTTGCATAAAACTATTATTACTGCTAAATTTTTAATAAATATATTAAACAAACAAAAATTAAACATAATATATAAATAATTAATCAAAATATATTTATGACTTTCATACACATGTACATTAAAATTTTATATAAAAAAATTTATATAAACAAATATTCCTCTCCAATAAAATAGTTTTCTAATTATTATACATTATGAAATTAATTTAAATAAATTAATAAAAAATTATACCTATTTTAGAAATTGGTTTCTGAAAATAACAAATGATTCTAGATAATTAAAATACACGATTTAAAACAATTACTTAAAGTTTTTTTTATAATAGAAAAATATCTGTTTTAATATTATCTATTTTTATTAATTTTTATCATAAAATAAATTTTCAATTTTATTGCATTTTATATCATTTAATCATTTTAGTTAACTTTAAACTACGGTTTTTAAAAAAGTGTTAACCATTATATGTGACCAATAGAAGTATTTAAAAAATAAGCTCTTATATAGAATGAAGAAAAGTAATATCTCAACATTAGTCAACGATCAATAATATAATTCTAAAAGAACAATATATTATTAAGTAGTATTTTATTCAAACTCAGCCAAAATAAAAAAGTTTTATATGAATTACTGATATAATTCACAAGAATTTAAATTAATTTTTATTATTATTATTACTGATTTTAAATTATAAAATATGAAAATATTTTTTTCTAAATTCTATTCGTATAAATTATTCTTACACGTAAAATAATGTTAATTATTATTGAGATATTATATTAATGAAAATTTCATAATCAATTTTTATATTTAATAAAATCTCATTTAGAAATTTAGAGATTGTATGTATAAAATATATAAAAAAAATTTTGAATATTTAAATAAATACTTTTTATTTAAAAAGATTACTCAGGATATTTATTATGTATTTAGAATAATGAAATTTAAATAATAAACTTAATTACTTATGTATTCATTTATTATTATGACATATATTCAGTAAAAAAAATAAGAAAATAATTTATAAAATAAATTTTTTACAAATAATTTTACAAAGTATCTTGTAAGATAAATTAATTTTATCTTACATATATAATGCCATAAGGTTTGTTTATATATTGAAAAAAATATATGTTTATTAAAGCTTCAGTAAAACCGTAAATAAAAGCTTATGTATATATAATAATTTAAAATTTATAAATAATAAAATAAAAATTATAACTTACGTTCATTTAATAGATATATACCGAAAATTAACTTTTTAATTTTTTAAACAAAAATAAAAATTGTACCATATTATTACAATTAACTATAATTTTTTTACTTTTTTAAGAGTTTCGAAAAATGAAAATCTAAATACACTAAACTTCATAAACTTTACAAATTATGCTGTAATAAATAATATTAAAGCGAAAAAAGTTAAAGTTTCAATCACCATCGTCTCATCTTCGTTTTTGCCATCTATACCATCGTCGTTATTCTTGTCACTGTTGATCAAATACACCAAGAGCTTTCGTTTTTGTATTAAATAATGCAATAAAAAAAAAAGTGGAAACGTAAAAGAATAATTTTAATTTTCCCGTCAACTAATATCCAGTAAATCAACTAATTGCGTATACTCATCGCCGATAGTCGGCAGAACTGCAACCTACATTGCCATACAGACCAAAAATGGGAAACACGTCATTACTAAAGATTAGATCATCATCCCTATATAGAGGTAATGTATCACATTTTAATATATTAATAACCATATATTAACACTCCCATACATCATGATCATTCGCTCATTCAAACAACTGCTCACCTGAATAAATAATTAATACTTTCAGATGATAATTAAGTGAAAAAAATTCAAATGCATTAATATAAATACTCATGACGGTGTTCCTTTTATATTAATAATAAGATAGTCGATAATCATTATAAAAAAATTAAAATTATATTAAAACACTATAAGTAATAATAAAATCTTATTAAATAAATTAATGTTTCTTATAACTTTTCTTCTCTATAAATATATACATATGTTATAACTATATATTATAACGTAGTCAAATAAATACATAAAAAAATTACTTGAACACCAAATTAGCCCAATATAAATAAAACCACAAAATTAGTATTTCCAAACATTATTACAGTCGTAAATACTTTATTATTAAGAATGTTTTATGATTCTACATTGTGTATTTCTTTCAATTTTTCGAATGCTCAAAAAATTCATCTTTGAATATTATTAATTCAAAGAAAATTCTAAATCAATATTACTATTAATAAAATTGTTTTAATCGTCATTAATTTACTCGATATCCAAATGTTTAATATAATTTTTAAAAGTCTATAAAATGCACAAAACCTTTTAACAATTTTAAATCCATGCAAAGTAAGTATTTAATATGAATTATTTAGATAATTTTTAAATCTTATTAGATAAAAATTGTAAGTTTTGTATTTTTTAAATGATTAAAATTCATTAGTTGTACAATAATATATTAGTAGTAAAAGTTTTAAATTATTTTCATTTTTGAAAAAGTAGTTCCTCTTTTATATTGTTAAATTTTTACATTTGATGAATCTTTAAAAAATTTTTTATTTAATAAGGTTACTAAATAACAGTTTTTAATTACTATTAAAAAAAGGTAAAGTCTATTAATATATATCTAATATTTCTTTACAGTATACTTATTAGAACATTTTTATACTAATTTTTTATACTTATTATATACAATTAACTGTTTTTGCAGATTTTTCAATATATGTGTATTGTACTTACTTTAGAGGTATGCTTTCGGAAAAGGCGGAATGGGTTTGTATAAATAAAAATCAGCAGTTTCCCTAACTAAAATATAAACAATTTAGTATCTAACGAATGGCATAAAAACCGTAATAAAGCCGTAATATATAATATCTTCCTTAATCTAATATATGCAATTAACGGGGTCGATTACAGATAGGATCCTTCGGCGCTAATTGAGAGTTCTCTTACCTTAAATATAGTTTTTTGATGCAGGCAATGAGTTATGGTCTGACTCTTTAAACCTATGGTGTAGATCACCTTAAGTGGGCTGATTGGCCACAGTCCATACTGAACTAGGTAGGACAACCCCAGGTAGCTTAAATTAATTAAACGTCTATATGGTGGTGTACGACTATTCGTTGAACAGAATACTGTTAAAACCCCCAATTGCCACATATATACACTTCCTAGCTGAGCTGATATAACCCCAAATACTACACGAATGCACTTCTAGGTTCATTCTAACTACCTCCAATTCACTCCATCAATTTCATTCCAACTACCACAAATGATTGTACTATTTTTCCCTTATTAGGCTCGTCAACGATTGCTTTTTGGTTCTCGAGAATATCCACAAAACTGACTGTCCTCTCGACCCCGCCGTGACTTCTAGCCTTTTCCGACCGATATGTATTTGTTTTAGTTACACTCTTTCTTTATCACTATCTAATTGATCCTTAAATTTCGACCGTATGACGAATACTCCATGCAATTTTATTGATCAATCGCAGTATTTTATTGTAGATTTATATTTAATTTATCGCAGTATTTATAGATTTAAGAAAAACAGATCCAATTTTTTTTTAAATTGTCAATGTTGATATATGTTATTTTCTTTTATTAATTGAGCCTAATAAACGTTAAAAGAATTCTTGATGCGTGACTACCATCAATCAACTTGATCGTACATTATCTTTGAAACGTAAAATATCTCACTATCAATACGTCTCGCGAATCTCATATGACCAATCACATGGTAATATTTAGAAACCTGCCAAGTACAAGTGATTGGCGAGATATTCATTAGATAATTTAGATTAGATAATTACTGAGTATTCTAAACATCATTTGGTGCTATATAGTAATCAGTTGTATTTTATTTAGCCTTCAGTTGCCGAAACCTTAAATCACCAAATATACCTTTAATATACTACGTAATTATTTATTTATATTTTCATATAATAAAATAGAATTTATTTCATTTGTAATTATTTCATAGTTTATTAATTCAATAGTTGTTTAAATATTATTAATGATTCTTAGCTTTCAATTCTATAATACTTACACTCTATTTTGATTATATATGAAGAATATACACATAATTTCATACGTAGAATATCAAATAATAAAATAACTCATATAAAAATAAGAAGAAAAAAAAGGATTTAGAATTGTTTTTTTAACTTATTTAATTGTGTTAATATATTTTTTAATTATATATTATATGTAACAATTTTTATGAAATATATAGTTTATTTTATACAATGAATAATTAATTATATAAAGAAGGAAACTAAAAAATTATAAATAGTATTTTTTTAAAAAAAACTAAGTAATTTTATTAAATAAGAAAATTAACATATAAGAAAGTATTATTTAAAGATGATTGTATAAATTTACATTAGAATTTACATTTATTATAAGTTTTTTTAATTTTCTAATATTAATTATTATATATTATTATATATATAAATTAATTTTATATTATTAAATACAAATAAAAGCCTAATATTTACTTTATATTATATAATAAAAATTAATAAAAAAATTAATTTTGATGTAAATTATTCATTAGTAGTATGCTAGAATCAAAAGACATAAAAAGGATTTATCAACATTAGTTTTATCGGTTTAATAATAAACGTATTTTATTATCCAAATTATTAGAAGGTATTATAAATTTATTATACCTTTGGAATAAGAAATTCGTGATTGATTTAAAAAAATTGTGATATAGTATTTGAGTATATCAAATATTGTTTTTATTTTTCTATTATCTGAATACATAGCTTTTATTACGTTTACCAATAAAAAAGTAAACTCAGTTTAAATATTAAATTTAATATACTATCATAATCATTTAATATTTTTGATAATGAATTTCTGCATTATTAAAACAATGTAAGCATCATACTTATCTGTTTCATATTATAGTAATTGTTACGCAACGTGAGGGTCGCGTGGATCGTGTAGAATGAGGGAGGAGAAATAAATGGGAAATCATCCAATGATATCTTTATTTAAATGTTTTCCTTATTTGTTTATTATTTTCCGCCAATGGCGCACAGTTTCTTCCACAACAATAACACACTGCGCAGACACGTAGTTTTACAATTCAACTTTAATTAGTCTTAACCTAACATAGGCGAACCGGAGTAACTTTGAGGTCGCACACCGTCGCAGTATAGGTCGGCGGACTTACGTACGCAATTTCATGGCGAGAATCGCGTCCTGGGAGCCGTCACGCATCTATACTATCGCGTTTTCGTCAGGCAAGCGCGCGCGTATGTATTTTCAATTTTGAATTTACGCGCGCTTGGCGGGCACGTACTGCGCACGCGCGTACTCGCCTAGGCGGCGCAACGGGCGCGTCGTCTGTCAGCTGACGCGTCGGCGCTGCTCCTCAGCCTGCGCGCACGCCTTAGTACCCCAACAGCACTCGCGGCGTGCGCGTCGTCGCTCTCGTTGATGCTTTCGCCGACGAAGGTGCTGCGGTGAGGCAGTGCTGACGTCACTGCTGACGTCAGAGGCTTCTGAGGCGGTAGAGGGGGTACCTCCGGCCAGCGGCGTAATGCGGGGAACCAATTTCCCGGCTGCCTCACCGTCTATGCGACGCCGCGCCTATGCGTAGCTGACGTTGCTGATGACGTCGTTGTCGCCCACAATGGCGGACGACGCGTCCTCCCCGATAGCGTCGCCTAAGTGACGCCTTCTCCCCTCTCACCTGCTCATGTCGCGGTGTTGCCTCGCGGCTTTTGCTGGAACTCGCGGAGGCTCCTTCGCTCCCCTTTTAGATATATTTTTGGCAACGCCGGCCTGGGTGAGAGTCGCGTCTCCAGTGGCTCGTTCTCGCCTCACTCTCGCGGATGCGGGCACGGCTCGCGGACGCACGTTGGAGGAGCGCTGTTCCTCCCTTTCCCTTACAAAGTCTCACGCAACCACTCGCGGTTCGTCGACTATATTTTTTTATGCTTGCGAAGGGATATTACTGTATCGGCGCAAAATGCTCGCAAAGAATTTCCCGTGGTGGCTGGGAAAGTACTTACTCTCCCTCAAGTGCTCGGCGTCAACCTCTCGCGTTGCTCGGTACCTCCCCCCCGCTTTTCGCCAATCCTCTTCTCGATTTTCCCTGCAGCGTGGGCGGCTTTCCCTCTCTTCCGACCCCATTCGCTTCCTGCTCTAACCGGCTCCCCTCCCCCCGGTTCTAGGTGCGTCTCGCCTTCGCTGGTCTCGGGCCCTTCGTGGCTCTCTCCGTCTGCCCATTCCTCGTTCCTGGAGATTCGCGGGTCCCCCCGGGACCTCTGCCCTTCACCTCCTTCCGGGAGTCTCGCGGGTCCCCCTGGGACCCCTCCCCTTCACCTCCTCTTGGCGCGAGACCAGCTCTGCTCCCGCCCCCAACACCGTTGGGTACCGCCTCCCCACTACGTTCGGTAACATCCTCCCCCCTTACAAACGGAACGTTTGTAAATCCTATTCCTCCGCTATCGTTGTCAATTTATGCACGGGTCGAACGTGCTCCCCTCCTCGTCGTCTTTACGCGCGTCACCCTTATTCTGCCGTCCCCTGCCTCGAAGACCGCCTCAATCCCTCCCGTCATCCGTGATTCGGAGGAACATATCCGATATGTCTCCCTTACACGCGACGGCGTACCGGTGGAAACGCAGGATGACTCCCGGCGTAGACTCCAGCAAGTCGGGACCCGCGTCTAGTTGGTCGTTCAGGCTCGCTCCCCCCAGCTTGTCGGCCGCGTCGAAGACAAGCCGAATACGTTCGGGCTTGTTCGGGTTCAGCACTCCGAAATGTGGCAGGTACCACACCCTCCCTTGTGTTGTTCCGCCGTGTTCCCTCGACGCGTACCCCTCGTCGATCAGCCTCTGTATCTCGCGGTAATACAGTTCCCCATAGGTATGATCCCTGCAACATTCAAACCCAAGGACCACCCCTCCAGCCCGGCCTCGCGTGCGACCTGCCGGTCCCCCAACGTAATCGTGGACCCTTCGTCCAGGAAGGCGGACGTCGACACCCTACCGCGCTCTCCTACTACATCCACCGGAATTATCTTCAGGAAAGGGTCCCCGCTCACTGCTCACGTCCGCGCAGGCCTGTTCTCTCTCCTGTTTTTCCTCCGGTCTTCACGTCTGTTGGGATTTCGATTCTCCTTATCTGTCGCGCTCGTGTATTTACCGTGTAGTAACCGGTGGTGGTTCCCCTTGCATTCCTTGCACTTTTCCTCCCCGCACTCGTCTCTGCCGTGTCCGGACCTCAGACAGCGGAAACACAGGTCCTTACGCCGCACCCGACTCCAATGCTCCCTCAACGCCGCGCGTAGGAATTCTCCACATGATAACACCGACTTGCACATCCCCCCGCAATACTCGCAATCCCCTCTTCCCCGCGCCCGCCTTACGGGAGTCCGTCGCCAACGTCCTTTTATTACATATACCGTGCGTCGTGCCGTTCTTTCCCCCCTTCCCGGCGATCGTCGTCTCCTATCCACCGTCGTCTCCGCTTCGCCCTTGAATTCCGGTCCCCACGTCACCGCAGATTCCCACAGGTAGTCGCTTAGCCTTTCCACGTCTTTCGGGTCCCTACCCTGTGTGTCCTGCCATGACCTGTAACCCCCTATCTCGAGCTCCGGGATTTTCCGCAATATATCCAGGTATAAATTTCCCACCCTGTTTCCAATTTTCATCTGCCATTTTCATTGCCACGATCCCGTACTTCAATTTCCCCGCGAATTGCTTCTTCGTTATCTTCCCGGACCCCATCGACGGCATACCCCTCAGTTTCGCGAGTACGTTCTCCACCATCGTAGTTTCTCTCCCGTACTGGCTGTCCAGCATTTGGATGACTGCCTCGGCTGAGGCCGCCACCGAGATTAACTCCGTCGCCTCTATCTGAGCCTTCCTCCTCAGCGCCGCCTGAAGCCTACTTAAATTTTCATCCCTGATGAACGATCCCGCCCTCGTGGATGTCCTAAACGTTTCTTTAAAACTCGCCCACTCCGCAGAATTCCCGTCAAATTTCGGCAACCTATGCTCGAACCCCCTTCGCAAGCTTAAATCCGCTACGGTTACCTCGTTATTCCGGTTCCCGCCGCTGTGTACGCCTTCCGCTACCTCCCGCCCGCTGCTGTTGACCTCGTGCTGTTGCCGTGGCTCCCTGGTATTGAGAGACACCTCTCGTTCCTTGGCTATCGGTGTCGGTTGGCGTCTTGTGACGTTCAGCCGTTGTCGTTGCTCCGATCGGGCTAGGCTGGCCTGTATGACCTCCAGTAGTTGTTTCAATGTGTCGTTGAACTCACCTACAGGCAGTTGTTGCGCGGGGTCCGGCTGGCTTCGCTCCGTCGGCCTCGCGGTACTGTGTGCCCAGTGTCTGCCCTTGCTTCTCCTAGGCAGCCTCGGGGATGAATTATCCGAATCCCCGCTTGATTGCTCGAGACGTCCCCTCGAGCGGTCCGACGGTATTAGCGACACCTCCGAACCTTCATCACCGCTCCCAGCCCCCCGTCTCCGGACCTTTCTGCCTCTCCTCCTGATCGTTCTCCTTGGCGGCATTCTCTCGTGGCTCCTGTCTGTACCAGAGGTAGTAGAAACCCCTGATTGCGACCAGCGCTCCGATGATGGTTTTCTGTTCTGCCTCGGGCTCATCGACGACTCTCGTTGCTGAAGCACATCGGCACGCGTAGGAGATTTCTCCATTCTCTGATTTTTCAAGTCGTTCCTCCTTTTTTTTTTTTTTTTTTTTTACTCACTCACTCACTGTCCACTGCGATTCACGCGCGATCCGGTAATGTTCCCGGGTTTCGGCACCAATTTGTTACGCAACGTGAGGGTCGCGTGGATCGTGTAGAATGAGGGAGGAGAAATAAATGGGAAATCATCCAATGATATCTTTATTTAAATGTTTTCCTTATTTGTTTATTATTTTCCGCCAATGGCGCACAGTTTCTTCCACAACAATAACACACTGCGCAGACACGTAGTTTTACAATTCAACTTTAATTAGTCTTAACCTAACATAGGCGAACCGGAGTAACTTTGAGGTCGCACACCGTCGCAGTATAGGTCGGCGGACTTACGTACGCAATTTCATGGCGAGAATCGCGTCCTGGGAGCCGTCACGCATCTATACTATCGCGTTTTCGTCAGGCAAGCGCGCGCGTATGTATTTTCAATTTTGAATTTACGCGCGCTTGGCGGGCACGTACTGCGCACGCGCGTACTCGCCTAGGCGGCGCAACGGGCGCGTCGTCTGTCAGCTGACGCGTCGGCGCTGCTCCTCAGCCTGCGCGCACGCCTTAGTACCCCAACAGCACTCGCGGCGTGCGCGTCGTCGCTCTCGTTGATGCTTTCGCCGACGAAGGTGCTGCGGTGAGGCAGTGCTGACGTCACTGCTGACGTCAGAGGCTTCTGAGGCGGTAGAGGGGGTACCTCCGGCCAGCGGCGTAATGCGGGGAACCAATTTCCCGGCTGCCTCACCGTCTATGCGACGCCGCGCCTATGCGTAGCTGACGTTGCTGATGACGTCGTTGTCGCCCACAATGGCGGACGACGCGTCCTCCCCGATAGCGTCGCCTAAGTGACGCCTTCTCCCCTCTCACCTGCTCATGTCGCGGTGTTGCCTCGCGGCTTTTGCTGGAACTCGCGGAGGCTCCTTCGCTCCCCTTTTAGATATATTTTTGGCAACGCCGGCCTGGGTGAGAGTCGCGTCTCCAGTGGCTCGTTCTCGCCTCACTCTCGCGGATGCGGGCACGGCTCGCGGACGCACGTTGGAGGAGCGCTGTTCCTCCCTTTCCCTTACAAAGTCTCACGCAACCACTCGCGGTTCGTCGACTATATTTTTTTATGCTTGCGAAGGGATATTACTGTATCGGCGCAAAATGCTCGCAAAGAATTTCCCGTGGTGGCTGGGAAAGTACTTACTCTCCCTCAAGTGCTCGGCGTCAACCTCTCGCGTTGCTCGGTACCTCCCCCCCGCTTTTCGCCAATCCTCTTCTCGATTTTCCCTGCAGCGTGGGCGGCTTTCCCTCTCTTCCGACCCCATTCGCTTCCTGCTCTAACCGGCTCCCCTCCCCCCGGTTCTAGGTGCGTCTCGCCTTCGCTGGTCTCGGGCCCTTCGTGGCTCTCTCCGTCTGCCCATTCCTCGTTCCTGGAGATTCGCGGGTCCCCCCGGGACCTCTGCCCTTCACCTCCTTCCGGGAGTCTCGCGGGTCCCCCTGGGACCCCTCCCCTTCACCTCCTCTTGGCGCGAGACCAGCTCTGCTCCCGCCCCCAACACCGTTGGGTACCGCCTCCCCACTACGTTCGGTAACAGTAATTGAGATTGAAATATAAATTAATATAACTTTTATAAATTAAACAATATCATTAAAATTATTTATGTTAATTTGAAAAATAAAATTAATAACAATTAATATATTTCAAATATAATTGAAAAATAAAATTTTTCCTATTATTTTTTATTATTCCGTATTTATAAAATTTGTTAGTTGAATTGAATTTATTCCAAAAATTTAGTTTTTTTATGCTCACTGTAATGAAAAATAAAAAAATTAATAATTATGTAAACTTATTTTTAAAATATTTTAAAAAAATCAAACTAAAATTGAAAAACATTGTTAGTATAAAGATGTAATATATGAAGTAAAAGGGTTTAGATTTTAATTATTTATTTATTTATTTTTATTATTTTTATGCCTTACAAATTTTAATTCTTGTATATTACTATCTTGTCTTAATTATTAGAGAAGATACAGAAAACAAATAATACAAGCGTTTAACATCAATCAAATTTTGTTTTCTATTTTTAATCTAAAATAAATATTCGCATTAAATATATAATAAAATTTCTAAAAATAGATTTTTATATTTAAATAATTATCTGTCTATCCTTTTATATCGTAATTAAGTGGTTTCGTCTTTCTTATAAAAATTAAAATAAAGATATAACATGTTTTATAGAAAATATTTTAAAAAATTAATATATTTTTAATGTACATTTATTTAAAATTAAATTGATTTAATTTAATTTAATTAAAATAAATTTAATTTTAATTAAATTTATTTAAAAATAAATCGTTTTAAAAATGATTATAAAATACCATAGGCATATAAAAAATTATTTTACATCTACTTTTCTTTTTTTTATTTTTTAGTGTTATTTAATGAGGTTATGGATAAGAATTACAAATAACATATTGCTTGTCATTTTATAAACTATGAAATCGAAATTTTAGTACTTAAAGCAATATTATTAAACAATTCGAAAAATAGAATGTATGCAACTAAAACTCCTAAATATCGCATTGAGGAATCTGATTTAAAATGTAAAAATGGCTGTAATTATTATGGTAATGCCACTTGGCAAGGGTATTGCAGTGTGTGTCACAGGTTACAACAACAGCAAGCTGTACAAGAAGAACAAGCACAAACTTTATCTCTAACCCATGAAATGTATGTCATATATACGTTTTTAATTTTGTTTGAAATTATTACTTGTTAATAATTTTTTATATTTTTTCTATATTTGCTTTTTTTTAATTATACTATAATTGAATATATATTTAAAAAATAGTGACCCTTAAATCTAAACAATAAAATGAATTTTCTTTTAATTTTTATTTCTAACATTGTTGAATTAATTGTTGATATTCAATTAAAATAATTCATTAATTATTTTAGTGGTAATGTAAGTCATATTGAAAATCAGCATCAACGTCTAGATAAAAGTAAATCAAAATTAATAGCATTTTCTAGACTTCGAAAATTACCAAACAAAGATCAAGAATCAAAATTATTATTAAAAGAAGTAAATAGCTGCATTACATTTGATATTCCGACTATAGAAAAAAATTATAAGGATTTATTTTGTATTATTGATAATACTATAATTTGTAAAGATGTAATTAAAAATATGACTTATTTTTTAAATGAAATTATCGAACATAATGATAAAAAAAAAATAGAAAAACTATCTGATATGACTCAAACATTTTATCAGAATTTTTCAAAATTATTGGATCAAAATTCTATTTATACAGGTAATTTTATTGAATTTCAAACTATGATATTGAAATATATTTACTATCAAATTTTACACAGATATATCAACAGATATTAAAGAAAAACTTCTTGATTATATTGAAAAGTGTTCAATGACTTTACTTTATAGAATTTTATTCTGTCCTCCTTATACCAATGATGAAGAAAAAGATTTAGATATCCAAAAACGAATACGACAATTAAATTGGGTTAGTGGTAAAAATTTGGAGTGTAAGATACATGAAACTAGTGTTGAAGTTCGAGAATTGGTTTATACATCAATGATGGGTATGTAAATTTTCAGTTAAAATTAAATTTATTTATATTATTTTTATTAATTTATTTTATAGATTTGTTAAATATGGATGCTGCTAAAGCCCCTCAAGATAAACTAGCATGCATTATCCACTGCTGTAGTAATATATTTTTACTGTTACAACAATCTGTGGGTGGTCCAGCTTCTGCTGATGAATTTTTACCAGCTTTAATTTTCATAGTACTTAAAGCAAACCCAGCAAGACTTAAAAGTAATATTAATTTTATAACAAGATTTTGCAATGCAAATCGACTTATGACAGGAGAAGGTGGTTATTATTTTACAAACTTGGTAAGCCTTAACATTCAATGTAAAAATTACATGTGATATTTTTTTTCACTTTTATATTATTTAATTGCAGTGTTGCGCAGTATCATTTATTGAATGTTTAACTGCAGAATCTCTAAATATGAGTAAAAAAGATTTTAATGCATTTATGTCTGGAGAACGAGTCCCTGCTAATACATGGGAATCAGCTCTTATGATTTGTGAAGTAAGTTCAAATAATCAATATACCAAACCCAAAATAAAAAAATTTGTTTTAATATATTATACATATTTTAAGAACTTGCATTTAATATGTGAAAATATAAAAATGTTACAAGAATTAAAAATAGAAAATAAGCAAATCCTTCAAGAAACTTATGAGTTGAAAGAAGATATAATTAAATTTCATCACACAATAATTGATAAGATAAATAGTATCACTGAAAAATCTCCATTAATGATTGCAGAAAATCAAAAACTTTTTAGAAATTTTGATTTAAATGAAGGAGAATGCTCAAAATTACCTTCTTCAATGCAACTGAAAGTAAATAAACTAATCTATTTAAATATATATTAAAATTTATTTGAATGAGTATAATAAATTATATTTTCTAGATTGTTAACGAATGTTCTATAAGACAAGATAATTATAATTCCTTGACAAAAAATGATTTTAGTACTATTTGCAAAAAACCTTTTTTAACTCCTTCACCAACATACGATCTTACATTGTTTGGAAATAATTATGAATTAGAATCTGACAAAAAAGTTGATAATAATATCCTTATAAATTTAGATCCTTACACTTATGATAAAAGTAATGAATATCAAATAATTGAAAGAAAAACGTCAAGTAGTTTATTAGATGATTTGCAAAACTGCAGTGAAAATTTACCTTCTCCTCTTAAACCTATAGCTACAACACAAGAAAGTTATCATGGTTTTTCTATACAAGGTTCTACTATTCCTACTATTCCCTGCAACACTGGAGATTCATTATTTAATTCTGATTCAGAAGAAATTTCTAAGAATTACTCTAATTTTTATCAAAATAATCAATAATTTATAATTAGTGAAAGTGAATCCAATTTATTGTATCATAAATAATGACTAGATATTTGGAATTATAAATATAGTTAATAATCTTTAAACATGTATTTATTAAAAATATTTTATTTATCAATATATGTATAAAATATGTAAATAAGTATATTTAATTTTAAATTATAAAATAGGTATAATAAATATAATTCCTATAATTGCGATAAAATAAATTTATTTATTTAAATGTAATTCTTATAAATATAAATTGATTTTTTATAATTAATTTTCAATTTTATTAGTATATTTTTATTAATACACATAAAAAATCAACCAAAAATAATTTTAGTTTTATAAGTGGTAGTGAAATCGTTTGTTCAATTTTCGGTATGTAATTATTAGCTAAATGATAATAAAACTAATTATTTAACAATATCTATAATTGTAAAGTTCAAATTATTCTATATTATAGTATTTTTGTAAAGTAAAAATCTATAATTACTACTATTAGTGCACAAATTATATCTAACGTGACTAAATATAACATATATATTTGTTAAATTGCCATATTGATTTTAGATAATATTTCTAAAGTTATAATAATAAATACTTATAATACCCTGTTTTAAAAATTAACTATTTGCTTTTACAATAAATTTATAATATTGGTAGAGTAAATGCATTTAATTATTTAATGGATACTTTATATTTATATATCACTTTTTTATTTGTAATTAATAATAGCATTTTAAATGTAAATTATTCACATTTAATGATATAAATTAATTTACAATTAATAAACTATATGAAACATTTACAAAATTTTTTATATATATAAGTCTAAATGATTAATTTTATAAAATATATTTATATTTACAAATTAAAACATATAAATACTTATATTGGAAGATTACTAATTTTTTTTATATTAATTTATATCATATTCTAAAATTAATTTATTACAGTTTAGATACATTAAAATATGTTTGATTGAGATTATTCATTAATTATATAATAGGCCAAGTTTATAAAATATAATTTATCACATTTACTTATGTAAATAATATAAAAATAAGTATTGGGATTATTTATAAAAAATGATATAATTGATATAAATTTTTTGGGTTGACAAAAAAATTTTTCTAAATTTTTAAAACAAAAAAATATATTTTACAAATTAAGTATATATTAAAAAATATATAGTTCATAAAATTTTCAAAATTGAAAACGTCTGGTTAATATTATTATAAAGATAATATTAAAATAATATTACAGCTGTACGGAAATAATTATAAAGCATTAATTATGAGAAGCTTTTTTTCCATTCATATAATCTATCCATCGCTCAGATGTTATTAAAAAAATAGGATCAGTATCAATAGTATTAAGCAAGAGAAGTTGATTAATATGAGTGGAGTGATAATCCCAACGAGCTAAATTTGGAGCTATTCTTAATGTAAAATGCCGAAGATCATATGTGGTTCCTGATCCAGTATCAAATAGTGTTAACATATTTTTTAAAGAATTCATACCTTGTTCAAATAATTTTTTAGCTTCTTCAGCATCTTTACCTGATGCTATGCTTTTTAAGTCATAAAGGCCAATAAGTGAATATATGAAACCATTAAGAATAAATGATGCAGGTTTTGTAGGATACTCTTCATACCAAACATATTTATCTAAGAAATATGTTGCTATACCACCATTATTTGAAAGTATTCTAAATGGTTGCAAACCTCTAACTGCTGCTTGTAAATATTTTTCATCACCTGAGTGATAATAAGCACGAGATAATACAGAAATTGCATGTCCTTGGCCCATGCTAGAGTACCTAAAAAAAATTAAGGTTATAACTATCCAATTTATAATTTTTTGTTTTTAAGTATAATATTTTTAGAACTAACAAATAAACAAATGTTAAAGAAAAATACTAATTCCAATTTATACATATGCTTTACATTCACATTCAAAAGTTTAGCTACAAAATCCTTTAATACTGTACATTAAAATATGAAAAAAAATTATTTATAAAATGGAGAAAATATAAAACTAAATATCTTAATTTGAAGCTACATTTCAAAATTATATGTACTAGATCTATAAAGATTAAGTTTAATACATAAAAATCTTACCATCCTGGCTCAAGTGTAGCCATTCCATTAGCTACTTTTCTTTTAACAGGGTTAGACCACCCACCAGAGCTAATGTTTTGATTAGCAACAAACCAACGAGCAGCATCGTAAAATTGCTCCATATGTTCACTTGTTGCTAATGTAACATTATCAATCATTCCTAAACCATTTAATACAATTCTAACAACTTTTAATTTAGATTTTGTTAATTTTTTTTTGGTTTTATCAATAAGATTAAGGCCTTTTTGTAAGTCAATCATTAAGTCTCTAGTTAAGCGTCTCCAATGATTAAAAACTTGTCCTATCCCATAATATATATGATTATTGTGTGCATGTAATACTAAATTATTGGTAACATAATGCAAATAATATATATCTTTCTTTTCTCTTATTTGTAATTCAACAGTTATACTACCATTGTCATGAATACAAAGATCAAGTTTTAACATTAGTTTTAATATATGATCTAGTTTTATAGAAATTCCAGAAGAACTACTTTTTGGAGTTGCATATTTCATTACATAACTATTTACTTGCTTGTCATAAATACGTTTTAATATAGAACCTTGCTGAACATTCCAATTTTGTTTTACTTTATCTGCATCTTCAATAACTGTTTTCCTTGACTCTGGTTCAGTTAAATTTTTACTGTAATGAGATAAACCGTATTGAGCAATTTGTGTTGGATAATAATATCCTTGACTTTCCCACTGTGTAGATATTGGTATACCATCGATACCACTTATACATTTTACTCTTTCTCTTATTTCAACATTATAATTTTCAAAAGTCATAAATACTCCTCTAGAATCATATTTAACTTTTCTATCGATTATTTTAGAATAACTGTGATACCAGTCAAATCGTTCTAATCCATCATTAATGACTATTTTACCATAAATCTAAATAAATATAATTTCAAATTTTGAAAAAATGTTCTTAAAACAATAAAATTAGAAATGTTTACATTAAACATGACTTTAATATTTACCTCAAAATATTTATGTATAAAAGAAAATGGGATATACACTTCATCTCCTTCTTTACGACAACTAATAGTTTTCCTCCCATTAATTAAACAATCGATTTCTTGATAACCTAACTCATTCAAATATTCCTAAAAACAATACATACTATACTAAATTTCCAATTAACTATTATAGTATTAAAAAATTATATTTTGATAAATAAATAAAATATACATAATGTATAGTAAGATTAAATCTTACTTTATGATCAAATTGAGATTTCCAATTTGAATTTGTAAAAAAAATTGAACTACTGCAATTATTCAACGAAGTAAATATAGAACTTAGAATTCCAACAATTAATAACATTACAAATGTTTTCAAGTTAATTCTCATCATCATATAGAACCTATTTATAAAATTGAAGTTTTATTTATTTTATTTACAAAAATAACGAAAATAATTATTACAATAATAATATTATAGTTATTTCTTTATAAAAGTAAGTTAATAAAATACGTTTTGCTTACATGATGTATTCTATTTTAAATACCAAATCGTCTTAATAGTATCGTTTTACATTTCATATACAAGTAATTACGATTAAATCAAAATATTTCAGTTAAAGAGAACTACTAAAAAGCTCAATCTTTAATTTCTTAATAAATTTAATTTCAAAAAAATAAATTTAATCAATATTATTAGTATATCAATAACAGTTAATGTAATATAGATGAATATAAAATGAATGATATAAAAAATAATATATCAATGCTATAAATTTTTAAGTATAAGCTATGAAACAAATGGCAATTTTAAGTTAATTGAAAATAAAAATATTGATACATTTTGTTTAATTTATAATTAATTAATACCCTTCTTATATAATTTGGTACCATAGTACAAATAATAATAATAATAAAACATAGTGCTCTAATAAAAATTAAAAAAAAAAATTAATTTTTTCTCTATTTTTCTAAATAAAATATTATTTACTAAAATAAAAGTATAATAATAAAGCCTTATATATAATTTATTTATTGAAGTCGATGTGTGAACATATCGAAACTTCTATTCAACGTGGTACTTTAGTACAACTATTTAAAATATACTGTATAAAATATACTATATAATATATACTACTTCAAATATAATAGTAATAAAGACACCCTTACCTTAATTCAATAATATTGTTTATTTGAAATTTTTATAGAGAATTAAAGAACTATTGACAAGTTTATTTGGAATGATTGTTTTTTATTTTGTGTGATTCGTGTAAAAATGTTTTGAAGAGTGATGTAAAAACAGAGAAAAGTTACCATAGGAATTCAACAAAGAGAAATTTGGAGAGCTTTGGTGATGTCCTTTAAATAGCATAAAAGTATAGTTAAAAAATCGTGAAAGTATTGATTAAAAAGAAAATGTAGAAGGTTAGCAAATGATTTAAAATTAAAGAAAAAAGAAAAATTAAATTGCAGGAGGAAAAGACCCTAGTCTGTAAGAACGCATTGGAATATGTACACTGATGTGTATGGGAATTGCCTCGTGAGGATCCCCACGGGGTAATAGCTCACAAATTAAAATACGTGTATAATATATTATAATACGTCAATGAAAAACAATAAAAAATGATATATTTACAGAGTAAATGCCAATGAATTAATACCTCACTGAGGCGAATAAAATACATCCCTTTTCATAATTATATTAATCGTGAAAATCTGCAAATAAGCAAAATTAAATGTAAATAAAATATCTACACGATATATTGCTCCTCAAATTATAAATTATTTAAATCACGTTCTTTTTAATTTTCTTGTTTAAAAAACGAGGACAACTATTAAACATATTCGACTCTCAGTATTTGATTGTTAAATAAATAAATAAATATTAAAATTAGACATTAGACATTAAAAATAAAATTAAAGCCCTCTACTCATGTTAATGTTTACTATCTTGAGTAAGGCTGAAACAATTTTACTAATGAAAATTAACAGTACGTGATTTTCTGTGAATAATGAGCATATTCAGAATTTAGGCAAGGTGGAGAAAAAGGTAGCTTTTCTTCAATCAGACATTTTATGAATTAAAAATGTGCACAATGCAACGTAAATTATGACCCTGTTCATGTAAATTTATTCTACATTCATGCATATATGTATGTGTGGAAGACTGTACATCGGGTACAAAATTACATTTAGGACAATGATACTGTTACAACTGCGCTCTGGATCACGAGGATAACGAAAGAGCGAACTCCAATTGTCAAGGCATCTATGATTATTATTGTAAATATTGTTAATTACGTGCACTTAGCGCATGAGTTTACAAGTTTTTTTTCAATTCCCTGAATGAAATTTTAAACGAGAATAATAATAAAATTTGTAAAGTATTATTGCTTATTTCAACCTGACTTCGTTACCCTCTTTAATATAATTTAATACATGAAAGGTAATATAAGAATAGGGGATTTTATAAAATTTCAGATTTGTACCATATAAGAACACAGGAAAGAAAAATACATGAATACATCAATATTTTTACAACGTAACATATCCACATACCGTTGATTACTAATAATTAATAAAATAAGAAATTTAACAATTACACATACATCTATATATAGAATAGAGAATCTTTTTAAAAAGTAAGATTTTCCTAACACAGATTTTATAAATACCGTTCATAATTTCAAGGTGAATAATGATTTGCTCATCATTTTACAAGGTTAATCCTAAGAAACTAATGAAGAAGCTGAAAATCTTTCTTGAAAAGTATCATCGCTCCTATGATTATTTTTTTTTATTGCTCATGTGTTTTTATTTTTGTCTAGAATTTAATTCGCTCAAATATTTTTATAACGTAACATTATTAACAATTGATTGTAAAATCTATATTAAAAAAAAATGTATATTCCAGACGAATGTACATCAACATAATTTTTTTTAGGTACTAACAATTTACTAATGTATAATAACTATTGTGCAATGTTTTTTTAAATTACTATTATTATAATTATTATCAAGATAAAGTAAATGTAACGCAAAACAATTTAGAAAACTATGTGTAATGAATGCACAATCTCATTTTGAAATAAAACTATATTTAATCATTTATGTATGATCAAAATTAATTGTTATTTAGTGATTTTAAGAAATTTAAGATATTCGTAATATATTTTCAGCATCACATCGATTTCAAACAATAAATTTTATTAATAGACAAAATACATCTTTAATGTTTGTTCTTTATAACTCTTTGTAAAAAAAAAATGTAGAGCTAAAATATTAAAAATAACTTTCATTTAAAAGACTGGCAGATTAAATAATTCAGAATGTTGAGGAAGTGGGTACGAGGAAATTATTAGAAGAGGGCAATATATTATTCATAGTGAACTGAAGAAAGATTGTAATATTTATATATTTATATAAATGAAAGATGCAAATCTATTTTGTAGTAAGCAAAAAAATGGTTATACATATAAAAAAATGATTTACGATTTTGTCTCGCGGAGACGCTTGTTTGGTAAGAGTCTGATTTAATATAGGTATCAAATCTTAAAAGTTAATCTTTAAATATTTAAATAAATTAAATATTGTTTTTTTAACAAATTAACTCTTTTCTTACTGTAGGTAGAATTGAAGGTGTTTAGGCCTACAGTTTATTCGTTAAAAAATTAATACCTAATTATATTCATATCAATAAATTTACACCTAAACTATCAATTTTTTAATTTTTTCAAATACTAAAAAAAGATTTAACTTAACATCTGTTTACTAATAATAAATGTAAATGAAATTTTTTGTACTAATAATAATTTATAAAGTAAAGTAACAATTTTAATTTATATAAATTATGGTGGATACATTTTTTTACGTATTTTAAATCATCAATAATCTCGACCAAATTGTTTCTAATTTCATATAATTTAAATAGTATTATTATTAAATATTTCGAATGTTTTTTATTGCCAGTATCATTAAAAATTTAGGAATTAAATAAAGTAGCATTAAAATATGATTTCGAAACTTATACTAGGTAAACTATTAAATAATTAATAGTATACATTATTAAATACAGATATTGTATATAGAGGTTTTATGTGGTAAAAATTTAATATGTTATAATTTTGGTTGACTATATATTGATATTTTGAGATGAGTACTTGATATGAATTGAAAATAGAATCATCACCTTTTGGCTGAAAACAAATTATCTTATTTATTAAATTAAATTCTATATATAAACTAATATAAATTAATTTCATAGTAAAGAAAATTTAATACATAACGAAGAATATATACTTAACTTGAATAATAAAATTTTCAGTTTATATAACAATAATTAAATTATAAAAGCTAATGAAATAATATTTCTCCTTGTAAACAAAGTAATTGAATTTTGAGTCATATTAAATGGTGTCTTTTATTTAATTTATACGGTTTATATTCGAATGGCGGACATTTTAATTTAATTTAGATACAAATTTACTTTTAAATTTATTTGATGTATTAATCTAGGTAATTTTGATTTGTTTTTGATTTTAATTTGTTAATATAATTTAATTATATACTAAAGCTATATATTCTTTAAATGAATATGTTTGCTACTATAAATACTTAAAATATATTAATAAAGTGAAAAATTATATTTTTTAACTTAAACATACTTAATAAAATAATTTGCTAGATACGTTAAAATCGGTGTTCATGAATAGTGTTTTCTTAACGGTATTATTTATGCTATATTTATAAAAATTGTTTTTTTAATAAAACTTAACTTTTAACGTTAAGTTTATCAACTTTTAATAAGGTATTAACTATTTCTTGACGTAAGGACAATTCCTAAAAAGTATTCACATGATAAATATTTAAAATACATGGTATTTATATTACTTTAATTTGGATTTTATACCTGAGATATTTCATTTTGCAAAAATTCTATATATTTTTTCATGATATCAACATTATTCTTTTGGATAATTAAAATAATATTAGATTCATTTTCTAATATTCTTTTTTTTTTTATATAAGTAGTTTCAATTTTTTTTATAAGATTACTTTGTAAGTGAAATTCTCTAAAAAAAAATAATTAATATTTTTTTTTAATCAAATTAGTACAGAATATATTATTTTTTCATTTAAAATTGAAAATTTACAAGTAATCAGGAAATCTATTAATTTTTTACTATTAACAAAATTAAAAATATATACAAATATTTATTAAATAGGATAGTACCTTTTTAAATTGGTATATTGATTGTTTAACTCAAATAATAATTGTTCGTGTCCTTTTTCGTCTTTATTTAATGCAATATTGTTTGTGTTACTAGCTTCTATATTTTTCCATTTTGTTATGTCTTTATTTAATAAATCCAATTGTCTATGTGCATATTTTAGTTTTACTATAGTTTTTCTGTAATAATAAATTGATTATTAATATTATTTCATTATTATAAATTTTAAAATTGTATAATTAGTTACTTTAATTTTTTACTCGATTCTTTTATTTCATTCAAAAATTTTTCTTTAAAGTCTTTTACTAATTCTTGGGCACATTCATTATTTTTAATTTGTAACTTTTTACGTGTAATTGAATCGTTTAGAACTTGTCTTTCTTCTATTTTCATTTCAAGTATTTTTTTTAACTCTCTTGTCCGTGCTCTATATTCTTCTGGAGATTTTACGATTTTTGACTGTAGTTCCATTGTTAATTTATGTAACTTTGTGGGTAAAATATTTTTTACTTTTAATTTTTATTATTTGATCAATAAAATAAAAATTAAATTTTTTACCTTTACAGCATTTGATTTTAAATCATTACATTGTTTATAACCATCTTGATGATGTATCATAACTTCCTTTACTTGATATTCTAGTTCTTTAAATTTTTTATTATTTTCATTTATTTTTAAATTAATTTTTTTTATTTCTTGCTGTAACTATAATATATTTACAAATCAGAAAGAAAAATATAATATAGAGACCTATGAAATAACTCCAAAGGTGCTTTACAAAATTATCGAATGTATTTTAAAAGAAAATATTACCTGATGTTTTATTCCTAGTTTTTTCTCTAGATTACATAATGTTGCTCCTATTTTTGCAATTATGGTGTTTTTATTATCAATCATTGTTTCTAAATATTTTTGTTGATTATCAAGCTCTACAAAAGCCATTTCATTCTCAACCATTTTATTTCTAACGTATGCAAAAAAATTAAATAATATTTTAATTTGTCTACGAGCTCTTTTAGGACCTTTATAAAATTCATTATTATATGTAATGTGTATATATATATATATATATGTAATTTTTATTATTTCCTAAATACTATATTTTTATGAATTAGTACCTGGACTTGTAATATCAGTAAGACATAAATCTTTTAAAAAGATTTCATTACACACTGTTGATAAAGATGAATGTATATTTATAACCCTAATAGCATCTAAAGCTGAATCTGGACAAGAAATACAACGAAGCTGTTCGGGAGTTGACTAAAATATAATTAATTGTAATAATGAATACCCATTATAAAAAAATTAATATTATCTAGAACATATATTGCACCTTAGATATTTCATTTCCATCAAAAAAAAACTTATTTAAATATTCTGTTATGAGGTAAATCATGAAGTCTTCTGTTGGGTTTTGAAGATTTTTCATTTCTGCAATTATACCTGCTTCCTGTAAAACACTTTGAAGATTTTCCGGCTCCATATTATCACTACAATTGGATTTTTTAATGATTATAAAAAGTACTATTTTATATATTTATTAAAAATATTTTTAACTTATTTATCATGTTTATTTGCATAAATAAAAGAAACTTCAGAATAATTCAAAAAACAAAATTCAAACAATAAAAAAATATTAAAAATACAAAAATTAATTTTAATAATTGAATTTATCATATTGAATTAGTATTTAAATTCAACCTAATCTAAATTAATAAATAAGTATAAATAATACATATTTTCTTTTGCGTACTACAAAAAAATTATTTTAGTCATTTAAAATGATATACAAACGTTTGACTTTGTAGATATTTAAAATTAATGTAAAAATGATTATATATTAAATTAATTTTTACATCATAAGTAAATGTGAAAATATTATTGTACTGCTTAATTTAATGAAGGTTAATATAACTATTGAAGAGTTTCATGAATATATTTTAATAACGTACTTTGTCGAAATTAGATTCTGTTTTACCGATGATTATCGCCACTGTCACAACTATGTATATTTTGCTGTAGCTGAAAATAATAAAAATCTTTTCATAAAAGGATTTTTGTGAAATTAATTGAAAAAAAAAATACAACTTACTAATGCTCTTAATTAACTACAACACTTTATTTACTTTGGATAAATAATACAATTAATAAAAGCATACATATACAGCTTGACATGAACTGTATACTTTTCTTATCAAAAAATCCGCTATTTGAAAACGTATTTTCCGATAAAAAAAATTAAGGACAAAGCATCGACTTAGACTTTTACTCTTCAATACTAAAAAACAATGATTTATTTATATTTGTTACGTTATTTTACATGTTAATTTTATATTCTTTTATAATTTTATATAAATTATGGACAAATGATTACAGAAAATTTCTAAAATAAATTTTTGATACATACAAGAACGCGAAAATACTTATAAATGTCGTGTATTAATCGGTTATAAATGATATAACTTGAAAGCCTTTGTTTATAATTAAAAATTAAAATTTACAAAAAAATGTTGATATTTCAATAGAATAAGCAGAAAAATCAAGAATTTCTCTTGTAAAAAAGTAAAGATAACCATTTTGAGTACGTGGATAATTGGATTATTTATTATATTACATTAATAAGAAGTTAGTCCGGTATTTAAGAAAAATAGCGTACCTAGAAGACTTTCAATTTCAAAATTCGGTCAATGATCACTCTATTAATTTAATAATTATGGTACTCTTTTTCCCGACTATTATTCAAAAATGCATTTCAATAAAGAAATTTAAATTTAAAATTGTATAAATAAAAGGTTCTATGTGTTATTAACGTGTTCGCTCGACTATTTGTATTATGCTGATCCACACCCGACTCCATAAACGATTATGTTCCTCCCTCCACA
Organism: Ceratosolen fusciceps; assembly: GCA_018883505.1. Classification (NCBI taxonomy): domain Eukaryota; kingdom Metazoa; phylum Arthropoda; class Insecta; order Hymenoptera; family Agaonidae; genus Ceratosolen; species Ceratosolen fusciceps. The sequence goes on along the minus strand of RCIC01000030.1, from coordinate 758,235 downwards.
TTTTAATACACTATCATACCTCGATAACCGCCGTAAACCTAAAAGTATAAAACGATGTTACCATCCTCGCATTATTGACATGTCTATACTCACCTCAGTCTTCATTTCAGTTCTGAAGGTCGAAAAAAATGTACTTTCCCCGGAGGTAGATATTTGAGTGATGCTGTGAATTGACAAGAACTCGGTTAAATTTTGTCTCACTGTTATTACCACACCGACGCGACTCCCACTGGTTCGTCTTCGCTATCATGCTAATACGACCAACAAGCCAAATACTTCTAGCAAAAAATCGAACCAAGTATCATCATCCTGGAGCGTTAGCTTATCAATAAGAGCCATATTTTTTAGAGCAAACGCGCCAAAAATTTTCTTGAATGAAATGTATTTCTTACGGCTGAATTTATTTTTATTAACATCAAATGCAGTGTATAGTTTATGCATGAACTACTTACGGCCAAAAGCACGTAACATCTTTGTAATCAAACACTAGTTGGCGTTTAACCGACATTACAAAAGAAGCATAAGCATTGCAGTTACTATATGTCCCCTGGTCTCTAATGCAAGTCAAAAACAACAAACACAGCCGATGAAACTTCTTAATCGATATCAGCAATCTTTATGAAAAAACATTGAATCAATTTTCTAGACATTGGGAAATTCCAACGCAATACTAGTTGTAAATTTAATGTCAAGATGCTATTATATATAACATATTGTTTATTTTATTGTAAGACGAAATAATTATTAAATTATTTATTAATTTTAAATTGAATAAATTTTTTAAAACTGATTTAAGATTTATTTACAAAGGTTAAAAGTTATCAAAACGAATGTTTCTTTATTATAATTCGTTAAAATTATTACTGGCAAACATACAGTATTAAATTATATAACAAAGAAAATTTTAACTTCAAATATAAACAAATTATAATTGTATCTATATATTCAATAACCAAGCATTAAGAGTTTCGAAATTTTAAATGCAACATATTTTAATAAGTAATTTTCATTATAATTATGAAATACAGTATTTATTTCATAACGATGTTTTAAACCCTAAATGAACTTTTTTTTATTTTTACAATTATTTTAAATAACTGTTACCGACGGATACGGTAACACGAAAAGGGCAAGAGGAAAGCGCGTCAGGCAGCGTGGGGAGGGGAGTGGAGAGTATAGAAAGTAATTAGGACCGCGAGAGGGGAGGGTCGCTCGCGTCGAAGAAAGAAAAACAAAAGAATAAATGAAGAGATGATGAGGAGAGGTAGGAGGTGGATAGCGAGAGCAGTGTCGGACGTACCAGGAGAAAGAACGGATGGCGATCGCGAGCAGAAGAAGCAAGTACAATATTATCGAATCAAATGGAACCGGACGGAGATGGACGAGAAGAAGGTGACAGAGACCCGAAACAGGAAAGAAGAGCACCCAGATTGTGAGACAACGGGCAGCAGCAACACGAACGCGGATTGACAGGTTATTGGGGTTCAAAGCAGCCACCTACACACAAGCGACGCTGCCACGATCCGGCAGGCGACCAGGTGAGAGCATAGCCGAATGTAGCCGCGAGAAGCCACGAGGCAACGTCGCAGTCAGCGACAGCCAAGCGCCTGAAGGGAAGGTGGGAGCGCAGCTACAGCGCAAGGGATCAGACCTCCGCCAAGTTGGCGGAGATTGGTGCCAAGTGGGGTTAGGCCTCAAGGCACGTGGCGAGGTCGATAAGAGCGGGAGCCTTCGTATCATCAGAGCAAGCGGGAAATTTAAACGCTTGAATAGTGAACTGCGGCCAGCGGCGACACACGGAAAGGGCAGACGTCGAGGAAAGGGACGAAGACGCGGGAGATCCGATAATAAAGATTAATCGAACGAATGCAGAATGTAGTTCTTCATTCTACCTATTCCCACCTCCCACACCCGTCAGTAACAATAACTAATGACTTATTTAGTTTTTTAAAAATTGTAGAAAATTAAATTACAATTTTCTTTTCCAATTTATAATTATTAAAAAATTTGTATTAAAACAAATAAAAATCATTATTCAATCATAATACCTAAAGAATTATGATTTGCAGTTACATTTACTGTAATTTTGTTCTATAAAATTCTATAAATTCTAATTTAACTTTATAATAATAAATATATAAATAACAAACTGTTTAACAATATTATTTACAATATATTGTAAATTAATAAAAAATATTATGTTGCTTAAAATAGAAATTTACAATAAAAACATATATTTTATTAAATTGAATTGAATTCTAGAAAAAATTGGAAAGAATGGACATCACCTGAAAGGCATAAGAATAATTGATTTTCAGGAAAATTATTAATAATAAACATACTGAGTTAATTTATATGAAGAATTTTTCTTGAAAATTAATATAAAATTAATTTTAAAAGTATGAAACCATTGTTTAAATTCTTAAGATATAATTAGAATCATGAAAGAAATATCAAATTGTCCATTTTGACTTCTTTAAGTGTCTAAAATTAAATGAAAAATATATTGTAATTCAGATATTTAGTTTTACAAAAGACATAAAACACGGAAAATACGAAGGAAGTTTATTTTTAGTTGCTTAAAATACTTTACAAGTTACTTTTGATATGAAAAACTGTACAAGACTCCACATGCCTGATTTTTTAATTGAATCTAAGTTAAAAAATGCTTCAACGCATTCATATACTATTTTCCAATATTATTGATCTACAAATGTAAGTTTTTAACGAATAATGCTTTTAGAATAAATGAAAATAATATTTTATTGAAAATATAACTTATTTAAGTCTCACGTCCCATTCTGAAAATTAAAAACTCCGTTAAAACACTGTTGTAACTCTTGTTTTTTGATAAATAAACTTTGGTGATCGAATGAAGTCTGTAGATATTTTATCAGTATTAAAGCTAAAATGCTACTTTTTGTAGCACATGCTCAATTTCATTCCCTTCAAAATGCACTGTATATTTTATATTTTCCAAATTTAATAAAGTACATATCACAGTTTATAAAATAGCTAAATTCATAAAAAATTACTTCAATAAATATTATGTTATAAATTAATTTTCATTAAAACTTATATAATATATATTCTCTTATCATTGCATAAAAAAAGATAGGTCCAGTTAAAAATGAAATTACCTATATTATTATTTTCTTTAATTTTTGTAAAATTTATACAAAATTTTATAATAGTAATCATTTGTATTATTGAAAAGTATTTGTTTCATATATACATGTATAAAAAACAACAGTAAAAGTTTTTTATGAAATCTATAAAATTAAATATATTCACATTCCATTATATGCTGGTCCACCACCTCCTTCTGGCACAACCCAATTAATGTTTTGACTTGGATCTTTTATGTCACATGTTTTACAATGAATACAGTTTTGAGCATTAATTTGTAACTTTTCTCCTTTAGTATTTTCTAATGGCACAAACTCATAAACTCCTAAAAAATAATTAAATTGAACTAGTTATATAAAAAAAAATATATTTCAAAAGAATTTTTTTATTTTATATTCAATGATTAAACTTTTTTTAAAAAATAATATTAATATAGACACGTTTAATAAATTTGGTGATAATTCACAATGAACTTATTATATACTATTTTTATAAAATATCTAAAAAACTAACCAGCTGGACAAAATTTCGCTTCTGGTCCAGCAAATGTAGATAAATTATTCTTAACTGGTATTGTATCATCTATAAGTGTAAGATGTGGAGGTTGGTCTGCCTCATGATTAGTACCAGTTAACGCTACAGATGAAAGCAAATCAAATGAAATTTCATTATCTGGTTTGGGGTAATTAATTGGTTTGCATTCTATTGCAGGTTTTAATTTTTTAAAATCTGGATCTATATAAACACAAATAATAATAATAATAATAATAATAATAATAATATATAATATATATAAAAAAAAAATTAATTATAAATTCTTTCAAATTTAATTATTATTTTATAATAAAACAACAGAATTTCACAAATTTCAAAAATAATTAAAAATATTTATTTATTATTTTTGCTTTACCCCCATGTGACAATGTCCAAGGTTCTCTGCCACCTAAGGCCATAGAAAATCCAGAATACAGCATCCCACCATACAAACCAAATGAAGTATGAAAACTTGGTCTAAAATTTCTAACAGCTTTAAGTTCTTTATAAATCCAACTATTTTTTATTTTATTGGAATAAGATTTTGGTTCTAATCCCTCAGTTAATGATGGTATTGCTTCTGATTCAATTATAGCTTCAATTACACTTTCAGCAGCAAGCATTCCACTTTTCATAGCATTATGAGTACCCTTAATTTTTGGAACATTTAGAAAGCCAGCTGAACAACCAATCAAACAACCACCAGGAAATTGTAACTTTGGTAAAGATTGAAAACCTCCTTCTACAAGAGCTCTTGCACCGTAAGCTATTCTGTTAGATTATTTATAATATAAAAATATTTTATAATTAATATTTACAAATGAAAATAACTATTAAAAAGAAAAATTGATATACAAAAAAATAGTTTCTAAAAAAACCTTACATTATCAATAATTAAAATATATCAAGGGAAAAATTAATCTACCAGATTTATTAGTATTATTTTAAAAACTAATACTTTGCTAAAGATGAACTATGATCTTAGTAGAGGCAAAAAAAATTATAATAAAAATTGATACATAAAAATGATGTTTTCGTGTATATTGGGTAGTTATATCCAGAGATATAATCTTGTTAGATTCGTGTCTTGTACATTATTTAAAAATATTACATAACTGTGCTTCATCATATTAGTTACTCAATTTATTATTGAATATACAAAATAAAAATTTTAATTGAAGCTAAAGGTATAAAATTATAGATAATTAAAAATCATGTACAAAAAATATAAAAAGGTAGAACCATTTGTTTTAAAATATTAATTTTTGTTTTTACTGTAATTATTATAAGATAAATATAACTGTTTATAATTAGTCAAATATAAATATTATTTTAAGATAAATTATACATATCAATATTGGCATTGTAAATGTTTTTTCATTTAATCTAATAATTTAATAATTAATCCCTTTTAAAATTTATTTTATTAAAATGTAATTTTTTTTTGTGTAAAAGAATGTGTAAAGAAAATTATATTTTGTTAATATAAAATCAGACATTATTAAATTAGAAAACTAATTTAAAATATGAAAATTATTTTTTTTGTATGACTGTTATTATTTATGTGTTTAATACAAATAATATATTTTTTCAATGTTTATCATAACATTATTTTCTTTTAATTTCTATTACGCATTATGTATTATTAAAATAATTAGTAAGTAAAATAATTTAAAAATTTATAATAAAAATAATATTTTTTGCTAACACGATATTGATAAATTTGTGTTTTACCTTTTGCCTCCTGCTAAAGTTGATCTAATAGATGGATGTAGTTTAAATCTTTGGAATTCTTTAAAAGGATTTAAATACGGATTTGTGTAGTCTAAGCCTACTACAAAACCAATTGCTATCATTGGAACCTCATTCAGATGATATAAGAAAGAACCACCATACGTATTTTTATTTAAAGGCCAACCAACTGTATGTTCGACTGTTCCAGGTGAATGCATAGACGTTTTAACTTCCCAAATCTACAAAAAGAGAGAAATATTTTTTTATATTGCTTAGTTTTCTTCATAACCACTTATTAAAAGATCGTAATTAAGATTATAGAAATATTTGATTAAAGTAACTACATACTTGAATATATTTTAAAATTAAAATATTTATAAAGAACGTAAATTTAAAAAATCTATGTAAGTATACCGCCATATATCTTGTTTGAACATTCAATTAATCTTCTGAATAAGTTATATTTTTAAACAATAAGGAATCACTATAAGATAGTTCTAAAATAATTTACTTAAATATTTAAAAATACATGGTAAAATTTTACCATGTATTATAACATTATATGTTAAAATTTCTATTACATAAATTATGAATATAACAAATATCATGTTTCCTGAAAATACTTTTTCTGGTATATTTTAGTATAACAGATAATCAAATAAATTTATGTTGACGTTCATTTCTTGAATTTGGAACAATTAATATATTTCTGTAAAAGGATATTAAATTAAAAATATATTTGCAAATTTTATTTTTAATGTATATTTATTTTTTACGCATGGCCTGCCCCTAATTAAACTTAATAATTTCACAATGAAGTATCGACATATGAATTGTCAATGTATAGTTCAAACTATTAAAAAGTAAAAAAAAAAAATATTTAAAATATACTAACTTCTTTGAGCCCGATTCCATAAGTTTGATGTTGACAATTTTCTCTCAGATTTAATTTATTGATAATTTGTTTAGATAAGTGCCCATGACATCCTTCCGCAAAAATAGTGCATTTTGCATGCAATTCCATACCTCGTTCAAAAGTATCCTTGGGTGAACCGTCTTTAGAAATTCCAACATCATTTGTGGCAATACCTTTAATAGATCCATCCTTGTGATACAAAATTTCAGATGCAGCATAACCTGGATATAATTCCACTCCTGCAGCTTCTGCTTGTTCTCCAAGCCATGATACTACATGGCCTAATCTATAATTTTAAAACATTACATCATTTTTTGTACAGCAAAAAATACTTAACATTAATATCAAAATTAAAATAAACTAATCTAAATTTGTTCCTAGCAAAAGTTAAGATAAATCAAATTTATTGTCATAAATCATGTGACTTTAAAATTGAATATACTTATTTGAAAAAAATATATATCATTATAGTGTAAATAAATACAATTTTATTCAAATTGGTTATATTTACACAATAAAGTATTAAAAATAATTAATTTAATGTATTAACTACAAATTGATCTAATAAAAATGTATTAAATTATTATTTTAATATCTATATGAATTGAAAAGTGTAATAAAATATATAGATCTGAAACTGCATTAGATTTTCAAGTCTTATCGAAGAAATTGATATTGACGATATCAATTCCTGAAGACCAATACTCTGTAAATAAAGATTTAAAAATTTATAGAATAAAGTTAAAATAGTAGTAATTAATTTCTCTTTTTATTACAGCTAGTAGGCAAATTACCTCACTAAAAATGCACAAAAATTTATTGTTTAAATATAAATTATAGAACCATATACTGCTCAAACTACCAAAATATGGTCAATATGTAGAAGTGACTTAGAGGTTTCAAATTTGTTTACGGTTTTAGGAGATAACAATCGATTTGTTATATTAGTCAATTTATCTTTCACTATTAACTTGCTTACTCCTATTTTCTCTCATTAAATTTCGTACGATTCTTTTAATATCATTTGAACAAATTTTACAAGCCCTCAAACACCTAGTGTTATTGGCATTAGAGCAGTTTCAAAAATCAAAATAGCCGAAACAATGGTATATTTAAAAATTAGTATTATCAATCAGTATATAGTAATAATTTTTATATGAACAAGATTTTATTCTGTTATTCTTATATTATAATAATTTTGATAAAATAAAAAGTTTTAATATGTATAGACTAAGGTTAAAAAAATGAAATTTGAAAAAAATGACGATTTAACTGTAACTGTAATTTAACTGTAATATTTATTCAGTTAGTCTTATTTTACTATTTTAATATTTATTTTTGCCAAAATATATGTTTTTTGTATAATTATATATTATAATAAATATTCAAATGCTTTTTATTAGATCTTGATATATTACAATTATATTCTAGAATCAGTGACATAAATACAATCTTCATCTATCTTCAAATAACGATTATAAAATAATCAACGCGAGTAGTAGAATATTCGATTTTATTCCTTAGAATTGTAGAATACTAATATTGTACAGGCACCAAATATCTTAAGTACTTGTATACAGTTTTTATATAAAATAGATAAAACTGTGTTAAAAAAAATTTTTAAAAAATCAATAGACACTTTATTCAAAAAATAAAATGATTTCTAAATAAAATTTAAACTAATTTATTTTTTAATTTGGTTTGCGTCAGATCCAGGCGGAACTCGCGTTATTCTTCGAAGTGTGTCGACGGTGTATTCGTGACGGCAATAAGTCAATGGCGTCTTTCAGAGTGAAAATACTTTACGAAATTTAAGGTCACAGATAAAGATTAGTTGGATATAGATAATTACGGTCGGGCATACAGTGATAAAAGAAACGGTCAGAGAACGGAGCACAACTTCCGGTCCAGGTTAAAAAAAAAATCTGTCAAGCAAGTTTAGAGGATACGGTTGAAGATGAATTTATATAAAAAAAGAATATAACGAATTGTACTTACGACGCCGCTGACCATTTATTCGGCTATTTACTGTCTTACTCGCGGATACATTCCGATTCACACTCAATCTGTGCCCGACCCGGACTGCTGCTCCGAACTCACTGCCCGACGCCAAAGAACTGAAGCAATCTCGACTGAATTTTCCCGAACCTACTACAGGAAAATCCTGTCGATTGCCCTTGATGTGCGGTATTACACTATTAGTCTCGCCTGGTTTTTCACAACCGATTAGCTATAATACGCCAACATACGTATCATTGTAACTAAATTGTATGACCTAAAATGTACTGTTAAAAAAATATATATATATATTTTTTAAGATTTTGTATAAAAAATGTATTTATAATTGAATTAAAGAATTTTTTTCTTACCTAACAACATAATTTCCATGGTTGTACATGGGCATTCCTTTCAAAATTGGTATAGGTATACGGTTTTTTTCAGTAAGTAAAGCAAATTTATCTTCTGTAACTGGAGTATGTAGTGGAGCCCCAAGTTCTTGCCAGTTAGGGAAAAGTTCTTGCAAAGCGATTGGATCGATACAAGCTCCACTAAGAATATGGCCCCCTATGGTAGCAGATTTTTCTACCAGTGTTATACGCAATTCTTTACCAAATTCTTTTGCAAGCTGACATGCACGTATAGCTGCAGACATCCCGGCTGGACCACCACCCACAATTAAAATATCCGTATTATCAACGTATCGTTTCATATCTATTCCTGAAAATATTGAAAATCAACTATATATGCATATATTTTCGATACTATATAATTTTGATAGAATACTCTTGCTTAGAATCAATTGCACTTTTATAGATTTATATTAATAATGTTCAACTCTAATAATTAAAATTTATTTATAAGTATAAAAATAATTCTATCGTTTCAATGTAGCAATTTTCTTTCATTATAATTTTATAATTTTTATAAAACTCGTAAGATTTTTTTTTAGTAAAATATAAATTATTTATATTTCAAAGAAACAAAGAAAAATCTACTTTTTTAAAAATGTTTTTTATAGTTATAAATATTAATATTAAATAATTTGAAAACTGGATTATTATTCTATCATAAAATCTATACGTATAGATTAAAGTTGTTGAGAGCAATGTGCATGCAACATCATCGTTCAGTGCTGCATTATATGACATTTATATTGTACCCAACTAACGCAAGGTGTCAAAAGATCAAGACATAAATGCAAGTCTGAGAAATACTGTTGAGATAATAGAAATAATATAAAGTATTAGTTTATAACTAAAAGACTATATTTGATAATTATCTAAATTTGTTTACTTTTTTAGTAAAATTATTCAGTTTTAATAATTATCATTTTTATTAATTTTTATTATTTAATAGAATATTTTAAGATTTTTAAATGTGTATAATTACCCTTCCATCTTAGATCATTTTCTCTCGGCTTAAGTGAATAATGAGTTGTAATTTTTGGAAATAATTCTTCAGAATAAGCTCTATAAGACCAAGGCTTCAAAACTTTTGCTATGCATCAAATCAACATTTATTATTGTAATTATTGTATTATAACAACATTCAAATTAACTTTGTAACTTAATAAAGTTCTTTGAAATTTTTATTATTCTTAGATAAATATAATTTACATAATTACAAATTTAATTCAAATTTAAATGGATAGGGTATTTTTATATACTTAGAGATGTAAATAAATATTATTTCAATATTATCCTGCAATCTATAATAAAACTTTATTATGTTTTATTATATAACAATTTAGTTTAACAATTCATATGTATAGCTGTTTATGTAAAAAATAAATGAATACAAATTAATTTAAACCTTTCATTTAAATTAATTTGTACTTAATATTTTTAAAAAGTTGTGATAAGTTTTACAAAATATAATATAGAAAATACATCACTTTAATTGTTTATTCTTATTAGTTTTCACATTTTTTAATACAAAAGAATAAAAAATAATATGAATCTCACCAATTTTCAAAACGTTAAAAATAGTAAATCCCATGTTTGAATCCGAATTATAATAAACAAAATATACTTGTAATAAAATTCTGATGTATTTCCTCTAATTTCTTACAGAAAAATAAATTTCAATAAAATATGTAGACTGTTGTTTTCGTTATCTACCAGCTAATATGTTATTTTAACATTATAACCTTTTTCATTACGTTACTTGTATTTAATCTACGCTTTATTGTGATGCCAACTTAAATGGTTAATCAACTACATAGTTTTTTAAAATTTATATAAAATAAAAATATAAAATTAACACCATGATAATTTGAAATAAATCAGAAATTTAATATTACAATAAATATATTATATATATTTTTTTGATAACTACTAAATAATAAATTTAAAAAATATTGACTGAAAGATTTTTTATATATAAGATATTTATATTATAAAAATATTAAAATATAAATATATTTAAATTATAATAAATATATATATTAATTATATTATTCAAAATTGCGTAAATAATTTTTTTTTTAAATATTTTTAAAATATTTTAACGCTAAGCTTTTATAATCTATGACCTTTTCATGTACTTGACTGTACAGTAATTTATTAATTAAATAAAAGTACTCTTAATTGTTGTAATTAATATTATAACTCAATTTATGTAAAATATTTTACGAATATTAAAGTATATAAAAATAAATTAAAAGGATTTTTTTTCAATTAATCAAGCAATATAAATTAAATTTAAATAAAATTAAAATAAATTGATATATTAAAAAATTATTAAATTTTTTTTAAATATATATATTGACACTGTAGATAGAATAATTTTTAAAAATGATTTCAACATATTCGATTCATTTATTAATTTTGATCTAATAAAAAGGAAATATTTTAGTTTTTTATTTTAAAGTGATAGATTTAAGTGATGTACTATTCAATATTACTATACATCAATAAGTAAGGTTTTATACTTTCACTGTTAGTTCATATTTAAAAAGTTTATATTTTATATCTTATATTTTATAGCTTTTTGTAGTTTATATTTTACAACGTTTATATGAAACATTATAAATATTTGATTGAAAAATAAATCTTGAATAAATATATTCATTCCGAATTAAATCTATATTTAAAATTTTATCTTATCGTACATAAACTTTTCAAACTTCGAATATCTTAATAAATTTAAACATATTGTTTTTAATATATCATGAAAATATAATTTTCTTGTTTATTTAGTATGAAAGCTTTCTTTTTTAACAAATTTGGTAAGATTAAATAATGTATAAAATTATATTGTACGATATATATATATATATAATATCTAAAATCTTTTATTGTTATTCGTGTTTTTATTACATAAAAAATTATCAACTACTATTTAAAAAGTAATTATTTTTAACTTCAAATTATTTAATTATTTTTATAAATAAATTTTGAGAATTAGTAATACGGAAGATAAAATTGAAATATTAATTTTAATATTTTCATAAATTATATTTTAATTCTGATTAATTGATCTTATGCTATCAAAATTCTTTTTAACAATTTTTCTGCAAATATACTAATTATCTATTGATAGGTTAAATTTAGCATGTAAAATTATAATAATTATTATTATTATTTAATTTATTGAGAATTTAAATGTTAGATTTATATGTAACCGAATAATCTGATAAAATGTCAAAGTTCAAAGGTGAATGTAAGTAATTTATTTTTTATATTTTATATGTATTTTTACATAAATTTATTAATAAAATAAAAAACAACTTATTTATTAATAAAAAATGAAAATAATGAAAAAATTTTTTAAAGTAATTAATATTAAATAACGAATAAAAAGAAATGAGAAATTAAAAGTACTAAAATTTATTTTATTTATTTTATTTTTGAAAATATAAATTAATATATTAAAGGAAAAGCTTATAAATTTTTATTATTAGGATGACATATACTATCTAGTATGTTTTTAGTATTAAGGCATTAAGAGGTTTCATTTAAATATTGAATTATTTTTTTCAATGCTAATCTAAGCACTAATATTTTGGCAAATTGTATGAATCAACATTTTTTTTATTTTTATTATGGTAGATAATGATATAATTCCACATGATGCAGTGGAAGTCAAAATTACCAATATTATTAATCCATATATTATACGGATACAAAAAATTCCAATTAATTATTATATAATGAAGAAATTAAAAAGAATGTTACAAGCTATGATAAACTTTCACCTAAATAGCTCTTCAAATAACCTAAAAGTCCCCATAATTGGTGATGTAATTAAAATATATTTTTATTTAATAACACAATTTTTATTTATTCGAAATTTTATAAATAAAAATTTTTAGAACGTAATAATTTTAATTAACAATGTAATTCAGAATGATAAAATTGATTTACTGGATTACATCTTTAGAGGTATCATTATTAATGTTACAAACAAAATAGTTAATGTATTTCTATTGGATTATGGTGTTACAATTGATGTACCAAATAAATTACTTAGAATATATTCAAACAATTTAATTCCTATAAATCCATTAACATGTACAATTAGTTTATATAATATTTTGCCAATAGATTCTAAACTACGGTAAATATAATTTTGTTTATCTAAAACAATCATATCTTTGTATATTTGTATAATATTTATATAAAATTTATAGAATTTCAACTAAATGGTCAAAAAATTCTATTAATTTCATTAAATATTTGATACATATATCGAAGAAAATATATTTTAAAATTTTATTTTTTGATAAGCAAACAAATAAAATATATGGAGACATATTTTTAGTTATTGCAAATAAAATTATTTGCTTAAGCAAAGCCTTAATCAATAATTGTTTAGCTATTCCATTACATAATGGTAAGTTTTGATTATTATTTTATCATGAAAATTTTTATTAATTATACATACTTCTAGATGTAGATAAAAAAATTAAAAGTAGTAATAATTCTTTTTCTTATGATTCAGAAAAAAGGTAAGGTGAAACTTTAAAATGTAAAAATTTAATTCTTATAATGAATAGTTTATTGTTTAGAACTATTATAAATTACAATAATAATATAAAAGTTAAAAGTGAAAAAAACAAAATAAATGAAAAGATATTAATTCAAACAACTTTTAACTGTGAACCATTGGAATATATAACTGATTCAAAATTTATTATTTCAATACATAAAGTAAGTACAATCACTATTATAATCAATATTTTTTGTTTTATAATATGAAAAGAATTTTTATTTTACAAATATAGGCTTAAAATAATTAATACAGTTAAATTTTTTTTTCAATTAATTAATAATCTATGAAGTAAATAATATATAACTTATTTAATAGTTATAAAACTTGTTTTAATTTATTGTCTTAAAATAAATTGATTAAACTTTTAGGCTCTTAAAAATCATGGAATTCACTCACTTAAACATATTCAATCTTATATGTGGCCTGCAATTAAACTAGGTCTCAATGTAGTAGCTATTAGTCCCAAGACTTCTGGAAAAACTATTGGTTACACTATACCAATTGCTAATTGCATAGCAGAGACAGAGAAAGTATAAATTAGTTTTATTAAATACATTAATAATTACACTATAAATGTATAAATGTTTTTCAAATTTACAGATTATATTAGAAAATCAGATAAAAGACAAGGTAGTAAAACCACTAGCATTGATTTTGTGTGCATCTATAAATAAGTGTTTGGATGTAACTAGAAAATTTAAAGAAACATTATACTTTCATACTAATATTAAGTGCTTTGCAGCAGTGAATAGTTTAACAAATAAACAATTAATGGTATAGTTCCTTATATCAATTATGTTGGAAATTTGTTATGTTACTTAATAATATAATATTTTTAGATTAATATTCACAATAAATTCCATTTACTGATTTCAACACCATCATTTTTGTTAAGATTACTGAAAAAAAGAGAATATTCTAAAAAAATTGATTTGTCAGTATTATCTTATTTAGTTCTAGATAATGCTGATATTATATTATCTAAATATTATTGTGAAGTATGCTACTTAAACATAATTAATTTTAATTTCAAATTTAACTTTTCTAATAATGTTATTTTTTTTTCTTTTAGTTTATGGATTTAATAAAATATTATAAAATTATTGATAAAAACAGTCAGATACAAATTATAAATGTTTCTGAAACTTGGACCAATGAAATACATTCATTTGTAAATATTTTTATGGAGAGTCCTTATATTTGTATTGGATCATTTATTGAAGCAGCTGTATTTTGTAGGGTAAAAGGGAGAATGTTAATACGCCAATCTAATAACAAAAAGCATGAAATTTTAGGTATATTTTAGATATATTAAATTTGTAAATATATTAAATTTATATCTATAACAAAATTTAATCTTTTTAATGATTTAGATGTCTTAGAAGATTATTCTAATATTAAAACAATTATATTTTGTGTGAATAGCGAGGAAGCTATTGAATTAAATAACTTTCTTCAAACAAATTGTATTCATACCTTATTAGCTCATGAAAAAATGTCTGTAACTAAAATTAATGGTAATAGTATTTATTATATTGTTGTTTTTAATTATCAATGTTCATTCAAACTTTAATTTCTTTTCAGAATTAAAGGAATTGTGGTACAAGTATTTACCTGGAATGTATCCTGTTATTATTTGTACAGATCAAGTATTACTAGATATGCAAATTTCTAATATAGAATTTTTAATTCATTATACAGTTACAATTACATCAAAGACTGAATTTAATAGACGATTTTCCGTTCTTATGGATAATTGGTTAATGGTATTTTTATATATTAAATTATGAAGCCTTTGATCCCTGCTTCAGATAGTAGACAAATAAGCTCATAGCATAAGTAATTATTTAATTTCAACTATTTATAAATATTTATTACATAACAAATTCGTTTTTCGAAAACGTTTTGTTAATAATAAACTATTAGTACGAGAGAATTTTCACATTGAAATTATCTTTATTTAATTGATGCAAATAAAAAGTTTTTAGTCATTGGAAAATTATATAAAAATTAATATTATATTCACTTACTGTAATTAATTTATTTATGTTAAATTAAAAGTCACTTGAATCACCTTTATTTTAAAAGACATGTAGTTAAATGTATTTTTGTATTCATAATATGCATTTAAAACGGTTTTATTTTATTAATTATATTACTAAAAAAAAGAAAAGATTTTAGGTGTCTTTTAATGAATTTTACAAATAACAATGTTAAACTTATTTTCTTAAATACTTATACTTACAATACGTTTAATTTAATTTTTTTTTATTTACAAATTTTATGTGTAATTTAACATTATTAATCGAAATTTTGATTAATTTAGATCTTGAACATATCTTTAACAAAAGTTACAACCTACAAAATAAATTATAAATAACATCTTTTTTGATTTTTGAAAATGATAACTATATAACAATGTATTCAGTGCAAAAATTATTAATTATATTTTATACCTTATTAACAATTGAAAGTATAAATTTTTTAATCTACAAAATATTAATAATGTTAAAGAATAATGTTTTATAAAATATTTAAAAGTAAGATTTCAGAGTGTCTACTATCTGATTAGTATATCATATTGTAACTAAAAATTATGATATATAGAAAAAACAAACCAATATATATATTCTAAATGTTTATAGTATTTAAGTTTAAAATTAATTTTCATACTTTTTAAAACATTTATATTAATTAAATGTATTATAAATTTTGCTATTAATTTCTTAGCAATCACCTGGTAAATGCAGAACATTGATTATATTTGATGAAATGAAAGAAACGATACATTTTAAAGGAGTTATAAATATTTTAAAAAGGTTGAATATAGAATTACCTAATGATTGGAATGAAATAATTCATGTAAGAAGTTTTAAAATCTTTAAAGTATTTAATTGCTACTATAATGTATATTTTTATTTTATAGAAATTGGATTTAGTAAGTAATTCAAATAAAATAAATTATCCTCTTTGTTATTTCCTTAAGCAATTTGGAATATGTGAAGATAATTCTTGTTCGTACAGACATCGTATAATTGCAGATGTTGATATTCCAAAAACAATTATCTCACAGTAAGTTTGCACTAATTTTGAATAATTATTAAAAATTAATTATTTTAAAAAAAAATATTCAATTTTATATTTTATATTATTATTAATAATATATTATTACAGAGGTGATGACCTTAAGTTACATATTACATTTATACATAATGCAACACATTTTTCAGCTCGAGTATTAGAATGTATAAAAGTTACAAAAGAAAACAAACAAATTATTTCCCTTCCATATGAAATTTTAGAATTGTCTCTAAAGATGAATAAATATTATTCTAACTCTAAGAATAGGTTTGTGTTACTAAGTGCTCATTCAAACTAGGTAAATGTTTTTAATAAATTTATAATATATTTTAGAAGATTCAAAAAAGATATTGATGTTGGTATAATCTGTGTATTAAAAAATACTGATAAGAATTTCTTAAGAGTGCAAGTATTAAGCATTTTAGAAAAAGATAATAAATCAAATAAACCTAAGTTAGTTACATTACGCTGTATAGATAATGGACAAATATTTGAAAGAATTTATGTAAGAATATACTATTATAACAAATATTTTAAAGAAAATATTGTTGATACTTTGTTTTATTAAAATATAATTCAACAAAAATTCATATAAATTAATTATTTCAATTAATTAAATTAAAAATTTAAAATTAAAATTACTTTAAAATGATCATAAAGACTATATTTAAAATTTTGTACTTAAATATTTTATAATTGTATTGATAATAATTCTTAGTTTTTGTTTACATTATTTTTATAATGTATTAATTAGTATTAATTATTATTTTTTAAGGTATTTGGGTTGTATGAGATTCCAGAAGAATTTTTACACTATAAGCTTTCAATAATAGATATTTTTTTAACTGATATTTTACCTATAGATGGCGAATATAAATGGAGTAACATCAGCTCAGAAAGTGTAAATGAATGGTTTAAGAAAAACTTAAAAAATAATTCATTTGTATTTGCCAAGGTCAATTATATTTTTAAACGAATTCTTTTTCTTACATTAAAAAATGTTAAAATAATTCTTTTTCTTAATTAGGTACTTTTACACATTGATGAATCTATTTGGACCGATTCACTTATGATTTGTTCAAAAATAATTGGGTATCCTTATCTAATTAATGCGTCTTTAAAAGAAATGATCAAGAAGAAAGAATTAGGCATTGAAAACAAAAAACACATGATTAATTTATTAAATCTATGTGATGAAGGAGGATTAACAGACATTCATGGCTATCCACTTAAATAATTAGTGAATAGATGTAATAAAAGTTATGAAATAAGAAACAAAAAAATTCCTACAATTGATGTGCTTAATTAAAATTGTTAGTTAGTTTATAATATTTATAATATTAAATTAAAAATAAATATTAATAACATTTATAACAATATAAACATTATAATGAATTAATTCAATACAATGCAGTCAAAATGTATCTTATTAAAACTATTGAAATTAAAATAATACTTATTCTTTTAAAATATTAAAAGTTATATTAACAATATGGGTTTAATAATTTAAATATTCATATACTTGAATTAAAATTGAAATCATAAATAATTAAAGAAAAATTTCAAAATTGTTAATTTAATTATATTAGATAAAACTAAATTATACATTATTAAATTTTATATTTATACATTAAAAAAATTTTTAGTGTTAAATAGTATTAATTTTATTTAAGTTTAACGTTAAAATTTTTTTTTTTTAAATATAATTACAAATATTTGGCTTATTGCATTAAAATTGTTTATTATTGATTTTCTTTGCTCAACTTAATATTTTCACTTATAATGCTATAATAGAGCATAAAAATAAGAATGATTTGTATATGTACATATATTCTAAATATTAAAATTATTAAATTTTTTAAATTTGAGTTGTGTAAAAGCTATTTGAGTACCTGACAACGTGATTTAATAAAATTAACAAAAAACCGTTCTTCGTGAACAGTCTTAATAATTTGTCTTAGTTTATAGTCTAAATTAAAAGTAAGCCTTAGCTATTTATTATTACTTTTTAAAACAAGATCCTACGAATGTTTAATGAAAAATGTCGACATATTGTTAATGTCATATTATTGGTTATCATACTTTCTCAAGATGGGTGAAGGCTTTCCCTATATCGAACTTCACGCTCTAGACCAGTACCTCCATCAACGAGAAGGAAGTATTTGCAGGATAAGAATAACCCCTTACATTTTTGTTGAATACGATCCGCAATTCTTCGTGACTTACGGTAGTCACTGTGGCGCATAAGGATTATATCAATGTAAGGTTGACAGGATGGAACAGCGCCAGTTGGATAAAGAATTGGTTGAAATCATGTTTACTACTTGCAAAAGAATAAATGATGTGCTGCTTCTCAGCTTTAACGTCGCACGACCAGAAGAAGTAAAGTTGCTCAGACCTAGGTGGTCACCAAATATTACGATGCCATGTCAGATCTGATACGCCTCCCGAATAACGAATCAACATCTGAGATGATCCGAGTGGACAATAATGTCTTCACTAGAAGTCACTCAATTTCCTCCACGACAGACAACGATAACGCAAGTAACGATGCCTCACCTCCGAGCGATGCTTTCCCAAAGGTTTCTCGGATTGTAAGAACTAAATAAATTCACGACGAAGGGAAGCGGTACAGCCTCTCGAGCTACAAGACGGTACGAGGGAGTGAGTCGACGCACGCCAAGGATACTTGAGCCCCCACCGCACGTTATTTCATTGATGTCACTTGACATATTTACGCGTTACCCAGGTAACAGACACATTACTCTAGAACAATACAATGAGATAGTTTTTCCGTCCTCGGCAGATTGTGTGACAAGGAGATCACAGAAAGCAGCGAAAAGGGTCGAACTGATGGCAAACAAAAAGTCTTTCCTCCATGCGCGTATCTCGACTGGATTCCCGATCAGTCATTATTATTAAACAATAAAAAACTATTATACTTAAAGTTATTTTATGTCGATTTTTCCCCTCTCTTAATAAATGCTTTATCAGTAGTTACAAATTATTATCTGTAAGAATAAAATGTATTAAAAATTGTATTAATGAATATATATTTTTGAATAAAGATTTTTGTAATAATAATTTTCATTTCTATTTTTTTAAACAAATATCATTAATTTAATTAAATTTGCAATAATAAATATTTCGAAAATGTGTCCGATTCTTCCCCAAGAGTTCCATTGTAGTCAATTCATTGGTTCGTTTTGGACAATTTGTCTATCACTAAGAACTGTTTTTTTCTATTACTACAATCTTCTGATATATCGTAATATAATTTATCAAAATTATAAATAAATGTTCAATCTAATCACCAGTCACAAATAACCAAAATTTGAAAAAAATTGTAGTAAAAGAACTTATAACTGTCTTTTTATAACTTATACTTTTTCACCGTATACTCTTATGGTATATCAAATGCAAGTTTTCTCTGTCTATTATTATAATTTTAATCTTTAATTACGTAATCTCCTATTGACATAAATTAAGTTATGTAAAATATATAATTATTTTATGAATTATTAAATTATAAAGAATTAAGTACTTGAATTTCTTTTTATACGTTTAGAAATGTAAGAATTAATAATTTTGTAACATTAATATTATTTAGAAATAAAGATATAAAATTAAAGAATAATTCTGTTAAGAATATAATGTATTATTATAATAAAAATATAATAAAGTATAATAATAATGATTAAAAAATAATTATATCTTTATTTCAAACATTTACACGATTATAAAATTTATTAATACGTTGTTTAAAAGAATATTCTTATTAAATTTATTGTTGTGCTATAATAAGTATTTTAATATATTTATAATATATTGTATTTATATTAAAACAGATTAAATTTATGTGTAACGCCGTTTCGCTTGTAGAACTTATAATTAGATATTGTATATTGTAATTTAATTATCACACGAAATTTGATAAGTAAAATAAATTAAATTACTTCAAAAAAGAAGGTTAAAGAGAGTGAGGTGGGGGAAGGATTAAATATACATAATGATGTATTATTTGCTTCAGGCGGGTAAAAGTAAGTACCGAGCGTCGACTTTGTGACAGCTAAATTTTTTTATCTCCTTCCGATATATATAAACTTATGATAAAATTTCAAGAAGAATTCAAATTAAGTCAGTGCTCATATTGATGACAAAATTAAAATGAAAAGAATATATAAAAATAATACACATAAATAGGGTACAGTTGTAAAAACATTAAATTTAAAAGGCACTTACAAAAAAGTTTTATTTTTTTATATTATGATATTTTACAATATTATAAATTATAGTATTAAATACGTTTTATCATCAACATAACTGAATTTCAATTTAAATTTAATAACTATTTAACGTTTTATGTTTTTTCTTGCTTAAATATTAATTATAAATTTAGATACTTGTAAGCTAATATACATATTTTTTAAATATGTCTTTCAAATATATGTATTCAAATATCTTTCAAATCTTTCAAATATATATATAAAATGAAAAATAAAAAAATTATCTGTACATTTCAAATAAATTAAGAAAGAACAATATAACAAAGTTGTAAACTATTGTGTATACTCATCAAACTAAAATGATTTAAAATAAAATATTAAACATAATAATATAGATATAATGGTTTTATAATTATAAAATATATTTTTTAAATATTTAAAATTATAAATATATATATATATATATATATAATTATATTTTTAAAACTTCATTCATACATCATTTACAATATATATATAAGTTCCCTAGTTAAGATAAACAAAATTAAATAGATGAACATTTTGTGTAATTTTCTATATTTATTCAAGATATAAATCTTAAGATAATTATACCTTCTATATAATAGTTAAATCATATGAGCAACTGAAACAATATGAAAGAAATGAATAAGAAGCTCAGTTAAAGTATTTTTCGTTGTTTCTTAGATTATTTTGTTCAAGTAATAAATAAAATATTTTTTTTTTAATATAAAATTTCTGTAACATTAGATATATATCTCATTAATCATTCTTAACTATTATAAATCTTTATAATTTTAGTAAAGCAAAATTTATAATGCAACGTGTAAAACCGATAAAATACTAAATTGAGGTACACGTATAGACTAAAATTGAAATATAGATTTAGATATAAATATTCATTTTTCATTTTAATTAAAAGTGTATTAGTTTATTAATTGCCGTATTATATTGAAATTAATACTAGCAACAATTGATTTCGAAGTGCAAGTGACCATATGCTAGTACGTATTCGCTTTTTATAAAACTCAAAAAAATATGTCATTTCGATATATTCATCCATCAAAAAAAGGAGACTCAGTTCAAAACGTATTTGAAGAGTTAAATGATGCAAGAGATGCTGAAACTGAATATTTAACTAGCTTATTTATCACTCCAGACCATTTACCATTGGAGCAATTAAGAAGATTAAAATATACGCGAAGAAATAGAATAACTCTTATGGATTTACGGAAAGTAAGTATACTTTCTTTTTAGAAAAATCATTTTTTCTATATTTATTAAATCTAGTTTTAATAAATTAACATTGATATTTATTTTATGTTAATTAAACATAATTAAATATTTGATGCTTGTAATTTTAATATATATATATATATAAATGTGAAAATTTATGACATAAAATATAAAGTATATTTAACACATATAATATGTCATACAATATAAATTTAGGTTTGTATTTTTAGTTTTGTATTTAAATTTTATTTTTAATCATGATTTTTCTATGAAATTTTCTTCTTAATGTTTGAAAAAATAAATTTTATTGAGTATAAATATATATGAAGGTTATTATTTATATAATTCAGATATTTTTAATGTATACATTTTTCTACGCTAAGATACAATAATTAAAATAAATAAAATAATATATTACGATTATGCTTATATAAATAATTGAATTGTAAAATATGTTGTTTTATATATTTAATTTTCCTAAATTATTAATTGGAGTTATAAATAATTTTACTGATAAATTTTGAAGAAAGAAAAAACAAAAAACAAATAAATATCTTAGTGCTTATGTGAGCGATATAACTTAAAAATCGATAATCGTTATATTCAACATGACAAATATCCTTTTTTTTGTATACATTTTAAACGATTTGACAATATTATGAGATTTTTTATGAAAATGACATTACTTTCTTTACGCAATTCTTTTAATCTTTAATCAATCAAATGTGATATTTATCGATTTAAATACATTTTTTTTCTTATTAAAAGTATTCAAATGAAAAAGTATTCGAGTTTTATGTAATATCATTATTGTATCACTTGTAATAAGCACAGAGTAGTACTAAAGTTCATATTTGTTTTTGCAATTTCTAAATATTCATTTTAATAAGATATGTATATTTATTTAAAATAGCAATTTGACAGTAATTATTATGTTTATAAAAATGGAGTAATAATAAAATTCGTTGTTATTATACTGACTTATTTTATTAATTTATTTTCATTCAGTAAAAGTTGTATATAAATTTTTTATTTGGGTATACATTATCAAACAAGTAGAACATAGATTTTTAATTATTTAGTCTGACAATTATCTTTTCATTATTTTGCAGTTATCGTCCTACGTAATATTAGAAAGCACCAATTTTCAGAAATTATTTTACTTAAATAAGCAAAAAATGTAAAAAACAGCATCAATTAGAAACAATTTACCTATCATAATATAAAATTAATTTATCATAAGTTAAACTATTTCTGGATTTATTTATATCGCAGTTTTTATTCTTTATTTTTTCGGCAATCTACGAATAATTATTTAACACATAAATTGTGATGAGTAGCCTTTCTCTTATAATTTCACCTATGGGAAAGAAGTAGTTACGATAGCATGAGTGTGTATTATTATAATATATACTGACATAATGATGTACGAGAGGGGGAATCAGAGGGGGAGAGAGAGAGAATATAGAAACATAGAAAGTTGTCTTCCAGAATCAGTTGGTTCATTAGTTGAATACAGGCCATTAACCACGATTCCTTATTTTTATAAATACTTGTATATAATAGTTCTATTACCAACGTGTAATATTCCTAAGTTTATTTCCTCATTTATAAAACTATGTTGGCTTACGAATAATTTATATCACTGCCATTTATATCATACTTAATCATTTGCCATTCAATAATTATTACTGATGACTTGTTAGAAATATATTCATAATATTTTAATCAATCTACTCATATTTTTAAATTTTTAGCTAACGCAATTCAATATTTTCTAACATTTCTAGAACAATTTTCAATGCTTAATATCCTTATTCTTTTTTAATTTTTTAAATTTTTATAAAAATGCCAAATAAATAATGTATTGTAATATAAAAATCATTCGTTAATATTATTATAATAATAAAAGAAATTGTGATAATAATTTCATTAGAAACATTAATCTTAAATTCTTCAAGATATTAATGAAATTATTAGTTCAATTTTTCATAAAATAAGAGAATATAATGTGATCAGCCTACAAATATTAAACTTTATCTTCCAGTATTTGAATATGATTTCAAAACTAATTTTTTTTTATTTTTATAAGTATAGTTTTTTCTAGTAAATTTTTTCATAATTTATCGCCGATTCTCATAATCATTTATTGAAAATTATTTTTTTTTGCCGAAATGATTTTAACTTTAAAAATTTAATATGTGGTTAGTTTTAAAAGATTGTTGTCGCCATTTTCCATTTCAGTACATCTTACATTAAAAACGAAAAATTGTTTGATAATTCATCTCCATATCACAATTTCTTCACAGAAAATATTAGACAAGTAATATACAGTATCTAAGTGACTAAATTGCTCGCTTATTTGACTTTGTCAATTTTAACTACCTCGGTGTCACAAAATAGAAATTAGAACTAGATAGATCATGAAAGACAGTGTGTTTGATGTGAGCGTAAGTATTTTTATTGCATTCAATTACTTTATTCTATCAGCACGTATACACGTAAAGTTGGTTTAGATAAATACCTAAACTGCAGAAATTACATTTTCTACATCATTCAAACTAAGAATCTCCCAACATTTATTTGTAAAAATATATTTATATTTAAAATTTTCAAAAATCTTATCGTATTTCAAAAATTATCGTATGTCTTATATATAATATAAGATATGCATTAAACCTAATTATAAAATTTTTGTATTAAAAATATACATTTTTAGTACATTTTAATTCTTTAAAATATTAATATCTATTTTAATAAATCCTTTAATAATACCGACTTTAAAATTTATTATTCTTTGCTTTTAATATATAACGTTATTTTTTTAATTTTATAGATTAAATAGTTTACAGTATCAATCAATATTTTAAATACAAAATGATAGATATTTCAATAACGTATTAATTAAAATATTAATCATTTTTCGAACTTTCTTTTATATGAGATATTAAATATGTTGACTTCATCTTAAGTTCACCAATTTTTCTTACATTTGAATATCTCTTAAAATTTATTTTTATCTTAAATTATATATTTTCATTCGAGATTTTTTTATACATTTTGCTTAATTCTACATAAAATTTCTATTTAATAATTATAACAATGTATAGAAAATTATTTTACAAAAAATATTTAGTTTTATTAAATATCTATAAATGATTAAATATCATATATATATATATATATATATATTCCTCCTTGTTTCTTTTATTCAATAAAAAAAATATGGACTTAAATGACTTCTCATGCATGTATAGCACATGCATGTATTTCTTTGATTTATATAGTTTGAAAATATTATAAAACCAAATAAATGTAAAGTGAAAACCATTGACGTTTCAAAAACTATAATGTGTATATAATTTTTGATAGATTTTGGATAATTTAAAAATAAAATTATCTCAAATTTATTATTTATTATTGTTATTTTTTATACATATAAATTCAAATAAAATGAAAAATTCATATTATGATTTTTTAAGAAAAAATATTATATAAAGTATTGAAGAATCAATAGACTTTATTAATATTTAATTTTATAAATTTTATAAATAAGTTAATAAAGCAAGTATATTTTATCGTATTAAAAAAATTTCATTTTTAAATTTATATAAACGAAAATACAACACCATTCATTGAATCTTTTTAATTTAAATAAACCTTGAGGTTTTAAGTTTAGATGTGTATTAACGGCAGTTAACGCTAATTATTAACACTAAAACTAACACTAATGTTACTAGTGTGCTTATTACATACAGTGCATCTTTCCCCTCACATTGCAAATCACCAACAACAAAAACCAACACCGACGGTTTGTCACGCTATGTATACTGGCACCGCGTAAGGACTCCTTTCGCTAACCGTTCTTCCTGAAGACTGAATACCAGGGTGTTTATACTAGCACTGTGTGAGGACATCCCTTCTTTTCATCTTTCTGCTTGTATCAAACCAATATCACCGCGACTCACGACGAGCATCGGAATTCCCGTATCGCCTTGACTATTCGCGATCTCATACACCTCCGTTGAACTCGCGTGTCCTGCGGTGAATTTTTTTTCAATATAATTTAAATTTATTTATACTGCGATTTAAAATGAATTGAATAATGTGTATTATTTATATGATATGGTTAGAAAATTAACGTTTTCTGCATGTAATATAATTTAAATATGTTTATCTATCTGAATTGTTACTATAGCTAAATGTAAATTGTAAATTCTTTATTAAAAATATGAACTAAATATAAAATACATAAAAAATATGTTTAAAATATGTCATGTAATATGTGAATATTACAAAAGAAAAAAAAAATTTTTAGTAATACTCATTAATAGATAATTATTTACTTTCTATTACTATTTATCTTACAAAATATTATCGTTAATCTATTAAATAAAAATTATAAAGGTTTGATCAATATAAAATAAAAAAAGCGGAGGTATTAAATTGGAATAAATTTATTTTATAAATATAATTTATTTACTTTCTAGGAATTGATAGCCAAGAATGTTGGATGTAATATTCGTCGATTAATAATCATTGGATTAATAATAATGATATTAATAGTACTTGTAATAACGGTCATCACCACTATTCTTTTTACAACTCATAGTCATAAATTATTCAAAGAACAGCTTAAAGATTGTCGCATTTCACTTCATGAATGGCTTGGTGGTTCTTTATCTACGAAAAGTTTTAATGGTACTTGGCTTAGCGGTATGTATTTTTTTTGCCTCTACGTATATATGCATGAATATTCAAATGCATTTTCGCAACTCTTTTAGTTTTTATAATAAAAAGTACTTCTACTGATTGCATGCATTAACAATATGTTAAATATTTGATAAGTATTTTATCTTTACAAATAATAAATTTATTATGATATAAATATAATTTGTAAATAAATTCTTATCCAATTTTTAATGCTAACTTCTACTGTTATTGAAAAAACTAATAATTATAAATAATATATATAAAGTATAAATATAATACTTATATTTTCCTGCATATAACAAACAAAATAAATATATTTTGCATAGAAATTAGTACTTTGCAAGTACTTAAATAATAAATTTCTAAATTGTTGATGGGCGCTTACAATTTATAAACAGTTCTTAAATTAAATATATTATATTATCTAATTATTAAAATTTTCATCTAAATAACACTATATTTGTATAATTTTTATAATGTAATATTTTAGTTATATTGAAATATAAATAAATATACAACTTTTAAAATTATTTGTAATATCATCTACGTTCTATTTTTAATTATAAGTTCAGCTAAATTTTTATCTTCACAAATATATATCAACTAAAAAAATTAAAAATGCGACAGATAATTATCGATTGGAAGTAAGAAACGTCATCTTACTAGTGAATGTTAAAATTCAGGGCGATGTTATAATTAAGAGCGATCTAACATACTTCTCTATTTTTACAAATTTTAAAATGATTTATGTTGTATATAAACATTTTTATATTTATCTTTAAACATCAACTTTCTTAGTACGTCACCAATTCTTATTTATTAAAAATTTATTATAATAATTAGAATTAAAGTAAACAATTTTTATTGCATATAATAATTATGTTTTATGTTTATGTTTAATCATTGATTCTACTAATTATGATTAAACAACTTTTTATTGTGCTATTCTATTTGAAATCATGATTGACTCATACTTCGTTTAATCGATGTCTGTTAAAACCTTGTAACGGATACACCTCGGGCATGAATAGCTCGAGGTAGATAGGTTTCCTCGAGGTATATTATGGAAACGTTTTAATGAAAGACAGGATATAATTTTGACGAACAATTTGATTTTTTTATTAGGTTTTATATAGTATGGTTTTACTATGATGTTATAATTAGAGTTCTTACATCTATGCAGTCTTATCAAGATCTTTTATTAAACGAATCTGATTGATATACAAATCTTATACCTGGGTCCATAAATTTTACAAATAGCGATTTCAGGTGCAACAAGGATTTCTTCGGTAGTCTGTATATTGATAATTATAAGTTCGTAGATTTATAATCAATGAAAACGTAGTAGTTGACGGTACGGGTATACATCGTGCGCCACCGGGAGTTGTTGGTCTAACGTGGCCTGCGTCCGAGGGGTGTATTCTTTACATCATGTCGTCAAAAATGCCCTGGCACATTCCAAAACGTATAAAGCCGATAAAGTCAATATGCTGGCCAAAAATTAGTGACTGCTTCTTTTTTCTTGGAGAGAGAGAGAGATTTTTTCAGTTTTCTAGGCGAGAAGGAAACGTTCCAATGCTAAATTCACACTATTTTATAGGATCTAATAATCGCAATGGTACGATATTACCCAGACGAGGAGTCATAGATGATTGCAAGATTAATTACTCCTGCTCTGTCTTTTCAAGTAGTGTGATAGCCATTGCTAATAGTGTAAGCGAAAGCAGTGCAGTGCAGAGCGCGTATTGTAGTGGTGAGAAGCTGTGTGGTAGCGGCGTAAGTTCTCGTGTTTATTACGGCAGAAGTTGTTTATTGGTGTTGAATTGCACGACACAGGTACCATGGCTTATGGATGATGCGGTGCGCAGTAATGGTGACTAATATCCACTTGTTAGTGCGGAGCTGTGTGATATGGTTTATGGTTCTTGGCGGCGTTAGGCGATGAGAAGGCTAACAGTGTGCTGCAAACTTGATAATAAAAGCAGTGGTAGCCGTCACTATTACAGCCTTAGTTTGTAAAAAAAGCATAGAACATGGTATAAGTTGGTATTATATTTTAATACACCAGATAAAATTTAAATAACTTGATAAGTTAAATAACTTGTATTAAAATAACTTGAATATAATGAATATAAGTGTACTTGTTGTATCATTATAGTATAGTCTACGTAGAGACGAACACGGTTACGAATATATTTAAAGATATAATTTATAATTATTATATTTGTATATAATTATATTTAATTATCCTATCTAATTATGCGTATAATTATATCATTATCCTATAATTTTTTATATTTGCATCTAAAACGTGATAATATACATATAAAATGGGAGTAATTAATGTATGTATAACATACATTATTCTCATAGATTTAGGTTTATGTTAATTAATAATAAATCTTTTATTCTAAGATTCACTATTTGAACATTCAACTTTTTATATAATCATTTTTTATATCATTAATATAGAAATATATAATATTTAATTGAATAAGTTTTTTCTTATAATTATAAATAAAATGTTTATATTTTTCAGGTGACGAAATATTTTATGAAGATGAAAAAGGCAACTTAATGATATTTAACGTATTATTAAAAAAAAGTTTTGAAGTTTTAAATAAAAAGAACAGTGTAAGTTTATAATACTTTTTTATCAATGCATGAAAATGTGAAATGTATTGTATTTCTTTTGAGAACATATTTGATTAAATGCAATAGTAAGCTTTATGTTTGGTACGTCAGATGATTTTATTTATACAATATAAATCAAGTTTACAATGAGTAACTGCTTAAATTATGATAATGCATATTATTCTAATCAAACAGTGAATCACGATATATAATAATAAAGTACATATTTGAAAATGAGAAAAAACAAGAATATTAAAATTAAAAAAATGTTTTTTTTTTTAATTTTTATTTAGAATAAGAAATAATCTTTAATGTTGAATCAATCAAACAGCCCTTTATGTGAAGCAAATTATCTAATTGACATTTTTACATAGAATATTATATGGGATTTTTATCGTTAAAATCGAAATATAACAAATGAATAAGCGAAATCATAAAACACAGATAAGAAGTAATTTAATAAATAATATCGATAAACTATACGTTTGTCTGCTATTTACCTTTTTACTAATTTCTAATTCTAGATTACTGAATTGTCTGTTTTACTATTATTTTTGAAAAAATGTAAAACGCGTTTTAATTTGAATAAAAATACTGGAATTATATTCTTTAAATCTATAATTTTTATTCTAAATTTTTAAACAAAAATCATAATATATATATACTCATTTTGTTTTCACCCGGTACGTATGTCGTAACAGGTGATACTCTTGTAAGTAAGGTGGTGAGGAGTGGGTGGGATATAAAACTTTAAGAAATAACTTTCTTTTAGTCACTGACTGTGGTTTATTTTCTATTAACTATTCTATGATTGTACACGATTTTTACGTTATTCTTACCTTATTTTATTATACAATATACTTATTCTATAGGTACTATCACAATTATTTTAATAAATATTTATAATACTATCCTTATAACTACGATGATTAAATCTTTAAAATGATTAAATCTTTAAATCTTTAAAAAGAGCGATATTATTTGATCGCCCATATTCTACACGTTATATAAATCCGTGGGTCACTTAGGTTCATCCTGTTGAATCTACTCATATACAATGACGGATATCATACTCATTCGCTCGTTTTTATCATTCCAGATACTTGTACTTGATCTGTGCTTGTATAAAAATTCAAAAGTTTCTCAAAATAAAAAATCTTCCTACCCTTTTCATGCAATTAAGCCTCCCTCGCACGTACAGTCTCTAAATTAATAAGAATTCTCCTTCTACTAAAAGAATATGTATATTTATAAAATTATAGTCGGAAATTAAATGATTCAAATTAAATGATATAGTATATGATGTTTATAAATCTATATCATGGTAATTGTACGAGCACGTGGCTTCTAACAAGACCAGGTGCCTTGCACTCGTCGACTTAATGAGTTGTGCATTTATTTGTCTTTTATATATATCACAGTATATATATAAGATTTTAAGGATATGACACCACGCTAAGAGAAAATGAAATTCACGCTTGGTTCTTTTTTAAATAAGTGACTTTATTTTACAATAATTAAGTTGTAATTATATGGAGTACGAGTGACGTTTATCCCATTGTAAACAATGCAAGAGCAAGACTATTAGAGCCTTTCCCTCGCGAATTCGCTCTATTTATAAACAATTTTGTGTTCCTAAGTAGGGATAGCTTTTTAATCTACGTTTCTATTGGCCCGGGATATTAATATTTTTGGGAAAAAGAAATCACGCGCTCCCGTCCATCATCGCTTTTGCCCGAAAACACGTGAATTCTCAGGCGTCGATGCGCTTAGCTCTTCCAAAAGTTTCTTCTAAAAGCCGTTGCATATAAAAATTACAAGAAATTTATAACATTGAACGTTGATGGCTTTGTCGAATCCAGCAAAATTCGCTCTAATGACCGTTGCGATAAATATTGCCTTATTGATCGAAAGTAAAAAATAAATAGGATGGGTAAACTATCGAACTTCTATTTTCATTGAATTCACGTGTGTGTTCTGCCTGTCTGTGTCCCCCTTCCTTCTCTCGCTCTCTCTCTCTCTCTCTCTCTCTCTCTCTCTCTCTGCATCTATACGTATTGCAGCCATTCTATGAATTACTTCAACATTGATAATAAAATTTCTTTTTTACTACACATATGTTCGTCAATTCGCTTTACTATTTTCCTACAACAGGATTTATTTAAATGATTTTTTTTTATCATACATTACGCGTTCGAAATAATAACTTGATGACTAATATGATAATAAATAATTGAGTGAAAGTCATATTAACTTTAAAATTTGTTAATTACATAAATAAACTATTTAGTTACGAATTATGTCATCTACATTTTAAAATATTTATTGCAGGCTTTTCTAAGTTTTGAGCATCGCTTTTCCGCGGACCGCAAGTATCTATTATTGGCTTTCAATTACCAAAAGGTATTAATTTATATATTTATCAAAAAATTAATGTCAATATTATAAGCAATTGTAAATAAATGCAAGGACAGTTGCATTTAATACTGTTTATTTAAAATTCTAAACATACGTATCGATTAATTAAATTCCATTTATTATCAGTTTGATAGTGTAGCTTCGGACTACAATTGTAATACTCCGCTGACCATCGTCCGCTAGGTCAATGTTGTTGCATTCAGCTGTTGGCTTGGGTGGTTTTGTCAGTTAAATCTCGCTGCGATCAGCCGTTGGTGTAGCGTGCAAGTAGTCTGATGCCTCTTCAGTGGCGGCGTTGCTATTTGCGCAGTACTGCCTACTGCGGGCTTGGCTT
The DNA here is from genome assembly GCA_018883505.1 of Ceratosolen fusciceps. Classification (NCBI taxonomy): domain Eukaryota; kingdom Metazoa; phylum Arthropoda; class Insecta; order Hymenoptera; family Agaonidae; genus Ceratosolen; species Ceratosolen fusciceps. Next base: position 726,266 of record RCIC01000030.1, on the reverse strand, counting down.
GGATAATGTTAATCGGTTCGAAACTGTCTGCGTCATATGGGCGACGCATTAAATCAAGATGGTGATACTCACTGCTTCGACACGTTCCTCGGTGGCATTGGCGGCGTTGCCACTAGGTCGATAACGTATGCCGTATCGATGTAAATCGTGTTCACTCTCCTGCGTATACTCTCGATGAACTCCGGATTTCTAGCAATCTAATACTTTTATATTGTAAATCTAACAATCTCGCTTAGTTTCACAAAAACGAATGGTTCCCTTTCTACACTCTTGCTATCAGAGTACCTAGGGACGCCACGTCTCTTAAGAAAAACCCGAATTTCCGCCAATCACTTCCTTCTTCCGCTTTTCTTTTCGGTGGGAATATCAGGCCCTTTCCCCTTTATTTCATTGCGTTGATGTTTTAATTCATTGTGCATTTCTGTGACAGGACGACTACTCGCCCCTTCGCGCTTCAGCCCTTGGTCAGCATGCTTATGAATCTCTCACTCATCCCTTCCCCCGGTACTTGGCATACTGTCCTCTCCTTCTTTTCTAACTTTGTTAGCATCGCGCGTTTGGCTAGGATGTACTGTACTTTCGGAGCCAGTCCGTAGCTCTCGCGTCAGAAAACTCACTTTCGAACGCGTGTTTTGTTTGACGGCGAGGGTCCTGGGTTGCTTTGTACGGCCAAGTCTCTGGCCCCAGCCAACCTTCAGCTCTTGCCTAGCGGGTTTCCCCGCGAGATGCAATCAGCGAAGCCAACACCCGCAGGTTATTTTTTAATAGTGGCTAACAGATCCTATCCACAGAAATTTCTATAATTCCGGGTGTATGAGTCTATAAAAAGAATTGTGGACAATAGGGAATGAAATTATACTTGAGATTAGTGTAACTACCAATCTATTGCAATTGGAACGGTATACCGTGAGGTAAGCGAGCTAAGAGTCCAGCGAGCGGAGGAACCTGAATTATTATGAGTATCGTTCTAAATTGTTATATTGTAAGTAATAGCTACTTAAGGTTTGTATTTTTATTTGTATTTGTATAAAGTTATATTAACTCAATTGTTTCAATCCACCTCTATTATTATCTATTAATATAAATAATTTTTGTAATGTAAGATAAGAATAAATTCATTTTAATTAAAAAATATTTTAATTTTTAATTACTTTTTAAAAAAAAATCTTTTCTTTTAAATATATATAAAAGTAATTATAATATTATATTATATTATATATATATATATATATATATAATAATTCTACAATACAAAGAGACATGGGATATAAGAAATTTAGACACAATAGTCTGATATGGCAAAAAACTATAGGTGCTATAGATTGATATATGTATGCATACATGAAATATTGCAATGAGGAATAATCTAAAGTTAGTCGAACATTTGATTATTCTAAGGAAAATATATAATTTAATATTTAAAATCGTAATAGTTTTTCAGGTGACGTTACGGTTATATAAAGTCGAGTTATTTATGCAGTGCCTCTAAAAAAAATTAATGATACAAAAAAGATAAATATCGATTACACGCAGCATCAGCCTCTATTGGTAGCATTGATATATATTGTTCATGTACATATAAGATAAAACAATAACAATATTAATTTATATTTATATGTAAATATATTATAGAACTAAAACTGTAAATTCAAAATTTATACTTTTCTATTTCAGCTCTTCCGGCATACATATTTGGCTCATTATAAGATTATAAACCTGGAAACTCTGTAAGTATAAGAGTTATAAATAAAAGTTCTAATAAATATTATATTTGAATTGTATTAATTCAAGATAAATTGAGATATTTTTAAAATTTTAGAATATTAAAAAGGAATATTTTACACAAAAATCAACTAATATTAAGAGGGTATAGAGGACTCACGATAAAGAAAGAACAGTGCGTTTAAAATATATTTATAATTTTAAAATTTATATTATACTATTTTAAGTAGGCGTAATAGGTGTACTAGGAGTAGGAAGATATATTAGGTGTATTTGTAGGTGTTGTTGGAAAGGTTACATTTATAGAGAACGCAGTGTCGTATTGTCACTTACATTTTGTTGCTAAAATTAAAACTCCGAATACAATATATTTATTGAATAAAGATGAATTAGGATTTAAAATTTTTTTTATTTATTTTTATTATTTACGGGCAAAGAAAAGTTTATGTAATTGATGTAAAATTTTACATGCGCGAGTATTATGTAATGTTATATATTCAGTGATGAATTATTATACGTAGTAGAAATCGTTGTGAAACAAGATTTACATGTAAGTTATCTACGCTTTGTCTTACAGTGAAGTTCTCACATATTCAGAAAAGATGTAGATCTCTGAAGGAAATTATCACGTTACAAAGAAAAAAATATAAGATAAGCGAAAACTCTTTGTTGGATGTTCAATTACCATTAAATTCTATTTAAAACTAAGACATTATTAAGTAAAGGTATTTTCAAAAGAACCTTTTTTCTTTATATAGACTTAAAATAAAATCTTTTAATTTTTAATGTATTTGTCTTTCTGCCAGGGAAATCATACTCACTTAAAATAAACAGGACTCTTGAATCTAGACAAACAGTTTGATACTCCTAGTGTAGTGATTTGTGTTTGGTAATAAAGGTTTGTTCATATCTTAATAAAATTCAATAAAATTAATAAAAGCGCATTTAATAAAGTTCTCTCTATTCCATTTCTGCATTAATAATTATTAAAATATTCAATTTTTATTTTAAAAGCACTCGAATTATAAAAAAAGATAGATAGTTTTATCTAAGATTTGCTTTTTAAATTCATTTATTTTATATTCAATTATTATATTCAGTAAATTATTTTTTATATTAAATCAAAGCTCTTCAAATTTTATTATTTCTTTATGAAAAATTAAATTTGTAGACACATAGTTTTCAGATCATAAAATTTATCGACCGAGGTGTATTGATCGATCAGAATTAATCGTGAGAGTATTATGAATGAATCAGATTTGTAAAGAAAAAACTAATGATCTTTTAATTGAATATGTGTCAAACTTTAAAGTGGTGTTTACTAAGATCCGACGTGTAATTTGAATAGAGAAGTTACTCGTGAGTAGTTATTTAAATGATCATGTTGTCGAAACCGAAACATATTAGATTCATACTCTACAGATTAAAGAATTTAGTGGCTCGGATAATTTTTTTAAACAGAGTGACTTAATTAATTAAGTTTAGAACATTAATGAGTATCGGAAGAATATAACGAGGAAGTGGAATATAAAAAGAAATTTGTTCAAATTTTTACTTTCTGTTGTAGAAAAGCGTAATAAATCAAAGTTTTGTTTTATGCATTTATCTTGTTATTCAATACTCCAAATTTACGTGACATTTGTTTTTAAAACTAGTTATTTTAGAATTGTATTCAATTCAGTGTGATTCTATATATTTTAAGTTTCGAATCAATTGAATGATATTGTCAATTCAAGGATAATATCTCAAAGTAAAACACTACTACACCGATTAATAAAAAGGTAGTACGAGAAAAGACATTTTTCAAATCGGATGTACAATATAGATTTCACAAATTACTAGACGGTTTTATCCATAGAAAATGCTTTAATATATTTTATATTCAACAAAAATATTGCATCATTATATGCATCACTATGAATATAGCCTATGTCCATTATAATTACCGTAGTTAAATGTAATTATAACGATTGTAGAATATTATAGTTTTTCGCTATATACAATTCAATAAACTGGAAAAAAAACTAAACTGTTTTTTAATTTAATTCTTAATTACACTTTAATTAATAGTATTAAAAATTTATAAATGATTCGAGTCAACATTTTCGGATATAAACTTAAAAGTTTTACGTTATCATGAATATATATATATAAACCCACATCTATTTAAATATAGTGGATCATTTATTTTTTATGATATTTGTGAGAGAAAACTGTACTGATTTGATTGTGAAAAAATATTTAAAATATTTACAATTGAAGTTTGTTTTATAAAAGTATTTTAGAAGACTTTTTAAATAAGGAGTAAGAAATTATTTTAAATTGAATGAGATTAGTACTTAAATAAATTTTAATTCACGGATAACATTTCAAAAAGCTATTAATTCGGTTTCTAAACTTTAACGTCCATGAATTCAAGTAAGCGTTAAATTTTATGTGTGTATTATTCATAAATTATGTTCTTAGAATGTGCAATATCCTCACGAATCATTTATTTATCTGGTCTAGGCTAATACGTTTTTAAAAAACTGTGTTGATTAATACACTAAAATAGATACTTATATTCAGGATATTTTTTTGTCATTGTTATTGTCATTGTGATAAAATATAAGAATTAATATAAACAAATAATGAACCAAAAATGGTTACGAGTAACTAATTCCTTAAAAATCAATTATAGGGGACTTTTAATAATAACACAGTGGAAGATGGCAGCAGTCTTTTGAATATCCTTGTTTTTGACGTATTTATACTATTTTGAATAGTGTGTTACGCACTGGGATGGGATGGGAGTTTTAGGGTGAAAATAATTAGTGCTGGTGGTTAATTCTATATTTATTATTCGCGTTCCTGCGTCCCCGTCACCTTCCTTGGCTCCTAGCCTTTGCGTGGCTCGTCACTGGCCGCAGTCCACTATTTAAATTTCGAAACTCCCGCGAGCTCCGTTGGTACGTCCGATCCCGCCTTCACCGACGTCGCCACGTGTTAGCGTTGCAGCTTCGCTTGGCGCCAAACTCCGCCGGCATGGCGAAGGCCTGCTTCCTTACACTGTGGCTGCGCTCCCACCTTCCCTTCAGGCTCTTGGATGTCGCTGGCTGCGACGTTGCCTCGTGGCTCCTTTCGGTTCCTTTCAACTGCACTCCTACCTGGCTCCTGCCGTGTCGTGGCAGCGTCGCTCGTGGTGTAGGCGGTCCTTTCGAACGCGTGCCGGTGGCTCGTTCACTCGCGGGGTTGCGGCTCGTGTCCTCCGTTCCCTGGGTTCTCACCCCTTGCGCTTTTATCTTCCTGTTCTTCTTGCCAAATCTCCGTCCGAATATATGCTATTGCGTGCTGTGCCTTTTCCTTTTCTCGTAAAGCTCATAGACTCTTCCTTCCGAAGGCTCAGACGATACTGCATTCCCTCCCCATCGACCTCCTTCCTTCGCTTGTTTTTTCCTTTGTCCCATTCCTCCCGCGATTTTTCCCTCTTCGACACGAGCGACCCTCCCTTGTCGTGGTGCTAATTACTTCCCGCGTTGGTCCCCTCTCCACTCCCCGATGCTCCCCCCGTTCCGCTAATCACCCCCTAATTTGGCTGGTAACCAGCTCTGCGCCGCCCGCTCTCTCCGCTGTCCACACCCTCTTCTCGCGTTCGATTACATAGTGAAAAGTGTTTATCAGCAGTTATGAATAATTTTTTAATTGTATATTCAAAGCAAATAAAATTAAGCGTACATTGCAGAGTTTGGAAGATATTCTTGTATTTTTTTTAGCATGAACAACACTTTTTACAGCCCACATTTAAAATTTGTTAATTTTTTATTTTTATTTTTTCATATATAATTATAAATAAAGGTCAAGGTAAAATTTAATTTTATATTATATTTTATCAAAATAACTTTATATAATTAATAGTTTTACTAATAATTATAAAAGTTAAAAATATATTGCTTTTTACGTCTGAAAAAATTAAGTAATATACATTATTATCGTGAAAATTGTTTCAATTTTTTGGTGGTTGCTATTTAATTATTATTTTTTAAAACAATCTATTTTTATTATATAAATATTGCAATTTTAATATTATATTCGAAAATGTTTAATTTATTAATTATTTTTTTATAAAATTATTGCTAACATAGTTAAATGATTCTTGTTTCTGATGATTACTGCCATTGTCGGCGAAGAATTAATTTTTTGCAGCATCTAAATAAAGTACCATTTACAGCAGTTTAATCTTACGGCGTTAATCTAAAATTTTTATTATTACTTATTTTGGACTATTTAATAATAATTAATTATGTAATTTCGTTCATATACTTTCCTAGACTGACTCTTTCTTGTATAATTATTTATAATATACCATTAATTTGTATTCAAAATAGTATTTATATAATAGTGTTAAAATAGTACTACTTACTTTACTATTACTATTAGAATCCATTATTGAAAAAAAAATCATGTTGATCTATATTTTGTAAAAGACAATATAATTATTTTTAGTATTGTTACTTACATGGGTTTTAAACTTAAATATTTTGATAAGTTCAACATCAATTATAATATTAGCTTCACACAGTACTTCAATGCGATATATCCATTAGGTATCAAAACCTGATGTGTAACACTATATATAAATTTATTATTTCACATTTTCAAGTCTATAATTATTATTAAATGAATGCTTATCATTTTTATAATTAATGTATATATAAAAATTTTAGACAAGAAACTTTATTAAATGAAAATGAATCACAAGGTTTGCAGTTAGTAGTATGGGCTCCACATGGTAATGCCTTAATCTATGTTTTTCAAAACAATATTTATTATCGACCACATGCTGGCGTAACTGATGATTACGAAATAACTACTAATGGTATTTTTGGTAGCATTTATAATGGGGTACCAGATTGGGTTTATGAAGGTAAGTTACTAATATATTCATTTTTATTCCAAATAAATATCTATATTTCAATGGGAATAATAATTTTAAAAATAGAAAAAAGGATATATTGTTTTTTTGAATCTGAATAGAAAGATAAAGGCGAATTGATATATTATATTATGATAATCTATTAGAGAATGTATTAAAAAGTACAAGGGAGCCATTGATAATATTAACTACAAGAGTTTTGATATTTTTTCGACACCTGTATCTTTTTATATTTAACAGAGAGCTGAAAAATATATTATGTTCTATATATTAACATTCTGTTTTTTAATCTTATGTCAATACTTTTTTCTATATAACGTATATACAATTCTCCTATAAAAGAAATGTAAGGCACATAGTATGGGCGTATATAACGCGACTTAATTACCGAAGATCTTCTTAGTAATAATATATTTAAAAAACGCTATAAATCTTGCCTCAAATCGTACATTAATTTTATTTCTTTCAGTTAAAAAAATTATTATCAAATTATTTATCAGAATTTATATGTCAATAAATTATAATTGATAAAAAAAATTACTTTTGATCGATGTTCTCATATGGATAGTTGACATAAAAAATATCAAAATCAAGTAAAATTTGATACGCAAGCAGTCTTTTATACGTCGATAAACTATAAACAAATAATCACTCTCATTACAAAAAATTACATGGTAATTTTAATTAGAAATAATAGTGTTGTTTTTTGATATTTAAAAAGTATTTAGAAAATACATCTGCAGTTTAACATAATATATGCCAACTCATGATATTTGAAAAAATAATAATGAAATGATTAATTTTACTCGGAAGTATTCTTATAATTATATAACAGACATATTCTTGTCTTTGAACTCAATTTTTCACAATTTTATATCTACATAAAATTTTCGATTACGGTAATTACAGTTACTGACTGTACTTATTTAAATTAGTAACTTACATTAAGGCTTGGTTAGGCAGCAGTAGAAACAATGTTGTTAGCCTGAAAATTATGTATACAAAGAATAATGAGTGATTGTATATTTGTAATCAAGGGTTGTAATTTTATGCATTGTTGGAAAAAGGCACTTTACCAGCTCAATTATTTATTTTAATTCAATATTTTAATTAATCGCAAAGAATATTATATCCAGAACATCTATAAAGAATCCTACTATTATTATTTAATACTTATATATGTTTTATTTATATACTTTAATACGCTATTAGTAAATATAATTAAAGGGTCTTCTAAACTATTTCCTTTCGAGATTTTATAATTTTTAAAATTAAAAAAAAACTTAATCTTATTAAATCGTATTAATCCTATTGAGGTTATGATTTTTCATAAATACAATTTTCAACAATGTAAATGGAAAGCTTTATATTAAAATAATTAATAATATATGATTTGAAGAATTATAGTACATCTTTTATATTCATTGTTGATTAAATAAAGAAAAAAATTACTTATATTTTAATAATAAAAAAGGTTTATCATATTTAATTTATGATTTTTTTCTAATTCATGTTCTTTTTATTTATTTTTATATCCATGAAAGACAAAATATTCTATGATTATTATCTTTTCGTAATAAATTTTTTTTAGAGGAAATTTTAAGCTCTAACAAAGCGGTTTGGTTTTCTCCAAGTGGATCAAAATTAGCATTTGGATATTTTGATGATACAAATACTCCTGTAATGAAGATTCCTTTTTATGGATATCCAGGATTCGTGTTTCAATATCCTACAGAATTACCAGTACATTATCCAAAGGTACAGTTAATATATTGTCCGATAAATAAAAAACGAAAAGTACGAACAGTTTTATACAAAACTATACAAAAATATATAGCCGCATCCAAAGTACGATTTAAAAGAGAGTTATAAAAATTTAATAAAAAAAAGAAGGAATGTGGTATTTCTTAAACATATATTTTCCTGTTTTTATTCCTGTAGAAGAATTTTGCGTTGTTTTTTTTTCGTGCAGCAGCATTGTTTTCATAAATAACAGTGTAGAAAAGTAAGTCAGATTTTTTTCAGATTTGTCTTCACTTGGTTTCATATAGGCTTATTTACTAAAACGCGGACATGAAAAATCTTCTTCTAGTGGCCGAAGGAAAAAACCTTTGAAAAACAAATTTTATCTGAATTTTAGTAAAGCTAACGGTCGAGTGTAATCGTGAATAGGATCCTTTTCAATTATGTATAGAAAGCTCTTTTATTTTAAATTCTAATTATTGTTGGGAATAATTAATTTCTAAACATGGAACTGTGTGGCAAACTCCTTCGATCTTCGCTGGCGTTATACAAGTTTGCAATGAGCAGTGGCCAAGCTCATGACGCAGGGTAAAGCATTCTTCATAAGCCAGGTAATCGAGCTCTAAGACCATGAGCGGCTACACTTGAATGGGCGGGAAGCCAAGTTTCTTCTCGATAAATAGAGTCGACAAATCCTAAAATGCCACTAGCAATCCTGCTAAATCAGCTAGGTAGCTCGACTCTTTTTCAACCACCTATATATGCAAAACTCCATGTGTCACACTCGGTATTGATAACAAGCAAAAACTATAAGTCCCTGACATCAAACCTTTCCTTCTACGGTCTCTGTAAGAGACCAAAGGTTCCTTTAACCATGTTCTTCATTTTTGGCCTTCCCTTTCCAATCGTTATTTAATTGTTTATCTTTACATAGATGATCTATGTAATCATTCTAAACTTCGCTTCTTAGTGCATTACACAATAAAAATATAAATACCTACAGTTTTGATATCAGATATACTTTAATATAACATGTTTATTTCTTCTCGTTATTATCTAGTTTAATTAGCTCATATTATTATGTAATACATATTATTATGTTAAAATTTATATTTATTTCTATGGCTGTTCTCCTCCGGTGTGTAGACCAGTTAGTACGACCGTGGGGAAGATGTGGGGTTCGGGTTTTTAATAAACGAATTTTAAATGAATTCAATTGATATGAATATTTATTCGCAAGTTGCATAAGCTTTCTTTGTAATTATCACTTGCTATAACTGCTAACCATAGTTTCCTTTTCTTCTCTTGTAGATAGTCATTCGTGTTGATAAGGTAGGTTCACTTCGTCGCCGACGCCGTCGGCAATTGTGGTGATGCTCGGGAGTGGAGACTGTGACGATTTGCTTCTGTAGGCGTGATGACGTATACTCATCGATGTATCCTTGTCGTTGTGTAGATGCCCGCGTCGCCGTGGAGGGGGGCTCATCTTTCGTCACCGTTTCGGCGATGAACCCTCAATAGAAAGTGCAGGGCGCTTCGCTGTGTGCTACGTCGCCTGCGTCATTTGGTGGAAGTATATGAGCGTTTGTGTGTAACATGTCTTCGGATGCAGGAGCATCTCGTCGTGGGTACACGAATGCACGCTTTTCTCCCCGACGTTGGCGACGCTTTGCCTATGCGTGGACGTGCTCCCCTCATGCGGGGGTATAGATCGCAACGATGAAGTCCTACGTACGGTGGATACGGGCCTGGCTGATCGTGATCGTCCGGTGGTCCAGCAGATGGAGTCGCGTGACGACTTCATCGGTCGGTCCTTGGAGACCTAGATTGATCGGTTGTTATCGGATGTGATTCAGGAATTATCGCTTTGTCTCACGTCAGCTATGTTTCCTGATCTTATTGTAATCGTGTTAGAACACCAACTGTCCTAAGCTATTCTTCCCGCCTTTTTTCTGTCCCTCCAGAACTTCCTCTTTTCCTTCTCCCTTTCTTCCTCTGGGACTTTCCCTTTCCTCACTCCTCGTCTTTTCTTTTCGTGATCCTTATTTTTCTTGTCCGCAGGCGAGGAGAAGTGTTAGGATTCATACCTCGCCATTCATAGGTTCATACCTCGCGAGTTTCCGCCGGGCGTATACTTCAACATTGGGACCCCCTCATCTCTCGTGCGTATCGCTGTCTTTCGCGTTGTCTGCGTAAGGTGTAGATCCCGTCCCGCTCGGCCGTTAACCCCGCGTGATTTGTTGCTGTGGTTCGCAACAATGGGTATCGATTATTTTATACTCATTCATTTTTGCGTATGATAATTATATACTCAATATCATAATATTTAATATAAAAAAGCTTTACTTTATTAATATATTTAATTTAGATAAAAATTCTAATACATTATTCAATAAAATAATGAATTCATATATATTATTAAAAACAAATATTAGCAGATTTTTTTTATTATACTGTATGAATAAATAAAATTTATTTTAAAATTTGTCACATGTTTACAATTTTCCGTTTAAAATTTTTAAATCATACCGATTCATACAAATCGCAAAGTAAGAAACATTATCTATATTACATCTTATAAAAATGAATATACATTCAAATCAATATTTTTCAATATTTTACTATTTTCTAAAAATGTTACTTTGATTTTAGACTGGAACCCAAAACCCAAAAGTGAAATTATTTTACGTTGATTTAGAAAAAGTTATCAAAGGAAATTTTACCTTATTTGAAATTGAATGTCCACGTGATTTATCAAATAGAGAACGGATTTTAGCTGCAGTATCTTTTCCTACTGATAATTTTGTATCTTCTGTATGGATGAACAGAGTACAAAATGAATCGTATGTTCATATATGCGATGTTATAACTCAGAATTGCACAACAGTTAGTATAATCGTGTATAAATATTGATTTTAACTATTTTCACAGTTTAATAAACAACGGACCTTTGTTTATTTTTTTAAATTTATATAAATTAAAAATTTTTTACAATTAAATTTGAAGACCTTTGATTTTACTATTACATTTTTTTAGTCTTATTTAAAATTGAAAGATATCATTTTTTTTAGGCTTTTATGTATGAGGAAAAAAATGGCTGGGTTGAACAATTTGTGCCACCCTTATATAATAAAGATGGAACTTCATTTCTTTTAATATTACCGCAAACTCAAAAGAATAATGATGATTGGAGACATATTGTTTTAATCACAAATATTACAAGTAATTACCCAAAAGTTATTGCACTTACTTCCGGTCTTTTTGTAGTTACTGAAATACTTACTTGGGATGAAGATAATGACTACGTGTAAGTTGAAAATAATATATATGTTACGGGTTTGCTCAGGCAAACCGAGTAGGGTAACAGTTACAACACCGGTGAAGAACAACAGACTGGCGACGCTTGCGCTCGTTAACTTAGTTTATTTAACATCAACGATTAAAGGCGTTTAACAATTAAACCTTTGAGTTATATAGGTGAAATACGTTGCTGGTTTCACAATCTATCGCCCCGGCTGCAGAAAATGAGCTTATTACTACACGCACGTATATGTTTTACTTGTTTTAAGCCAACATAAGATGCATAACGAAACGATACAGTTCTCTTAACTACTAACAAGATAACTAATTCGCACGCACGTATTTAGTTTGCTAAGCCTGTTCCCCCGTCCCACGGAACAGGTTAGCATTCATGGACGAGCAACACATGCGCACCCGCATGTGCACAAGTGACGCACAAGTGCGGTGAGGTAGGCGGGTAGTCACTGCTAGTTGCATACAGTCGACACTCTCTGACTTCCGCCTCCGCGTGGGCTGTTTTCAACAGTGACGTAGCTCCTCTGTCCTATTTGTCCAGTAGTCTCGGTGAGGTGGGGAAGGTGAGGTATTTGCTGCTAGATGTATACAGTTATTGCCCCTTGACTTCTCCTTCCACGCGGGCTGCTCACCGTTTCGACACACTTTCACTTCTTTACTTGTAGTGTCTTCATAGCGGTGTTGATCTAGCGGGCGACAGGGCACGGTGGGGCGGACGGACGCTCACTACGACCAGCGCGCTGTTATTCTTCCTCGGCTTCCCCCTCTTCGCTAGTCCACTTGTAGCGCTAACGCACTTTCTCTTTCTCGGTTATAGGCTCCGTCAGGTGGAGTGGGGCGGACGGGTATTCGCTAAGACGCGTCGTCCAACGTTCACGCCAAAATGATTAGTTGAGTGTCGTCGCCCATGTCTTAGAAGATTTTCACGATGCACTTGCTGTTCTACGGCGAAGAAATGTGTCACTCTTACGTGAGGGATCTTTCGGACTCGCTCTCGTACTGTATTGTGTCGGTTCGTGGTGAACCAACGTGTTCAGCGGAGATCGATATTACGCGCGAATGGTTCTACGATCACGTTTCCTCTCGCAGGGCAGGCGCGGTAGTCCAAAAGACTTGGTGTCAGAAGCTGCGATACATGTGGATGGTTGCGTGCTCTATTCGTGCAGTCGGTCTCGCTTCCGTAGCACAACTACCCTTTTCTCTTCTTCCACACTATTCCCCCCTCCCACAGTGGTCCTTGCAGAGATATATACTTTCTCTGTCACATGCCTCTCTCCCCTTTTTCCCTGTCCGTCCATTTTCTGCTTCCACCTAGTCAGCACAGTTGGGTTAGCGTGTCATTTTTGCACGCCTTCTGCTTCTCCTAGGCTCTCTCCAGCCCTCCCTTCCCTTCGTAGGTCTATTCTTACGCCCTGTGTTTACTCGTCGTAGCTGCAGGTCCGTCGTCATTCCCATGTAGGTTGACGTTGGCCTGCAAGTGTCTTTCCACCTCGTGAGCTCCCAACGATGTCCCATGCCGTTGGCTGACGTTGGCCCGTACGTCTGATTCCACCTCGTGGGGAACCAACGAGATCCCACAATAACCCACAGGGTTTCAACTTGTGGACGTCTCCACGAGACCAAATTACCGCTCACAACTCGCGGACGCATCCGCGAGTCCAAATCTTCTCATTTCTTCCCATGGACGTCTCCGCGAGGCCCAACGATGGGGTTTCCCTGCCCAACGGTGTCCAGCCAACCCCGAACGCGTGCCTCGCGAACTCGTTCGATGTCATTTAACCGCTATCACGATCGCAATCGGTAACAATATCTGAATTGTTATTATTATCGATCAACAGTTTTTATAAATGAAATTTATTGAATTAAATTATTGTATTGTTTTGGATAATTCAAAATTGTATCAAAGTTCTCTGTTATCTATTTATAAAGAAATACATTTTTTAATGGTTTATTACTTATATTTAAGGTGGCGAGTTCTTTATTATTGATTCAATGTTGAATGGAAAAAAGTGAGTGAACATATTTGAGTTTTTAATAAGTGAATTTATTATTAACTGTCGCAAGGCATACAAAATTTTCTTCTCGGAGAGAATAATAAAGGAGACAATTATTTCGCATCGTAGATAAGACAGCTCTCTCATTATCGTAAAATATATGACATTTCTCTTAAGTGTGCTCTTGTTGTAACTGCTTATTTGTTCGGCTTTTACTTGTTGCACTAGTGTGTCTTGGTACCCACAAAATTATCAATATATAGGCCGGTGAATTCTTTAGTCTGTATTATCTGTTGTCCATAAATCTCATGAGTTATCCGGGGTTCGAGGTGATCACCGTTGTGATCGTGGATCCATCATTGGGAAATTACAGCATTTTCTACAAAAACACAGTATTTTCTATGTGTTATACAACAGCCCTTCTATAGTAAGCATCAGCACACTATTTTTCAATATTCCATATTCAAATACAATACAGGAATTGCGAAGGTGCCTCACATTTATTTCTCTTACGATTTATCTAAAGCCACTCGCAACTTAAAGTATTAGTAAAAGGCAATTAAAGACTACTTTCATTCTCGAGAAATTTTTAGAAGCAAATCACTTCATTCTACTTTCTACTTAATTACTTTTATACCACCCTCACTCACTCCGAATATCGGGGAATTCACGCATAATGTTTTTAGAATAAATAAGAAAATTGATTTAATAAAATAATGTAATTATTTATATTCAATTATTATTCAATATTCTTTAAATTTATTTATTTGCATTATAAATGTTACTGCGGTAATATAAGCTATGATTTTGAATTTCATAATCCCACACATGATTGTGATTGATTTTATAGTAATAATTTGGCAGAAATTCGGCAGAACGTGGCAAGTAATTATTATTAAAGGTGATTTATAAATTATTGGGAATAAATATTAAATATTTTAGGTTTAATGGAGAAGTGCTAATAAAATAAAATATTAGTTAATAAGATATCTTCATTTAATGATATACGATATATAAATGCAATCCATTATAAAGGTAGTGATAGAACTTTAATAAGATTAATATTACTATATTAATAATATTGTAATTTAAAAATTATTATAGATATTATATTAAAAATATTATCACTCTCAAAATAGATACTAAAATTTAAAGTTAAAATTTTAATAGTTTTTCTGATTATTTTCAAAATTTATGTTAATACATATATTTAGATAAATAGAATGCATTGTTATAATCATTTTAAAATTATAAAACTTATATCCTCTAAAAATAAAATATTAAGTAATCATTAATATTTGTTTTTAAAGTTATTATTTGGCAACTAGTGAAATTGATCCAGCACAAAAACACTTATATCGACTTTCTATTTTCAATGATAATAAAACATCTGATTGTTTAAGTTGCAAGATTATAAACGAATATGATGGAAGTAATTGTTTGTATAATGCAGCTGAATTCTCTATGGATAATTCTCATTATGTTCTAATTTGTGCCGGACCAGGGGTTCCAGTAATTAGCATCTACGATAAAGTAAGGAAAATAATAATTGGTTTAAATTTTATTGAATTATTTATGACTCGCTTGGGATATACTTGTAAGACTTCTTATGTGATGTATACAGTTTTAAATTCTGATTATTATTCAATTAGAAAAACATGCAATAAATATTTTTTCATTTAATCATTTATATTTCTACAATCTGTAGTATATTTTTAAAAATATATACTCAGAAAACAATTTATTAGTATCAAAGATTGCGAATAGCAAGTATTTTCAACAGAAATATGGTTCACAAAGATTAGTTATTATAGTGCAAACGTAAATATAGATTATAAATTATAATTATAAACTATAGTGAAAATACATAATGTAAATATATTTCAAATTTGTTAGTCTATTGTATATTACTTTTTTATTATATAATTTCTTTAAGCCGCAGCGACCTATGTTAATAAGTATTTTGTTACAAATGTGAGATCGGTATTTGTAAATTTTATTATAAATATCTTGAAATAACATATTGAATTTTGAAAAATTCTCTGAAATATTTAAAATGATTCTAACATTCTGTGATTAAAACGTTTTATCACGCAAGGATTTCTATGTCATTAGAATGACAAGACCTACAAATATTCTAAAATATAATAGCTGAATAGCTTTCTGGAACCTAACTAATTGCATTAATTAGTTGTATTTTTAACCCTTTCAGACATGAATTGTCCGAAAATTAAAATAATCGAAGGTGTTTCTTTCAAATATAGAAAATAATAATTACATATTTGAATAAATAGATAGTAATAGAAATATATTCAATGGTTTGATGTCTCAACAAATTTGAATCGTTTTTTTGCAATAATAACAATATTAAATGTATTTGATAACGATGACACAACGTAATAAATTATATGGGATACTGAAGGAGTTAACAATATTTTTTATGTATGTATCGATGTTATGTAATAAGGAGATATTTTTTCGAATTTAAATTAACAAGCTCTTTTAATGATGTATGCCCTGTATTGATATCCTATAAGAAAATTAATATTTTATGAGACATAAGCCTCTAAATAATTTTATGTTATTGAATTATTTCTTATTCAGTATTAGTTAGAGAATCTCGCGAGTATGCGGGTGTGGCTCGCGGACTCACACAAAGGTATCGCTGCCATCCCGCTTACAATGGATGCGCAGCTCGTCGATCGCCCCTTTTGCGTGCTTATTTGCGAAGAGGGCTGTATCCCTTAATCGCGAGAGACTCCACAAACCCCCCGTAGTGGCTAGTAGTAGACTGACTTCCCCTTGACGCGTTCAGCGTCATCCTCCCGCGTCGTTCCTGCTGTCCCCCTGTTTTTCCGCCAATCCTTTTCCAGGTTTCCCTGCGGCGTGGGCGGCTTTCCCTTTCTTCCGGGGCCCACTGGCTTCCTGCCTTAACCGGCTCTCTCCCCCCGGTACTAGGCGCGTCTCGCTGTCGCTAGTCTCGGGCCTTACGTACCTCTCTTGTTCCTGCAGGCTTGCGGGTTTCCCCCGGGAGACCTCCTCGCTACTAACCTATCCCGCCCCCAGCACCGTTGGGTACGCCCCCCCCCTTTACGTTCGGTAACAACAAATGTGTGAGATAATTACAAATTTATATTATGACGTCGCGTACGGTCTTCATTGAAAACAATTTCGATCAGTCTATCCATAAAGCCATAAAAAAGTAATGAGGTCTTACTCGTATTATTATAGAAATCGATTCCGTGCGAATGCGTATTATATAAAAAATTGATTAATTTTCTTAAATAAATAAATCCCTATTAATCTTGAACCCCTCTCAGTACCAGTGTTATTGACTGATAGTTTTCGAGAACTTCGTTGTCTAAATTGAACAGAAGCAGCCAAAAATCTAGTGCGTCTTTTCATGGCGATACTTTTAAAGGGCTTGACCGTTTCCTCCTCTATTTCGTTATTGTTTCGTTTTGTTATATTCTACTAGTTATAGTTTTCTTGCGCTGAATGAATATACTTTACGTGTAGTACAATATTTCGTGTTTGTTTCACAAATTATGCGAGAGCTTAGATTTATTGCTTTACAATTTAGTGTTTTGACATTTGTCAATTTAATACTTTTTCCATAATATATTTTTAATCTCTGAACGAGCAAATTTCTAAAGTTTTAAACGATTACCCATGTGGGGTTTTTTTTTGGTCAAGAAAAGAAACACATGCGGGACACAAGGCGTCTACAAGTAGGCGCTCCGTCCTCGTCTTTTTCTGTTGATAAACACGGGTTTCTCACACGTTTCTCCTTATATACATCCTTTTTTCTCTTTCTTTTTATCCCATGTAGCTCTTGCCAAGCGGATGTCCCCGCTTGATACAGGTATTACGCACCATTGTGCAATTTTATTACGTGCCATACACATATTTATTTTATTTTATCTATGTTCCTTCTCGTATAATACTACTCTTACTCGGATGATTGAATTGCATTATTTTATCATAATAATTATTATAAATAATTTTTTCGGGCTTGGAGCATTCTATCTATAATTCTTATAAATTAAAATAGATTCTGCACTTTACTATTCATAGAACTATTATTACTATTCCATTCCTAATATTACTAAGTTTACCGATACGCGATATCTTAGCATAAAACATACCATGGTATTGAAAAATCTATGCAATTCGTGACAACCAGCATATAACAAGTTCAACGCCTTATCACAGTGCTTTTTAATATTCAAGTTAGTTATTATACAATGGATTACATTAATGTGTATATATATTCAATAATTATAATTTAAGGTAAAAAATTAGAAATTTTCCATTGCACATTTTCTTTTTCAAAATATTAATTTCACAAGTCATTGAAATATTAATAATATAGTTCTTTCAAATTATCTATCAATTAGAATACGAGTGAATGCAATTAAATAATAATTAATGTAAGAAATAAATAAAAAATATTTAATTCAAAATGGAATGGAATACGTTATTTATTTCATCTAACACATATATGTTGTTATTAATTTTTTGTAAAGAAAAAATTTTTCTAGTAGTAATTTAGTTTTTTAATCTTAGTATATTACAAAGTTATACGTATGGGAAGATAATAAAGATGTCACCAACCTGCTTCTTAAAAAATCTCTACCATCAATAAAAAGACTTACAGTACCGGTACCTGGAAATTTTAATGCTCACATTAAATTATTTTTACCACCTAACGCAGACTTATCTGGAAATACAAAATACCCATTAATAGTTTATGTGTAAGTAACTTTGTAACCAACTTTGAATAGATTTAATAAAAATTTATATTTAATAAGCTGTGCATAATATATTTACATGCATGTTCTACAATAAAAAAAACAATTTTGAGTCTATTAAACGTTTTTAGGGAGTGATCCTAAACTTTCATAATATTTCTTTTGTTCTTTTTTTTAAAAAATAGTAATTCCTCTAATAATAGAGAAATACGTTCTTCCTATTTCCAGTTTGTAAAATCTATTGTTAAACTTATTGTCTCAAAACTCTGTGATGGGATTATAAGGTACCTGTTGACGATGCCTTGAAGTAATATAAAAGGATACGGTAAAAGTCATAAGAAGTAAAAAAATAGTTACACAAATATTGTATAATATCAGTATTTAAATTAAATTATTCTTTCAAAGTAAAGAAAAAGAGTAAATCTTTACGAATATTCATCATTCTTAGATTGTTAAGATAAATATAGATTTTGTTCGGAATTAGGACAAAAAGAAGAATAATTTATTATTCCAGGCCTTATCACTTGCAGTTAATATGTTTTAATTAGATAGTAATTAGACCTTGCGAGTATTAGGACATTGGAGGAGAGGGAAAAAGTGAATGTGTAAAAACCTTCACGGGACTCAGATATTTACAAAGGCACAAAGGCTAGAAATTTTGTGTTGGGTAAGATAATTATTATATTTACATAATAGCGATCCAATTAAAACTCGCAGAGGTACAAGTATATGTATTATGAATATTATTTACCATATCGCCATGAGTAATATATGCTGACGGTGATCACCAGGTCAGCAAACAACTTTCTGCCCGGTTTTCTAAGGTTCCCGGTATAATAATACCGATTTCCGGTACTGTTCGAAGGAGACGAATATATTGACTGCTCACATGAGATCTCAATGTTGTGAATTTAAGCACATACAATAAATTCATCCCTCTTGAGTGAACATAATCTCTCAATGAATAGACAATTAAGTATTTTAACTACGTAATTGTATGTTCGGCAATGTGTCCGTAAATGTATATTTCACTTACTTTTTATATAAAATTCCAGTGAGACACCTGACATGCACTATCACTTTGTGGATGGATGCTTATCCATTCATCACTCCGTTTTTTTTTCTTTGCTGTAGAGATAGCGTATTTCTCGGTTTCAAAGAAAAAAGAGTGCTCTTTGGAAAGGAAAAAAAGGCAGGAGAAAATATTTTAGTAAATCTCAGCGGCTTAGGCTATTAGTGTATGCGATTGTTCGGCATACCTATTCAAGTTGCCCATTCAGAGTGACATGCGCCTTTTCCTAGCGGGACGGACACTATTGCTTTTTAGCCTCTCTTTTTTTTTACCGCGCCAGAAAAAGGGTTTTTTTGGACACCTCAGACATAGGAAAATATTTGGAAGCTGCTTCGGTTCGTACGAGCTCTGTACGGACCTGAGTGCCGACGCTAGCGGGACTGGATTTGGTTAGTGGAGTATTTCCTCAGGAACTGGCATCTAGGAATAGCGTGGGCGTCAATCCTCAGAGAGCAAGCCTGCTGCAATCAATACCGCTACCGATACCAGTGTCGATAGTGACAATAAGCCACTGCTGGCTACAACGCAATACCCAACACCGCCATTGTCTCACTTTTGCCGCGCTACACAGCTCTTCCGATTGCGGTTTACGCATTGCTTTAGCATTCGACGCATCCTGCTACTGCTTTGAGAAGTTAGGAAGACTGAAGACCCCTCTTCTTCATGCGCATATAATAATTTGTACTAATATACTGATTTTTTCTAGTATCTTTCAAGTTTTACGCCCCAATAAGACGGGTTCCAGAGAACCACTATCTGAAGAATTTTTAAGAGACTGACGAGTTCCGCCGCTTGGCGGGATGCACGCTTCCCTCCTTGATGCCACGCGCATCCCAAAACCCCTTTCCCTACCTTCAACCCCCAAACGAGACCGACGCTAAGGGGACAGATTGGTCAGCCCAGGATTCTCCCGGGGACTCGGCATCCCGAGTTATCTTGCTACCTGAGGACGGTGTAGGTATCAGTCCCATATCGACACCTTTGAAGAACAGTCCGAGAGAAACACAAGGCTTTTTTTTCCTTTCCTCCCCCCGCGAAGTTCCCTATAAAACGCTTCATCCGGACGATCCCGAACCCCTTTCCAAAGGCCCCCTGCATCCAGGCGTCCGAACGCCCCCATCATTGCGCAGAGAAGGGAACAGCACCCGAGCAGCCGCCACTTCGGTTATTTTTGGGTGAATATCCCTCCCCCGGGATTTCCTTCTTGTATCATCGAAAGGGCCAAATAAAAAATGACTTGACTGCAGTAACAGAAAGAGAGAATAACAAGTTATTTCATCCCTCTTCTTTGCGTTTGACGCCTCTTCGCCTCCCTCGGGTTTTTACTCGTCTTCTATTCAAGACATTAAATATCAAATTGCACTCGTCATTAAACCGATTAATCAACGAGGTCTGTACTCTCATCTTTCATCTAGCGGAAGGCTAAGATGCTGATTTATTAATATGTATATAAGATAATAGTAGCATACGTGGACTTATTTTAGAAACAAGCCTTTCAATAATTAATAAGTAATGTAAATGTGAAAGAAACTTGTACCAATTAACAAACTAATTCGTACTATTTATATATTGTTTGTAAATTAAATTATATTAAACTATATCAAATATTCATAATATAATTATTATCTTATCCTAATATATATATCTAATGATATATAAATAAATATCAATGTACGGATATATGTACGAAAGAGACATATTGTTACGTAATTTTTTATTTCAGATATGGTGGGCCAGATACAAATGAAGTAACAGAGAAATTTAATATAGATTGGGGTACATATTTGGTAACTAATAAAAATATAATATATGCATCCATCGACGGCCGCGGCACAGGATTAAAAGGTAACAGCATGATGTTTGCAGTTTATAGAAATCTTGGCACAGTTGAAATAATAGATCAAATTAATGTAACATGGTAAGATATTTGTAAGTTATTCAGAAACATTTTTATATTAAATATATGTAAAGTTACTAATGTATTTATTATATATATTGCATATTCATTAATTTGAATAGTCAATGGATAAACAATTGAAGATTTTAAGCATAAAAATCAATAAAGTATTGTACTATTTTCATTCTTCTTTACTCTTCAGCTTAATCATAATTTTTTTAAATGTTATGAAAAACTCTGTAAAACACAAGTACAGAATAATTAAGGAATACTGTAGAAAAACTCAGTTTTCATTCAGAAATTAATATTATTCTAACAAAAGAGAAATTTTTTTCTTATTTGAATAATAATAATATTAAATATAATTATAAAATATTCAAAAATAAAAATAAAATTTTAGTAATAAATTTTTTACATAAATATCATAAATGTAAATATTTTTATACTTTCTAACACCATACATTAAAAAATAACTAGTTATATGTAAATAATTAGCACAAAATAATAAGAAAATGTCTTAACAAATAAATATGAATAAAAATATTGCACCTACTTAAAAAAAAATTTCATATATATACTTCCTAAATTAATCTTGACAAAGCTGCATGTTTCTGTTGAGAGCTTATTATATTTAATATATAAAATTATGTTTTGATTTATTTATATTTAAATTATCTCAAACTATAATACTTCAGTAGTCAGAAATGTTTATAAATTTATAATTCAAATTATTTGAATGTAATATTATAACAAATAAAACGTTAAGAGGTTAAAGATAATATTTTATTAAAGAAATATCTTGAAAGACTCCATTTTCAACTAAACTTCTAATATCTACAAATAATTGATCGTTTTTACAGGCATTTACAGAATAATTTGTCATTTATTGATTCTACAAAAATTGCTATTTGGGGATGGAGTTATGGAGGTTATGCTACAGGAATGGTATTGGCAATGGATTATCAAAGAATTTTTAAATGTGGGTTGTCAGTTGCTCCTGTGACAGACTGGACACTTTATGGTATTAAATATTATATTTATTATATTTATTATATACACTTGTTACGGCGTTTAACATCAACACCAGATAGGAAAGCTTATTGATTTAGGAACTGGAAAATATAGAAGTATTATGCGTTTAAGATTCAATAATAATTTCTTTATTCTCGAAAGAATAAAGATCTTTCAGTGGATCCTCAGTGGAAGAAAAAGAAGCGATTAAATAATTTTAATAATAAAGCGATAAAGAAAATAAAGCGATTAAAAGCTCAAAACGCGCTTGACCAATTCGTACTCGTAATATATATGTGAGAATTTATCTATGGGCGGCAATCGCGTGAAACGATTCTTTATTATTACAATTTCTCGTTAGCTTAGATATGTCTTATCGCACGAGTACGAACAGACTGCTTCTATTTAAAATCCGTAATATAGATCAGCCCGGCAATCAATAATTGTCTTTAGGCGCTACGCGTGCTTTCCGCGATTGGAAACAGGTGGGATTTGGAAAGGAATTATTCAATAAGAATTCATTTGGGAGCTGGAAGGGGCATGTAGTGAAAAAATCTTGTAGAAAATGTTTTTTTTATACTAGTTCGTGTTGCACTTGGTTGCAATCGTCGACACTAATACAACTACTCGTTAACACAACCCAGGATTACAAGTTACAACGAAACAGTTATAAACAGATATAAAAAATTTACACCACACAGATACGCTAAATTTAACGCAACGATACAATTCGTCACATGGTTCTCTTATATACACGGAATGTCACTGAGCCACCATACACACTTAGTTGTACACGCATGATTCCAATAATACACTACGATACAATGATACGCCTACACTATTTTACAACAATGTGATACTACAGTTGCAGAGATACGCCCACACGCACACCACGATGCTATAACACTCCAATACAATCTGATTTTTCTCGCATGCTATCAGCGTTGGATTCCTTTTTCAGTCTACTTCCCTTTTGCAATCTCTTTTCTTGATTCCCTTTAGGTGGAAGTAATAGTTCCCTCCTCTTACTTCAGCGTGCCTAGTTCAACTTCCTTCCGGCTCCTTCTCCCTTTCCCCGTTTCGTGTCTATTATTTCCTCCCACTCCCTTTCTCTCGCTCGCTTCTTCCCGAACTATTACGCTCCCTCCGCTCGTCTCTCTCCTTGGTGCTGGCGAGACTTTCTATTTTTTTGCCACGCGTTCGTGCCAGGGAAGTCGTACTCTCGGCCCCGTGTTCCTTTCCAGTTGGTGACACACAGGTTACCGACGATTTCGATGAACACTACAGGTGAATCGATAAAGTAGGCGTCAAAAACTGGACCAGTTGCTTGAGTGGTCATTTTTACCTCCCGTAGTGAAGGACTGGCGATCGGTTAAAGAAATAAGCAAAAACCGAAACACTAATATGATAGTCTCAAATAATATTGTATTTTATTATATTTCTATTATATTGTTTTTGAGAATTGATTAAATTTATTAATTTATATTACAATTTCTATTTTTCTAATTTTTAAGTGTAACAGGATTTTTTAACGAAGTTTTTTACTAATTTGTGAGTTTTTTTCTTCGAAAAATACATATACGAATTGCTAGTTTACCGATATGAAAAATGATCTATATAGACTACAAAACATATTACAAAGCCTCTATAGTCACATGAAACTAGAATGTTTCTACGGTTCTTGCTAACTGGACACCAATACCATATATTGATTTATAATAATACAATAGTGCATTTTTGCTTAATTTTTTTTATCGTTTACTATGTACTTTGTATATGATAAATGTATTGTCTTTATTGATAATCTATTACAATTGTTCTTTAAGTTAAATATTTTACATACATTATAATTATTCGAATTCTAACTTTGCAAGAAATTTTACATTCAATACTTACATAACTAGTCTACCCAACTGGAATGATAAAAAGATAATATAACTAACTTGTAAAAGTAATGTATGTTATTTCATTTAGAATAAAAATATTTCTAAATTTATAAGTAAAATTATTATAATACCTAACACCCTAAAATAAATTTACTATTACAGATTCTATTTATACAGAACGATTTATGGGTCTTCCTGATGTAGCTGATAATCTTTGGGGCTACGATCAAAGTCAACTTCTTAATAAAGTAGATAACATCAGATATAAAAAGTTTTTTTTAATTCATGGAACTCTTGATGATAATGTGCATTATCAGCAATCTGTGCTTCTCGCTAAGATATTAGAACAAAAGGATATTTTATTTCGTCAACAGGTAAAATTTACTTTATATTTACTGTTACGGACGGGTGTGGGAGATGGGAATAGGTAGAATGAAGAACTACATTCTGCATTCGTTCGATTAATCTTTATTATCGGATCTCCCGCGTCTTCGTACCTTTCCTCGACGTCTGCCCTTTCCGTGTGTCGCCGCTGGCCGCAGTTCACTATTCAAGCGTTTAAATTTCCCGCTAGCTCTGTTGATACGAAGGCTCCCGCTCTTATCGACCTCGCCACGTGTCTTGAGGCCTAACCCCACTTGGCGCCAATCTCCGCCAACTTGGCGGAGGTCTGATCCCTTGCGCTGTAGCTGCGCTCCCACCTTCCCTTCAGGCGCTTGAACGACAATCCTGTCAATTCGCGCTCATGTCGCTGCTGCCCGTTGTCTCACAATCTGGGTGGTGTAGGTAGCTGGTTTGAACGACAAACCTGTCAATTCGCGCTCGTGTCGCTGCTGCCCGTTGTCTCACAATCTGGGTGGTGTAGGTGGCTGGTTTGAACGATAAACCTGTCAATTCGCGTTCGTGTCGTTGCTGCCCGTTGTCTCAGAATCTGGGTGCTCTTCTTTCCTGCTTCGGGTCTCTGTCACCTTCTCGTCTATCTCCGTCCGGTTTCCTTTGATTCGATGATATTGTACTTGCTTCTTCTGCTCGCGATCGCCATCCGTTCTTTCTCCTGGTCACATCCGACACTGCTGCCGCCATCCACCTCCTACCTCTCCTCATCATCTCTTCATTTGTTCTTTTGTTTTTCTTTCTTCGACGCGAGCGACCCTCCCTTCTCGCGGTCCTAATTACTTTCTATACTCTCCACACCCCTCCCCCCGCTGCCTGGCGCGCTTTCCTCTTGCCCTTTTCGTGTTACCGTATCCGTCGGTAACATTTACGATTTCTGAAAACTTTTGCAAACTTATAATAGAATTTGTTCTTTATTTAGATTGTCAAAAATAAAAAAGTTAATATACTATATCTAATAACATATTTACAAATAATGAATATTTTATTCAAATTTTGATGAAGTAAAAATTATTTTCTCATGGTAGGATTATAATTACGAAGGGAAATCTATAATTATTATTGTATATATTAATTGTACTAAATTAAGTTCTATATGACGAGGGATGAACTTTCAGTAACAGAAAAACTTGAATATGACATTAGTTAAAAATATGATTATTTGTTAAAAGTGATACGTATGGTATAAAACAAAGAAACATATTGTCACCAACTAGAATGAAAAACAGCCAGGACTGCGACAGGGGAGAAGTCAGAGCGACCGAAAAGAGGCAACGCCGCAACACCAAACAAAGCGAGCACGTTAAACTTAGTGAAGAGCGTGGGGGCGTTGCCTAGGCGATGCCAACACGTACGTACAATCGAGGCGCTGCTATTTTCCCACAACGTCTGACGTCAGAGCGGTGATACCACGACCGAGAGCAGCGCGCTACCATCGATACCAACTCACACCAACTCGTCGACAAAGGCGCCGCAGTAGAGGAGAAGCGTCATCACCGAAGCTAAGGGCGACTGACGCGCGACCACACTAAAAGCGCGCGAGAAATTCATAATTCGAATGGAGCGGAAGCGCGAACATCAACGAGACTCCCGAGACAAAGAAGCGCGAAATTCAAAATTCGAATTGGTACAGGAACGCGAACCTCGACGAGAAATCCAGAGAGAAAGAGCACGCGAAATTCAAATTCGAATTGGGAAACGCGACAGTTAGACTATTAGAATACAGGACAATCGAATTTGATAAAAACACCGTCATTACCTAAATCAGGAAAATGACGACAGCGTTTGTAACACCAAGTGAAGACTGTTGATCGCGGATTGGGTCACAAAGATCGTAGTGTCTGCATCAGCATATTATTGTAGTGCCGTGTCATCGAGTTCGTATTGTTAATCATTGTAATTTGTATCATTGTGTTATTGTAATACCGTATAATTGGAGCATCGTCAATATTGTAATGACATTGTATTAGTGAATAGTAAAAAAGGTCTTCTGCAAATCTTATCTTCTTTGCAGCACGTTCCTTCCCACTTCCTAAATCATTTAATAATGGTGAAAGTCCTTGCATTTACACATGTATTAATTTAAATTTATTTACAGAAAATTTTATTAAGTTATGAATTGGTGCTTGTTTCTTTTTATTGCATTATTAATTATTAAAGCATTTTAATGCTAAAACTGCCTTGCGAAAAATGGCGAAAATGAGTTGAATAAGAGACATGAAAATGGTGAATAAATCTACGAATATATTAACGTTGATCGAGATAAGCGTAAAGCAACTGACTTTTAATTAATCGCATATATGATCATAAGAAAATTTTGTACCTAATTAAAAACAATTACAGTAACTGAATAATGTTGATTCAACTGCAGGGAAAATTTAAATGCATACTAAAAGACTGTAAGGGCACTTACAGATAGACTCTTATTGAAAAATATCTGTAAGGGTATGTATAATCATTTGTTGTATCACGATATATTTTTGTATGAAATCAGGGAAGAAAGATATTACTCAAGATAATGTAATGTGTCAGAAAAGTAAATTGTATTGATATGATCTATTCAGAATATAAGGATAAATGTAATCAGATTTTTATTTCTCCAATTTCTTCATATTCAATTATTTGTTTATCTTCTCAGGTATTTATTCTTTTGTGTTACAAAGCAAACTATGGTCTTTTTCACAAAAATTTCTTCTTGGTCTTTTTTCATATAATTATTTTTATATTTAATTTCATATTATATTTTTAGTGTTTAATTTCATTGGTTAATATATCGAAGTGAATGAATAACCTTTACGTATCTTTTCACTGTATTAGAGTTGTATGGTTATTATTATTTTTATATTTAATTTCATATTATATTTTTAGTATTTAATTTCATTGGTTAAAATATCGAAGGGAATGAATAACCTTTACGTATCTTTCAACTGTATTAGAGTTATATAGTTATTATTATTTTATATACTCGCTGTTTAACGCACCAATGAACGCATTTAGTGTGAAGATCATAGTCATCTTTATTGGTGTGAAAACTCGTTAGTGTGAACTTGCCTGTATCCAATTTTACAAGAAACGTCGGTGCTTTTCTCGAGTGCACGTGAGTTCGAGCCATGCCTCAATTAACGTCGATTGTAAAGAAAACGTAAGAATTTATTTAATTCGTCGGAAAACAAATGCCAATTGAGTAATAACACAGCGCTTATTCTACAATAAAATAACATTATAAATGTTCATTATAAAGATTATAAATAATATTATAAATGTACATTATAAAGATTATAAATAACATTATATTATTTACATTATAAATGTTTACTCTAATTTACGTGATATAGTTATCATTTTTATATTTTATAATATATATCTCTATTCATTATTTTAGTATTTTTACATTTAGTTTTGATTTTTTAAATTATTGATCATTTCATAAATTTTTTTTGTTTTTTTTTTTATATTAAAAAAGACAACATGTTTCAGATGCGGATGTCTATAAGTCGATATTTGGTCGTTACTTTTACCCGTCGGAAATTATGCCTTTCGAAAATGGATTTTTCTCAAAACTGCCAAGCTATTCCTTAGACCTTATCACATCGGTATTAATTTCATTAGCCCGTACGGCTGTTGTTAGACAGGCGTTCTTGACTGACGCTAGAAATATACATCATTTTGTGATTTTTCTGTGTTCATACATACTTATTAATTTTTTCTTTCTTTTTTTTTAAATTTTTATTTTATTTTATTATATTCTATTGTTTGCTATGGTAATTATATTATAACATATTTTTTATATTATTGATTTATACTATTTCTATACGTTTCAAAATTTTATTAAACGTCTACAAAATTAATATCAATTATAGATAATAAATTTTTTAAAGTATACTATTAAAAATGTCATTTTTCATATTAACATTAGTATGCAAGATTTTTATACGTAATATATATGCGCCTGTGATGAAAACTATTTCATCCGTAAAATGATCAATTAATTAATAATATAGAGGTCTTATTTGAATAGAAAAAAAACGCTTAATAATATAATTATTATGATTATATAATAGGTGAGATTTAATTATATAAGTAACAAACCATTATTTCAATTATTTTAAATATAATAGTGGTAGCGGGAACTGCCGTTACTAGTGCATATACAATACGTACTGCTAGCTACCCGAAATTGAATTGTCTAGATGCAGCCACAATAAGCAATGAGTTGCACTACACCTCATGTACTCATCACGACACGAATCATTGCGTCACGATGATCATAAAGTCCTATAAAAAGGTACGTCGATAGCCTAAAAAAATTATTTCTTTCCCGTCTTTAAACGGTAAAAAGCCTCTTGTAAGAAAAGGTAGCAGGCCCTTCTTAGGAAAACTTAGCCGTACAGCATGTGAGAACATCCTTCATTTTCATTTTTCCGATTGTTAA
This sequence comes from Ceratosolen fusciceps, assembly GCA_018883505.1. Taxonomy (NCBI): domain Eukaryota; kingdom Metazoa; phylum Arthropoda; class Insecta; order Hymenoptera; family Agaonidae; genus Ceratosolen; species Ceratosolen fusciceps. The sequence continues at coordinate 697,135 of RCIC01000030.1, read as the reverse complement.
ACCGGTACCACCGCGACTCACGGCGAGAATCCAAAATCCCATATCACCTTGACTATATGCGATACTCATAAATCCCTGTCGAATCCACTTGTCCCTTTTAACCTGTTCAAAATTGTAGAGAATAGGAAATAGATCATTGTAAATCGTGCAATCATAGAGATAGAAGTAACACCCTGAACTATAAAAATAATCATAATGGTAATTGTAAAATCCGGATAGCAGAGATATGTAAATCCATAAATATATTAACTTAAGGCCGCGATTATTATATGAACTATAATTATAACTAAGATAATACAATAAAGAAATCTATTTGATCGTCGATTATTATTATTACAATATTATGTGACAGTTTTTATCATTTTCTTTTTCTAAATATAACCATATATGTTTACAATACCAAATCAGTATACCAGTGTAATAATTATGTAATTTAAATTTAAAGTTCTAGTTATATTATAATTTTTTACTAACTTTAAAAATTAAAAAGTAATTCCCTTTAAAATAGATTTTATATTCATTAATTATAAAACTATATTCTAATCTAGAATTGTTTTTCAGGTTTATACTGATGAGACACATGATATCGCTAGAATGCGTCTACACTTATATCATTCAATGGAAAATTTTATTGAAGAATGTTTCAAATCTTCATAATTTAAATACATGCATAGTTTATCCATAAAAATAAAAGAAACTCTTAAGTCAAGCAAATGTTTAAAATATACTAGAAATTCACCTACTGAACATTTTCATTGTTATATATATTTATATGTATGTAATATTATTAGAAAATAATATATGTTTATTGCAAAAATAACATTTTCATACAAATTAATATGTATTGGTAAAATGTATTGAATAATTGCCTTCGAATCAATATAATACTTATATAATAAAATAATAATTAATACAAAATTATTTTTAATAATTAAAATTATGCATAATAAATGTTTTAATTATTTTGAAAAATCATTGTAACTCATGGAAAGATTTAATACGATTCAGTTTTCTTAATTTTATTTTTTAAAATAGTACCCATATTACGATCTCATCCTAAAATCGCTAGCTGTGACTGCATGACTGTGACGGACCGATCGAAAGAGAGTACAAAAATATACATTATGATGTAAATATGCATCGTGATAAATGTTTAAGAAGATAAGATGATGAAAAATATGATGAAAAGTATGAAAAACAAGAAAAAAGAAATAAGATTCCCCTCGCGATGATGATCGCTTGAAAAGAGCCACAGGGGCTTTGTAATATAATGAAAAAAAAGTATGATTATGATCATAAATCAACAAAAATAAATGTATGATGTTCAATTAACCTATTAGGAAGAAAAACAAAAAAAAATGAAAAATGAAAAGTATGAAGAGCTCGTAGTTTGAAGTTTTTTTGCCAGTGAACTCATGATCAGAGACAAACTCTCCGATAGAAAAATAGACTTTGCACGTGAAATGTTCGACACATTCGTTATCACGACCAGCTTAAAGACAACAGTTGTTGAAAGTAAAATTAACACAAAAATATGTATAAGATTATGATAAACATCACAAGAGTTGAGTAAAAAACTTAACCTAGTTAGACCGTCTAAAAAGGAAATAGATGACCGAATGAAAAAAGGAAAAAAGGATAATAAATATTTAACGGTAAAATGCAACTCGCACACAGTTGTGAAACATTCCTTTGCTTAAAAAATTTGCATGGTGAGGCGCGGCGCAAAATTGAAAAGTACACGATGAAAAATCCGAAGAAGTTACAGCGACTGGAGTCCTCGAACATATACGAGGGAAAAATTTAGCTTTAAGTTACGAATACAAAACTCGTGATTTTTCGCTTTTTCCAGAAAATTTTCATCAATTTAATTTTGAATATAATTACTAGGAAGAGGGAAAAGAATCCTTAAATAGAAAAGGATTGCGTAAAAAATAAGATTTTTACTTGCGGAACCGCAGGCAAAAATTTGAAAAACTTAGTTCGCAGCGTGAGGAGACGAAAAATACTCTGATTATTTTTTATAAAACCTTAAAGAATATATATTACGAGGAAAAACTATTTAAATATAAAAATACATTATAAATGTATGAATAAATTCATATTAATTTGTGAACTTAATTTTAATTATTTCATATTTTTATAAAATCATTTAGACATATTCATTGATTAAAAATTTCTGTAATAATTTATTGTACATGTGTTTTTAGTTTAATAATTATATTATGAAATTAATTTTAATTCTTTTATATTTTTACAAAATAATTTTAAAGATATATACAAGTAAAAGCTAGTTAGCTGTAAAACCCATTGTATGTGTGTGAATTTTAATAAATTGCGGAATTAATTTCAAACACTATTTATTTTTATATAAAATCAAATGAAAAAGTTGTTGAACCATCAAATGTATATTGAGATTAGAAAACTAGTGTAATTTATGTGAGTGTTATTTAATAATTATATTATGTAGTTAATTGCAACATTTTATTATTTTTATAATAATTAAAAAATTTTGTGAGAAGTGAAAGGTTTGAATTATAAAATTTAAATTAAGAACAATTACGTATACTTCCTTATTAATTTAAATGTTTAATCATTTATAAAATCACTTTCTGACCAAAGATATATCCAACTACCTTCAAAGACAAACTTCCTAAAAGAATTCGATATTATCTACTTTTGTAGATTTACAATTTATATATTTATTGTATAATTAATTTGATAAGTGTACAAAAAATTCTTTTAATATATGTATTTACTTTATTTTTGTAGTTTTTTTACTACATAATTATGAATTTTCTGTTTCTTTGTATCTAAAATAGAATAATATAATTTAATTTTTACTTGCTTTTTATAATTACTAAATATTATTTACATACTTGCACTTTATACATGTATAAAATACTGTTTGACCTTCATCAGCTGAACGCAATTGTAATGTAGCATAAGACATTTGATTATTAGAACACTTGGAACATGATCTATTTACAATAGGTCCATTAGTTTCTTGAACGTTCCATAATTGTTTAATAGAAGTATAAGTATCTTTATTATTAAATGCAATAGTATAATTCATCGACATATCTCCAAATACTTAAATATCAAAAATTGAAATATCTTTTAAAAAATAAAATTTTATTCTCATAATATATATTTTCAAATCATATTAAAGAAAATTAATGAATTAATTAATAAGTAAAATTTAATTATTTAAATTATTACAAATTTCTTTATATAAAATAAATTTATCAGAAATTGATCTGGTATTCAATGCAGAATACATTATATATTACACATAAATAAAAATACATTTCGATATTAAAAATAATTATGTTGAAAGTCATATTATTAATTAAATTTAATATAATATACGCTCATTTTTATAATTATTATTACTAATTTAACCAAATAAAAAATTCTAACCTTCAGATTCCCACCTTCGAGAACACGTATAACAAGTTACTTCACCTTGATTATCAAGTAAAGGTAATATTGAACCGCAATCGGGACAAAAACCTGGCGTAGTAATAAAAAATACTTTATTTGCAATATCCATTTTTATTTTAAGTGTATCTTTATTTGAATTACACTTTCAATTTTTTGTATTTATGACTACCTATTATAAAAAAAATAATATAATTTCTTATAGCTACTTTTTATTACTAATTTGAATTCAATTAATGTTACAAGCAATAATACAGAATACACGCTAGTTATTCACATGCGCAGTTAGAATGACAATATTCTGTTCAATTTTTGTGCTTTAATAGAATTTTGAACTATAGATACTAAGGCAGTAACTTTTTATAATTTTAATTCAATTAAAAATAAATTTATTGCTAAATCATGGAATAAAATAAAAAAATTACTATTTCTATAAGAACTAAATATAAAACAATTTTGCAATCGCAATATACTTAAATCAAATTTTAAATTTTATAAATATCCTTTTAATATTCTATATATAAATTACAAAATAAATTTATCAATTCTACTTAAATATTCACTAAAATATATTCATCCATATATCATGGCCAATAAATATTATATATAAATTTTGTTATATCTTGTCGGTATAAACGGTTTCTGCATATGGGCAGTTGTGATTCCTCTCATCGTGTTCTTGGCAGTGCATATGCTAACTCTATGTGATTTTTATCATGCAGTCTTGAATAATATCTAACGCCATTCAATTGTTATTTTAATAGTGTATATAAGATTTAAAAAATATTTAGTATTACGGCTTACAAAAAGCTATGATTATATTACCTTTTCTTTGAAATAAAAGCAACATTTGTAAATTTAAATTTTTGTTGTTTTAAAAGGCAACCAATCAGAAGTATATTTCTTAATTTTAATTAAATATTAACATTTGTTTTATTCATACGTTTTCATTAATATATTATGCGGTTATGTCCCGGATGTATTTGCTTGAGGAAGCTTGAAATATTAAATAAAATAAAATAAAAAATTTAAAATATTAACATTTTAAAATAGTTAAGCTAGAATTTTAAGTAAAAGAAAATTGATAAAATCCAAACTTTTTACTTTAAATAAATGCAATCTTAAAAGATACATAGTGGATAATAGATTTTCTTATTGACAAAGATTTTGTTAGAAATTTCGATATAAAAAAGGAAATTAAAATAATATTTAATTAAAGAATATTTTATTTGAATATTCAAATCATTTTTTGTGAACTCTTAAGCATTTTAGAATATCAAAATTGTTTTTGTTACTGTTTCGAAATTTTTAATTTAGTTTAATTTTATATTTAAATAAATATCAATATTTATTTTTATTACAGTAAACCGGATTAAGTTGTAATATTGGTAGTATTATTATAATATTTTAGTATTGGTCTAATCTATAAAAATATAACATTTTTATATCATCCTTAATATGATAGATTCTTTCATAAATTAAGATCTAAGTTATGTATCTTCGAAATAATTTTAATAATACTGTAATAAATAATAAATAAATAAAATAAATAATACTGTAGATTAATGTATCTGTGGCATTGATTATTCGTATTCATTAGTCGGTGTATAATTAAACCTTTGACAATAATTATTTAAGCGAACCGTAATTTACTAATTCACGACGAGTTTTAAGCGATGTAAATAATCCGCTATTATGTAATAATAAAAATATATATATGAAAATAGCATCTTTATAATATTAGTGATGCAATAAAATAACACTATTTATGAAAGGAAAACATTAAAATTGCAAAAAATGAATTGCTAAAAGAAATGATAAAAATTATTTTGGAAAATTCTTTAAACAAAATCAGCCGACCAAGTTCAGTTAGATCTGTGCAAACCCAAAAAAGAAACAATCTGTGTAGACGCTTCTTAATTATTCTTAATTAAGATTACTCACATATGATTTCGAAAAATGTGGTATTTTTGTAAAAGATGGATAAAAAAGTGTTATACTTGTTTTGATGATAACGCTGAAAAATTTAAAAGTTTAATAATAACAAAATGAAGAACTAAAATACAAATACAATGGTAAGTAAATAGTAAAATAAAATATATGATAAATTTATCAATTTTTAAATAAAAAATATTTTTTAAACAAATTTAAGTAAATTTTAATATATTAAAAAAATTTTCTAGATAAAAAATTAGAAGTAAATGAATTACATTAAACTATAAAAAAAAGTGAATCACGTGAATAAGCAAATTTTAAGAAGTTCAAAAATTTGATTACAAATTTGTGGCTACAGCGTCATGTTTGCTTCCATGTTTCCGAACACTTTAAAACTCAAATCATATTGAACATGTTAAAGAATAGGCTAATAAGAAAGTGAGTTTCAAAATTAGCACCGAAGTAGAGTAGTAAGTTTAGCAAAGTGAAGCCCGGGACAATGCGTACTTTCAAATTCTAATATATATATATATATATATATATATATAAATTTTTTTGGAAAAGGCATGTTAATAAATACAATAGATAAATTATTGGATGAAAGAGTAAGTCTTATAGAAACACTCGTTTTTTTAACCTTGCTTCAAAAAGATATTGGATAATTTAAATAAATATATTAAATCATACATTAATACATAAACTATACATAAATAGTATTAAAAAACCATTCTATAAAGCTTTAAATTAAGTAATTTCATTTAATATAATATGTTTTTAAAGCTTAAAATTTATTTAAAATAATAGAATCGAATAAAATATAAATTACTGAAATAAGAAAGGATTTTATCTTATTTATTTATTTTGCCAATCATTAACTAAGATTATATTAACTTTAGCCCATTGATTTGTATGATTTTGTATGTTCAATTTTTAATGAATATAAATAAATATAATAATTTTAAAAATTATGTACGGCGAAAGAAAAAAATTTTCAAGCATAATAAATTAGTTTCTTAATCATATGATGATTAAGATGTCACGTATTGGCTTTATACATTTAATTATATCAAATACTCTTTAAAATTGATTATTATTTCTAAAATGGTTTAAATCGTTTTAATTTTAATTTAGAAAATATTAATATACACTAATTAATGTATAAAAACTTAAATACAGTAAAACCCCATTCATAAACTTTATAATTTATTAAAATACTAATTCAGATCTTACATAAACAAACTAAATTCTTTAAATTGAATTTACAAAATCGTTTAAATTGCTTGTTATCCGATAGTATTTTAATGAATATTAATGTATATAGTAATTTTCTATTACAGTTGAATTATAACAAAGAGAGATCATTTAAAAGTAATTCTTACTTTTATAAAATTTTTTATTGTATAATAGTGTATTATATATTATTTGCAATTATATCTCTAAAAAAAATTATATTCTGTCGTGGCAACAAACTGAAGAAGAAAGAAAATCATAATATAATTTCTTCGTTCTCAATTTAATTTAGCAAATATTCGCTTGAGGAAGGTCAGGAAAGATTAATCGCCACAGAGAAAGAAAGAAAGCGTAAGAAAATCGAGTACATCACGAAAGAGGTAAATCGCACGAGACACGAGACTCAGAGGGAATTACCATCAGAGGAGCGTGTAACAGAGCGAGTACGCGATCACGCACCACGTCCACTAACGAGAGAGTTAACGCCGGGCCCAAGCATCGCGCCGACGACAGTGACTACCAACCGACGCTGCCAAATTACGCTGGATATCTCGAAACAAGCTGCAACCATTATCGGGTACATCTGTCAACGTTAAGGCCACCGAATAGTCGGCAGATACGCTGATGCTTTGGGCACTGACTTCACAATCGATTCTTTGCTAGAACAACGCTATCGATGAACGCATGAAGTCGACGCGTTGCCATCTTGAAAGCAACGCATCACTCCTGCGACGCTGCCAAGTTCGAACCGAGTGGTGACAGTCTGGTAGTGAAACAAGCAAATAGCGCGAGGCGAGTGACAACGGCTCCAGCGGAGGGGTAATAAACGGGGTAAGCCCACGCACAACACCAACAGCTAACGACGCTATTCAAGCAACACCTGACATCAACTACTTCAGAAAAGCAGACGACGAGCATAAGGACAAAATTTTAGTGCAGAATCATGCCACAGGATGGACAATAAAATTAAGTATATATATTGGCGAATGTAATTTATTATACCCACCCCTACATACCATCCTCTCCTTGGAGACGTGCCCGTATGATTAGCAGCACCTGAGTACTTCTTAAAGAAATATGATTCTTTTTAAGATGACCACGGTTTTAACCTTCACTAATTGCAGTAAAATGTTATATAACCACCATTTACGCAATCAAAAAGCAATGTTCGAGCATCTTCAAACGAATGATATCGTTGAAGAAGTGTGAGATCGCCAAAAAGCATGCAAGTTGACAGAAACTTCAGTAATTTCCGTACAATTAAATGAAGCATAGTTATTTCGATAGAACTAAAATCAAAATTTATAAAATTTGTGCTTAAACTAAAGAATAAACTGTATAAACATAATGGAGTGAAAAATATTTTATTTAAAATTTTATAACACAACTTCTCTTACTACATCTATACATAAGTATAAAACATGTTTTTTCTAAAATAAAGAGAAAATTTTATACGGAATAAAAAATTTTTTTAAAAAAATGTAATTCAAATAAAAGAAAATAAACTTTATATATCTACATACAATAAAAATATTATAATCTGCTATTTATTGTTTTAACAATACAAATTAAAATGTTTAAGAAGGATTTACAAGCACCTACAATGATAAAAACTATCAGTAATTAAATTTTATTATATAGTTATTTTAAAAACACTTTTTGAAAATTAATATTATTACTCTTTATTTGCAAAAATTGAATAATCAATTATAAACCATTAACATTTTTAGAAACTTTTTAAGAAAATTATTTTATAATTCAACAAAATATAAAATTATATTATTTTAATTTAAAGTATTTGTTTCAGACTTCAATATACACATAATATAATAGTATTTAAATGTGTATTTATATATTTATATAAATTTAAATGCTTAAAAAATGTATTAAGATATCTAATACACTTATATAGTTATGTTTATTTTACTTAATATTGCTATTAAAAAAAAAAAACATCTATTAAAAACAAAGTAATAGCGATAAATTATTTGCACAAACAAATTTATTAATATACCTTTCAAAATTCAATGTTATAATTATTTATTTATTTTAATTCAGATAAAATAGTACGTAAAAGTTTTTTATTAAAACGTATAAATAAAAAAAACAAATGGTTAATCATTTTGGAGAAGCAATGCAAATATTTAATAAAGAATTAATTCAATGTGAGTATCTAAAAATATGAATTCTATAAAAATGAAATATAAAATTAAAATTAAAATTAAAACGTATTAAATATAATTATATTTATGCAACTGTATAAAATATTTCATAACCTATAAGCTTTAATAAATATTAAAAAATTTAATAAAAATGTACTAATTGGTGACAACTACATTATAGAATAATATAAAAATTAAATAAATTAAACGAAATTTTAAAAAATAATTATTGTAAATAAAATAAATATTTATTTTATTTTTTAAAATCAATTTAATATAACATTAATTATTTTGTAAAATAACAAATAATGTATAGCAAATTATATATAAAATTAAAGAATTACAATTTGCTATTTTATGTTAAGTACAATAAAAATAAACTAGATTTATAAAAGTCCTTTATATAAATGTATTAAATATATATATATATATAATTTAAAAAATGGCACACAGCACAAACATACATTAAAATAATATTAAAAGAACCTTTCACTTTAAAGGCATCGAGGAATTAAAAGCGACGAAAAATGACCTTGAATTACAAATTGAGGCCGAAGAGGCTGAAAAAATGCGACTTCAGCATGAGGTTATAAAGATGAGTACTAGAATTAGCCAATTAAACGAGAGCCTTGGAAAAAAATCCGCAGCGTTTGCCGATTATGAGCACACAATTCAAGAAACTAAATCTGCCTATATAAAGGTTTTGTTAAATATATGACCGAACATCTGTTAAAAAAAAACAAATTTTATATTTAATTTTCGTCGCGTAGATACTTGAAAGCTCGCAACTATTGCTTAAAACAGTAAAAAAGGAAGTACTTTGCCTAGACCAAACCCTCGGAAATAATGAATCAACTGATCGATGCAGCAATGATGATACTGATAAATTAACAAGTTTGAAAAATTCATTGGATTATGAAAATGAAGATATTTTATGTAACAATCTAAAACATACCAATGAAGAGTGTAGCAAAGAAACAACAATTATAATATAATTTAAAAATCTGATAACTTTGTTGTATTTGAAACTTTTATTGTGATAATGTATTTGTAATAATGAGAATTTTAGATACAATGTTGTTACATACTAGTAATTTAATGTTAAGCATTAAATAATTTAGAAAGATTTAATTTCAACTTTTAAATGGCAAGAAATTTTTATATTATTGTAAGTATGACTTTCAATACATACAAGATTTCAAAATCTTTGGAAAACATCGTTCATGGAGCTTACTATATATATATATCACAATCAAAATATATAAGTTAGACAGTTTTAAAGATAAAATACTTCGTGTTCCATAAAAAAATGAAATATTTACAATTGTTTTGAAAATTTATAGCAAAATTATTAATTTAATATTTGATTTATAAACATCATTAATAATTTTTAAATTCTAAAATTTTACTATCTTTGTACATTTTTCACATAAAACTTATTTAATTGATCATTTGATAAAAACATTTTTATCAGTCATTACATTCCAAAATTTTAAAAATATTTGTAGATTATGTTAAAGCTACGGATTCAAAATATTAAGAGAATAGAATAAAAAAAATTTTAAAATTAGTTTATTTTATTTGTAAAATTAATAAAATTTGGAAAAATAATAAACACGATAAAAAATTCGTTGTTTTTGAAATAAATTATACGGAAATTTCGAACAAATCAAGTGGAAAAACATTCAACAGTTATTACAGTTATTTCCTTGTTAAAAAATTAAATTATTTAAATTTACTGCCAACGGTAATATTATATAAAAAAAAGTACAGATATATATAAAAAAATGCCAGATTTATTTATTGCATCCCTATAGAATAATTCGGAACACATTGTCACGCTGTTATTATTATCCATAAATTATTTGATTTGTATTAAAAAATCCACAATTTTCAATTTCTTATATTTTTTATATTTATATTAAGTTGTAGAAAATCTCTATACCTTGTCGGTTACTTATTACATTTAAATAATGTTATATCTGAATTATTTTATTCATTTTTCTTCATCAAGCTGCATCAAAACTAGCATGATTTTTATTTAACTTTAATAACCTTCTATTATTTTTATGCGATATTAAATAAGCTATTAGTTTCATGTAATATGTTTTTATGAAAGTATAATGCTTTGTTTTATATTGTAATACTTGTGAATGCATCTTCTTATTTATAAAATTGTTTTCAGATTTACAATTCGATTTGTTTTTAAACTGATTTATAATAAATCAAGATGATTATATATTGTGCGTTGCTTAGCTGACATTTTATTTTTAGCCGTGAGCGACTACAATTTATTTTATTTTTTGCAATTTAATCTTGAATAACTATTTCGTCGTGAATAATTACAACAGTAATATAACAGTTAATATTTTTTAATAAAATAATATTATAGTATTATCAATTAAAATCTCCTAAATATAATTTCTAATTATCTATGTAAAACTATCACTAATGTTTTATTTTCAAAAACTAATATTTTATTACGTAAATGTTTTTAATGATTAATACAATTCATTGTATATTAAAAACTGTTGCAACTAAAACACTACAGCAGTGCATTTTCTCTATAATGACTCGTAACAAGATTGAAAACGAATAATGTTCTAAATTACAGGAAAATATGTACACAAATGATAAATAATAATAATTTCTTGAATAATCTAAATTTTCTGGAATGATAAATAAAAATAATAATAATAAATTCTTATTAACAAAAAGATTGTACATTTTTAACATAAAAAAATTTGTATCACTCATAAGATTTAGATACGTAAAGAATGTTTATAATTAAATAAAAAGAAATTATGTAATATATTAATTTTTAAAATTGCTATTGTAATACAATTGATAAATAAAATTAAATTATTCATTTGTTTTTTAAGTATATATATATAAATATATAAATATATTATAAATATCAAAATATTTTATTTTACAATACTATATAAAATAATATATAAATACTTTACAAGAACAATGCTCATTAAAAATTATTATAATGAAGTAATATACAAAATACCTTATTTAATGCTATTTATAATTGATTAATTATACTTTATTTAAAAAGCATACAATCTACGACATTTATGTTGACAATATCAGAGATGTGAGTGAATTTTTTAATTATTCAGATTATAAGTTTTTCAAAATAAATTTATTGTTACATTCTAATTAATTATAAACTCAAAACTATTTGTAATTTCTTGTTTAAGATAGAATTTATATGTTTTGGATAAAACCAAATGTCATCTATGCAAATTTTAAAAAAATTAAATAAATTAGGAGCTAATAGCTTACTTGATTTGTAAATAAAAACAAAAATTATAATAAAACTTAAACTTTTTTTTAATTACAGATTATTTACATATGAATATTCTTAATATTGATTTCAATAGTGTTATATTTAATTGTTATTCAATCCTTATATATTTATAGAACGAGATTATTTTTTTAATTAAAATTTGAAAATAACCTTAAATATTATTTACGTTAACTATGATAATCAACAAGAAATAATTTTATAAATATTTTTTATAATTTATATTTCAGTACATCAATACTTAATATTCAAGGTCAAATTACAAAGTATCGGTGGAATATCATAAAGTTTCAGTAAAAATTTATAAGATTTATATTTTGAAAATGTAACTATAAAAATTAATTGATATGAATAGGGTTTTAATTACATTAGAATATATTCTTGTTTAAATTTTTAAGTCATATTTAATTACAATATTGAGTTAAAAAGAACCTGTAATAATTTTATGAATTTAATTTTATGAAATAAGAAAATATAGGCACTTTCTACTAAAACATTTTTATAAGAAGATCAAACAATTTCTAGAGTAGAACCTAGAATTCTTGAAATAACTTTGAAAAAATTTATTTAAGTGTAATTCAATCGGATATTCACTAAGTGAATAACTATTTGTTCATTTAAATAGTAAAATAATTTTTAAATTAACAGTTAAACTAGAACACAACTATCAAAGTTATTCAATAATTATTTGATTTGTTAAAATTGTAATTGAGATATAATTTAGAAAATACTTAAGAAACTGTTCCACATAGTTTATAAAATTGACTAATCAATTATTTTTTACTATTTCATACAAAATATTCATGTTTTATAATAATATTGTGATCGGGATAAAATTATAATAAATATAGTATTTTATAAATATAATGGACATCTATATAATAAAATTTTGTATTTCTTAAATTATTATAGTTGTATATATTTGTCATTTATTTTTTAAAATACTTTTTTAAAAGAATCAAAAATAAAATAAATAAATTGAATTCATTTCCATATAATTTTCTAAAAATCATATAATCATATCTAATAAATTCATGTAGAGTAGATGCCAAAAACTTATATCTCACTTGATCTTCAAAAAGGCAATTTCTGTAAATGTCATTAATTATAATATAATTGTTGATACCATAAAAAATATTTGAGTTAAGCAAATATTACTAGATTCTCAAAAAAATAAGAATATATTTTATTCTTCACATATATAAATAATTTTTAAATTAGCTATATTAATTATAATAATAAAATAATTTTTATAATAATTAATTCTTAGTATTTAAAACTAAGAAATAAAGCTAGTATTATTTGACATTCATCAAATTTCAATATAAAGTATAAATAATAATTATAATTTAATTTAAAAATTAATTAATAATCTATATTACAAATTAGGTAACTTTTTAAAATACATCCTTTACTATATATTCTAAATAAAAAATGATAACAAAAAAATTATTAGTTCAGCAAATTTTCAATTACTAATTATGAAATAGTACTTTTAATATCTTAAAGTCATCTGTAGAATTCAAATTCAATTAAATTATTTATGATAATCTGAAAAATGTGTAAAAGAAAATCGTTTTAATTTTGAACTATTTTATTATAATATTTTAATATGAAATAAATTACTAAATAAATATGTTTTGGTCATTTAATTGTAAATGACTATTCAGTATGATTATACAGAATAACTCGAATAAAAGTTTTAATTTTAATGCTAGATTTATAAAAAAAGATTTCGTATTCGAAAACTTATAAATAAATATTTGTACTGTAAACTTTTATTAATAATGAAATAAAATTAAAACTATAATTTACTATTTACACAAGCAGATTTGATATTTTTTATTAGTTTTTTTAGTCGTTTTATTTAAATTAATTTTTATGAACAATAATAATTTAATATTATTATAATAATTATTTTTTTAATGATCAGTAACTTGATCGATATCTATATATTATGTGATAATTTTACATTATTCGATTATTTCTGTTACAAGAATAAAATGAATTGTTATGAATTCTGTGTGTATGCATATAAAGTTTGTTGCATAATTAACATTCGACCCTAACATTTTCAAAATTCATCACAGTATCTTCAATTACTTTTACTTTTATTACATTTAAAATTTGTTTACAAAATTTTTATATTTTAATATATAAAATATTTTAAAAATTAAATTGATTTATAATAATTATAAAAAAATAATAATTCGTATATAAAATTATTATTAAAAAATGTAATAAAATTTATTTATTCATTTATATTAAGCCCATATAAAAATGGTAAAATTATATTATTATATTTTTATTTTATTCGTAGTTTTTTATTTTAAATGTTATTTAATTTGAGAATTAAAATATCATCAAGAAATAAAATTTCATTTTTAATTCTCTTATTTGACTATTTATATATATATATCTCATTATTTTATAATGGTATATTTATTATATACAATAAAATAATAAAAAACTATAATTTTTTTTATGCATATTTTCATTTTTATTATTTTATTCAAACGCAAATAAAAACAACTACAGCGTACGTATTTGCAAAGCGTTTATTTACTCTATTTTGCCTACTGAAATGTAAATCTTATTCAGTTATTCAATGTTTATATATTACAGTAAATTTTTATGAAAACAGTACATACTTAAAAAATAAAAAATTACTTATGTTTGCTAACATTTTTTATATATAAGTTTTAAAACTGTAATTTTTAACATTTTTGATAAAAAATTTCACAAAATTTTTCCTTAATTTTTCGGATATTTTCTAGTTTTTTTCTCATTATCTTTTATAAATAAAGATATTTGTATTGCAATACTTATTTCAACATTTATTAATATAATATAAAATTAAACAATCGATTATTAACACATAGTAAACAAATATTACAATTGATAATATAATACAATTAATAATACAATTAAAATCTAATTATCCATTTATTCAAGTTCGTATGCACTAACATAGGAATAATTATTTTTCTAGGAAAACATTTGGTACTTACATCATTGTATTTTTAATTACATTTATACAATAGAAGTATAAATAAGTAAATATATAAGATTACCAATAAATTATGTAAACTAATCTTTCAGTTTTTTATAATTAATTATCTTTTGAAAATTGATAATTGTTTTGAATACGCAATATTGAAATATTACAATTAAATTTAGTTTATATTTAAGCATAGTTTTGAGGAACAACTTATTTTAATTTTCTTTAGAATATTAAAATCGATGCATAACTGTATAAGTTACTTATACATTCAAATCTAATTAAAATATTTTCATAAATTAATTACTTTCATAAATTAATTAATTATTTAGTTTAAAATCTAGGTGATAAAATTCTGAATTATTCTGGTTGATACTAACATATATCATTGAACTCTTATAATATACAAAAGTTAATTTTTTTTACACATTTAATACACTTTTGTAAACTTTAATTAGTTAGGACTACTAATTAGAATAATTAGTAAAATATGTTACTACTATTTAAGAAAAATTAAAATTACAATACATTAAAAAGAAATGTAGTTTTAAAATTATAATATTATTTTACAACACTAGTCTATAATACTTAAAAATAACGTTCGAATTATGAAATCGGGCTACACATCGTATTTATTAATATTAATTCGCATACGCAAAGAATGGTGTAGTATAATCAGTTGGAGGGGATATGACAGGAATCTATTGAATTCGAGCGCATTTGCAATATTCGTCGCAGGCCTAATCAGAAACTTCGTGATTCTCTATCTAATAACACCTATGACTTTAACAGAGTGTTTTCAATGTAGTGGTGCATGCGATATATGCGAATCGATGAGCGGTGTTTCAAACGGCAATGGGGTCGCCACTTCCTTTGGTATAGTCATTTTTATATTTATTCTTATACATTTCATCATACTCTGTTATAGTTGGATTATCTCTTAAGTGAGTTTTGATTTTTTATATATTCTAATATTTCTGTATTTGTCTAGTTATCGTAAGCACTTATCACCACTGTTTCGCAGGAAAAAAGTTATAAAAATAAACTTTTTGGTAAGAATTAATATTTGCATTTAAAATGAAAATAAATTATTAAATAAAAATATTTTACATATTATTAACACATTTAAATTGAATAAGAAATTAATATTCTTTTTAATAGTAAAATTAATAAATGAGTATTCGTATATTTCTTTAATACAAAATTATTGTTACTTAAGAATATTTTAATAAATAAAATTTTAAATTATAATTTTAGATATTGTACAGAAATTTATACCAGAGAATTATTATAAAGAATAAATTGATATATATTTCTACTTCAATGTCTAATGAATGTAAGGCTATAATTATAAATTAATAATAGCTTATAAAAAATAATAATTGCAAATATATCATTAAGAACGTATACATTTATATTTGATGATAATTTCTGAAACCCTAAAAATTAAAAACAAAACATGAAAACATTGAGTAATTACTCATTGATAAGTATTAACAGATTTGGTTTTTCACACGCAGATATAAAAATTGATACAGTTACTGAAAATTAAAATATTTATTCGAATAAATACTAGTAATAGTAAATGAATAATATTAATATATTTTTCAATATTAATAAAACATAACGGATTTTATTAATATACATTTGTAAATCCAAAAACTTAAAATAATTCTAGAGTTAATTATTAAATATCGAATTATTCTAAAAAAAAATTTATTATATACAATTGGAGAGACAAATATTTATAATAAAAAAATTTTCATTAGTAAATATGTTAAAAATATATACTTTTTTATATCAAAATGAGTTATGTGTTTGCTAATATAAGTATTTGAATTATATACATACAAAAAATTGTATTTATTTTAAATTATTTTAGATTAATTTAATTTAAAATCTATATTAAATCTTTTGGATTTGGTTCAATATTTAAGCATTTCTTGTTATTATTTTTTAAAGTAGTTAATGAATTTTAATGTAATTAGTTAATGTAAAATAAAAAATTGAGTTCAAAATTATTTTTCATACATATATAATTTTGATTTTTAAAATTATTTTAAAATATTTAATACACGATTTTCTTAATTTTATTTTAATTTATAAAAAATAAAAAAAATCTATAAAATAGATTAAAATAAGGTATAATCTCAAATAATTATAAGAAAATGGCTTCAGAATAAATGTTTGATTATGCAAGTAGTAATTTCAATTATTTTAATGAATTGAGTATGATACTAAAATTGTATATTTGCAATAAATTGTTAATTTGTTAAATTGTTGATTGTGCAATAAATTAAATAAATGATTTTGTGAAATATTTACTTTAACAGTTTCTACTAGTTATTTAAGATAAAATAATTTTTATATATTTTAGTTTTCTTTTATTATATCGAAGTGTACAAATTTAAATTTCAAAACTAATGCAATGATATCAAAGAAATTAATAATAACACGAAGAGATATCATAACTCATATTACGTTACGTTCTATAAATGATTTTTTTCTCTTTATTTTAATTAAAATAATAGTACAATGACGCCATAATTTACATCTAAAAAAATAATTTGTTTCAATTTTTAATTAAAAAATTTCTTCCATATTTGTATTTAATTTTTTTAACATTTTAATAAAACTTTTTATATATTTGATACTAAATCAATAAATTTTATTACAATGAAATATGCTTGATCAAGAACATTGATTTTCTGAAATTTTAATACAAAATCTTACAAATTTAATGTCATAAACATATTTATACAATTAAAATAATATTTTATTTATATAATAATAATATATAAAAATATATTACATACATAAAAACAACGTTGAAATTAGTCTATATTCGTCAATTAATTTTTTTTATTTAATTAAGACAAGTTATTCAAAGCATGTTAAACACTACATTAACAAGTATTTTAATATTAGTTATTACTTTACACCGTTATTATGCATGAATAAACAATGTTCACTTATTATTAGAAAAGTATACTATATTTATATATGAGTGTATAACATTGAATACTGAGTAAAGTAGTTTATCACATCAAATCAGATCAAATGTATGAAGAAAAATCTTTCCTAATCTTAAATATGATTTTCATATGTGATAAAATACAGGATTATTTTTTTCTTTTATTACTATATATAGATTATCAAAACGTCATTGCTTTAATACAATTTTTGTTTTCTATCTTAAATCATTTATATAAATTTTATTACATTTCTTATATTATATTATATGAGTTTTAGAAGTTTTATAAAAAATAATCCATTAAAAGTTTTATGCAATAACGAACTACATTATCTTGTTATATTACAAAACAAGCTATTCAACTATACCTATAATTAAAAAATTTACGACAGCAACATTTTTCATGTTAAACAATATAGTAATCATTAGAATATCATTAAATTTATTTTGACTATTTTTATTTAATATACAAATATATTAAATAGTATATTAAATATTAAATATATAATTTTATTAAAATTTATTTTAATTAATAGATGCACATGCGTATTTAGATTAGCAATATGAATCATACATTATTTTAATTTATAAACAATTTTTTAAGGAATATTTTATATAAATAGTTTAATATTTTAAATAATCATTGCTTGATTATTAAAAATTCGAGTTTTACTTTTTTTTTTGTCATAAACTTTTTACGCATTCAATTACGTAAGAAATAAAAAACGAACATTCTATTATGCTTGAATTGTAATGTTGGATGTAATGACATTATTGGTATAGTTCAATTGTAAGAAAATATACTAAGAAAATGCAATGCATTTTACTGAGGATTTAAATACGTAACAAATACTGTCACAAATAGATTCTAAAATTAACAGTAAACTAAAAATATCTTCCAATCGAATATATTTATTATAATGTAACTAAGGTGAAAGCATATCAGTTATATAAATGATATGATCTATTAAATAATTTTTAAATTAAAAGTAAATGGTTTTACAGTCAAAGAAAAGAAGGAAAATTTTACTACATGAATAGGAATTATATTTGTATAAATTCTATATAAAATATAACAATTGTTTAATAAACCCATGTTAAATTTTTATAATCTTATATTTTTAATCTCTAAATTTATATGCTATATAATAATAAAATACTGCATAAGTATAATAATATTTATTGTTATTTACTAAATGAACTGCCAAATATTTCATAAACAAATTTGTTTAATTTAATTTTCTTTAGACTGATTTAAAAAACAATGGAATTAAAAACATGACATTTTTTTATATAATACACATTATTGTATGTGTTCTTTATTTTCTGTTTTTATTCATTAAAACAAAAAAATTGTTAAGAACAAATTATTTAAATTGATAATATACTAATAAATTTATATTAATTAATTTTTGTTATTTTTAATTCAACGAATACAAATGTTTATACAACGAATAAAAGTTTATTCAAATACATTTGCATAAGTTGTTTTTTGTTTGAAATTTGTATGATTTTAAATGTAAATCAGTTAAGTCTTTTATTGTTCTTACTAACGTTAATACTGTTACTGTTGTTGTTTGAACTGTAAAATAATATCCATAAACAAAATAATTAAAAGAATAAATCGATTTGTTAGCTATAATAAAATATTTTTGTACGAATTGAGAACTGATAAAAAATTAATTTATCGCATAAATAGGACTTTACAAATCTTTATTAGCGAGTTGATGTTCTAATAGAAGCATAAAAGAAAATCAATCGCAAAACAAGAATTTTATACTTAATTGAATTAATTATTATAGGTTGATCAGATGAGGGCAATGTATTGATTGAAATTAATCGTTATGTTTATGATATATTATTGTGGTACTTTGTAACAAGCAAGAAAAACAAAGAAAAGTATGCAAATGAAAAATAAAAAAAAATATCATTTCGCCTCTTGGGGAAGTTCACTTGGCATGATCGCAAGGACTTTATACCATGTTCAAAAAATGTAGAACGAAATCGTCATTCACAAAAAGAAAAGTACATTAAAAGAAAAAAAAGAAATTTCTATATACAACAGAATCGTATAGAAACATTTAAAAAAAACAAAACAAAAAACTATAAGGTTACGTATAACTACGCATGGCTTCAGAAAAACGCGTTTTCTCACAATTTTTCAAAACGATAAAAAAAAAATAGAAAATATTAACGCATGAGTAAATACTTCTTTCTTTTTCGAATTCATTTTAAAGTTTAAATATTCTAAATTTTTTAATGTCTCTAACATTATTATTATGACTTTTTACTTACAAAATGTTAATTTTTATATACCAATTTCTGAACCGATTTTAATCCTTTTTTATATTAAAAAATGTTTACAATTTTTGTATCTACAAGATAAACCAGTATCTATTCCTACTAGCATCTACTCATAGAACTAATGAAAGAAGGAAAATTATTCTATCAATATATAAAATTGACAGAATATAATTATCATAAATAGAATATTTATATTATTATATTAAAGTAGAATAATCCGAATTACATAATTATAAGAATTAAATAAAAAAACTATGCAAAGCTATAATTTTAATAAAATTCCTAAAAAAAAAAAAAACAATAAGTGCTTCACTATATGTTATTGTGATGAAGTAGATAACTTTAAGATTTACAAAAATTACAAATATAATTTTCATTTTTAATATTTTACACAATCAAAAGCATTCATAATTCACCTAATATAATCATAAAATGATTTAATTTATCCATTACAGCATTTAAATAACTAAAAGCTTATATTAATATTCAAATTTGAATCAATGATTGTAATCACAATATATGTATTTAATTGCTAATATAAGAACAATTTTTCAAAGTTTTTCATACAGTTTCAGAAATATTTAAACTACATAAAGTAAAAACAAAAAGTAATAGTAATGCCAATAATTGTGCAAAATTTATCATCTTTTATAATGTTGCGGTCTCAAATAATGCTATGTTTACAAGGTATAAGGCCGAACAATCTTTCAAGACTTGTTCATTAGTCATAAAAGGTTAAAATAGAACATAAAGGATTAACATATTTTGTACTCTTTAATTCAAAATAATTTAATTTATATATTATTATATAATTTTTTTTAATTATCTTGTATACAATAAAGACATAAAAATTATATACTTATTAGTTTAATGTAGAAAAAAATTTTAATCGTTAAATTAATAAATGATTAATAATTTCAAATGACTATAATGCATTATTAAAAAATAAATAAAAGGTTTGTTTAATCATTAAGAAATGGTTAAAATTTGACTTCAATTTAGTTCAACTATTTATTGTTTAATTGATTAAAACAAAATTGATTATAACAAACCACATAAAATTTACGTATTAATAAAAATATATCAATCTTAATATTTAATAGATAATTTTTATAATTTTATAATATTGCATTTTAAATATATATATATATATATATATATATATATATATATATATATTAATAGTTATTATTAAATTTTACAATGATTAAGTTAATGTATAGAGCAATTAATTACCATTCATTTAATAAAAGAATATATAAAATTAATATTAAAAATTTGTGTATATGTACTATATACATATTATATATACAGATGAATTATATTTAAAGATCTTAAAATATATATTAAAAGATCGCGTTATACGCAATATCCAAAAAGTTTTGATACCTATTTCGTTATAGTCTGATATCACCATTATTTAATACAATTCTAACTTATTAAAATAATTGACAAAATTTAAATTTACACACATATACACATATATATAAAATTCATATCTTTTAATTATTTTTTTTATTTCGTTTGTAGGCTTTCTTTTCTCACATAATCTCATTAATCTCATTTCCTAATCATTTCCTAAACATTTTAATAAAGTTTAATATAATTAAATACCTTAACTAACGATTCGTTAAAAAAAAAACTATTTACTTCCAATAGTTAGGATAAAACATTGAATTTATTTAAATGTAAAAGAAATTTATTTAACAATTTAAAATGTTTACGAAAACCACAAATATTGATAATCGAATATATTACAAAATAATTAATTACACTGTATTGAGGATTTTATAAATATAACTAATGACAAATTTTTTTAAATTTTGAACTATGTATAATGTAATTCTTTGTTTTATTATAATAAAACAGACATAGTATTTTATAATGTATTATTAATTTTAATTATAAGCTTATAATTTTTAAATCTAAAGACAGAATTTTATAAAATTGAATAGTAACTTTAAAATGTACTTAAATTTAAGCATTATTATAAAACTTATTTTTAATAAATCCAATAAATCTAACTTAAATAAATTAAAACTGATTGTAATAATATCTTAAGTAAAGTAATTTGAAATAGTTATATAATATTGTTTCAGAATTTTATTTCTCAATAATTATATCTATGGTAACTTAATTATCATACAAAAAGATAACTTAACTTCAAAAATTTATTTTATTGTACATGACCACATTTAATTCTTTAAATTCATGGTTAGAAATATTTGACTATTAGTATTTTTATTAATCAATTATTATCATTTAATACAAAA
Organism: Ceratosolen fusciceps; assembly: GCA_018883505.1. NCBI lineage: Eukaryota > Metazoa > Arthropoda > Insecta > Hymenoptera > Agaonidae > Ceratosolen > Ceratosolen fusciceps. Next base: position 674,493 of record RCIC01000030.1, on the reverse strand, counting down.
TTTAATCAATTCTTATATTTTTTATTAAAATAAAAAAAATTTTAATACAAAAGTAATGCTATCCAACACTAATAATAATTATATATTATTATATACTTTATTTAAACTATTAAATCTTTGGTATGAATTTATTATACTGCATGTAGTAATCTTATAATTATGAAATACTATATTCAGTATACATAATTTAATTAAAAATATCTTTATAAATAACATTATATGTTCATACCCTTACATATATAAATATTATTATTATTATTATTATTACTAATTATTAACACCTATTTTTTAACTTATACATAAGAAAAGAACATTAAAAAAATTCCTTCTTCTTTATATTATTTTTTTAAATATATGTTAAGAAAAATATAAGATTTTCAATGATATTATAGTTATTATAATATACATATAAATTAATAATCATAAATTTTTTTATAAAAATAACAAAATTGTATAATATATTATGCAATATAAGATTTAAAAAAAAATACTTTCTTATTCATTTTTTTCTTAATTGATTTTGAGAGTAGAAATTATAAATTATAATTATATAATAAATAATTATATAATTTAGAAATAAAATATTTTTACTTTTGTTATGAAAATAGTAAAAAATTTCTCTTTAATAAAAAAACTGCTAGACAATATTACAGTTAAATAATTATTTTTAAAATATATCTTCTATAGTTTTTTTAAAAATCTTTTTTATAGTTAGTTTAGTAAAAGAAAATCAATCATAATTAAAGACATTACACAATTCTATAATAAAAATTAAACATAAGTATTACATAAAAAGTTTTATTTAAACTAAGTACACGTATATACTAATAAAATATATAAATTAAAAAAATTTTACGTAATTAAAATTAATTTGAATTTATTTATTAATAATAAGAATTCATTAATATACTTCTATTCTTAGCCAATTAGGTTAGAAAATTAGAATAAATGAACTTTCGCGTATAAATATTATATTTTAATGTTAACAAAAAGGTAAATTTATTTCACTTGAAATGATTCTTTTTCTCAGTTCTTATTCGTTAATGCAATTACTTTTAATTATAAAATAAATTTTAGCATAGCAATATGAGAAGCGTCACTAGCAATCGAAAGGCAATCTTGCAGTTTCATATTCATGTGGTTGATTAGGGTTTATAATATTGGTGCCCGTCTAACCGGCCGGTTTGCATTTATGCCCACAGGACGTTGAAAGGGGGGAAGTGAAAGATAGTAACTCATGCGTAGTGGGGTATCTTTCGATAGGCGATTTGGAGACCAATTCCATCGTCTCGTCCGACTTTGAAACGGCAGTAGCAGCACCTAGTGGCAAGATCCGTTGCCCTACCTTTTCAACTTTGATTCGACACTGGACTACAGTTGCTCGTCTACTACGGTACCTGCTGTTGGCAATGCTTTTGCTGACAGGTTTTTTGGCCACACTTGCCGCCCTCTGGCTTTATATGGGTTCGCTTTTCATTGTGCAACTTGGTCTGATCGCTATCATTGCATATTTCATCGTCGGCGGAAGGTTCAGATGGTTTTATATTGCATTTAAGACAGCACCCCGTGACATCAAGTAAGTGACAATGCTTGTTTATACGCAATGTAGGCATTCCAACTTTCCCCGTATTGTCACTTAGCTCGCTAATATGCTGTTATTCAATATCCCAATAAGTAAATTAACTTTTACTCACCTGAGAGTTTTAACAGTCATATAAATATAGTTTATATTGTATCTTATATAAATATATTTATATAAATATAAAAATATGTTTAATTAATAAAATAAATTGTCTTTGCTCCTAGTAAAATATGAAAAGGCACTACTTTTTTAAAATTTTATTTAATATCTTTACCATATATTAAATTATATTTGTAGAAGCACCTGTGCATGACTCAGATTATTTTTCCTTATTCCCATATTTTTCAAGTGTATCTTATGATTATGATTATCGTTGTAGTGTTTTTGCTGAAACATCTGTTCTCTTCGACATGTCCTTTTTTTTTATGAAAAATTTGATATCTTAAGCATCACCAACAGGATTCGTAAACCACGATAAAGTTTTTTTTTCTTATTGTTTTTACATATCACAGGTTTACTTTCTGTATATATAATATTACGATCTAAAATTTACAAAAATTAGTGGAATAAATTCATTATTAATCAAGTTTCGAAAACCTTAGTACTGCTATATTAAGAAATTAAGTTGTATATATTTATATTAAATGCAAAAAAATGAAACTTGATAAATAAATGCATGGGTACAACTTTTAAGTTTTAATCTTATACTTTAAATATAACCTAGTTTTCAAATTAGGTGAAAAATTTAACCTTACATATGATTTCAATTAATTTTTTGTTTTCAAAAGCGATAAGAATATAACTTTTTTTTTTTAAAGCATGTATTATAAGATATAAATGTTTCGAATTTTTTTTATTTTATAATTTATTTTCCATATATTTTTAATTTCAATTTCTTTAATCACTTATATATAATACATTTTTCAATCAAGTTTCTAGATCAAAAGCATTAATAACCTATCCTTACATTGACATTATTATATGCATAAGAAATATAACAATATTATACAAAATTCAAAATATAAAAATATTTTTATAAATATTATATATATATATATATAGTTTTGTATACTTACCCCATAAATACATTTGTTTAATTATTTAATTTTCTATTAAATTATAAAAAAAAATTAACTGTTACAAATAATTGTACATAATAAAATTAAATTAGTTTTGTTTTGATAGACTATTTTTAAAGTTAATATTTTCTAAAACCTCAATATTTAATTAATTTAAAAAAGAATAAAAGATATTTAATATTCTATCACCAAATTTCTTTAAATTTAATCATATTACTAATTTCTTATCATTAATTATTACTAGTACTAGTTATAATTTCTGCTGTAAATGTGTAGATCCTTAAATAAATTTGGTTTGAGTTTGCACATATTAATATATATAAAAACAATAAAGATTTCGTTATATAGAGAAAATACGTATGTGAATAAATTTTTATTATGAATGAACATTATTTAATTTTTGGATATAACTTTTATTATTAATTTTTGTACAAAAAATTATTAACAATAAAAATTTATATTATAAGTTCATTTATTTAAAAATGTCTATAGTATTAGGAGGAACTTCCAATTAATTTTATATAATTATAAGTACCATTAATAATTTTTTTCTAAATTAAAAAAAATTGATAAAATTATACTTTTACTCTTTATAATTTGATGTTTAATGAATTCTAACTTTTTATTTTTATTTTATGAAATACTAAAATCTATAAAAACAAAATATAAAGATAAAATTATAGAATAGTTATTAGATATTATTAAATGTTATAAAATGTTTTTAAGGTTTTATTTTTTTTAATCAATCAAAATTTTTTAAATAAATATAATTTAGATAATGTTAAAATATTTTTATTAAATAGAATATTATAGTCTGTACAAAATTTTTAAATTAAAAAGAAAATGTTGATAAAATTTTATATAAAACAAATTAATAAATTTAATTTTATTAAAAGTATAATTATAATCTTTACACTCAAGTATAATTTTGACATAAATATATAACAAGTTTCAATATAACGCGTTTTAAAATTACTTCCTTAATAACTAGATTTTATTTTGTATATTAATTGTACTAAAACATAATTGTCTTTATAGGGCGATTTGCAGATATGGTTGCTTATTATGGGCGATAAAAGGTCATGAAAAAAATCAACACAGTGTTGCTGATATTTTTCAACAACATGTTGCTGACACTCCTAATAAACCCTGTCTTATATTCGAAGATCAAGAATGGACATTTCAACAGGTATTTATAATCTTTATCATATTGATTCATAAATATTAGTACATTTCATTAAATTATTAAAATGAGCAGTTATATGATATTGTATAAAAATATTTATATGCTTGTTTTAAAAATAAAAATGTATTTATTTATTAAGTAATGTAAATGCTTACTATATTTAAAAATGTAATATATTTAAATCAATGTTTAGATCATATTCATCACTTTTTTCGTGACTTGACTGCCATTTTTTATACAGGTAGTATGAAATTGTTAATTCTACATATACTAATCAAAATGCAATATATTTGGATTATTGCATTTTGTTTATTGCATAGTACAAGAAAAATCATTATACATTTAGATTATTGCATTTTGTTTATTGCATAATAAAAGCAAAATCATTATATATTTAGATTATTGCATTTTGTTTATTGCATAATAAAAACAAAATCATTATATATTTTTTTAAGTGAGGTAAATAAAAATAAATAACTTTTTTTCAAATACTTTGTTTTATCTCTTTACTATTATGTAAAGTTAAATTTATACAAAATTAAAAAATTTTTTTATAATTATTTTAATATTAGAAATATTAACAATTTAAATTTTTGTTCAAATTATATAAAATATGTATTAAATTCAAAGTAAAATTTTTATAATTAAAATATAATATATTACACTATTTTTAATTCTGTTTTATGCCTAATTCTTTTTTACTGCCTATTACATATTATTCTATATAATCCATAATTACATATTTTTCAGATTGAGGATTATAGTAACAAAATTGCTTATATATTTAAAACTCATGGCTATAAAAAAGGTGACACAATTGCCCTTTTATTAGAAAATCGACCTGAATATGTTGCTATTTGGTTGGGCCTTAGCAAACTTGGTATAATCACTCCACTTATCAATACTAATTTGAAGAAAAGTTCTCTTCTTCACAGTATCAATATAGCACAATGCCAAGCTTTAATTTACGGTTTTGATTTAGCAGAAGGTATTTACACAAATAAACATTTTTGCATTAAAAAGCTAATATAATTTTAAAAAACTTTTGCACATTTTTGTTCGTTTTATTAGGAATTAAAATTATATAATAGTTATTTTAATATAATATTAATGAAGGATCAATTTATCTATGTAATACTTAAATAAGTAATTTATATATTACAAATTTATTTTTATGATTTCAAATGTATTTTATTGTTTTTATTTGTTTTTTTTTTAAGAAAAATGAAAGATAATAAATATTATAATATTATATAAAGTATCAATGTAATCAAGTGTATTAATTTAATAAAAACTGGATATTCACAATGTAATTGTTTTTTTAATTTATAGAAAGGTGATGTAATTATATTAAAATTTTACCTTTTAAATATATTTTAAACTATTTAAAAATATAATTTATTTGTTCTTTTATTTTTATTTAAATTTATTTTATTAAATTATTGCATAATTTGTATTAAATTTATTCCTATATTTTTTTACTTTATAATTTTTTATATATCTTCATTATCATTATTTAGTATATTTGATATCAAATAGATGTAACTATTTCTTACATTTAATAAATTTATGCCAATTATTTTAACATTAGTTATATAAATTCCTCATAATTAATATTAAATCATTATTGTATGATTTAATAATCTTCATTTTCTTATTACAGCCGTAAAAGACATTGCATCATCTCTGGATAAAAATTTAATTCTGTATCGGCTATCAGATGATATAAATATACCGACAGATGAATTGAAGGAAAGGGAGCTAAATATATCTCTAGCTAGTGCCCCAAGTACACCTCTGATTTTACAAGATAAAAGTGGTTACAACGATAAACTTATGTATATTTATACAAGTGGTACAACAGGTCTGCCAAAAGCAGCCGTCATTACCAACTCCAGGTATTTTAAAATATTAGTTCTTTTATCTTTTCTATTGCTTTATTATTAAATTTAAATTGAAAACAAAACAATATATTAATATATTGTCAATGAAAAATATTTTCTATACTTTCATCAATATTTGCATGATATTTGTAAAAAAAATATTTATTATAATAGTCATTTATTAACTTTTGATTAATCTTTTGATCCGTAATGGCAGGATTAATTGTATATTCGTGAATATTATATTTTTTATATTTAAATGTATATAATTGCAAATATTAATACTATTAAAGCAGAACCAATATTATGAATTATAAAATATACATAAGCAAAAAATATGCATAATCAACTCTTTAGATAAAGTAAATAACTGTCCCTAAAAACAAATATACGATCTATTGATTAATAACTCGTTCGTTTATGTGAAAAAGAAAGCCTCTTGTTTAAATACAATATTCTTGATAAGTTTTAATAAATATTTGTTATTTATTGTTATTTATGTTTTATAAATATATTTTAATATATTCTATTTATTTATTAATGCAAATATTGTTACTTTAATATTATTATTTTTTTATATATTGCATATATATATAATAAAATTAAGTTAATATTTGTAAAATAAAAAATTAATGAATATCACTTAATCAATACGAAATAATATAAAAGTTAATACTTTAAAATTCAAACAAAATAGTTTTTATCTAAATTAAATAAAGATTTCAGAAATAAAAATGGATTCAAGTACAATTTAATATAATTTAAAAATATCTATTACGTTACAAGCGAATGATATTTAGGTTAATTAAAAATTTAACAATATAAAATAATTTTATTTATGTAATTATAAAAAATTTAAATATTCATATGTTATATTAAATATAATCTACTTATTTCAGATTTATGTTTATTGCCAGCGGAATCTATTATTTAGCAGGTTTTCGTAGTTCAGATAGATTTTATACACCTTTACCATTATATCATACTGCAGGTGGTGTTATGTCTGTAGGTCAAAGCTTATTGCATGGAGCCACAACAGTGATTAGAAAAAAATTTTCAGCAAGTTTATATTTTAGTGATTGTATGAAATATGAATGCACAGTGAGATATACTTTAGAAATATTAAATTACTCATTGAAATATATAAAAATATTATTCAATAACTGTTCAATTCATTAAGAAAGAAGAAGTATTTACAATTTGAAAAATACTGAAAAATAAATGAATTAAAAATTAAAACAAAACACGAAATTCATTTACATTATAATAAAAATTGATTTTCATAATTATTTTTTTTAATAAATTAATTATTTTAAAAAAATTAAAAATAAATTTTATTTTATATTAAACATGAAATTCTTAATTTTTTTTAAAAGTTTTGTACATTGCATAAAATTAACTTATAATGAAGGCGTTGTAAATACTTATTTCGTTCATTTTTGCATTATCAAAATTGAATTTTCATTATACACATGTATTATAAATAATCTAAACAAAATTTGATTTCAATTTATAAGAATTACAAAAATTAAATATTAATACTAAATTATTTTAATTATTAGGTGTCACAATACATTGGAGAAATGTGTCGATATATATTGACAGTTCCACCAAGTTCGAAAGATATAAAACATAATATTCGCGTTATGTTTGGAAACGGGCTTAGACCACAAATTTGGTCTGAATTCGTTACTCGATTTAGAATTCCTGAAATATGTGAATTTTATGGCGCTACTGAAGGGAATGCTAATATTGGTAAGCAACATTCAAAATAAAAATAGACTTGTATAAATTGATATAATTTTCGAAATATTTTTCTTTTTTCCTATTACATCTGATATATTATTTTTTTTAAATTACTAAGATTTAAATTATATAAAGCGTTTTAAAGTCTACAAGCAACTAAGATAAATTATTTTCAAAAATTGATAGTTTATAAATATATATACCATATTTTTATAAGTAATTAAATTTTAATAATTAAATTATTATATTGAAAATATAATTCAATAAATATAAATTTAAAGTCTTTTTTATTTATATTAATATTCAATTTTATGTATGCTATATATATAAAAATTTTATTTTAATATTTATTTATTTTACTAAGTTCTAAAACATTTTTAATTAATCTAAATTTGTTATTTATCTTATTTATATTTTATGAAATTCATTACAGTAAACATTGATAATACAATTGGAGCAATAGGTTTTGTATCTCGCATACTACCAGCAGTATATCCTATTTCAATCATTAAAGTTAATGCTGATGGAGAGCCAATTAGAAACTCAAAAGGTCTATGTCAAGTATGCAAAGCAAGTATGTATAATTTCTTTATTCTAATATATTTTATACAATTTAAAATAAATAACAGTTAATATATAAAACAAATAATTATATAGTTTATTAACTTTAGTTTCTTAATAATTTAATTAATAAATTGAAATTATATTTTCATTTTGTGTTGACTAATAAATATTTGCATATTAAATTATAGTCAGGAATTTATTATTATATTATTATGCAAAATATATATTTTAATTTAAGATGAGCCTGGAGTTTTTATTGGTAAAATTATTCCACATAATCCATCTAGAGCATTTTTAGGATATGTTGATAAAAATGCTTCTAAAACTAAAATTGTTCAAAACGTATTTTCAAAAGGTGATTCTGCATTTTTATCAGGTAAGAAACTATTAAATAAATACAAACCTTACATAAAAATTAAAAAACGATAAATTAATGTATTTATATGTTACATTAAGATATTAGAAAAAAATAAAAAATATACTCCGCTAAACATGAACTTTTTTCACAAATTATTCTTTAGTATTTTTTTAAATATTAATTTTAAAAATTAAATTCTTTTAAAATAAGAAACGAATTTATCAATTATGCAAATGATAATTTTTATTTATCAATTTGTTATTGTTATTTTCTTCTTCTTATTTTTTTTTTATTTTAAAATTAATATATTTTTTTTTTTATAAGATATTCAATAAATTTTACAAATAATTTTAAATACTTTTTTTAAAAACATGTAGTTTGTAAAATTCAATCGTGTTTTAATATTACTATTATAACTGAAAAAATTAATGCTTAAACAAAAAAAAATATAATCATTCATTTATTAAAAAGAAATTATTATTAAAATATTACAATAAATTTGCATTTATTAATTTTTTCTTTGAACGATCGTTCTCATTTAATATTCTATAAGAATGAAAATTTTAATATCAAATTTTTCAAATTTTATAATCGATCACTTGATATAATCTTTCATAAAATTGATATTCTATATTTTTTATTTTACCCTCAATATTTACGAATTCTAATAACCTAATAATTACATTCCTGCATGTATTGATTTTTAACCATTTGATTCTATTTTCACATTTTTTTTCAATATACTTTTTTTTGTTAGTTGACGGACCTTAAAAATTTTAAAACCAAAAAATTATTATTGTACAATTTGTTTTCAATTATTCAAATATAATTTTGCATTTAAAAAATTGCGCCCTAAATATTTTTAAATTTTATGGTTGAAAAGGTTTTAAAAATAATTGTATAATTCGTTAAATTGAATATAATATTTTTAGAAATGTTAATTGTTATATATCTTTATTGTTATAATAAAATGTTATATATTGTTATAAATTGTTAATATATATTTTATTTAAAACTTTTTATCTTTTATATTTATTAAGAAGAATAAATATATATAAAATATTATTTTTAATAGGTGATATTCTTGTAGCTGATGAATTTGGGTATTTGTATTTCAAAGATAGAACTGGAGATACCTTTCGTTGGAAAGGTGAAAATGTTTCAACATCTGAAATTGAAGCAATCATTAGTAATTTTATAAGTTATAGAGATTGTATTGTTTATGGTGTAGAGGCAAGCAAATTAAAAAATTTTTTTGTTTGTTTTTATTTTATATTATCTTTTTACTAATTTATATATAAATTACGTCTTAGGTCTATGGAATGGAAGGTAGAGCTGGAATGGCAGCAATCTATGATGAACATGGTTCATTAAATATTGATCAATTAGCGACTGATGTTAAGGAACAATTACCAGCGTATGCAAGACCACAATTTATTAGAATATTAAGAAAAATTGATCTTACTGGTAAGATATTTTTATTTTAAATTCTTATATTAATAAATATAGAGTACATTATATTATAATTAGAACAAAATAAAATTTATTTTGATATATAAATTTATTAACTTCAGTATACTTTGTAAAAATAATCTGTACAAATATTTTCTCTTTTAATTAAAAAATATTATTTAATTAAATTCTATTATCTAATTTAAAAAATTCTAAATCGCTTCTTAAATATATTAGAATAGATTCATTTTTATTCACTATATTCATTCTGTAATGTACAGAAAAAATTTTCTGTAATCAATAATCTCGCAATTTATTAAATTTAATTTTTTTTGTTATACCTGATTATTTTCGAAACTAAGAATTCTTATCAAAGGTTACAATTTCATTATATTTCAAATATTCAAAAAACTAATGGACTTCTAAAAATAGATTACAAACATTCATGAATTACCCAGGAAACTAGATAAATAAACTAAACTTATATTTCAAATGTTAATAAAAATTTTTTTAATTGAATTAGTGGTTATTTGTAACGTGTATATTGTGATTAAAGCTGCTAAAATTTTTAACAATAAAATGTCTATTAAATTTTAATGTTTTGATTTTGATTAACTTATTCGATTGGTTGATATTTATTCTTGAAAATAATAAGTTTTCATATATTTATGGTCATTAATTGTTTTTTATATAAAATATTAAAAAACTATATATGAAAAAAAATGTTTATAGTCTGATTATAATCCGAGAATAGATTTTGTGCATCAGACACCATTGCAATTAAATTTTCAATCCTAAAAATTTTTAATATATTACATTATGATATAAAATTATTATTTCGTTCTAATAAAAAAGATTTAAAATTTATTTTTTTTTCTTTTATATATATTATTCAAAAAATTTTACGATTCTATTTTTAATATACATAATGCAAAGATGTTTCTTATTATTTACAAAAAAAAAAAAAAATTCCTAAGTGTACCATTATTTTTTAATAATGTGAAAGGTAAAACTTTTCTCATAATTTAAATGTTATAAATAATATGATAAATGCAAGCTAATTATATATATATATATATATTTATGTGTGTGTATGTGTGTGTATAATAATCATACAAAATTATACTCATAATTTAAAATAAATAATTAGTCAATGTTTAAGAGGACACTATTATATAATATTAAAATGTTATATTTATTAATGTTATATTATGAACCAATAACTACTTTTAGGTACATTTAAATTAAAGAAAAAAGATCTACAGATTGATAGTTATGATCCAAGAAGAATAAATGATAAGTTATACTATATGGCCTCGAAATCAGGATACCAGTTACTAACGCAGGATATATATGATCAAATTCAAATAGGTAAAATCCGTTTTTGAGAAAAAGTGATATATGTATAACTATTCTTTAAAATATCTCCAGTTTATAAGAAAGATGCAAAAGGATTAAAAGAAAAACAAGAGATAAATAATTAATCAGATATAAATAAATAAATGAAGAAAGTGAACAACGCACAATAAAATATTAAAAAGTAGCTCGATAATTACTTATGCGCAATATTCATCAAGCAATTTTCTTTACCTAAATTTTCCTTTGTACATATTATATTTGCAATAATAAATCCAAATTGTTACTAAAAAAAATTAATCTTTGCGTGTATGTATATTTATATATACATAGAAATACTATAAAATAATGCATCTTTAACAAAATAAATCAAATTAATACATATTAGTTGTCAACAACTCTTAAAATTTTTTGTTTAAATTAAGTATATATTTAATATTATATAATTTGACTACATTTTTCTTATATGATCTGATACATATATGTACAGTTTCTATACTTAAATGCTGAAACTAAAAAAATTAATCTTAAATACAAAATTCAAATAATAATTCTATAAAAAGTAAAACTTTAAAATAGACTTTGCTTATAACATGTTTTTAATTAAGATCAATTACTAATAACTTTAAAATAATATAATAAAAATATATAAGAAGAATTTTAATAGCCCATGTAAAATTAATATAACAATATATAAATACTATTTAATATGTACTCTTACCTAATTTACATAGATAGAAATTGTCATTTGTAATTTAAATCGAAAATATTACAAACTGTTGTAATATTAAAAATAGTTTGTTTACGAGAAATAATTATGTTCATATATGCTTTAATTATGTATAATACTATTAATAATACACAATAATTTATAAAAGAATAATTTTGTAATCAAAGTAAAAAATTTATCTATTGATAATTTAGAATTTATCATAACTTACATTTTTTAAATATAGAAAGTAGTTATTTTTATCTTAATAATTATGAATTAAACAGTAAACAATTTTTATTTACTTATAAAAAAAATACAAAATAATTGATCATGTAATATATTTAACCTGAAAATAAAAATTGTAAATATCATTTTTATTTTTTGTTTTAAATTATATTTTATCTTTGAAAATAGTAACTATTTTACAATTAATAACGTGTTATATTTGTGACGAAGAAGCATTCTCCTAAACAAAATTTATTTTAATGTATATTTATTTTAACTTATCAATCAAGAATCACATGATCATTTCTTCCTTAATATAATGGGCTGAGACTCCTTTTCCCGTCTCTTCGAGCTACATTAACACCTAATTTGTAAGTAACAATCGGAGAATTTACAAGTAATGTACGCTTGTAAGTCTACGAATTACAAATTTTCCAAGAATTTTAAAATCGAAAAGCCATCGTGATCGTATGATCGCCATCACGGCTGTAAGCTTATAGAAAAACTAACCTTATCCATGGAACTAGAATCGCACTTCGATCTCTATTTCGTTATCAAAACATATTTATAGTGCTTTAAGCACTGGCGTATTTTCCGGATTACGAGAGTATATTTTTGTCGTATTCTCTACCGTGAGGCATTCATTCATTCGCTTCGATGTAACATTTTCGGTACCTAACTCTTCACCACTTTCATTCGGATTACACCGGCGATTTCTGTTCTTTTTCTGTTTCATCCCGCTTTTAAGTATGTACTTAAGTTTTACAAATTTGCTTTGTAAATAGAAGAATGAGCTTCATCAGCACAAAAACGTAAGTGCTCGAAAAATGTGACTGCATCCGCATTGAGTTAAAATTCATTATATTTTTAAAATTTATAAATTTAACATATTTTATTTAATCCATTTTACCAAATCGTATTTATTGAAAGTATTATTTTTTAAAACCCATTAAATAAATATTTAACGATTATGGGAGAAAATATAATACCGTTAAAGTATATATATTATTAATTATATTTTTAAAATAATATTTTTATGTATATAAAAATAAATTGTTTTATTTAAACCTTACGCTTTGAATATTAAATATTTAAATCAAATTATTTTATTAAATATTTATAATTGATTTAAACTCAATATTTTATTCATAGAAATAATATATAGTTATAATTTTAAGAAATTATATATGGTTTAAAATAAATTATCTAAAAATTTCTTATTACCGTAGATAAGTTGAAACAAAAGGCATTACAGCATTAAGTATGAATATAACCTAGCTTGGAAATATTCAACTAAAAACAAGAAAGTTGGTTATGACATTTATTACATAAGAGGCGTTCGTTCGCACAATTTTAACTGCTACGTCATTATTATTTCAGATTGAACACTTAATACAACCTCATTATCAGTCATAGGCCACTAAGCGAGTTGCCTCTCTTACTATAGTTCAGTAATTATTTACAATACTTCAATCCGTTAGTTCAATTTTAATTTTTGTTTTCATTAAAACAAGATTTATTAAGTGTTATTCTTATTCTATCTTAGTTTTTATTTGATCATTTTTTTCTAGTTTTATTATAACATGCTTGAAATCCATGTGCAACAATAAATTACAAATATAGGAAATTGTTCAAAGAGTAAGAATTTTTATCTTATAATTTTATTTTATTATTTTTTTTTTTATAGATTAATTGTATTGCATTAATAAATTATGTCATTTATATACAAATAACCTACTGCTTTACGGGCAAATAGAGGCTTATGTAAGCATGACCTTTGTTCTTAGAAATTGATTCATGTTACATATTTGAATTGTATAAATTTTTAAATTAATTTTTAAATAAAAACATTTTTTAAACAATTTTGTTTTAACATCCGTTATTACGTAAATTTAATTTCATAAATAAATTTATTGTTCAGTATAAAATTAAGAGAATATTTTTTGTACAATTTTATATCAGATAAAAATATAAGATGAACAATTATTTTTATCACATAAATATGTATATAAAATAAATTTGTTTTTAAAATCAATACAATTTTGTTATAATGATTTTATTAATTTCAATTTATTGCAATGCATTTTAATATAATTTTTATAAAATAATTTTATGAATAAAATAAACTATATATTACATTTTCCTTATAAATAAATTAATAAATTATACTACATTAAATTATCAAATTGCTTTTTAAGACATTGAGTATATAAGTAGGTTTATATTGTTTTAAATAAATATGATATATAAAATAATTACAATTAAAATTATCAAAATGTTTTGGTATAAATTATATAAATATTATCTATCAAATATGATACATGAATCGGAATTAAAATATTGTTTTGTTTTAAGTGGTTAAATAAATACAGATTACATAAAATAAATAATAAAATATATTATTATATTGTCATTTTATTGCAATAATAAATATTGTCAAAAACTTAAAATATAAAACAATAGTATAGAATATATATCTAATAAAAAAATAATTAAAGACAAATTATGGATACTTTTACTTAAAAAGAATTAAATCATTTTTATGATTATTATATTATGTAGAGTATCATAGTAAACAACCCTTTTTTATTTTTTAAAATAAATATGTCAAATGAATTATGTTGATCACACACTTTGATAGTAATTGAAATGACATATAATCATTTAAAAAAACATTTATTTTCAAATTAAAACCAAGTATTTTTATTTATTATTCTCAATCATAAACATTTATTAAATAAATATTTTCTATTTATGATTATTAAAACTTACAATATTTTTCAAGATATTTACAGTTATAAGAACTATGAAGAATAATGACCTTCAACAATTATAAGATTTATTGCTTTATAAATTTAAAAAAAAGGTAAATAGTATGTATAATAATAATACATATATATTTATCGAGATCGATAATGCAGTTCAAATGTTAATTTTTAAGTATGATGAAATTTCTTCTAAAAATCATAATAAATATTTTAATATAAAATGTCAATAGATAAGATATAACTTAAGTTTTCATTAATTGAAGCATGTAGTAATTAATAATTTTATATTATTCAATTTATAAAAAGGCGGGATAAAAATGTATTTATATTATCTACAATTTTTTTAATAATAAATTTTTCTTTAAAATCCATCATCTTTATTTTAAATATATATATTTTAAAAACATCAATTCATTTTTTTGTATATCAGATAAAATATGAAATTTTACAAAAAATGGGGTTTATCTCCATTTGTTTTATATTATTAAAATTATAATACATTATTAAAGATTGTAAATATTAAAAAAATTTATAGTAAATTTTATAATTATAAATTTTTTAATAATTTGAAATAAATTCTTATGTCAAATCTTTTAACTGATGTTTTAATAAGATAAATTAGAATTTATATTTCATCATATAATAAAAAATAGAATATTTAGTTGTGTAAAATATATTTAATTATATTGTTTCTCTAAAAAATTGTAATTATAGAAGTTAAAATAATTTATTTAATGAAAATGAATTCGTTATTTCATTATACCAATTTATTATAATTAATAATTGAAGAAAGAAAGAATTAATTTCAGAAACTTATTTTTAATAAAAATTTGATGAATTATTATTTTTAAAATATACTTTTATAATCATATACTTAATATATATTTTAGATTAGAATATTGTTCTCGCAGATCAATTACTATAACTTAAAAATGATAGTCATATTCTAAAGTCATGAAATATTTTATATTATACAGTATTATAGACTAACGTAAGCTAGATATCAAATAATTATATTAAAATATGACATGCATTGGAGATAATAGTATTTTGCAATTAAATGAGAATTCATGATATGATTATTCCTAAAAAAAATCACTTATCAATGTAAAGATAAAACTTTGTAATATATTTATCAAACAGTTAAAAATATTGTTTATAGTCTCGAATTATATACGCCGTGACGCATCTAATATGAGTTCGCGCGATATGAAAGAATACAAAAAAGAGATTCTATTCAGATTTAAACAAAATACAAACTGGATACATCGGCATACGAAAGTGGGGATTAAAAATAGTGAAAATGATAAACCCAGCGCACTCGGATTTGTATAGTGCGCAGTATATATTGCGCAGACTTAGTGACCACGGCTCTTAGTAGTCTCAATTCTTAAATTCCATTCCCTAACTGTGCTATTAGATTATTTGTGGCTAAAACATTGATAATTGGGATTGTCCTTGAGTGTTCATTTGAGTTATATTTACATTTCTAAAAAAAGTATATTAACCAAAATTACCACGGCGCGAAATTAAAGATCAATTTGTTCGCAGATATTTAATGATAAGCGCCACGTTTTCGAAAATTCTACAATCCTCTAGACGATAATTGTAAGTGTGAGAAACTTTATAACTTCAGCTTCAACCCCTAAAACTAAATGTAATAATAGCATTCAACTGAATACATTGTTTTAGGGGAAGTTAAGCAGTTTTCTCATTTGTTAATGTAACCATGCAATAATAAATGGCTTATGAAGAAGATTGGTGTATGACTGTTATTTTGTCATTACTTTATTTTCAAGAACTAGATGAAATTCATGACCTTCGTTATTTGATATGATAGAATCAATAGTGTTTCGTACATGCATACTGCAATTATCACGTAGTTAGTGGAATAAAAAATTTGGTTCATCGAAGAATTACTGAAAAAAGTAATAAAATACCGATACAATGTTTATCATATATAAACCAAACGTAATTAAATTTACTTAATAATCGGATAGATAGCATATATCTTTATATTTTATTTTTTCAAAAACGCATTTCATTTCAAATTGAGTTTATTGCGTTACAAATTTGGTTTTATATATATATATATATATATATATATATATCAATTTAAAACAATTTTATTGTTCTTTTTTTATTAATTGTATTTAAAAGAAAATTTAGAGGTTAATCTATTTATAGCACATTTCATAAACACACATGTACAAATATATATTCTAATACGGATTTAAATATGGTATTTAGTTGACAATATCTACTTTTATTGATGGATATGATAGCTATAATTAATTATATTACTTATTATTATTAAATCAATATTAAGTAAATAACAAACCATATATAAATATATTTTTATTTTAATTTAAATATATACTTATGTTCAAATAATTGTACATATAAATTTCTTAAAATGTTGTACTAAATATAGTTGTGTGTATATATGTATATAAGTAAATTATAAAATATTATTTAATATTTAAGATTATTAAAATAATTTATATATAATAATAGAAAAATTATAAAATCAATTAAAATTGAAAAGTTATTAAAAATTATATAAAAATTAATAATAAAAATAAATTCTTTATTTAATTATTAAGGATTCGATAGTGCGCATTACTACTATAGGATAGTTTCATATAGATTCATACTTATTATCTCGAAATCACGTGTTGCACAATCATAATAAAATAGAGTTACAAAAATATATCTGAAAATATAAAGTATAAAATTCATTTAAAATAAAATGTATTAAAATATTAATTCTTTATAATTAATTTATTCTCAATCTAATAAATACGAATTTCACCTTTAGGCCAGAATAATTTCAAACGATTTCACATAGTTAAAAAAACTCAACATATTAACTTTAGTTTATTATCGACTTCATCAAAATTTTAAATTAATTCTTATATAAATGTGTTTTTACATTTTAACATTGAAGGAGTACGCATTTAATTAATAATACGGAGATAATAAATTACAATATATTTAATATCAATTAAAATTATTTTTTTACTGCGTATATAATTATTTACGATTTTTTAATTAATAATTAGATTTTATATTTTTATATCAGGTGGATATATTATTCTATATCTATATTTGTTTTATTAACAAATTTATTTATTACCTATTATTTATTATAAACAAAATTTAATTATTATGAAGAAACTAACATTAAAGTATATGAAAAAAGTATATAAAAGTATATAAAAAAGTATATAAAGTATATAAAAAAACAGACTATTAATAATAAAATAATAAAATAAAAATAATAAAAAAAATATCAGTACTGTACGTAATTGAGCTTTAGAAATATTTGGCAAACTAATACATTGAATAATTTCTTTATTTTTCTTTAATAATAGAAAATGAAATATTATTCATTTATAACCGTTATAAATATTATATATCAATTATAAAAATTAAAGGTAGTTTTAATTACAATTTTATTTTGTGCTTATACTTAAAAATATTCCAAAGAAATAACTTCACATTAAAAATTAATTTTAAATAAGATACTAAAATATAAATATATGCATAATTAAACTAAATTGGAAGAAAATAAATTTAAGGAATAAATTGTTACAAATTGGAAAAAATTGCGACCGTGATAATACAAAAATACGTTGCTTTAAAAAAATTGTTCAATTTTTTAGATTTATGTAATTCTATGAAAAAATGTTTGTAATTAATATTAATTTTATTTAAAATAACGTGAATATTTAATTAGTAATTTAAAATAAGTAGTTTACAATAAAATTATTGTTTGGTACGAAAAGATATTTTATGCTGATTGTCAAATTAACAAATTTACAATTTATCAATGCGGTAATTACATGATAAGACAATTATTTAAATTGAAACAGTTTTTTTATTTAAAATAACTAAATAAAAAATAAATTCTTAAACATATAAAAATTTTTTTGAAATATTAAATTTTTTAACACGTATACTTTACCTAGAACTATTAATCTATTGAATTGAAAATCAATTTAAATTTTCAATAAGAATAAACAATCACCATTAAATTCTCAATTTACATTACATTCTCAATTCTCAAATGACTTAAAATTTTGATTTATTTAACTATTTTATTTTTTATAAATAATTGTTATAAATATCAATGTTAATATGTAAATATATAAATATTATTACGCGAAATCAAATTATTACAAATTAATATGTGTACTTCATTTACAATTTACGTAAAAATATATTTATTTTTAAATTCATTCATTACGTAAACAGCTGAACAAATTTAATTCAAGATTTTGAAACGCTATGCGTTTAAAAATGCTAATATTTTATTAAATAAAATAATTTTCTTTTGCGTATTTTGAATCTCTTTGAATTGTTATTTTTAATAGTAATAATTTTTTGATCTGCATTAAATTAATTTCATATCACTAATAAATTGTTTTTAAATAGCAAAATAAATAAATTCTAATAATATATAAATTCTGGTTTAATATTTAATATTGTTGTTTATATAATAACAAACAAAACAACAACAACAACAACAAAAATAAAACATGTAATAAATATACTATTCATATCTATGAATAATTTATAATCACATTTATATAAAATATATATATCGATAATGATAATAGTTTTATTGTATTTTATTGTATATAATAATTTTTTGTAACTGTGCTAGTTATTTGAAATTATGGGAAATATAGAATGAGATATTTTAACATAATATTAATTGAGGCAACGATGTCAAAGTTTGTTTTACATATAACAATAAGAAGTCACTCTTTTAGCTTAAATATTTTATCATATTAATTTTAAAATTATTAGATTTAATTTGCCATTCAAATTTACAATTAAAATAATTTTTATATCAGTAGAAAAATTATTAAATTATTTAAGATAAATTGTCATAAAAGATGGTTATAAAAAAAAAAAGAAAATGAAAAATACTAAAGATTATGTGGTTCAGTAAAACTACAAATGAGTTGTGACATCCAGGTTATATGAAAAACATATATTGTTGCATACATTTGTGTTTCAAATATATAGTGCTTTGATGTACTTGGCAGTATTTAGTAAATAATTGAAGAAATCGTGAAAGTTTCTATAAAACTCTAAACTGGTTTGTCATTACAGAGCAGCCAGCGGAACGCGGAGCCGCCCCACGGCATGGAAATTAGATTCGCGCTCCTTATGCTGGCAATTCTTGGAAGTTTAATGGCCGCCGGTTTGAACTCGAGTCTTGGTATTATCGTCCAACTCGGCCTTGCAGCAGCTGTTGTGCCTTTGCTCTGGGCATACCAGCGAAAAATTTACATAATTCTTAAGACTTTACCTCGGGATGTCAAGTAAGTGCGTGTGTACGCGCGCGCGTGTGTGTTTATCAATTTTATCATAATAATAAATTCGCTTGTCTCAAATAGTGATGTTACAGAGCTTTTAGTATCCTTGGATATGGCAATAATAATACTAATGCTTAATATTTTTAATAAACATTAAATAATTGTTAATTTTTAATATTCTATTCTTGTAAATAAGCTTTTCACGTTTTAGTTACAACTTTTAATTCTTGAAACCTTTATTCCAAAAAGTCTTATTTAATTTTTTGTATTATGGTATTTATGAAACTTCAAATAATTTCTGAGCTTCTTTCTTTTAGTTTATTTTAGTTTCTATTATTTCTTTTAGTTCTAGATAATAAATTGGAATAGTTTCAAAAAAAGCCTAAAATCCAAAAACTAATTTATTTAAAGATTTATCAAATTATACAGGCTCGTGTGCTTGGAATAAAAATCCAAGCATTAGTTGCCTGCAATATTAAGATAAAACGTATTTTTCTGCATTTTGTTACGCAACACGAATTAATGTATCATATACAAATTTTAAATGTTTTAAAGTAGTCGTAAAATTTTTCCGCAAAATTGATTGATGTAATATATAATGAAAATTTGAAGAAATTAAAAAAATTGTATACATTGCTCTTATTTAAAACTTTTGGGCAAGTATTCACTCAGTAATTGACATTTTATATTATATGGCAGTATATGAACTATAGTTTGGTAATGTAGTTTATTAAACATGTGTAAAAAACTAAGCGTATGTACATCAAAATAATTTAGTGTTTATAAAATGAATCATGATATTTGAATTACAAAGACCTATAAAGAAAGCATTCATTTTTTATTTATTTCCTTTAGATTTTTATATATTCATAATTATGTTAAAATTATTTTCCATAAAAAATTGATAAACATAACGTAATATAAACAGTCAAAATACTATGAGTTAACATACTACTTTATTCGAATAAGTGGTAAGAGTGCTTTAATATTCAAAACTAATTCATTTTCTCAAGCAAGCCATTATTTATATAAAAAAAGGATTGACATTATAGATCTTAAAATAATATGTAGAAAAAGAATATTTTATGTAGTCTTAAAATATCATAGTGTAACATTATCTATAAATGTTTAATATTTTATTACTATACTGTACACCTCAAGCCAAGTTAATTAATGTGATTTAAAAAACTGAATACTTAGAATTTAATTTCTTTTTTCATAATACTGTTTAATAAGTCAATATTAAAATAGTTAAGAAAGATTAAATTATTCTCAGTAAAAAAATTTTGAATAATTTTTTTTAAATATTACGATTATATAATGATTTATATCACTTTTTTATTAATTAACATTATCCTCATTGTAAATATTTATATAATACTTTTCTAAATTAATCTAGTTTAGCGTTTTTCAGATTAAAATTTTTTTATTTTTAAAAAATTAATGTATTTAAAATAAAAAAATTCGTATAACTGCCATATTAAATATTTTAATCAAAGAACTTTTATATTTATTTACAGATTTCTTTATCGTTACGTTAATGCTGATAGAGAAACTCGACAATTTGCGAAAAATGATTCTACAGTAATGAAACTTTTCAAAGAACGAGCACGATCATATCCTAATAAACAATGTTTCATCTTTGAGGATCGTGTTTGGACCAATGCGGATGTAAGTACACTTTGATACAATATTCTTTCTGTGATAATATGAAATAATATAGGAATAGTAGTATTAACGATGCTTAACATATCTTTACATTATTTGTACGTTTATACTCTGTATCAAATGTATTAAATTATTAAATACTATTTTTATTTGTACTTATAGAGTATTGTACTAAGAGAACCACCAATTTAATATGTAAATTAGTATACCATTTAAGTATAAATTTTAATAAATTAATATAATTAAAAATATAATGTGACTATTTAAAAAAATTATATTTTGGTTAAGGTTAATTTGGATTAAGCATAATTAAAATTTAATTTCATACAGTAGTACTTTATTACAAAATAAATAAATTCAGTAATCAAAATTATTTTAAAAATACATTTTGAATTATGTTGAAATGCATGCGTACTGTAGCTGTAGTAAAAATTCAGAGGGAAAACGCATTTTGTAATTTGCGTAATGAAGAATGTACAACTTATGATATTAATACTATTCTCATATTAATCACATATTAAGCATTTTTAATTTAATTTCTAAAGATTTTTTATTGCTAAATTGTAACAAATAATTTATTCCAATTGTGATTTTCTTTGTAATTTAACAAAAAAATATTAATAATATAAACAATCATAGTTTACCTTTTTTAAAAAAACTTTCCTAGAGAAACCTGTTTTGTTTCGAGCTATTCTACGCGAAAAAGTAAATCGTTTTATGATAATGTACTAAATGTATATAAAAAAAATATTCTAAAGGTCATTCAAATGCATTTGAGACTGTAAATAACTGAACTACAAATATTTATGAAATAAATGTAAAAATCTTTACTTATTAACAAGATGGATATTTACAAAGCACCACCTAGAATAGTTAGTGACATCGCCTTGAACTAAAAAACCAAGCATTTATAATGTATCTACAATTTTGTGAAGAATGCAATCTTGTTCAGCAAATGTATCCTATCTAGTGAAGATAGATAACCATAAAAGCACTTTTCTAGACATGTGAAAGAAACGAAAATACTCAAAATTGTATTCACGAATCAAAAAAATTTTTTCCTCAGCCAGATATATAATACAATATAAAATAAACTATCTTTTTAAATAATTATTTATTTTACGTATATATATTAAATACTAAAAAGTTTCAAACGAAAGCGCTTAGCATAACTAAAAATACTCAGAGAATTTCCGATTTGGAATAATATTTATTAAGTTCGAAGAAAACACTTTCTTTTTCAGAAATAAAAAAATAAAAAAACCACGCATTTCTTTTGTTTTAAATAACAATAGATGACCAACGTCATTTCGATTTTTTTGCAAATACTAAAGAAGGAAACGGAGCTATATTAATGAGTTTTCGCCTATCTTCCATGAAAAGCAACTCTTGACCTACAGATGAAAACAAATAATTACTTATAATTATAATTATTATAAATATAAATTGAAAAGCATAAATAAGTATCACTATACACAATCGTAATGGCAAACACTTAAACCCAAATTACTCACAATAAAATGGAATATGTCAATTATTATTAAACTTTTTTAAATGCACTGTATAGTAAAAATTTTATAATTTTAAAATATTTCAGTTTTAATAAATGTTTTTAAAAATTTGATATTATAATATTTAAAATTTAAATTTAATGACCGAAATAAATAATAAATAATTTTGCATTAACATTAAAAAAGTGTTCTTAGAATTCATAAATTGATAAAATCATAAACATTTATTTTAATAAGTTTGTATTTTAAGTAATTTTATTGGTTCTTATTAATTTTCATATACTAAATACATATCTATAATAAATATAATAAAAAAATCTTAATAGACTTAATAGTAAAATTTAATTATAATTCAATTTAAAATCTTTATTAGGAAAGACAGATTGCAGCATGTACTCTGCTACGGAAATACTATGATCAGAAGTAATAATTTTTCATTATGGTGTAATAAGTTTATGTATTTAAATGTTATAAATGCTTTATATCTATTTATAAAATTACAGCGAAATATTTATTTTTTATTAACACTTTTTCGCACACGAAATGTTTGAGAATACGTAAAGGCGATTTTAGCTGCAATAAGAGTTTAGATTGAAAAAAAATATTTAGAAAGGAAACATTTACAAAAATATGTTAAAGAGTATTAACTGTAAAGAGTAACTGAATTACCTTCAGAAGGGCTTCAAATGTTTTACATTTTTAAGAAAAAGTACACATCTTTTGTACAATATTACAACGTAACAATTATTATTAAAATTTAAAATAAAAAGCGGTATGTAGTAGTAAATAATGAATTTTTTGTTTTTCAGATCGATAAATATAGCAATCGAATAGCATCTGTTTTTAAAAATGCAGGCTACATTAAAGGTAATGCAGTAGCACTACTTATGCCTAACAAGCCCGAATATATAGCAACTTGGCTAGGGCTAGGCAAAATTGGCGTTATTACAGCTCTCATTAATACAAATTTACGGATGCAATCCTTAATTCATTGCTTGACTATAGCCAAAGTTAAAGCCATAATTTATGCTGACGAACTAGCATTTGGTAAGAAAAAATTACCATTAAATAATAACTATCTTATGAAAAATGAATTATTATTCGATATAATTGAAAATATTAATATTATAACTAAAATTAATTAAAACGTATAAGTTGAAATATAATCCATTTATCAAGGGCTGATAATATAATAATTACTATGATACACATTATAAAATTATAATTAACTAATTAAATCATGTTCTATTAAAAATTATTGTGTAATATTATATTATATTATATTATTATTATATTATATTATATTATATGTAATATTATATTATATATTATATTATATTATATTATATTATATTATATTATATTATATTATATTATATTATATTATATTATATTATATTATATTATATTATATATAATTTAAAAATATTTCTAATAACATGAAATATAATATATTTAAATAAATTTTTGTTTTTATCGAAGTGATTTTTTTATAGGATGCAGTCTTATACCATTATATACTACCATTTATCATAACATAGTTTAAGAAAATTAATTTTTATTTCCATCCAAAACATTGTTATTAGCTATACTAAACACATTTTACTGCAACTACATCTTCAAACAAATTAATTGTATGTGTTACAGATTTTAATTATTTATTATTATTTGATAAGAAATTTAAGTACTGCGTATTAGCTATTATCTCAATTTCATGTTTATAATAATAAGACCATTAGTTTGATTTTCTTCGATTTTAATGTACTCAAAGGAAAATACTTGTAGATTGAAAAGATTTGCAACCCGAAAATGGTATTTTTCAGTTATTGTTACACATACTTTATGAAAATAAATAAAAAAAATTACAAAACATTTTCCGATAAAGTCAAGAATTGTAAAAATTCGTGATCACCTTTTAGTCTAAAAAAATGTTATAACATTGATTATCAATATTTGTTAAGTTTATGAGAATTAATCAAAAATAAAAAAATGTATTTTTTTTCTTTTATGAATCAATATATTCTGAAAAATATATTAATTTTGTTGTACAAAATACTTTGTATTTTCTTTTGACAATATATCAGCTTTATTGTTTTAATTTTAATTTCTATTTGAAAAGCTTTTGTGTATTAATATCAATATTTAATTTATGTAAAAAATTTGTGGCTAAATTCTAATTAAAAAAATTTTTTTTTAATTTTTCTTGATAGGAATTAAAAAATGTAAATCTAATTCATATACGTGCATGAATAAAATGTTATAAAATATTTTTCATTTTTCTTAGAAAAATTTTTTATTACATATTATTTAATATATTTTGTTTATATATTTATTTTAATCTATTCTAAAATTATTATCTATTTATCAGCAATTCAAGAAATAATGTATTCGTCAATGAGATAAAAATTGCACTATATCACTTGATAGAAATTAATATTAATTACATAGTTTTTTATTTATGGTTTGTTGTTAAATGTTCCATATTGCTCTCTATAATGTATACAGTCAACATAATCTTCTAGATCGCATCTAAAGACTTACAAATAAAGATATTTTTTCAAAAGATATTTAACTTTAAAAATTTTTTAAATTATTTTCTTCGAGTTTTGCAACAAGGAATAAAAATGTAATTATGAAAATATATTGAGTTTCATTTATAAATCGCATCTTTTATAGGTATAAAAAAAATTATATAAATCTGTATATCTAATTTATTGTAATAGGCAGCATTCTATCTTTTATCAGTAGAATATCATTTTTAAACAAATATTTACGAGAATTTGATAAATAAAATACAAAAAATTATAAAAAAGTAATATTTTAAAGAATAAAAGTTTTTATATAATTTTTTATATTATAACATTAAAGTTAAAGCAATGTGAATAGTTTTACGGTATTACTACGAATTTTTTTTATAAACATACAAAAGAAAAGTATCGTATGTAATATTGGGCAATAAAAATTCTCTATGTAATATATAATTCGGTACATTTTTCATGAAAGACGGATAAAAATATATTATGTTAAGTGGTCAACTTTTAAATGCTGGATTAGATATAGAGGAAAAGAAGAAAAATATAATATATTAAGTAATTATAAGAATTTTTTCAATTCTTTATGAAAAATAGAATTAGGCTATTATAATTAATTGATTTATTTATTCTAAGTATTCTGATAGCACTTATTTGGTTTTATTTAAAAAGAGAGGTGGGTTGATGCTTAAAGTTGTTTATTAATGTTTCAGTTGAATTGATATAATGGGATTTGGAACTGCTTATAACAGTTTATTAATGTTACTATTAGGTTAATAAAAATATGTTGCTATTATTTCACTATTTACATAAAGAATATGACAGCATTTTTTATAATTTATACAAATGCATGTAATAAATTAAAAAAAAATTCGATTACTTGAAATGTAGTCCAAAAATTTAATTTAAAATTTTTAATTTAAATGTATAGAATGAAATAGAAGCTCTTGACTGGGTTGTTTTATATTTCTGTACGAAAATAAATGGCTTTAAATGTATCGCGAAAAA
This sequence comes from Ceratosolen fusciceps, assembly GCA_018883505.1. Taxonomy (NCBI): domain Eukaryota; kingdom Metazoa; phylum Arthropoda; class Insecta; order Hymenoptera; family Agaonidae; genus Ceratosolen; species Ceratosolen fusciceps. Next base: position 647,531 of record RCIC01000030.1, on the reverse strand, counting down.
TAAAGAAATAAATCCTTCAAAAGTAATAATTTTGATTCTACAAATGAAAAGTATTTAAAAAATTTTTAAGTTATACAAATTTATTATTTTAGTATATTAATTTATATAAATGGTAAAAAAATCTAAATGTATTAAATGTATGCACAAGTCTCATTTATAATAGAATTTTAATAAACATTATTAAATGTATAATTCCGTAAGTGCTCTCTCTCTCTCTCTCTCTCTCTCTCTCACCCGGTATTTTGATTAAAATACAATATCACAATTTCTGTATATCCTCATATATAGAAAAATTATCACTGACGTTAACTTCGTAAATAGTCAACACAGTATTTATAAATACATACATTTAAAAAAACATGAACTTATCAATAAAAAATAAATAAAAAAAACTGGCATGACTTAAAATTTTAGATTATTTTGAATTTTCAAAAAAGTTAACAGTTCTTTTTTTAATTTATGAATATTTCTTGTAGGGAGCTTAACAATTACTAATAACTGAATCGAATACAAATTTTTTTATTTTTAATATTTTTAATTTTTTTTTAATTTCAGCTATTGATGACATTGTTGATGCTTTGCCAGATATTAAACGGTACAAGCAAGGTTGTGATAATCCTTGCACAGATGGTGCTTTTAATTTGAATGAAATTTTGGCTAAAGCTAGCGATCAACAACCAATAGTCGATGAGGAGCCAGGATACAAAGATAATTTATTGTATATTTATACAAGTGGAACTACTGGTTTACCAAAAGCAGCATTGTTTCCAAATTCAAGGTATATTAAAATTTTATTGATAATTCTTTGTACAATAATTTTATTAAATATTAGTTTTAATAAAGTATTAAAAATTTTAGTATAACATATTTTAAAAGTTATATCAAATGTACTCCTTTATACCAATTCTATTATAATTATTGTGTTGAGTAAGTCTTTGCTGACGACCATATAAATATCATATTAAGAAATAGATCGAGCTGATATATTTAAAATTTTATGTAAAATAAAATACATATGATGTAGTTATTCTACATTATCTAAATTATCACAATTTATGCATAAAAAAAATAAATAAATAAACTCCAAGTAAAACTTGTATTTATATCTAGGTATATTTATATTCTGCTTTTATTTATATCTATTTATATCTATCTATTACTTAAACATTGTTATGATTTATTTACAAAAAAAATTAGATACAGAGAACGGCGTTAATGGTCTATGACAATTAACCAGATATAAAAAAAGAACTTTATAAAAATTTATGAAACAAGGAATTTCTAATTTGTGTTATATTACTATTTTTATAAATAAATAATATTATATAATAATAAATCAAAGAAATTTGTGAGATTGACTTTCTTAATATCTGTTTGAGAACATTTTTTCATTATTATTTTCATTCTTTCTGTCATTTTTATATTCTAAATATATTTTTCTTAGATATAGATTAATTATATAAAAATTATTTAATAAAAATATTTGTTATAATAAATATAATAAAATTGTTTCTATACACTTTATTTTTATGTTAACTTTCAATTTACTAATATTTTAATTATAAGTGTAGTAAAAGATGTATAAAAGAAAATAGGATTATTCAAATAAATTCCTCACTTGAATACTGAAATATATAAACATAGAAGATAATTAAGAAGCAAGATAAATAAAATTTAGCAATACTATTTTATTTTATAGATTTATAACGCTCAGTAGGAATAGTTTAATTAAAATGTTTTATACAAATTAATACATAAATATAAATAATATAAAAAATATTTTTTAATTCTCAATAATTTTTAAATGATTATTAGAAGTAAAATTATTTGTCTCGTAATTAAAATGTAATTTTGGATGCTTATACAAAACAGTTATTTTTAATATTGTCATAAATTATTTTATAATAGTTAAATAAAAGTAATTTTAATATTGTTGTTTTTAATGCATTTTCATAAAATATTGAAGATTTGTAAGAAGGTTGCTTAGATCTATTTTTTATTTTTACATTTTAACATAAACTTTTAACGAGAACGTGAGCAGTCTATCAAAAAGCATTATCTAAGTTTTATGACATTTTCGGTTTCTAAATTATCAAATTTTAATAATTATCCATAGTAACTGTCGCAGGTGATCACTATTATAATCAGTACTTTGACGTTCAAAAACTACATCGCGTTCAAGATTGCACTCTGTAAGTTTGATAAGCTATTAACAGACTGGCAGTAACCTAAGAACCTATAGAAGCGAATGGGAGGAAGGAACTATCTAGTCTGCGAATTAGTATCTGAGAATATGATTTATAAAGAAATAGTTCTATAAAGAAAACGTGTAAAAGTAGTTTTCATCACGCATATTCTTGTCTTCCCTTATAAATCGTTTCTAGGTGAATTGAAGGTCAAATTAACAATCCAACAAATTGGATGTATTGGTAAGTTGTCGCTTCACGCTGAACCTGATAATAAAAACAATTTTTGTTTTATACACATAGATAATTTATTAAATATATTCATAGTTTTGTAATTGAACTGATGCCAATACTATTACCAATTGGCAACTAATACAAAAGAACTATTCAAAGAGAGGTTCTTAATTTTTATAAAAAGAACGCGTATGTCCATTTATGCGTCGATATAATAATCAGTGAGAGCAGAGGGAGGTAGGGGGAGAGAAAGAGAGAAACAGAACTCATTAGTGTAAAACACTTTTAATAATGTTTAAGCGTTTAACGTATTAACTAAAACAAATCTATTCTATTTTAAATAGTATCCTTACATCAATAACCATAAACATTAATAAGATGAATAAAAATTTTCCAAATAAATATTAAATATTGAAAACCTATAAGATAATTATATTTGTAATAATTTAATGTAATTAAAATTTTTTTATTTATAGGTATTTATTGGTGCAAACTGCTACATATCATATGCTTGGATTAAGACAAAGCAATGATATTATATATAACCCTATTCCACTTTATCATATGTCTGGAGGAATAGTTGGAACTGGCTGTGCTCTAGTTAAAGGAATACCCAGTGTTTTAAGAACGAAGTTCTCCGTGACTGCTTATTGGACTGATTGTATCAAATACAATTGCACGGTTTGTACATTTATAAACTCGTTCGTATTTGTACTAAAATTACCGACAAATCGTTATTTATTTTTAGATATCACAATATATTGGAGAAATGTGTCGATATTTATTATCTGCCCCACCTCGTCCAGAAGATAAAATTCATCCTGTAAGATTAATGGTTGGTAATGGTATGAGACCACAAATTTGGCGTAATTTTGTCAATAGATTTAAAATAGAACAAGTTAATGAAGTTTATGGTTCAAGTGAAGGAAATGCTAATATTAGTAAGTATATCAATCGTTTTATAAATATTTATAATTTACATAATTATATATATACATAAATTATAATATTAGAACGTAAAACATTTAATCTATACTTATATATTATAAAATTCAATTTTTTATGAAAATATAAATATTCTAGACAGTATTACTTGTAACATAAAAAGCTTGCATTAAAAAAATTAAAAATAATTAATTTGCATACAATTCTAAAAAAAAAACCATTACGTTTGAATAAAGCCATGTATAATATCTTAAGGCTATTGAAATATTTAAGTGTTGAATAACAAATATTAGAAAAATATGTAAAATTATTTTTTTATAATTGAATACTGATTGCAAGATGTAATAGCATTAACTGTTATAATTCAATTTATTTGAATATTTTAATAATTATATCAAAGATTAAATGTATAATAAAAAAAACAGTTAAAAAAGGACTATATTATTTGTGGTTTCATAATTATTTCTCGTGACATTAATATGAAAATCATAAAATCTTGAAGGTACTTTTTAATCATTAAGATTTTTTTATTTTCCTTAAATTATATAACATATATTATTAAGTGGTCGGAAGTCTTTATGATAATCTTATAAATTAAATGTAAAAATACGCTTTGCACAAAAAATATATATTTGTACAATTATGTTATATTTATTGGTAATAAAATGATAATTTGTAAGCAATAAAAATTAAAATATAAATTTATGTATATTTTCCTGTATAACATATGTATATATAGTTATTTGAGCAACACTAAATTTAAAAAAAAAACAAATTTTTTGTAGTAAATGTTGACAATACTGTTGGTGCTGTTGGTTTTGTGCCATCCATTCTTCCAAAATCGCTTCATCCAGTCGCAATAATTAGAGTAAATCCAGACACTTGTGAACCGATTAGAGGCGCTAATGGTTATTGTTTACGAGCCAAAACAAGTTCGTAAAATAAAAATATAATTAACTTTAAATAATGTTATTATACAATAATTTCAATTTATTCGCTATCAATCGCAGATGAACCAGGTATGTTAATTGGTTTAATAAAACAAGGTAATGCTTCTAGAGAATTCAATGGTTACCTGGATAAAGAGGCATCCAAAAAGAAAACAATAGACAATGTATTTAATAAAGGAGACAAGGCATTTTTAACCGGTATGATTTTGAAAAATTAAATTAAATTTTTAATTTTCTATTTACAATTTAAACGTTTTTTACAAATTTTATTTATCTATAAATTAATAAAAAATTTCTGCTTTTATTTTAAATACTACAAAGTAAATAATAGACGTTTTAAAATGCAAATTTAATTAATTTCATCATAAATTATATCATTAAATAAAATTAATTACTAAATTAAAAATATATTAATTATTAATGAGTTATATTAAACTATATTAATAAATATTAATGATTTTAGAAAATCTTGGTACATTGTTTCATTCTATTAGCATAATAAATAATTACATAATATTTTATAAAAAAATGAACAATTTATAAATAAGTTTGGGTTTTTTAAATATGTAATAGAAAATATTTATTGAAATCAAGAAATTTTAATCATTTTTGTTAACATTTACAAATGTAAATACAAAATACTTCAATTTTATCTTTATAAATGTAATATATAAGACATATTCTTATTTTTTTAATATTAATATTTCTTAATCATGAAGAGTTGTTAAACTTAAATATTTAAATAACAATTTTTTAATAAAAATACAAAACTTTTCAAATAGATTTCGAATAAAAATATTTATCATTGTAATAGAATTTTTAACTAAACATTTTTAATATCTTATTATGTTTATAATTAATTTCAGTATATTATTATGGTAATATGAAATATAATTTTAAAAAGTTTCTATTGCGTTAAACAATACACTGTACCGTATAATTAATATATTATGAACTTAAAATAATTTTCGAATCTAACATTAATATTATTAAAAATATATATGAGCAATAAATGTTGATATAAAGATATAAATTAAATAAATTAACTTATAAATCATTTTTATAATCATAAATATTCATAATATAAATATTTATTTACAATTTTTACACCAGTATTGCTTTTTAATTTGATTGTTGATACTAAACCACTTAATTTAGCATTAGTTTATACAAATTAATTATATACATGTATATACGTGTATATATATGATTGGAAAAATAACTATAACCGAATTCGTGTGTGGCCTTTTTAATAATATATTTGTATTTCTTCATAATTTTATCAATGTATAAAAATACTAATAATTTATATACCTATAATAATATATCAATTTCTTTATATTTAATAAATTTTATTTAATATAAGGCTATACATGTTATACAATTTATCGTTTTTAGATACATTATTTTTCAGTTTATTTCATCTAGAATTTTATATCTCTTTGATTTAATAGAAAACATTAAAAAACTTTTCTCTAATAATTTAAATTTTTTTATATAAAGTATATCAACAGTTTTTTGTTTTCAAAATATTTGAAAATTGTTAATATTTTATCCGTGATACATATAATTTCTTCAATTTTAATATTTCAAATTTCATATTACGTATAATTTAGCACTACAAGCTTATTCTAATCTATACAATAATATATTTAAAAATAAATTTCAATGATTAAATTAATTAATATAATTAAATAATAATTAATTTAAAAGAATTTTTCATTTAATTCAATTGCATTACATAGGTTTACTTATAAATAAAAAATAAGAAATTTAAACTAAAATTTTTTTGTGATTTAATTTTCCTCGGCCTATTCTAGTCGAGAACAATTATGTTAATTTATTGAATTTAAATAATGTACATTTTAATTATAAATCTATATTATTATATTACTATTCTCAAGTACAATAATTACAGGTGATATATTGGTTCAAGATGAATACGGTTATTTCTATTTTAAAGATAGAACTGGGGATACATTCAGATGGAAAGGAGAGAATGTAGCAACTGCTGAAGTTGAAGGTGTAGTTAGTAATGTAGCTGGCTATAGAGATACCACAGTTTATGGTGTTCAGGTAAGATCTTTATATTTCATAAAAAAATTTGTTTTATTAAAAATCAGAATTTCCTGTAAAATATATTCAGTTTTACACCTCTTCTATGACTATAATTATTCACTGTATCTGTTTTACTTGATAAAAATTATATATTTATTTAGGATAAGAATTTAATTGAGTTTTTTTTTCTTATTTTATATAAGTGAGAATGTACCCCAATTATTTCCTGGATGTAGGATACATATTTCCCAGAATCTGCAAGATAATTTTTTGACCGTTTCTTCCATTTAAAGAGAACCTTACAAAGCTTAATTATAAAATATTTTATTTTCTTATGTAATAAGTAAAAATCAATATTTTATGTTTATTTTATAAAAATCAAAAATAATTTAATTATAATGAAAATCATGCGTCTATTTGTTAATTTTTTTACATGCATCAATGAAATTGATATAATATTTTTGCAAACATTTTTCTTAAGAGTATAAATATTCTTTATGCATGGATCTTCAAATTTATTTTATTTTCTGTATGGACTTCAAAAGTAGTTCTAATGTTGATGAATATTTAGATTATTCATACAATGCCGAATTTATAAGTAATTATATAATCCGATAATTAGAACAATAGTTTCTTACAAATAATTGTTACAAATTAGCAATACACCAAAAACAATAATATTTCGAATGGAATAATGGATTTCTGATTTTGCATTTACAGATATTAAATTCTCTATATGAATTAGTTCTATATTGTCAAGCCCTTATTACATAAATAAAATAGATAAAATATTTTTATTTAGATTAAAAAAGTAATCAAACGATTTCAACCTGGTACAAGTACCCTCTCCCTCCAAATAAGTTAAGTTATTTATATGTGTTAATTTTATTTCTTTGTTTCACAAATAATGTGCAAAGTACATCTGTAAATAATCAATAAATAAAATTCTTACTTAATTTAAGAAAAAATAGAAAAAAAATTAGATATTATAGGTAGGATAGGTAACATCTCTTAAATTCTTTTAAAAATAGTTCAGGTTGAATCATAATATAAATGCTATTTATATTAAATTATTAATTTATAATTATTTATTTTATTTAACCATTGATTCATTAATTTATATTATTTTGTAAAAAAAATATTGAAATATATTTTATTATTCATCTTAGAATCATTTTGATTTACAAAATTATTATAATGAATACATAATCTTATAATATTAATATAATTAATACTTTGATGATTTTTTATTTAGCATTTATATTTAAAACAAAAGTTTTACAATATTTACGATTTAAAATTTATTTAAAATATGAAATAGTAATGATTTTAAAAAATATTAATTATTAAAAATTGAAATTAATAAATACTTTTATGTGTTTGTTACATTTATTCTTTAATTTTTAAATATTTTTATTTAAGGTACCTGGGATGGAGGGTAGAGCTGGAATGGCAGCAATTGTTGATCCGGACAGTTTATTAGATTTTAAAGCCCTCGCAGAAGGCCTTGATAAAGCTTTGCCATCATATGCTAGACCAATATTTTTACGAATTGTGAAAGAGCTTGAGCTTACTGGTACTTTCAAATTAAAGAAAATAAACTTGCAAAAAGAAGGCTTTGATCCTAATAAAATTCAAGACAAAGTGTACTTCAGATCTGGTAACAAAGAATATGTTGAAGTCACACCAGAACTTTACGAAGAAATTATATCTGGTACAGCAAAGCTGTAAAATAACATTACAAAACCCAATAAAAAATAGTTCGTAAAATATATACACAGCATAGGGCTTTCTTTTCGTATCAATGAGATTGCGGGTACATATATATATATATATATATGAGGATGTAAATTAAAGCAATAGTGGAAGAACTTTAAATAAAATTAAGTTGTATTACACATTATGTAGTGAGTAGGTCTTCAACTCCTTGGTCGATACGAGTTCTTTCAAGGTACTAATCGTGATATTTTACTTATAAAAAAGAAGAAAATGAAGAAGATAAAGGTAAGAAAAAAAAGAAAAAATTTTCTTTTGGTTATTTAGAAAATCTTCGAATATCAAATTTACAATCTTACAATACTCATCTATCGACGATGAAACAAAATCATAAAAGTACTTTAAAAGTGTATGAATAGAAAATAGAAAAAATAAACAAAATAATTTATATTAAGAGTGTCGATATAAAAATCTAATACATTTCATTTATTACACATAAAATATTATTACGCATTGTATGTATATTTTTCTTAAAATGATCAACAACTAATTAAATTTAGTTATAAAGCAAAATTATTAAATATAAACAGAAATAAAAATTTTTATTTCTTTTGTGTTATGAACAAAATTTTGTCAATATATTAAAAGATTTTTATTTAACAGTAAAATTATTTAATATTGTTAAATAATTTTCACTTGATTTATGTTATTTGTAATAAGTATTTTGTAAAATTTTAAGTATAAAATTAAAGTATAATATAAAAAAAATATTTTTTGTTGTAATATAGTACAGACTAATTTTTGGCGCTTTGTTGTATTTTTAATCTCTTCAGAATTTTTATCTATCATGATATTGACTAATTAAAGTAACATATACTGTTTAAGAAATAAATGCATATAATAAGAATATGTAAATCACTTTTGCCAATATAAGTTTTTGAATATACATTTAATGCGTCGTCTTAAATAAATGAATAAACCATAAAAAAATAAAATACAAAAATAAAAATTTTAGTTGACATGCAAATTAGAATTTAAATTATTATAATAAATATATAATTTTTTTAAAGCGATTTAAAACTTATCATAATGATAATAAATTATAAAATTATATTTATTTATTAATAAAAAAATAATTTTTTTAGATTTATTCATTTATTTTCTGTATATTTACAAAACTTGACAAAAATAAAAATTTGTAAGTTAAATAAAGTAATATCAATATTGAAAAAAGTGAAGAATAAAATAAATATTTAATAGGTGAAATTTTAAAATAATGTCAATCAATTTATTATGGCTTTATAATATAAAATGCCATCTTGCACTTTTAATGTTGTCTATTAAAAATATATAGTAACTATTTGCAATATATAACTAATAAGCGATTATTATGGAAGTTTTAAAAAAAATGAGCGTACGTAAGGTAAGACTGAACATTGTGAGTGATTTGTTGACATTATTGTTGTATGTAAATAAAGAATAATTTAAATATGATACTCATGATTTTAATTTTTTAAATTGTATTTATAATATACATTAATTTATCTATAAATTAAATATTTACTTTTTACAAAACATTTATTATATAATATTTAATAACAATATATATATTCTGAATTATGAAATATTAACAATGGGAATTATTTAATAAACATATGTAAGCTAGAACTTTATTATGAAATTATGTAATTTTAAATTTGTTTAATAAGTATTTTCCATAATGTATACAATTTGATCTTTAAAAAAATATTAAAAAATTCAGTTTTAATTTTGATTATTCATGAATTTCTTTTTTTTTTAATTAACAATAACTCTATTCTCAGTAAAGATTAACTCATTTTATATTAATTATAATATTCATTATTTCAATATTATTTTATTATATTAGTTTAAATACATAATTCACTTTTTTTATTAAATATACATTTTACTTTCATATTTTTATAACTAATTATAACTATACAAATTAGATATTATTTTTTTTATATCTGTACAAAAAATAAATCACAAATAGTTTGTATAAGAAAAACAAATTTAATATTAATTTTTCAAAAGTAATTATAAATATTTTTAAAATATTTGTAATTTCATAGTTTGTATAAAATATTTTTTCATTTTTTGATTATTATATAAAATGAAACTCAATTTTTTATACTGTAATATTAGTAAATCAAATATTTAATTGCTAAAGCTGTAAAATATCCTATACTATAATATTAAGCTAGTCATTTTTTAAAAATTGTAATTAAAATTGTTATTTTATGGAATAATAAGCTCAAACAATCCAAAACGTCACCCAGACCATTCTGATATTTATTGTAGAAAAGCCTTTCTTGGCATGTTAGTAATAAGTGTAAAAGTGATCCTCATGATGTTAAATAACAAAACTCAATACGATAAGAAGTTATTTTATGAACCTTAAATTTAATAATAATACTAATAAGTAATTAATTATTTAAATGGTTTTAGAATATTTATCAGTGTCATACTTTTTTGTATTTAAAATTTATAAAATATTTTTTTATATTATATGTATATTGACATCTTGTAATGAACTAAGATTACAAATCAATACAGATTATTATTATTTTTTTATCTAAAAAAGTTAAACTGAAATACATACTGTTTTCTTTAACCTATAATAGCTGGAAAAGATTTTTAATTTTCTAAGAAAAAATAAATTACGAATAAAAATCACATTAAAATTTAATTTAGATGTATTCTTCCATGCATCTATTGATTATACAGTTGTACAAAGAAATTTTATTTTATTTTAATTTAAATATTAATTACAATATACAGAGTATTTATTTAAATTTAATTACATGTTTTAAATTTATATCAATTATTGATGACATAATTTTATTCAATTAAACATATTTTATCATTATAAAAAAATTTCACATTTCTATTAACTAACATAAAAAGCAAAAATAGTTAAATGAAATTGCTTTTTAAAAACAATATTTATTTAAAAAATATACATTTTTTACGAAATGAAATTTATTTCAAAATTATATTCTAACATATTAGAATTTGAATATTTCATGTTAATTTTTAAGTTTAGATTTTACTTTAATTAAATTATAAATAATAATAAATTGCATTAATTAAAAAAAATATATATTATATTTTAATTCTTATTTTACATTAGTTTATAAAAACATCTTTTATATATCTAAAGCTAATATTAATTGTTATACTTATTTTTGACAAATTATATAGTTTTTATTATTTATTTTTTCAAGGTATGATATTTTGATTCTAGTTTCTTTAATTTTATTTTAATGTTCCAGTTTTATTTAGTATTTCATCAATTGACTAAGCTACCATTGTAAAAATTCTCTTTTCTCTTTCATAATATATGTAAAAATAATTTTAGATGAGTAATTTCTGATTTTGAGTGTCCTTAATATACAAAATTATTATATTTTAAATTCACATATAATTCTCAATATTGTATAACATTTAGGAAAATTGTAATAGTTTTATTATAATTACAAGCTTAACAAAATATCTTATTGAAACAACAGGAATATATAAATTAGAAAGATAGGTAAATTGTATAATTTATTTTTCTTTATTTAAAAAACAAAAAATACAAATAAAATTTTTTATGCAGAACAAAATAGTAGATTACATTATATGGATTAAAAACATAAATAATACAATGAAATGTCAAGTATAGATTGGATAAGTAATTAACTTATAATTTTATCTTACATTAAAGTAAAATATTAAACAAATGAACTTTAAAATTTTAAATAATTGTTGAGTTCAAAGCATCATAAGTACAAGTATAAAGATAACAAATTAAATATTTAAGAAATTCATATTATTTAACAGAAAAAATAAATTATTTGTGACATGCTGTTAAAATGTACATTTGAAAAGAAAGAAATAGTGAATACTAGTTTATTGAGAAGAGAGAATGTAGAAATAAAAATAAATTACTATTTAAAAAAATTTATTAATTAGATATCTAATTATTGTTTTTAAATATATTATTAATTCAATATTCGACTTAACTTATATCCATTATTGCTGCATATTAAGATAATTTAAAATTTTCAACTGAACCTTGTCAACTTCATCATTGGCATTCGTGCGTTAACTTAATATCTTTTGACATATGCAAAAGCTTTGCATTTTCCACCAAGATCGCAACATTAGTGACCTCAATATCAACTGAAGTTCATTTATTATTGTTACTACTTTGTTCTCTTATTCGACTAATTGTTTATCCTTAACTTGACCTGTTTGCTTACTCAGCCAACAAACTTACATTTTCAATCTTAAGATTTTATTAGACAATTAGTTTTGATGTTTGCCAGATAAAGGTATCCTTCTTCTAACATCTTTCCAAAAGTATTCTCTCACGATGTAAATTTGCTAATCTGTCATCTACTAGTACTTAATCATTCAATTCTAAAGATACTCTGTTTAAGAACAAAAATTGTCTCTTAAGTATCTCATCTCTTCTTGATTTTGTGATCAAGTATAAATTTAAAAATTTAAAAAATTTTAAAAAGATATTTATTGCAAATTTAATTACATAGAAATCTGTGAATTAAAATCAATAATAATAAAAATACCTACATATTTTTTAAATCATGAGTAAGTATATAAAAATTTTAATTCTGCTCATATACATAAGTTTTTATTAAAAAATTATTATATTTCACATTAAATTTTAATATTTATATAAACTTTTTTTTGTTATTTCAAAGTGAATAAATGAATAAAATAAAAACTACTTTATTGTATTATCAAATTATTCACACTAATTAAAACAAATTTGTATTATTCATTAAAGATTCTGATATTAAACAATAAATCTGATTAATTCATATGAATTAATAATGATGTTATTTAATTTATAAAGATACATCAAATATTGACAAAATAATGGTAATTCTTCTTATATTATTCTTAAATGTTCTTCAGAATTAAAATGTATTAACTTATTTCAAGACTAATGTTTATTCACCCATATTTATAGCTATTAACCAGTTTACTACAAGTTATATTTAATTGATAATTATATTTAAATTCATTTAGAACTGAAATTTATACTGATTTAGGATAACAGTTTCGAGAGGATGGCAAGGAATATCAAAGAATTAAAAAATTATTTAAAATTAAATACTATATTAGCATATTTAATATATTAGGTATATCATATATTTGTGTAATATTTATTAAATTCTTCTAATAACACCTCAAAATATATACTTATATAGATGATCATCAAGAAATTTAAAATTAAATTTCCATATCACATATCTTACATTATTTAATTCATCCTCATGTCTTAACCTTGATAGTCCTGCTTTTAAATTTTCAATTTCATATGTTCCAATTTTTAAACGATGAGTTTTACCTTATTCCTTCACCAGTAACTATAACTGATCAAGGTTTAGTTATTATTGTAATTATAAATAATTTAATTATTACAAAATTACAAGTTGCTTTATTTTAGCAATTTCTTGAGTTTATTACAATTCAAACAATGTATTTATATAAATTCCATAACATTTTTACTACTTTCTAGTTTTAATCTGTCTTTAATAAGTTTAGTTTTTTCTTTTTCATATTTTTTATAATTTTTTCCCATTCTTTTTCTTTTTTTGGCAGTTTAACTTTATATCCTTCTTAATTTTTTTCCACTTTTTAAATAATCTGAGCATCTATTGTATTCCATCTACATTAATCTTTTCTATTTTTTAATCATTTTATATCTATATTTAATAAAGAAATTTGATTTTGATGTTTGATATAAAAATTATTCTCTCTTTTCATATGAACTGAAGCGGATAAATGTAAACATTAATATTGGCTGCTTTATTGAATGAAACCAAATCACTGACACTGTTGGTTGAACCAGTCTACAAAAAGTAAAAGTAGACTTATTGAACATTATCAAAAGTTTTTACAGCCAATGCAAAATAAAGATTGTATAATAAAAAAACAAGCTATCTGAAAAGCCAAACGCTAATAGAATGTTTTTTAGATCGCGATAATTTCCCATATTCTTTATAATTCTTGATAAATCGTTGCCGATTTCATCTTTTATTTTATTTATTAAATAAACAAACATAATGGTACTTAATAACTTGTAATTAATTATTCAAAAAGGTAAAAAATAAACAATTAAATTATGTATTCCAAAAAAAATAATATAACTAACGAAATTTGTGAAGCTTTTTCTAAAAAAGATTAACCTATAATATTATTCATAATTGCAATTTGACTTACCTTTTTCCCGTATCTCATGTATTTACTACATTTATATTTACCCGCAACGAGCATATTTTTTATAGATTAACATCATTTTACAGATCTAAGAACTGAATTATAAAATCCATCTTATTTCATCGGAAGCGAAAACTGTTTAATATGACTTATTTAAAGGCCGGACAGTTTGAATAATTTATGGTAAGACAATCTCAAATAGAAATTTAGAGATAATGAGTGCTAATAAAATCCACATTATTGCATAAATAAGCTTACAAGCCAAAGCATTACATAAAATAAAAACCAAAGTTATTAGAAATACTTTTACAATAATTTTAATTATTTCAGAAGACATTGAAAAAGCGTTCAATAACGTGCAATTTAAAATTTTATCCAGACAAAATTAAGATAACATATATTGAATGTAATACAATATGCAAACTAAATTAATATAAAATCTACAGTAACAATGATTGATAAAAACAATATATTTGAAAGAATCATACAATAAGTAAATTAAATGAGAAATAAAAGTGAAGACGACTAATATTAGAAAGCCGAAAAAATTTCATTGTTAATCTAATGAATCTTTTTTAACAAATATGAAATAAAAATGATATAAAAAAAAATTAACCAATGTACAAAGAGAAATGTATATACTGAAGCTAGCATTTATTTCAAATTCTTTGTAAATACTCGTAAATATTATTTATATTAAACAAAATATTGCCTAAATGATATTAACAAGTGTAATGACAAAAATTATTTTTATGACATTTATAAGATTAATAATGTAAAGGATTATAATTTCATAAAAAATGAGGGAGACGATAATTTGTTACGAGGATAATTTAAATAAATTAACGTAATCGATAACAAAGTTCGAAAGCTAAAGGGAAAGAAAAGAAAAGGAAAAAGAAGGAAAAATGCTAATGATGGCATGAAAACTCGGAACGAGATGGGCGACAATCAAAAACCACTAATGATTGCATTAGCTTAACGGGGACGCCTGCTTAACAGAAGCCAATGAATGAATTAGTATAAAACTTTAACTATGCTCTATAGACGAGATATAGACTCTATAGACCCTGCTCTATAACTCTACAGACAAGATGCGAGTTTCACGAACTATGTATCGTTGACTCATTATGATAACAGATTTTCTAAAATATCCCACAATACTTACAAAAGCTTCTTTTTATCGTTACCTCATAAACTATTAAAAATATATTTTTTAATATCGAACATTCTTTTCTAGCGACAAATAATTAATCTTCGCCGATTCTTTTTTTACAATGAATTTGTCAAAAGGAATTTCTTTCCTACCTGTCTTAAGACTTTATAAATATTTATCGCTCTTAGTCACGTAAAAATTATTAAATCTCCACAATTAGCGAATAACAAATAATATGTAAAGTAATGATAGTTGATGTTTACATAATAGATACAAAAACTAACAGTTCATAAAATAATTATACTAAATTATAACATTATCCAATTATATTTTAAAGATTTTTTTTTAAAAATATGATTACGTGAACGAATACTAACTGTTCATATTGTACTAATGAAAATCCAGTAAAAAATTTATAGTTTGAGATTAATATATTTACATATGTAAACCATTTCTTATTATAATTTAAATTTTTTTTTTAAATAGCATCAGAGAATGTTTATGCGCGTCCTTAATTACAGCTCAGATAACATATACTATACAGATCGAGGCAATAAGTTATCTTAAACTAAGAAACTATATCTTATACAAAAATGTTACTGATATTCAAATCAGTCACAAAAATTAGAAGCAGAAGAAAAAAAGAAAAAATTTCTTTCCAATAAAAATCATATAGTAAATATAATTAAAGCATTCCAGTTTTTACATTCAGAAATAATATAATAAAGTAAAGTTGTTACCGACTACAGGAGAAAGGTGTACCCAACGGTGCTAGCGCAGGGAGTAGGGCTGGTCTCGCGCTCAACTGTTGGGAGACAGAAGGGAGGAGGAGGTACGAAGGAGGTGTGAAGGAACTACCAGGATAAGCCCGCGAGCCTTCAGGAAAAAGGGTGTGTCAGAACCCACAAGGCACGTTCCAGAGTAGCGGGAAGAAGGAAATTAAAATTGCTATCCGCACCCGTGCCTTCTCCTAAAGGAGAGGGGATGCACGGGGCGGCGATCATGCTTCCCGACAAAAATGCCTGAAGTCAGTGAGAGCGAAGCGCATCTAACACCGAGGGGAAGGGAGTAAGGGTAAGGCAGGAAAAAAGTAGGGCCCAGAAGAGAGAGAAAGCCGCCTACGCCGTAGGGAAACCCGGAAGAGGATTGGCGGAAGAAGAGAAGAGAGTAAGAAGCAACGCGGGGGGCAGTCTTTTTTCCAGTCGCCACGGGAAAACATCCGCACGCTTAGATCATTTACGGACACACGCGCCTCTTCGAAATTAAAATCAAAATACAAGGACGATCGACATCACATCGACGCAGCACCACCGTCGGCGGAGTTCAACATCCCATCGCCGAAGTGCACACCGCCAGTGACATGGCATGACTCAGAAGGATGACGCACAGCGAGAGGAGTGGCGGCGCGACACCGACTAGAGGCTAGCGCACCCGGCTTGCTCCACCTGCTCAAAGGCGCGTGCAATTCGAATTACGGAGAGCGCGGTCCGCGCCGAGACCCCTCAAAAGAGCGCCAAATTCAAACACTGAATTTTCCCGACGCGCGCACTTCGTCCAAGGAAAAGTGCGGAAAATTTGAACGTGTGACAATGGAAACGGCTCGTGCGGAACATTTGTAAAATAACTATAGTCGATATTCGGTTTCGGAAATTGTTACCGACGATCCGTCATTGATTCGCCTACGTTAGACTAAGAAAAATTGTACAATCATCCGACATGTTATCGTAAATTGTAATAAATAAGAATGTGCGAATACTGATTCAATAAAATGATCAAAGGACAACTACCCGACAATAAACCTACTCTCATCCTACACGTCCCACGCGATCCAGACGTTAGCGAACAAACGTAATGATGGAAAAAGAAACAATAGGAAAAGAAGGTGCTTAAATAAATAATGAACTTGCGTTGAAATTTTTTTAATCATAATACATACCACATTTAATTATATACAGGTATATTGACGAAATAAATATGGAATATCTTCGTATAAAATAAAGAAACTACTATTCTACTAAATATTGAATAAGTAAAATATGAGAAGAGAATATTGCGTAGAGGAGGTCAAAGGCGCCTTCCTTGAGATCCTGCAGGACTATAGTGATCCTCTAGAGGTGCGACTAGCGGGAGCCAACAAAGCCGGTAAACAGCTGGCGATCGTGACCGTTACCGAGGAGGCCAGTAAAGAGCTACTGGAGGTGGGTAGGGTACTAGTAGGGTGGGTCTATTGCGGCATAAGGCCACAGGTCCAAGTCGGGCGCTGCTTAAGTGTCTCGGCTATGGACACTGACGTGCGGGCTACAAGGGCCCAGACAGAAGCACGACCTGTTTCCGGTGTGGGGAACAGGGTCACAAGGGGAC
This sequence comes from Ceratosolen fusciceps, assembly GCA_018883505.1. NCBI lineage: Eukaryota > Metazoa > Arthropoda > Insecta > Hymenoptera > Agaonidae > Ceratosolen > Ceratosolen fusciceps. Next base: position 629,670 of record RCIC01000030.1, on the reverse strand, counting down.
CGGATGTAAGGCTGAGTCCAAGTGCTTTCTATGCCCGGGGACCTCCCCCGCGGCAGTACACCATGTCGCGGGGTCAGGAGCCTGTGCGGTTTTCCGCGAGACTCAAGCGAAGTGCCGCCGAAGTGGCTAATGTCCTGCAGGCCAACTTGCAAAGAAGCCGGACTGCGCAGGATCTGCTCGCTCAGGTCCGTCTTGAACTGTACGCTGATATTGTTCTTATTACCGGTACCAGTCCGCACTGCTTCCTAGCAGAGTGCCATGGACCTGGTAGCGGCTTCCTATGGGTGAGGAGCAGGGGCGTATACTACGTCAGCTGTTACCTCACTCCAAACGAGGCCATCGATGGATTCCAAGTAAAATTCGACGCCTTTCAAGATGCTATCGGGGACAAGGAGGGTGAGTTGGTAGTGGCCGGTGACTTTAACGGCAAGACTGTGGACTGAGAGGAACCTGTGCCCGACTCCACGGGAAGACGAGTCCTGGACACGGTATCCAGGACAAGACTGGTGATCCTAAACACCGGTTCAACGGCGTAGTTCCGGAGGCCCGGTTACAGGCAGACCATCCCAGACGTCTGCTTTAGGACGGAACGTCTGGCCGCAAAGATGCGGACTGGCGAGTGATCGAGGACTATACAGCCAGCGATCACCAGTACATCACGTTCCGCGTTCGTGATGATCGGCCGGTCGGAACAGTGATCGTACGCCGTCCTTATAGATGGCTCTTTGCGAGGGTAGACGATGCCTTGCTTTCCCGTGCCCTAGAATGTGGACAGCGAACCCTGGACTGGATTTCAGGGAGCGGAACGTCCTCCAAGCGAGCGTGATCTGCCAAGCTTGTAAGGAGGCGATATCGAGGATGTTGGCGAGAAAAACGCGTCGTCCGGTTTATTAGTGAACCAACAAAATCGCGGAAATGAGGCGTAAATGCCTTCGGCTACGACGAGTAGCCCAAAGGGCTCGACGCCTCGACCGCGACAACTCTCCAATGATTGTCGAGCATTTAGTGGCTAGAAGCGCCCTCAAGAGAGCCATCAAGGCGAGTAAAAGCCGATGCTGGAAGAAGCTGGGGGAAAATCTCAACAGAGATCCGTGGGGATTGAGCTACAAGGTGATCACCCGTAAATTGGAAGCGTTCGCCAAGGCCGCACCCATGAGCGAGGTGGTGATGGACGGGATCGTCCATGCCCTTTTCCTAATACCGATTCCCCATACCGAGACCGATATGTCTCCTGGTGACACTCGATGACCGAAACGCCTTCAACTCGGTAAGGTAGACAGACATGCTCAGGGTAATGGATCGAGACTTCAGGGTACCCCGGTATCTCTTGTAGATTATTGGGGATTACCTTCGAGACCGATTCATTGCATACGAGACGGGGGAGAGCTCAAAACGAAAGGCACTGACGTGTAGTGCGGTCCAAGGCTTCATCTTAGGACCCGATCTATGGAATATTTCCTACGACGGGATCCTGAGATTGGAAATGCCTGAAGGCTGCTTTCTGACCGGGTACGCGGATGACGTGGCAGCCATTATTACAGCACGTAATATGGCCCTGGCACAGACGCGACTCGATCATACTATGCGGAGAATTCGCCGAGGCCAAAGCCGAGATTGTGCTCCTCACGAAGAAGCGCGTACCCAGAGTGCAGTCGCTTATTATCGGAGAGGAGTCGGTTCAGACCAAAGTAGCCGTGAAGTACCTGGGGGTGACGTTAGATACGAAGCTCACCTTCGGGGAACATATTCGTAGGGTGACGGATAAGGCGTCAGGGGTAGTGACTTCCCTGTGCAGAATCATGGCTAATGTAAATGGGCCAAGTCCCTATATCAGGCGGTTACTGCTCCGGGTCGCTGAGTCCGTCATGTTTTACGGGGCAGAGGTTTGGGCCGACGCGCTTCGGTACATACAATATGTATCGGAGACGTATGGCGGCTGTGAAACGGAGTTAAACATTCTCGGACGACGCCTTGCACACATTCTTTGTGTGCGAACACTGGGGGCGACAGAGGGAAGCGTTGGAAGACGATGTCGGAAGGATCACTCCTGAAGGCATCGTCCCTCTGATGCTCGCCAGTTAGGAGAACTGGGGAAGGGTCGCTTCTTTCGTCGAGGATATCCTGAGACGTACGATGTCGGCTCTTCCCTAGGATAAGGGGGCAAAGTGTAGAGGGTTCCCCAACGGCATAAGTACTAGTTCCCTCCCCGAAGTAATGCTTAACGGCAGTGCCGGAGAGGATATAAGAACCAGGAAAGAAGGTCCTCTCGGCGTCATTAATGCCGGGGAGTCCCACACACCGGGGGCCCGGGTCCCTGATGGTCTTTAAAAGATTTCCTCCCTTCTTAAAAAAAAAAAAAAAAAAAAATATTATTATTATTATTATTGTTATCTGTGTTGAATTATGGAAGTGCTTTAATTCCAATTCTAATAATAGCATTTTTCAATATAGAAATGATTATGCATAATGGAAAGGAAACAATAAGAATAATAATTATAACATATTAAGTATATTATTTATTACAACTTATTTACATCAAAAATATTCTTGACAATATAATAGAAAATGTATTTATAATATTTTCAAAACTTTAATGTCAAATTAATCTTACTCATAACTTAATTTTACAATCATCTAATAAAAAAAATAACTGGATTTTTGAATTAATACATTTATAAATAAATAAAATTTTTTATTTGAATCTGTATTAAAAAACTAATTAATATATGCCTAAATGTATTTATGTATTTTATTACGAGATTTATTATTTTTCAACAAAAGTAATTTTATACATATTTTTTGGATATTAATGTAATAAATATAAATATAGAAATGAAAGAATCTACTTTATTTTTATGTTTTATTAAAACGTTTATACATTTTTATGTTCCATTTTTTTTATTGTAATAAATAATATTTTAAGACGTTAATTAGTAAAAAATTAAATGATCGATATTTATTAAATCTTATAATTTTTATCTTTTACATAGATAAAGACGTTAGGCCCTTATAACAATTTTTTATAAATTTAGTCATCTTATTATTTCATAAGATATGAATTAAATGATAGAAAACATAAGCTATACATTAATACATTGCATACAAACAATATAATTTATCAATCTTGCATTAACCTTTAAATCTAAGTAATATTTATAATTTTAAATTAAATTCATATATTAAATTCTAATATTTAAATTTATTTGTAATATATTATATTTTTACACATGTATTCGTGAAACTGATAAATTTTCGTTTCTATATATATTTCTTTTTATAATACAGCTGTGTAGAAAAACCACATTATTCTTTTACTGTCTCTTATAATATTTTTTTAATATAGAGATTATCTCGTTTAATCTTCAAGAAGAAGAATCTAATTTAATCATATTGAACAGTGAGATTTTAATCTATCAATTATATGTTTTTATAAATACATTTCTAAACAAAATTAAATTTTTAAGTATTTAATTTTGTTCAGTATTTTATTCAGTATTTTTATTTAAAAAATGAATCAAATGATATTTAAGACAGTTATTCAAAGATAATTTATATATGCATTGACTTCCAGAAGTAAACTTTAAATAAAAATAGCTTAATTTATAAATATTTCTAATCTTTTCTTTGAAACAGATTAGTTTTTTTTATGATTCATCCTGTTAATAAAAAGATGTATTGTTTGAAATATAAAATCAATCGTTAAATAATTTTCTTATAATTTAATTTTACAATCTTTAAAACAATGAAAATATAAAGAGTACTACAGGATTTAACATTTCATTTTTACACATATAATATATATTTTATACACCAAAGTAAATACTCATAGATATATAAGTATATGTTTCAAAATCAAAGAAAATAAAAATAATGTAAGATATATTATTAAAAAAAATTATATTTATAATACACTTGAGACAATGTGAATGCAATTAAAAATATTTTGAAATAACATTTACAATAAGCAAATCATTATTAATTCAAACAATTCTAGAATTATTTTTTTTATTGGATTATCAATTATATATTATTTTAGTTATATTTTATATTTAATTTTCAATAATTTGTACTTATTCATTTACAGAAATGGACGTTATTTGATCCTGAAAGACTGAAAATTGCTCTTAAATGTAAAAACAATTATTTCAATATATAATCTAATTTAAAATATTTTTAATCCTATAACTTATATTTTGATTATTACTATACATAATCATATTAGTATTATGATATGCTGATTGACAGATGAACGATATACATTTTTTGTCATAAAATGAATAGAATGAACGTTATAATTATACTTTCTTTGTTTTTATTTGGATTATAGTTTTCAATTTAAAAAAAGCTTATGCATAAGATACTAATAATTATTGAGTTAAATGTAATCTAGTTTTTTTTTATAAATTAGGTGTAACCTAAATATGTTTAGTAATTTACACTTTTTAAGGAATGTAAGAATAAATAGTAATTTTATTATAAACAATTTAATTATAATATTCGTTATAACTTAATACTAAATTTACAATAATTTAATACTTAAAATTGATTTAACTATATACATAATCAGTATAACCTATTAAAATATCTGCAACAATTAGAAAATTTTATCAACAGCTATAATTACATGGAAAAAAATTCGCTAACATTTAAATACTTCATTTTTAAGAATTTATAATGTACAAATTTCTAATTTAAAAAATTAAAAAATATTTGTTCTTATACTTTAGCTAAAATAATGAATTTTAACATAAATTATAAATTTTTAAAAATAAATATTAACAGTAGCTCAGTGAAAATTTATATATTATACATAACTTCATTATTTTAATTTATATCTAAATATAAATAATTAAAAATGCATATATACATTATTTTCCACTTTTATTAATCAAATCTTTGAAAAAATATATTATTCTAATTAAGAGAATAAAATTATAAATTTAACACCTATTTATTTCACTTAAAATGCTTTGGAAAAATCTGATAATCTCATTATTAATCTTTAAAAATGACTATTATTCAGTTAAATAAACTATTTATAAACATGTATGAATTTACATAAAAATCTAAATGCGTTAAAAATAGAATATTGTCTACTTATTGTTAAATTCACTAATTCACTAATTATTAAAAAATAATAATTTTTTACAATGAACTACATATGAAATTTAAATCCATACTTAAATTTCATAAATATATATTTATATAATATATAATATATTCAGAAATATATATTTGTAAATGTATATTTATATGTAGATTAATTCTTGATTCAATGATAAAATACAGCAAATTTTAATTAATAAATTATCTATAATTATATTAAATAATTTTTTATTATTAAAACTATTTTTATTTATTACTATAAATATTTTTATTGTATTATCTTAATTCAATATCTATCAAAGTTATACCCCAAATTTTAAAATCATAAAGCATACGATATATTTTGCAAGATTTGAAAATATTGCAATAAAACATAATCTTGTTAAATTATGACTTATTTTTTATTTAATAAAAATTAAATTTTTATCAACTCTTTATAATAATTTAAAAATTAAATTTTAATGACATATTCGATAAGACCATTAAAAAAAAAGTAATTTTAAAATTTTTATTATAAGAATTGACATATTCAAATTTATGGATTGTGTTATAAACAAAATTAAAAGGCTTAGAAATTATCAATAATTCTTACTATAAAAAAGTTTTAATTACAATTTATGTAAATTTATGTTAATTTTAAACTCAATTATAACTAAATATTTCTAAAACAATCAGTCTATTTATGGGTGACACATTTAAACTATTATATTGTATAAATAATAATGTAATTAAACTTCTTTTAATTAATGCAAAAAATTGATAAGAATTTTTAAAATAATACATATAATCTAATAAAACAACACATTGTCATGATATTTAGTAAATGTATTTCCATTTCCTTCTGTTTCCTTCTCTTTATATTATGACATCTTATATTTCATTCCATATAATCATCATTGGCACCTTTTTTAATTACTATAGAATAGATATTTATATGCTATATATAAATATACACACTCAATGAAAATTTTTTTTATTCACTCATATATAAATTCATATGGACTTATACATATGCTTATACATATATATTTTGTATATGATTGGAATAACACTATGCAAGAATTTTATTAATGTATACAATGAGAATTAAATTAAACCATTTATATAAAATTTGTAGAAAAAATTTTATTACACCCTACATACCTTGTTAAATTTATTAAGTATTCAAACATTTATTACATTTTTATGTTTATTTAATTATTTAAGTGATAAAGTACATGAACACCATACAAACAATTGAGTTATTCCAACCATTGGTTTTAATCTAGCTATACAGTCATAATAAGTTACGATTTTGTAATATATTTTTTAATATAATGCGATATTTATATCATTATTCTAATCTTTCTAATGATCAACTATACGATAGGCTTTCCCAAGCTTTTAAATTTAAATTTATTTGATTTCGGTTTTAATATAAATTTTATTTTATTTTATATCTGAATGTAGGAATTTTAAACTAGGAAACCTTGTGAAGTTGCTGACATCTGGGTTCTGAGAGCTGTCACGCTGTTCATAATCTTTTTTTGATGACCAACAAGAGTAATACCAAGAGCCGTAAGTTCCTGTACGGTAATACGAGCAGCTGCCTCAAGACTTGTTACTCCAGACCGTTCAAAGCTTTCTGCGTAACGGGACATTTTTATTGAAGATAACCATTCATTTACAGATGACAATTGTGTAAGGTCCACTGCATCTGGAGCTAGAGGGTTCGTGCCCCTGTTGAAATTTAAATAAATACCACGTTTTTATTTAAAAACTTTTTTTTAAAGTAAAGTTTTTTATGTTTTGTTAATGACAATAGAATATTATGTATGATATTTAAATTTAACAAAATAGCTAGAGTGAATAATCACACACTCTGATTACGAATCATAGAATATTCTAAAATATAAATATTTATTAAAGAATATATTTATCTTTGAATGCGTATCCTTAAATAGCTTTGGAATTTTTTGGTATCATATTGTATTATATTTGATTTCTTTTCATTACAATCTTTTTTTAGAATGAATTTAACGAACTGATCAATATTTATTAAATATTTTTATTATGAGGACAGGTAAATTATTTATACTAGTTAAAATAAATTTCAAAATCTACAAAATGTGATGTCAATTAATTTAATCGATTTATTCAACAAATCTTCAAAAAGTAACAACAAATCATTCACACACGCGCGCACGAAATAATATTAACATGATTTGATACATTTCTACTTAAGGTAATCTTATTATTGAAAATTATGGTATTAATGTAAATTACTTCAATTTGTATAAGTTTAAGTACTTTCTTATGCGATAAATATTTTTTAGATAGTATTCTATATAGATTATGTCAAATTATATATAATTTGCAGGTGAAATGTAATTGAAAATTAATAAATTTACAAAAAATAGAATAGAATTTATAATAGAATGGATTAATTTTTTTCAATAAGTCTTTATAAACTCTTATATGCCTATGAGAATTTGAGGTAGTTTGTAGTTTTGAATGATATATAACCGTATACGTGCATGCGTCCACTTTATTCTAAGCAACCGTTATGTAACTATGTGGAGATTACGGAACTTTGCTTTAAGATTATAAAATTCGTGCTTTGTATGTAATATAAGATAATTTAAATGCAAATCCCATACTTGGATTTACTATTACACACAATTAATGGTTATAATAATATCTTAATTTATTCAGTATGCTTAGTTTATGCAGAATATCATGCATGCACATATCAAAGTGTATATGATTCAAGTTTTACAATTGCATTTACATATATATATATACATTGATATTTTTAATTTAAATATAAATATTTATATACGCATGTAAAAATACATTTTTTATGCATTCATACATACGTTTATACAACGAAAATATTCGCAGATATAAAAATGCTAAAAGATGTATTTAATTTGAAGATTTAAGCAAAGAATACGATGGTTAATAAATACTACAATATGACAAGAATAAATATTTTGTATGCAGGATATTCAAAACTGCTAGAATAGTAATAACTTAGTAGTTTAAAAATGTTTTATAAATATTTTTAAATCGTATGTTTTAATTATATTACTTCTATTTTCAAATTACTATTATATATTTCATTTCAGGATGTTTGCTATATTTTATTTCGTATTACAGTTCTCTACTTAATTTTGAAATTTACTGTTCCTTTTATATCTTTCTTAAATATATTTTTAATGAATAAAACAAATTTTTGTTTGCATGGCTCTAACAGTCATTATCTGTTACGAAAGTGAGTAAATTGATGTTATTCTTATAAAAAAAATTTTCTTTTCTCCAAACATTTTTTCCCACGTATTATTATATATATTCAATTTTAATTACGCTTACATCATATATATTTATTTATCTATGCGCTTTTTAAATTTATAAGTTTTTCTGATGTAAAGTTACACATATACATGTATCTAACATTTTCAATCTCTTTTTCGGTTCATTTATAATTAAGAATCTGTATATTTATAAATAAGTATATATCTTTAAAAAAATTAAACGAAATATATGTTAAATAATTAGAACAAAAATTCACTCGAAAATATAATCGTTTGATAATTAAGTTTATATGTAAAATTATGAACCTGATAAATACCCAGTGCTATTTTAATTGATAATTTTTGTCCATTAAAAATGGTTAAAACAATGTTCTAATGAGTATAAAGTAGCATATTATTGTTCATAATGTACATCAATAAATTTAGCTACTATAATAATAATCGTATTAAATCGTATATTACTATACTATTACTATTACTCTTATTATTATTATTATTATTATTATTATTATTGTTGTTATTATTAAATAAATATAAGACTCTAATAATAATAATCACAATTGCAATAACAAAAATTCATTCATAATTAAATGATTTTAGTTAATTTAACTTTTTTAATGCGAATGTAAATGTTATTCAAGTAAGCAATATATTGATTTAGAAATTCTGACTGCATTTTTAGTTGTCTTATAATTAATAAAACTAAATATAGATTTGTGGATTATCATAAGATCATTGCTGGCATATCTCATAAATTTTAACTCATTTCTATTTTTAATTTTTTGCTCTCTGATAATTAAATGAATCAAAATTAGAAATCGTAAAAATAAAATTATCGCCAAAAAAAATCATAAAAGGTAAATATATATTGTTTTAATATATTAGATGAAGTGAAAGATTTCTAAATTGAAAAAAAAATTGAAATAAATGAGTAATAAAATTAAGAAAAATATAGATAAAAATATTGTAGTTTCTAGTATTAAAATATATATTAGTATTAAACCAATTCTCGTTTAAGTCAAATTAATGCTTTTATATAGATTTATTTAATAATAGTTTTCAAAATGAATTAATTATTTAAACATGAACAATACAATATGAATAAGTGATGAAAAAAAAATTATTTAAGCTACTGTTATATTTCATTCGTAATTTGCTATTTTTCTGCAATTTGTACAAACATAATTTTGAAAATCACATCATCAAAACTTCTCTCTTACTTTTATAATCACCTATACAAACACAAGATTCAACATACAAGAAAATTTATTTACAAAAATCGAGTGTTAAAGCAGAATACTAAATAGCGTAGAAGGGAAAAAGTTTATAACAATATCATACTCGCAAAGACAGTTTAAGCAGTCTTTAGAGTTCAACTTTGCGAATATTGCCTATTTCCAAAGGTTCTACATTTGATTATGCAAGAATATTAGCCTGAAGATTATTTCGTATAGTTGAATCTTTGGAGAAATGTTAATAAAGCCTCCAAACGTTGTGAAAACCGTTTAGGTTATTTATTATAATTATGAGATTAAGTTAAAGGTCAACCAAAGTGGGTGAAAGGTACCCAATTAGGATAGGTTAGTGGCGGTTGGTGTGCAAGTGTATGTGTAGCTGAGTGAGAATGGTAGTGTAGGGTTCGTCCGGCTCCTGCTGGCATTACTGGAACGGCATGCGATGATTGGGCCTGATGGGCTATTACTTCAACAAATGGCGCTCCGGCCGAGCTGGGATGCGCGTGCGGCATCGTTGTTTGGATAACCGCTTGGGCAGCTGCGGGGTGCGACGTCGTCATATAATACGGGTTATGGGCAGGTGGTCTCACACTGTGCCATTCATCAGGTAGCAGTAGACAGTAGTGTAGTAGCAGTAGCGGTAGCAGTTGTCGACCAGTACGGTATCAAAGACACCACAAAACCAAAACCACAAAGAATTAGCCCAGAAACAAAAGAGAAATTTAACACTAAATTTCGAATTTTAAGGCTAAGGTATATTTTTTAATATTCATAAAAAGAACAACAACAACAACAACAACAATAATAATAATGATAAAAAAATACTTAAATAAGGTAAGTAGTGGTAGAATTAAATAAACATTAAATTAAATACTAAAATAGACATTAGTAATACTAGTAGTAAAGATGGTGGTAACCGAAGTAATATTGGTAGTGGTAGTGATAGTCGCAATAGTATAGTAATCGTAATCGTAATCGTAATCGTAGTGGTAGTGGTAGTGGTAGTGGTAGTGGTAGTGGTAGTAGTAGTAGAAGTAGTAGTGGTAGTGGTAGTGGTAGCAGTAGAAGTAGTACTGGTAGTGGTAGTGGTAGTGGTAGTGGTAGTAATAATAGTAGTAGTAGTATATATAAAGCATTGTAACAAAACGAATAAAAGAATTAATTTTAATTAAGTACTATATTATTTACAAAATAAATTTTATTTTCAATATTATTGTTATTATTGATGATATTGTTGCGTTATACGTAAAAAACGTGAACTAAAACTAAAATGTTACAGAAGGAATAATGTTAAAGCCTTTATGATTAATTATTATTCTAAATACAATAAAAGAAACTAATTTACTTCTTATACACTTTATATAAGAAAAAAAAACAATAAACACAAAACAGTGTTCCTATTTATATTTTTAAAAAAATTATTACGGCTTAAATTTTGACGTGTTCCAGTAATGCCAATCAGGTTTCCATTTGTAATTAATAAGAATGAGTAATTAATTTATTTTGTATATATTCCCACATTAGACATATTTACAAATATTCTTTGCCAAATTGAGACTTTAATGTTACATCAACGATAATACGGAGAAGCAGAATTACAGAAAAGGGGGAACAGAAAATATTGATAAAATTAAACAATAAATTTGGTGGGAAAAATATTATGATTAATTTTAATTAAAATTCTGCTATATATTATTGCACACTAATACTATTATTAATTTATTCTCAAAATATTGAATTAAAATAAATAATTGGTAAAGCTTAAAAAATTATCTTTTAAAAATTATAATAATATAATATTACACATTAGTTATTTAAAAAAAAGGTATGAACTTTATCAAATTTTAGAGTATTAACTACTTATATTCCATTAGTTACCTATTCTGAGCAACTTTTCTGAGGGTATCCGGACTTCGAATAAGTTTGTCGAACGTTTGCGTAAGATTAGCAAATGTTGGTCGATGAGTCCGTTCTTTCTGCCAACAATCAAGCATAAGTTGATAAATTGCTTCAGGGCAGTCCATGGGTGCTGGTAATCTGTAACCCTTTTCTATTGATTTTATGACATCTTGATTTGACCAATTCCAATAAGGTCTTTCGCCGTATGACATCACCTCCCAACATACGATACCCATACTCCAGACATCTGAAGCACTTGTAAATTTACGAAATGCTATCGCTTCCGGAGCAGTCCATCTCACTGGAATCTTTCCTCCCTGAATAATAAAATTAAAATTATTAAAAAATTTGATGTAAAGTTTCTATTTTACTTGATTTTTAATTTTTTATTTTATAAACAACTGTTAATAACCAATTTATTTAATTAAAAACAGATATAATTTACTTACTCTGGTTGTATATGCACCTTCTGTAGCACTTTCGATTTCTCGGCTCAAGCCGAAGTCTGCAATTTTACATACAAGGGCTGCATTAACAAGTACATTTCTTGCTGCTAAATCCCGATGTACGTAATTCATTTCCGCGAGATACTGCATACCGCTTGCAATACCGCGAAGCATACCAACGAGCTGAAGTACCTGAAACTTGCCGTCATTCGCGCGTAGGAAAGTATCCAGGCTACCATTTTCCATAAATTCCGTGATGATCATCACAGGATTACTTTTTGTTACGACTCCTTGCAAGAATATCACATTCGGGTGCTCGAATTGACCCATTATAGAAGCTTCTGTTAAGAAATCGTTGCGTGCTTTATCAGCAGACCCAGGTTTCAATGTTTTTATAGCTACATCAATTTCTGATCTACCATCTGGTGGAAGTTTCAGTTTACCTCGACATACATCTCCGAACTCTCCACCACCTACAATGTATAATTAAATAACATACTTCATACATACATAATATAAATAATTTTCACTTTATTATTCGGCTTATAATTTTACATATTTTCACTTAAAGTTAAGCTAAAATGAATTTTATTGTAACTAAATATTAACTTCAAATCATTGTTATAAATAAATATATTGTATAAAAAATCATTTAACCGACGCACTAAACTTTTACAATTAAATAGTTTATTTCAGAAATAAAATAGATTCCGTAAAAATCTTTTACAATGTAGCTTACGATTTTAATATTCTATAACAAACTTCAATGATGAATGATGTATGAAAATATTTAGTTTAAAAAATTGTGGTGAATAAGAGCCGCATACAAACCAATAATAGCCTCAATTGTGATATAGCCGGCATCGATTTCTCGAGCAAACTCGCGAACCGCTTGATTCGGATCTTCATATGTATGGGGATCTACGTAGCTCCTAGCAGTAGCGTTACTTGCACCACCTGTACCACTACTTGACGCAGCTACTCCTACCGTGGGAGTGAAAAGTGGTGTGGTCACTGCAATATTATAAAACCAGAACTAATTATTTTTACACATACATAGGGCTTTTATGAATTTTCTTTCAATTTGTATTACCACTTTTATCTCAATATTTTCCCTTATTTAATGACTTTAATTTATTATGACTAATACTTTTCTTTTTATTTATTATATATATATATATATATAAATGCATGTATAGATAAGAGTCCATAAATATATAAAATGTAAATAAACTTGTAAATGAAATCATTGTAGTATTTTTTATTAACTGAAATATAATGAATAACTAATCTTTGTTATGTTATTTATAACTTTATTAAATACATTATAAATTTCATTAATTTTTTAATTAATTGATTATTAAAATAATTATTTTTTTCTTTTAATAATTTACAGTACATAATGTATGTATACTTATAATTAATATCAATTTATAATTGATATTATAAATAATTATTAAAAAATTGAATTTTATAAAATAAGAATAAAATTAAGATTTTTCTAAAATGCTACATATATCGAATATAGGTATATTATGAATTTTTTTTAGATATAAATAAAAATAATATCAATTACAAAATATTATATCCTCTGAATTGTACGTTGATATTAAAATTTATCTTACTAATGAACCAAATAAAATTAAATCAACAAACTTTATTAATTAATTCTTATTTTAAACATTTATATTTATATGCATTAGTTTCAATGCCATAATTGAAGAAATTGTTAGAGGAAATTAATATATCAAAGCATTACTCAAAATAATATTAATGTTACATTTAAAACACAAAAAATAAAAATAAAGGATTAATAGACAGGTTGAGAATTTTAATAAAAATAAAGTGTGCAAAGGATCATTCGCATGCTTCGGTAGTAAAGAACATTGAAAATTGTTACTCTTAATAATAAACATTTATGAACATAGTATATCAAAAAAATCTAATAACGTAAAAACAATAGTTATCAAAAGAATGTTTGTTGTCAAAATTTTATTTAATAGTGATTAAATTATCACCTTGGCTCTATTCCGTTCGTGTACTTTTAAAAATTGCTAATCGTTATATATAAAACTTACGCGAAGACTTTTTCTTGTTATTGGCATGGGTTGTTACAATTGGTGAACTGTCCGTTTTGCAGTGCACTGTGAACAACACAATAACCAGCAATCTGATTGACATACTAGTTCAAATACAAGCCGATTTTTAAAAAATGACAAATGTTTATAATTTAAATTACAAATAACGATTATAAATAAATAGTTGCAATTAATTAATTTAAAATCATAATTAAATGTTAAGATAAATTTTTATATAAAATTAACAAACCAATTATTAATATAATGTTATTTATTGTATTATCTAATACTAAAAATTTAATTTCTATTATTTTTAAATCCATATCAATAACGATGGGTTATTAAGAAAAAAAAATTCGTGCAAAAAGATTTAATATGTAAGTAATATAATACATATTATAATAATAACGTATTTATAAACTTTATTTAATAATTTTTTAAATATTTACATAAATATAAAATTTATCATTAGGAATAGATTTTAATGTATATAACTGCAATTTAAAAACATGTAAAGATATACACATGCAAATTAATTGACAAAAGTTCATTACAGTATTATATGTAGGAATGCTAATATTTAATCGTGGAAAGTCAAAATTAGGCGTTGTGAAAGACTTACTGTAGGTCACAACTAGTCCTGTAGCAGTAGGCGATTGTATACATTGTATCATTGAATTTTAATTGGATTATATTCATGGAGTCAGGTTCAAGATTTGAAAAAATTCGCACATGAAAAGAAAGAATCGAAAGAATTTAGTTAGATATTGATACTCAAGCTTTGGGATAAATCAGAGACTTTGATTAAACAAATAAATTAAGCGCATTTTTCAAGATGTTATTTTTGGTTACCATTTAGTAAGGGTCTAATATTTTATATCTTTATTTACTTATTCTTCAAAAAGAAATTTTATTATATTCATTGTATAATATTTTTAAAATATATTGACATTTTATATTAAGTATTAAAATCCATATATGGTTCAATACTAAACTATATATCTAACTTTAATGAAGTTAAAAATGATTTTAACAGTTTGAAAAATATTAAATATTGTAAAATAACTGTATGAGTAATATATTATATAAATGAATTGTGAATATAACATTCATAAAAAAAGTAATATTAAAAAAAAAGTTTTAAAATAATTTTTAACGCACCTTCCCCGTTTCTATATTCCAAAGTATCACAGTCGCTTGGTTGTTTTTTGTTGCACTCATCTGAAGCTCTGCTACATTGAAAATGCATTTATATAAGTTTTTATTTTTCCTTCGTAAGTATTTATGAAAAATTTAAATATTTTAAATAGTGATTTCTTTTCAAGAATACAATTAACTTCCAAGAAAAATTACCTTTTCAAAAACAGTACCGTCATAATAATTATTATAACTAACAGAACAACCACTGCAACTATCGCTCCAGCAATAATTCGAACTTGCATGTTGTCATCGTCATCAACGTAATCTGATTATAAGTATATAAAGAGTAAATTAATTTTCAATTCTTTATTCTTGCTTGAAATAAGCCCTAGGAATGAATTTTATACCTAGCCCCATTACATGAGGTGTTTTTTTGTAAATGACGGGTGTGTATTCGCCCCAACCTCGTGTTGTCTTTGCACGCACTTGTATCGCATACTCTGTCGCAGATTTCAAACCTTTAAATGTTGACGAAAGATCTGAAGTTTGAATAACAGTTGCATTGGTTGCATCCTCGAACCGTGCATAACATCTTACTAGAAAATTGGATATATAATTTTATATGATAAAATTGGAAATAATTTTATATGATAAAATTGGAAATAATTTTATATGATAAAATTGGAAATAATTTTATATGATAAAATTGGAAATAATTTTATATTAATAAAGTGATATGTTTGTAAGTTATAATTATTAAGCATGTTATACTTTGTATATAAAATTTGTATATAATGATATAATTTAAATTAATAATTTCATAATATATTATCAAAAATCATCAATTTAGATATTTAAATGTATGTAAACTTAAACACCAAATACATTTTTCCAATTATGTGGTACCTTCATATCGTTCAACAAGATCACTATCTCCACCAATATCATTTAATGGTGCATCCCAACTAATACTCAGTTCTGAATTTTTAACACTGGTGATTCTAACATTACTAACGAGACTCGGCACACTTGCTTCTGTTGTTACGGTTATATCGACGTATTCGGGCCTACCGACCAAAGGTGACACTCCATTCTCAGCAAACACTTGGAAACGATAAGTTGTTACAGCATTTAATCCAGTAATCGTGATCTTAGTATCGTTGAAAATTTCCTATGCATAAAAAAATTAATTAGACAGATATCGTATTAAATATAAATATTATATATATATTTTAATATTTTATTTAAAGTTTAAAATATTAATACAGTAGAAATATAAAATACAAATTAACTTTTGTAATTATATGAACTTACAGTGTTAGGAATGTACTTAACTCCAGTACTACATGCATCACAAACTACTCTATATGTTGTATCTGTTCGCCCACCTAGTAAGTGTGGAGCATTCCAAGATAAAATTACAGTTGACTGATCAACAAAATTAACTGTAAGGTTTTGAGGCGCTGATGGTGGTTCTGCAGCACAAAGAATTATTGATATTATTTAATCTTTTTAAAAAACTTTATGATTCGTATAAAGACTATTCTTAAAATAAAAAGTATTTTCATATATATAAAAAAATAATATCTTTTAAATTATACTCTCGAAAAACTTAATTATTTTATAATATTTAAAACTTAAAAATATTCATCTTTTGAAAAAATATAAAATCATGAAGTTAAATACAAAATTTTATAAAAGATTTATTTGTTAATTATCAATATAATTTATACTGATAATTTATATAAATTATAGAATTGTAATCAGAACTTAATTACTAACATTTAATCATGAAAAAGTTAAACAAATACTATATTTAACAAATTTATAGTTAGCGAATTATTAGTAATAACATACATTAAAAAATTATATATTAATAGTAAAGTATGAAAACATTTAAAAATTAAAATTTATATGACAAATACAATATATTAACAGATTAAAAGATTTTTAAAATAAATGAATGATACATGCGATAAATACGTACGAGTACAAGGTGTTTTTTTAGGGTCTTTGCCTGGTCTATAATATCCAGAATCACACCTGCATTCAGTAAAGGCGTAATCCGGCGCCTTACTATGAGTGGGGCAAATCTCGCAAGCGTGTTCCCCAGCTTCATGTTTAAATTTTCCGATCGGGCATTCGTTGCATTCCTGTTTGAAAACATCAGCTTGATAGCCAGGTTTACAATGGCAACCACCATTAGCTAGATACCATTTTCCATCACCTTTACATAAATATGTTGGTTGCTCTATCTTTATAGCATTAGCCACACATGTGCCAATAGTTTGTTCGATTAAAGCTACTTCACGACCAGTTGGTGTTGCAGGGAAGTGAGCAAAATTTACTGATACATCTGGACAACTGATATAATAAACCTTGATGGCCAGTAAGGAAATACAAGCACCTTGGTCACGAAATGCAAAATATACACCTTTCTTTGTTACTGGAACCGATTTTACTTCTGTGTTTATTATAACCTCAGTATTGCTGTTAAAGCGACCCTCATTCGCTGCTATACGACCTAAGTTACACATTAAATTTTTTCGTTAATTTATTTAATTAAAAAATATTAGTTTTAAAAATTTACTGATCATTAAACATAATATATATATAATCCGTACATATAACATTGAAATTAATGAATTAATAAATTAATTCAAATTGGGATTAATGATATATTTTCCAACTGCTTATATCTTTGTAACTTTTTAATTGTATCATTAATATTAAAATATAATTTAGAAACTTGTTTAGAAAATATTCCTAACTTTCTATAGTTATTATCTAAATCTTTATTACATTAACAAATTATTTGCATTCTATTATTAAATAAACATAACAGCATAGATCGAAATATTATTTATAATTAATATTAAAATGGAAAAATTGTAAAGAGCTTAATTTGCATACAAACAATCAATTAAATTTTGTAATAGTATAAACAAAAATTTAATCAAAATATTCTTAAAATAACTGATTGTATCATTTTTATTCAAGCAAATTAGTATAATAAATATTTTTTAAAAAAACATGATATAAAATATGGAGCGTATAAGACAATAATAAAAAATATTTTACAAACCTATAAGTTTATAACTATCTGGTTCCCATGGCGGTGGTTCCTTAGTTGCAGCATCAAATTCGTAATAAAGAAGACTAAAAGTCTCCTTACAACTAAGCGCGTTCCCAGGAAAGAGTGAACAATCTCTCACTGTGAATTTGATTTCTATGTACATTCGATTGGCTGGGCCGCGTTCAATAAACGGTGTCCACAACCAATTATTAACGTTATTATACGCTACGTCACAAACTACATAGCTTCTCCAGTTGATGCCTTTTTCAAAATTTGTAAATGACTCCTCCACCCACTAAAGGAGTAAATAATAATTTTTTAAAAATAATTTTAAGTGTTTAATATTTTTAATTAATTTCAAAATAAACTATTTTTTCAATAAATTGCGCTTATAAAATTTCTAATATAACTATTATAAAAAATGTTTATTGGAAGTTGCACAGGTAATTGTATAAATACACATTATTTTCAATAAAATTTATAATAAATAATACTTTTTTAATTGTATAAAATTCTGTTTATTTATATAAATTAATTAATAAATATTAAAAATCAAGTAAATTCTTTTATATATTATAACAATTCATTTATAAAACTTCACGAATTGAATTAGAGCATTTTTGTAACTTTTCGAATGATGTTAATGAATTTCAATTTATAGAATTTATCGTGCAATTTATCGTATAGAATTTGTTAATTATAATAAATTTTATATAAGATAGTGCTAGTGGAATCCAAAATTTAGACATTATTAGTTAATTTGCCATAAACACCTAACGTGGCACTAAAATGAAAAACGTCGTAAATTTCTTTAAATGAATGAAGTAATAAATTAAATAGCAAATTAAAAATTCACATCAATGATGCCAAAATTTTGGTATGATCAAAAGATATACTAAAAAAAATAGTAATTAATGATATTATTTTTCGCGATTCTTTTTGACATACGAATAGAATCACAATATGACGATATATATCCTACACAATTCAAACCATCATAAAAGTTAAATGTGTAATGTAAAAAGAAATACGATATTAAAAGTGTATTTAAAATAGTTATTTTGAAATAAATGTTTTGAAACATGCGTACACTGAGGAAAGACATTTCAAATTGTTAGAACCAGAGAAGAAAGAATCTGAAAGATGCACAAAGGTGTATGAAATTCGCTTTGCGGAAACTTTTGCATAGTAACAGTGTTAAAGATTAAATATTTCTTGGAATTAATTGTTAAGTCGCTATATAATAAACTGCAATTAAATTAACAAAATTTATGATTTATCTTTCCAGAAATTATCAATTAAAACATTGTAATAACTTACATATAATTTTTTTCTCTATTAAAATATTATGGCAATATTAGTAATTCATGATGCCAGCTGACAAAAATAAACTAAATAATTGTCAGTGGTGCATACATCGTGTTATTTAAAAAGGTAGGGAAACATGCTCAAATCCATATAGAGTAATAATAGCATTTGTAGTTTTTATTGTACGACATTAGCACCTAAACTCGATAAATTATAGCGATAAATTATATCGATAAACACTTATATTACCAATACCATGTGTTTTGCATTACAGAAATGCACCTACTAGTATAACTGGTGAACTCGTAATATCGCGTGAACATTCATTTTATTTAATCATTATTTAGACATGGGGTTTTAATTTATATTCATAAAAAAACTGTTATACTCATAAATGTATCTTGATTAATATAAAATTACAAAAAATATTATTTCATCAATGTATTTATATTTAATATAAAATATGCTAAAATATGATCTTTTTTTATATAATTAGAGTGTTATTATCAAAATATCACAATTTATATAAAATGCGATAAAATTTATAAATCCACCAGTAGATCATAAGTAAGCTAACAACAGTATATATTCATTTATAAAGCTAAAAATTTTTATCAATAAACAATGAGTAGAGGTAATCTCGTTATTAATCAATGGCCTAATTGAGTAGTTATCCAAAACCCTTAGCCATAGAACTATCATGTCGTCGCGTCCGTTAATAATTATGAAAGGGCACAATTTAATCATTAGGCCATCTTCTTCTGGAAAAACTCCCTCATCTTTCGAAGAGAATTAAATTGTTTCTTTTCAGGCTAAAAACTTGTCTGCTATTATGTTTATGATGGACTCCTCAGGAAAAGGCCCCATCAACCACCCTCTCCTCACAACTGATTTCAAGCACGGTCTATTAGAGCATATATACCAGTTTCGTATAACGCATATCTCTTCCTGCTTTTTGTCAGCAACTCGTCGAGTTTCCATGAATCGAGATGTACGCGACTTTCTGCATTCTCTAGCCGTGAGTCCTGCATTATTTAGCCTAAGCCATTGCGATTACTCATTTGTAAGTTCTATATAAACCCCAGCATACAAAGGTTGCGATTCCTGTTACCCGTCCGAAAAGTACCATACACCCTCGGAATACACCTACGTTAGCCAGAGTGGTACCTTATCCATCTCGTATTATTAAAAATTGTTGTAGTTGTGTCCCCCTAAGAATAAGCATTATTGTAACAAATTATCATATAAAAAATTATTATAGTAGCATCATCTTTATAACGCTCGTAATTATAATATATATTGTAAATAATGTCTAAGACTTCAATTGAATGCAATTAAATGTCATAAATTATCTTCTTATTAATTTTAGCCTCTATAAACCACCCATCAGAACGCTATCTCGCTTCAAGCTATCCATACCCAAGGTGTAACAATCACAAATTTACTATAATACTAAAAATTAATGTACTGCAAAAATTTCAAAAAATCTTATTAAATTTGAGAGACTTATGATAAGTCTACTAAATACTTATTAAATATATTATAAAGAAAATTAATCTATCTCAAACGTACAAAAATATTAATTATTATTTATCTATAAAAAAACCTTTCATAAATTATATTTAAAAGAAATACTTCGTATAATTAATGACAGAAACATATATGTACTTAAGGATATTTTAAAGAATTAGATAATTAATGTACAAATGTTTTCAGTAATAAATAAATTACTTGTTAATTATTTTAAAAATTTAATAAATATATATTGAAATATATAGAAAAATATCTTTCAAATACAATATTAATAAATAAATTAATAATGATAAACAAAAAATTTACACTTTTTTAAAAACAATACTATAAAACTGTACACTATACAATAAAAATAATGTATAATATAAAAAAAAAATTGCAGGTTAGAATATAAAGTATTATTGAAGTAATTACAAATATTTTCTATTTTAGTTAGAAACGTTTACATTAAGTTTAATTAAATTTTAAATGAAAACATCACATACACATAAAATAGAGTAAAAGTATTAATTTGTAAAAATGAAATGCGTTTGTTAATAATTTACAATATAATAATATACTACACAAAAGTAGAAATAGTAATTGATAAAAAATAAAAATATATTGTAAATAAATAGTTTAACCGAAAACAAATTAAATAAAAGCCTTCCATTTAAAAAATGATAAAATCCAGATAGTGTTTTATAGAAATATGGAGTAAATTTATTCTCGAATACATCAGTTACATAATATACAGAGATGAACTGGTTTCTCACTATTTAAAATGAATTATGATTTAACAGTTATGGTTAAATTATATTTAGAATAATTCTATAATAATTGAATAATAGGTTATTTTATTGTTACCCTAGTTGAATTTTCATTTAGTTCCGATTATTTATTTAATATACATAGAAATATTTTTTTAGAGCTTAATTTGTCACAAAAACCAATAAATGTGGACTATTGACGTTAAGAAAAATACTATGTAATGATTTAAATCACTTTTAATGAAATGGATTGATACAAATGGATAATTGGCTTTAAAATTCCATTTAAAGTACGAAAAAACTCATTTGATATAACTTTATCAATCGAATATTTGAACAATGTATGATGAAACTCAATTCCGTTACTCTTTCTTTATCAAAATTTGATAATTGTTATGATTTATTATTATGGTGATCTTTAATCCATCATTCGTATTCAATTGAAATTAAAGTAAAATTTAAATTTAATTCGCTAGATCATTTACTTAAATAATAAATGAAAGAACAAACTATTCCAATAATTCAATAAAAAGATGAAAATACATCTACTCAGATACTTATACATTAATTTATCGATATTATTAATATTATAATTATTTTGAAGTACTTCCTACTTTAAATTTATAGATATATTTTTCAAATGGTTTTAAGATTGATTATTATTCCATATTTATTAATTTAAATAAACAATAAAAGATGAATATACGTATCGTGGATAATTAATTAAATATCTTAAACTTCAAATTATGTTTTTGGTATTTAAAAGAATATCATTGGAAGATCCTGAAAAGTACGTATTGAGTAATCAAAATTAAATAAAAATTATTAAAAGTATACAAACATCTTAAAAGGAATATTCATTAGAATTCTCATATATTTATTAACAGTATGAACAAATCCATACATGATTTCAATAATAAATTTTCAATATGTATCTTAATATTTAAGGATTATTCGTATTTCTATTAATAAAATAAATATTCCTAACAAGGAAGGTATTAAAATAAATACTCTCTTAATATAATTGTGTGATTTATAAACATTACTATGCGCTATGGATGTAATTTCTATTAATTTTATATGAATAGATGGGAAAACGAAACTATAGAAAACGTATAAATTGATTTTTTTATTATGTATACAAAGGTATAAAAACAAATGGTTATATCAGGAATAGTATTGGTATACTGAAAACAATACATACAAAGTGACTGAAACCATCTGTTGTATGCGATTCAAACGTAAGAATAAATGGGAAAAATCAGAATCCAATTTGCACATAAGAAATAATTGAAATCATAGTAAAAATATTAAACGAATTCATAAGAGAAAATTTTTCTTAAAAATTTAAAAAGTTGTGCATATGATGTAAATGAACGTTTAGAATTAGGTAATTAATACTAATTACCGCTAATTATAATTTGACAATGATTATTTGAATTTCAAATAAAATTTTTTGATGAAGAATGCTTTTAAAATAAAAAATTCGGTCTTTTTAAAATATTCTTCGTCTTTGTCCTTCGAGATTTCAAAAATCTCAAATGACATAAAAACAATATAACAAATAGACTTCATATTCCTTATTCCTTATCCGATTAAAGCAAAGCTCTCCATGACGATGTTATTAAAATCTTTATAGAACTATGTTCCTCCATTATGTTGTTAAAGAGCAGGTTAAGAAAGATATAATATAACGAAAAACACTGTAAGAACGACATATTCAACAGCTATTATCAATTTATTTAAATTTAGAACTTAAAGTTTGTTCTAGATATTTATAAAACAAAAACAAAATTTTATTTTGATTGGGATATTATGACAATTTTTAATTTTAAAAGTCTTCCACTCTATTACTTGCAAGCTTCTATGTAATATTTTTTCTTTTTCATTTTTTAAAACTAAATTGTAAGAATCGTACTACCATCAACTAACAATACTGTTCGATGATTTATTGTTAAAATACATGAAAATGTTACATTTTAACATACAATGGTCCTATATATATAAATATTAAAAAACACAATACTATTGAAATAATTATTTATAATTCTTCAATCTTTTAAAATTCTAAATATAAATATTCTTATAAAAGAGAAATATTGTGTAATTATAGAATATAAGTATATATTGCATTATATACAAGTTCAATATGTTATACTTGTGCTTTTATTTTTTACTTTATAATTTTAATCTATTCTTCTACATAAAATGTTATTTCAAAATTTAAAATTTTAATATAAAGAAATTATAAATATTTAATCGTATTAGAAACTAACGTTTGCAATTTCTTATTTTTATTAAATTCTAATTCTTCTAATGCTTCTAATTTTGTAGTTTCATTAAATTATTTCAATAAATTAATCCAAGATAGACAAAAAATATATTAACATCTGTAATTATTAGAAAATACATAAATTTGAAAATTATAAAAAATTATAATTTATAAATTATTAATTAATAAAATTAAAATGACCAAATCGGCGTTTGAATTGATTCAAGGAATTGAAATGAGATATCTAAAAAAATATTTTCATAATACAATACTACTAAAAATTTATTCTTTTATATACGAAAATAATTTAAAATAATAGAATGTCACTTTTAGAATATAATAAATATTTTAATATAAGTATAATTAAAATACTTACGCCAGGTGTATTAGCTTGCTTCCCAAATGGAAATTTGGTCCACTTTAAACTACTTTCTGTTGTTGTATCCAGAAGAACAACTACACAAAAAATAAATATTTATTATATTTTTTTTTTTTTCTTTAAAGAGTTAAAATATTAAAATAAATTTTGCTTATTTACTAATTTTCATATATAAATATTATTTATGAATTAGCACAACGTGCTCGTGAGCACACATTTAGCAAAAAATATATAATTTCTTGAAGTTTATTGGACATACAAAAAAAATTATTTGTCTTAAATATAAAAAAAATATTTTACTGGAAACTATGATATATTTAATGGTTTTCTTTTTTTTAAATAAACTTTCTTATAAATAGACTTATTACTTAAATGCTTCACATGATTTCTTTTATGTTGATAAATTTTATTAATGGCCGTTGAACAAATGAGGATTCAGATATTGATAACTT
The DNA here is from genome assembly GCA_018883505.1 of Ceratosolen fusciceps. NCBI lineage: Eukaryota > Metazoa > Arthropoda > Insecta > Hymenoptera > Agaonidae > Ceratosolen > Ceratosolen fusciceps. The sequence continues at coordinate 604,701 of RCIC01000030.1, read as the reverse complement.
ATACTAATGTATAACTACTAAATTATTTTTACAATTTTGTTTAGTATGAAATTTGATTTTATCATGTAAAATAAAATTAATTCAAACCCTTTTAGATTCTACAGATGTTTTTTATTACCTTACTTTTCATTAATTTATTTGAAGAATATCGATATATTATTTATTAGATATCGACACATCCATCCTATTTTTATTTCTATCATAATTAGAAATAAGCTAAAGAATATTTAATAATATAATAAATAATGAATATATTTTAATTAATTTTCAAAACCCGTTCAATTCGGTAATAATAAACAATTTCTGTATGTTCGTAATTTTAGTTATAAACACTTTTAAAATAAAGATATTAATATTATTAGATAATTTTTAACTGACAAGATTTTAACATATAAGTATCCAAATTTCGTAAACATTTTACGGATAAGAGAAATATGTAGTGCAATTTTTAAAATGTTACTGACTCTAATCACACATCTCGATTCCTTTATTCTAAGCGAAGAAAGTTTAAAGATACAGTAATTCGAAACATTAATTTTTATGTTTAATTTTGAAATGACAAATTAGATGACAAATAACATTTGGACCGAATGAAATTTAATTAATCATTCAATAAAGAAATTTAAACCCGTTCAAAGTATTCGAATAATTTAATAAAATCAAACACCTTCATTTTATTATAATTATTCTTTTTCGTGATTGCGAATTAGTAATTGCTTAAAATTAAATAATCTTTTTGCGTATAACGTTTGTATGGATTGTGTGTATTTACATTTAAATTATATAGTGATAATAAATACAATTTTTACTCTTCATACGATTCTTTTTAACATAAGTTGTATTTGGCTAATGATATGTGCATCTCGATTAAGTTGCTATACAACATATTCAATCTTACAAAATAGAATAAATTATTGTCTAATAACTGTTTAACATCGAAAAAAACATCACGTATATTGATAAACTAACATATAATTTGTAATTTAGAATATTCATATTGAAAATTTTAAAAGAATTGAAATGAAAAGACAAAAATATTATAAAGTATTTAAAAATATTTTATTTTTATAAAAAATCTAATATCTATAACCTGTATTCTTAAAAATATTAGAATACATATAATTAAATTAAATATCTACTTAAAGTGAAAGCGTTGTAGAGAATTTTGAAAATGCTTGGGTTGCCCACATATTTACCAATTTGAATCTCTAGTAAGAAATATAATGTTAAAGCTACAAATAAATAACAAGTGAAATCCTTCCTTAAGCAATTACTGCACAATGAACAATATATGAGCTAATATTATACATTAAAAAATATTAATTGTAGAAAACATCGATTGTTATAAAAATTATTACTTTAATTAAAAAAAAAAAATTAATTAATTGGATTAAAATGGAAAGTTTCTACAATACATCATATGAATACAGACTATGAAATAGAGTAAAAAAAACAAATTGAAAATGTTACATTTGACCTATATTCATTCACTTGACAACTTTTTCAATTAATTCTCAATTAATTTGTGCCATCTATAATGCTGTTGTATGATTAAAAGTCAACTTTCAACCAAAGGTGATGAACGTGCACTAAGATAAGAGTTGGTCCTCCAAAAATAGTTTTAAGAGACTATTTGGACTCCGTCGTTAAGAGTCTTGTCTTAGCAAGATGGAATGCTTGCACACCGGCGCAGGTAAGTGGGGCCCTAGATCGAAGTAGGGGTTGCCACGCTTTAAGGTATGTGACTCAAAGGCGTCGGCGACGGTGGATTGTTTTCGCATTCCTGCAGTGTTGCCGCATCTGTTGCTTTATGCGCCGATTACCAATGCATTCAAATATCCCTATCCATAAAGTAGTACATAAGAAGAACATTTAACCATATTATTGTATTCTTTAATGTTTACATAAAATTTATCGAATTTTTATACCTTGGCTTCTTTAAAATGGGGACATAATTTTTAAAATTACCCTCGATTTTTTTTATAATGACCACTATTAGAAAAACAACAATTACAAAAACTATTTCATTTAACGTATCTGAGGGAGTTTTAATCATTACTTTTTAAAAATAGGTGATGTTTTTATTATTGATAAATAACTGAAGCTATATAATAAAAAATCGACAATTAGATAAAAATGCAATTAGAAAAGCAAGAGTTAAACAAAAATATGCCAAATTCGATAATCAAGTTTAATAAATACATTTACTAAACAAACTAAAAATATAATTAGAGTTTTAGATTTAGTAATGAGGTTGTCATGACCAATAAGAAAATTTTTATAATTTTATACCGACTTAGCAGCGATTCTGAAATTTTATTATTTTATGGGTGATGCGCAATCATAACTTTTGTGCGTTGGGTCAGTATTACTACGATAATGAATATTTTATAAATTAATTAATTGATATTATGTTTGTATTATTTTTAATTCCTTTGGTATCCTTATACTTTCGTTTTCATTATGAATCAATTTTATTTTTTGTTTAATTTTATTTTAAATTATAAATAAAATAGAATATATTTATTTATATTAAATAAATATAAGTTTAGAGTTATACGTTTTATTATGCAATTATAAATTTATTAGTTCTGTATTGTTCATTTTGATAGATTATAATACTATGTTCTAGTAACATCAAGTTCTTTATCTTTCAAATATTTTTAACCATAAATTTATTAATATAGAAAAAAGTTACTGCGTAGATTATTGTAAAAAACGTAAAATTATTAGTTTATTGATTGTATAATTGAAAAAATTAACATACATGTAAAAAGTTTACAAAAAAATTAATGTAAACATGATGAAACATGAAGGATTTGTGAAAGTAGTTTAATAATAAGCTTTGAAAAAGTAAAATACTTAAGATTACCTTGATCAGCTTCCGTATCTCCTAGACTTAATAGTAATGATAGTAGAGCGCAGACCAGCATCTGAAGAAAGGCAACAGGAACCCCTGATTCCATCATGGTCACTAGGGCCAGTGGTATTGGAAACTATCACAACAGGGCATGTGATGCTCACTTTCCTCCGTGGTTAGTACCTAACACTTAGTATTCATTCCCTAAATATTTTAGCAGCAGCAGTAGCAATAATGCCGTGATTGAAACATTCTAAATGAAGGTCCACAATACACGAGGTCTTATTTATTATTATGGTCAACGAGATTCGTTACTCCAACAAACTCCGTTCACTGTTGATTCACTATTAAACAAAAAACGATAATTTGATTAATAAATTTTTTTAAACACTTTTAATAAATAAACTATTTCTTTACTACATATAATTCCCAATACTGATTTACTCAAACATATAGAATATTAGATTATTTTAAGCTTAACAATTATTATAAGGTATCATATTATTTAATAATGTTATACTAAAATTTTTCTGAAAATATTCTACTACCATTAATTTATTAAAACATTTTTATATACTACTAATATGATTTTAATGCTAATGTTATTTCTTAATCATTTTTCTCAATTCATAATAAATAAATATAATTTAACAAATATTTATTCGTACTATAAAAGCATAATTAAAAATATAAAACATAAGTCAGAATATATAAAAAATAGTATTATTAGAAATATATAAAATATAACAAAAACTTTTAATATAGTTTAAACAAATACAGAACATTATTAATTTTAAAATTAATACATTTTTAAAATTCAATGATTGAATATATCATATTAATGTAATATTAATGAGATTTTTTAAATAAAATAAAAATGTAAATTAGCCAAAATACTACAACAGATACAATTGCATTTGATAAATGCCTCTTTACAATTTACATTTTAAGACCTCTAATTTAAAAAATTGTATTTTAAGCAACTAATATTTTAGGAAAGTTTTTAATAGTTATTAATAATTCGAACATTTACTGTATTAGAAGTTTAAAATTTAATACTTAATTTTTAAGCCTTTTCTCTAATTTAAAATATTAAAACTTTGTTAAAAGAACTGTCGTATTTTTAAAGAAAATTTACGTTGTCCTTAAACATTTTATTTTAAAAACATAAATTAATACATTTAATATTTAATAAAAATATTTTAAAGAGATAAAATAAAGCAAATTCAACAAATAAAATAAAATTATTGAAATCTATAAAAACTATGATATCTATAAAATCTATGATATTTTCGTTTAAGAAAAAATAGTTTCATTGTAAGAAAAAAATTTGTTTGAAAATGAGAAAAATATCTTCTTTAATGAAATATAAGTTTTTACAAGAATACATTTTAGATTACATTTTGGGCGTATGCAGTACTTATATTCATCGACGACTAAAAATATAAAGAATATTTTTGGTAAAATGGTTAAAAAAACATAATAGGACAAAATAATTTATTTTCTTTTTTGTAACAAAAAAGTAAATAAGAAAAATGTACAAAATAAATGAAAAAAATTGTCAAATAAAATAAATCAAGATTTTGCATTTATACGGAAATTATTTCATCTCACAATTCTCCTAGTTCCTTTTTTTTATAAAAAATGAACTCGAATACAGAATAAAATATTGAACTAGTAAACTAAGACGTTCATCAATAACGAATTATCATCACATAAGAATAAATTAATATTTAATACTGTAAGAAATAATTACAAATATAAATATTATATAATGTTTAAAAATAATGTTCTAATATGTATTTTAATTGTAAAGTTTGATTAAAGACTAAAAAATGAGGACACAAATAAACAAATGATAACTTCTCTATAAAACATATAATAACTGATAATCCAAAATCTAATAAGTAAAATGTTATAGCTGTCATCAACGATAACTCCTATAATGTAGCTATATATATATTTAATAAATAGTTTAAATAAAAATTATTAATAAATAATAAATATAATATACTAATATATGCGAATATAATATATTAATATATGCGAATATAATATACTAATATATAAATTATACATTTATTTTGTTTGTTGCTTCTCACCTATATTTACTTGACTATATTTGTATTATTTTCGCAATAACTAGTAATTTAACAATTTTACTGTAATGCAAAATGCATCGAAGCATTTATAATGAGAAATTAACAAATTAGCTGTAAATGATATACAATATTTATGGTTAAAAGTACAAAATTTTATTCGTACTAAATACTAAAAATATTTTTACTGAAGGTGTATCTCAGCTTTACATTATAATACGAAATCAATTTAAATATCAAAAACTGTTAATACTATATTTTAGAAAAATATGTAATGTATTTGATTATTATTACAACTCACTGCTTTAAAATTAATCAGTATTAAATTAGTTCACTATAATTATTACTTGTAAAATATTGAGTTTTTTTACTCATAACATATATATAACTAGTAAATATTTTTTTCATAAATGTTTTATCATATTCATATTTAATCTTTTATAATCATAAAACGAATTTCACTAATCGATTGCTTAAATTGATCTTTTAGAACATTTATAGAATACTATTAAATATTTCTGTGTCCAGATCGAAGATTAATTCCTATCCATACTGAAGGATCTTTATTAAAATAACAATAAATGAGTACCCATTAAAAAATACGATTCTTACATCTTTACTTTGTCTAACCGATATTTAAAACACAAAAATCTAAATTCCAATCAAACAATATGTATATGCTCGCTTTTTAATAAAATGATTTATTTTGCTAGATTGATCTTTTATAACAACAATTAAACCTCCTGCTATCATTTATATTAAAAATTATGAATAAATTTCAAGAATGGAGCAAAATCATAAGTTTTTTTTTCATAGCTAGCTCCGCTTCTGCGACTAGCATCGAAGCCGACAGTAGTTTTAATATAAATTCTATGTAAAAATGCATATATTTCATAATTTATAGCTTAAAACTGTAGTTTACATTTAGTTCATTTGAACTTAAATTCATGTATATTTTTAAAGAGCTTTTCTGGTAACCGTTAGTTCAGATATAAATTTGACGATGAAGCTCACTAGTCGTTTTTATCTTAGCAGAATCAAATATTTATTACTCAATAAAGACAGATAGAAATCACTAGTAGGATATTCTAACCTATACCTATAAATTTAAGTATTTACAAATCGGTACATGAAAAATGTATATTTTTATAAATTATAAACTTGTTTAGTTACTGTTGTTAAAAGTTGTATAGGTTATTCCAAAATTTATTTGAACTAATTAAGCTTATTTATACTAATAATATTCTTTATAATGTTCAATATTTTAAATTTTTATATTATATTCTTAACCATATATCATCATAAAAAATATTGCATAGGTTTTATAACAAATTATCTTAAAATAAATGTAATTCTTTTATGATAAAAGTTTATGATAAAAAATAATATGTTTAATAATAACAATAAGTTATTATTAATGCTAAAATATGACGTCATCAAAACACAAACGACACTACTACAGTTCATACTAGAAAATATTTCTGTAAAGCGTATTTTCTAACAAGAAGGTATGAATGGTCAATGATATACGAAAATCGGATTCAATTGAATAGTTAAATTAAATAAACATACTTAGTATTATATAATGTAAATAAAAATATTAAATATTTCGCAAACTTTAAAAGTGTTTTAATTTAATACAGGTTTATATAGATTGCAACGAAATGAGTATTGCTTATTATATGAAAAATAATCTTCAGAAATTATTCATAGATTAATACAATTTTCAATAAACATAAAACATCGAATAAAAATGTTTAAAAAGGTGAATTTAGGAATAAGTGTAATTGTTTTTTTCCATAATTTTTCTTATAAGTATATAATTATCACAAAAACCTGTATTATTATTAATAAACTTGTAATATCATTAATAATATTAATAAAATACTTGTTACTAACTTTTTAAAAAACTATTCATTTTATTAAATAATTACGACACATTTAATATTACTTACATAAAAATAACAAATATTTCATCTACTTATATTGTATAATAATTTATTAAAAAATTGTTTATCTAAATAAAATAAAAAATTAACTATTAATATTACTTAATAAGCGACCATGCAAATGTATCTTCGAAACATAAGCCTTATTATATGTAATAAAATATCAGCTGCCTTATGGTTTGAATAAAAATAATTGCACAATTAATACTTCTGTATCTCACCCAAAATAGATAAATATTTAATAATTTTAATATTTTTAATACCATCATCTTGTGATATTAAATAATTCATAATACGTTTTTTATAATTAATCACTAACCGGTTCTTTAATATTTACTAATTGATATTAAAACTTCGATTAATTATAAAATCCGATTATAATAAATATATTGATACAGTCAAATACAATAAGTTGTATTCGATAAGAAATATAAGTGCATATAAGTTTTGTGTATATGTCACAGTGAACTGTAACAATACAAAAATGATCCTTTATCAAAATTAAAATTCGTAACTTCGCAACCTATAAATAAGATTTTTTTTCAGTAAAAAACTGAAGTATAATTTACACTTAATGGTTTCGTTCACTTGAACAGTGGTTCATTAAAATATTTATATTAAAAAATATAAAATGTAATTTATGTTTTAAAATTTTAAATTCATATTCTGTATACATAAATTTTTAACTTATTATTAAAAAAAAGTAAAATAGATAGTTTATTTGTATGTAAGCCTATGAATTTTTATAATATAAAATCGATCTATTTTGTATATTCAAAAATAAAAATATTCGTGTTAAATAATTAATAAATTATTAAAAATAAACTATGATTATTAAGGATTGTAAATTATAAACTCAGTTGTAGCATACAAAATTTATTGCAATTAAAATTACTATGTATAAAAAGCAATCATAACAAATTAAAAGAAAATCTAGAAAACATGTATTTTAAGCTTCTTATAAATTTTGTGTATGATTTTTTACATAAACTTAAAAATTTGAAAGAACATTCTATTTTTTTATTCTTTTTTATGAATCTCATAAGAATGTATAAATAAAGGCTCGCTTATCAATGGGCGTGCTGATACACTGCACGAAATATTCGATAATACAGTTTTGATAGCATTATATAAACATTAAATAAACACTTTTAAAAAATATTACGTTAAAATAATTATTATTGTAGCGTGTTAATAAATCTGAGCAATTCCGATTGTTCCTTCCGTATTCATTTCTAAGGAATACTAGCGTAAAATATTAATAAATATATATTTTCATTCGTCAATATGCGCCATTTCATTACATGTGTTTACAATGATTAGTAACAGATATTACTGTCAGTGAACAATAAAATATTCGAGGAGCATAAGAATATTATTGATGAAATTTATCATTTTATATCGCCACATGATTACAAACATATTTGTATTGTCATCAGATTTACCACTATTTTTATTCAAATACGGATATATACACCGTAAAAATTGCAATTCCTTGCTCTCTATAAATACGTTTTCATTCATATTCATATATCTCCGTAACAAAATTATTTTTTTAAAAATATTCTCCAAACGTAATAAAATGTTTTCTAACGTTAATTCATCAATATATTTTTAATATTAATAATTTTAAAATATTGATTTTTCATGATCTTAATAACTTTGATTGCTTAAATCATTTTACAATTTTTATATTATTCTTAATTTTAAAATTAAAAGTCCTGTTTACTTATTAATTTGCTGATTAAATAAAATAAGATTAATTAAATGTTTTACAGTAATTATTAAACAGTTTTGTTACAACTGAATACTAATTAAGTTATCAAATATTTTTTCGTTAAAAGATGTTTATGAATTTACTATTTAATACTTTTCAGTTAAAACAATTCATGTACATATATATTTATGTTCCAAAATTAAATTTATTTTAAAAATAAAAATGTACAAATAGAAGCTATTGGATAAACACCATATTAAAAGCAGTTTATCAAGCATTCGATAGTGTATCCGTGACAAATATCACTCTTGTCTTGGTTTTACCATCTTTAAACCATATTCGGATTCAAAATAGTGAATTTTATACAATGGAATTTAGCCACTTAGCACTTCCGTGGGTCAGTATGCGATGACTGGAGAGATGAAGCGACAAAGGTAGAGCGGTGAGAAAAGAAAGGGTAAAGAAGAGTAAAACCGGTATATCTCTTCTCTTTTTTAGTTTGAACTATATACTGTTCCGTGTGCACCTATATGTCGACGAATTCCAATGCATATGATGCAAGAAGTGCTTGATGGTTTACTATAAAACTGTTCACGTGGATGATAAGTTCAATCTTCTACTCTAGCATTATATCAATTGTATTATTGATATAAATTTTTATATTTTTAGTTTCGAATATTTGAATTTCTAATCGTATATAAGTATATTATTTTCCACAAAATTATAAATATATTTTTTTACTATAAATAAATTACTTGTATTATTTTTTTAATCTTTCACTTATATTGTTAATTATTTATTATATATATAAATTTTATTTATTTTAACTTTATTTATCTTTATATTTCTAATTGATATTCCAATAATTTACTTCATTATACACGATAACTATTAAAATTAATTGTTATAGTAAAACACATACTTAGAATGAAATTAAATAAAGAAATAATTTGTAAAAATGATTAAATTATTATAAATTATAATAACTTAATAAATTTAATTGAAATGACATTCATTATGGAGGTTACTGCTATCATTAGAAGTTAGTATAAAATTATTAAAACAATTTATATGTACGTTAATACTTTTAGATACAATGGATTGTATAACTACTTTATTAAATATTGTATATAAATTTTTATTTTTAAGATAAGACCAAAATAAATCAATTAATATAAAATATGATAGATTGTGACATTTAAATATAAATTACAGTACATACTAATTTTAGATCCATTTATCATTCTAACGAATACGCTCTGGAAAAATTTTCGAATTAATGAATTCGAACTGCTTGTCTCTGATGCGTAAAAAAATCTTTCATCATTAAAATAAAGGATTCATTATATTGTAAAACTAAGTCGATTAATAATTCGTGAAAGATTTTGACCTGTGTGTCAATATTAGTAACTTCCTGTGATTTGCCTACATGTTACGAAATTAAAAACCAAATTAAAAATCAATACTGCATTAATTATTTCTTCTAGTTATTATTTATAACAAATTCCGAAATGTTAAAACATTCCCAATTAGTTTCTGACAATTTCCGAATTGGTTTTTACATACAAAGCAATTTTATGTTTATAAAATTTATAAACTGTAATCTTATACTAATTATGAACAGTATTGTCGTTTTAATAACAATAAAATTTGATATACACAATATGAAACTCTTCTTTTCATATACACGAAAATATATTTGATATTGAAAATTTGTAAGTGTAATAAACAAATTTAAAATTAATATAACACATAGACGAAAACACAAGTTTGTCATTAGTAATTTTGTGTAGTTCATAATAAATAATTACGATAAATATTAGTAATAATTAATATTACTTTATAATTTTTATTTATTTATGTAACAAACAAATATTTATTAAGGAATAAAAATTACAATTTTTTTAAATTATTTTAAACTTATACAAATGTTTAGCATAGAAAAATAAATATATATATTTGGAAACCGAATGATTTATATTTTACTTTTGAAATTTAGTCTATAGTTTATTTATTTATTTATTTTCTTCACTATTATCATTAAGTTATTATTGCATGCAAATTCTTTATTTATTTTTTAATGCGTAATTAATAAATAACTATAAATTTACGATTTATTAAGAATACTATAAATATGTATTATTATTAAATAAATATAAAACTTTGATTCTTAAAATAATTATAAACAAAACAGTTAATTTGTTCATTTCTGAACGTCTTCCTTAAGGTTTTATTGACTAATAAATGATGCATTAACTATAATCATTATTATTGCTAGAACTATAATCAATCTGGGATTTATTAGCAAGCACTATACCCAGATTTAACTCTTTTTAATTAGTAGATCGGATAATTAATATTGATATCATTTTCATTAAACTATTGTATTAGATATATGCGTCATACTAATATTCAAGGTTAAATAAATACTGCATAATTTAGAGTCACAATACTTTAATAATGAATAGAAAATAAAATATCTGAATAATAAATAAGTATATGTATTTATTTTATAAACTGTGCATCAAAAAGTAAAATAAAACTTTGTTAGAAAAAAAAATTATTATTTTTTATATAACTAACGTATTATATCACGTTATTGAGCGAAAATCATAATGTATAGATGATTATCAGCGTATGTTTCAAAGTTGATGAATGCAATCTATTATAAGTTATAATTTCCGTGAACTTGACAATTATTTATGTCGAATTCTTTAGTTTAAACTACTTGCTTCTCTTATTAAATTCTTACGAGAGAGGGAGGGGGAGAGAGAGAGAGAGAGAGAGAGAGAGACAAGAGAGAAATAAATCGGCAGAGCTATGGAACAAGTTTCTCAAACTGGTTTTAATAAGCGTATAAGCATTTATGGTCGACATATATTGTTTTTACTGATTTTTTTTAATGCAACAAAATTATTTATTCCTTAAAAATAATTTTTATAGACTTTTTTATATCGGAAAACATTGACTTCTTTCAAATTTATTTCAATCAAAAATTACTGAGAATAACTTTAAATTTTCTTCTATTTTATAACAGATGTATGCATTACGCGATTCTTCTTTTTACATAGCAGAATAATTAACACAATGTATATAAATTCATATAATGAAGGCTATTATTATAAAGACGAAAAAGTAAAAATATTTTTATATTAAATATTAAAAAGTTATCGCTTAAAATATTCGAACCAAGATTTATCAACATTAACTATTTCACTAAGTATTAGTTTTAAATTTGTAGTAAAAACTTATGGAACTTTCTTAGTCAGCATATTAGCATATTATAATCAAAAGTGTATACATTTTTCATTTTTTTCCACTAATAATATTATTATTAGAAAATGTATATAAATGTATTATTATAGCACATGAAACCGTTTCAATAACAAAATATTTATCAAATATATAAGAAACAACTATTATTTAAAGTTAATAAAATTGAAATTAATAATTGAAAGTAACTGAAAAAAAAGGAAAAATATTTCAGTTTTTTTAGTATTTATAACGCAATCATGATAATACGTTAATATGCGGTATTTGTAGATTTAATATAATTAATATAATTAAAATATAATAAATTTAATATAATTTAATAAATTTAATATAATTAAAAAGATTTAATATATTTGTACAATATGAAAGTATTAAATACAAAACCGTTATATTAAAATGTGTAAGATACAAGGAATTCTCATCAATTTTGAAACACAGTGTTTAGCTAATTTTATTTTTGCGCCCCCTTATACCCTGTAATTTTCGATTATTTTATAATGAAATAAAATATCGGAAACATTTTAATATTTACATAAGTTACAGACTTACGAAATGTTGATTTATTAAAAATACTACAGCTCACATTAATTTTCTAATAATTAATCATAAAAGAATACAGTTAAAAACATAATCTATTCTAATTTGTTTAAATTTAATTAAATTTATCAAATTTAAGAGTTGATAAAAATATTAAGTATTCATAATAATAATAATTTATATAAACTATTATCTCTCTATAACTGTCCATTTGTTCAACATATTTAAGTAAACAATACTAATTGAGACTTTATTTAAATTATAATTAAAAAGAGTATAAGAACATTTTTAATTATTTTTGATAATTAAAAAAATTATTACAGAAAAATAATTGCATTTTTGTTAATATTTTCTCAAACAAATTCATATATTTACAAATAATTTTGTTAAATAAATAAATACTCATTAAATAAATTTTTACATTATAAAAAAGAATATATAAATTATAAATATTGTTAATTATTTAAAAAATAGATAATATTTAATATATAAGATGCAATGAATATAATATATAACATAAAATTATAATTATATTTATAGGAAAAGGGTTACAGTAAAAGATATAAAATTATATTAATCTTATTTCACTAATATTCAGTACAAAAAACCTTATTGAAAAATTATTAAATTAAAATTAAACTTTATTGGATTACAATGGTCATCAATGTTGATCACTTTTTCAAAGTGTTAATAATTCAATACAAAATAGTAAAAAATATAAACAATTAATTATAAACTTATTAATTATGATGAATATAAATGAGTTAATTTATTTCGGTAACATTTACATAATTTTGTAACAAATTATTTTTAAAAATATGCATTACTTTGCAAATATTAAAAACATAAAAAATTTTAACAAATCAAAACATTCTGTGTGATTTTTAGAATTATAATGAAATTATTTTATTTTCTAAATATTTCTTAAATGTATACATTAATATAAGCATAATTAAAATTATAAAGATAGAATCTTTTTTATTCATAAGAACTAAATTCCTTTAGAGAACTACTTATTCATTTATTAAATAAATACATTCATGAAAAATTATAACACTTTCAATTATTCTAATAAAAAAAAATTATTTTAATCTTCCCTATTTGTTTTTTATTATATAAGATGATATATTATATTTGAAAATCAATAATAATACATTCTTATTTAAAGTTAAAAAATTCAATTATTACGTTGTAAAACTTTTCAATTATGAAACAGTTGAAATTACTTGATCTCATATTATAAATAATAAATTTATTTACCATCTTTATTTAAAATAAATAAGATTTTCTATTTTTTTGTGGATTATAAATGTCAATAGTTGAAAATTTTTGATTAACATAAAATTCTGTAAAACTACATTATCAAATTATATGCCATTTCTTCAAAGTATGAAATTTATCATTTAAAAAAATAAAAGTAATTAATTTTGCTATTAATAATTTTAAGCAATAATAATACTTGAATAAAAAACATAAATTATTAAAATTTAACAATAATTTCATTATTTAATTTCATTATTTAGTACTTCGAAATTGTAGTATGAATATAATATTTTCGTATTACTTATATAAACAAATAAATTTTGCATACAAATTTGTACGAATTTAACCAACTTATGTATAAACATTCTCAATAAATAAAAAAAATGAATATTATTTTAAAAATTAAATCTAATACTTACATTGATACATAATAAATTTGTAGAAATTATTTTATGAAGAAAAATGAATGATTAAAAAAATTCTGATATGAATGATCATTTATACTGCTCATTTAAAAACTTTATTATTTAAATTTTAAATCAAGAAAAAAGTAATCTTGATTATTTGTACAAGTTTTAGTTAACATAAACGTCTTCAATTTAAATAATTTTTGTACTATTTATTGAGTATTTTTTTTGTAAACTGTAAGTACAAAAATTTATTTATATTATCGATATATTAAAGTTTTTACTAATTTTTCATATTTTAATAAATTTACACATTAATAAAACATATTTCCTTAATGTTTTTGTTTCTATTAATATTTATTCTTGTATGATGGTTGTTCAACCTCTTTCTAATCTAACATTTTTGGTAGTTGTAGAAAAAAGAACCTATTGCTTTATTTCATTAAGATTCTATAAACTTTTTACTGACTTGAAAGTAAACATCCTAATAAAAATGGTTTTAGTACCACGAGGTACAAAGGGGAAGCTACGCGTGCGCATATATGAAACGAATAGAAAATGTCTATCAAATATAGACGACTGAACGTAAAATTTCATTTCTATGAATTATAGCATGATTAAATTTAATAAATAAAACTTACCAAAATCGTAACTTCAATCTTGTTTCTATTACGTTGAAATTCGTGATATTCACTCGTTTTTTCTCAGTTCAGGACTCAACGTAGTTCATCAGTGCTTATAAAACTGCTGTACAATTCCTTACAGAAATAATTGATACAACTCATCTATTGTTTGTTGTTTTATTTCTAAGCTTCGCTTATGTTTCTGGATCTATGGGCACATATCCGTTGTAGGTAAAAATATTGAGAATAAAATTTTAGTAATTTTCTTCGTTGACAGAGAATAGATGATTGCCGTACGAAGTAAGAGTAACAATGACCCAAGCCAATATGGTGAATAGCGTTAGTATAAAAGAGTTATATCAGTGATGGTTATTACAGAAATATAAAGCATTTAAAAACTTCATCACTTGTTCTTTTTCAATTTTGGCGAATTATTAATCGACAGAGTGGAAAGAGACGTTCCAATAAAGACTAACGCCATTTTACTCGAACGCTAACAGCGCTACTGCTGCTCCCTTTTCTTTGCGCGCTACAACTGGATCAGATCACATACACACACATACTCGCAATTGCGTGACAAGTTTAACTAACAGCCTTTTCACTTGTCGATTTTTCACTTCTAATCATGATATTTAAGAGAACTAATAGTAAAAATATAACTCCTTTAATACAATTTCACTAAAAATAGCAGATATTCAATTACTTTTTACATTAAGAATTTTAACCTCTACGTTACAAGACTCAATCTTAACTGTATTAATAGTTTTTTTTAATTCTAAGAATTACCTTTAGATATTTAAAGAAAAATACAACGTATGTAAATTACTTAACTAATTTGGCTATAGAATAAAAAACAATAATAAAGACAGGGAATTCCAACTTATCCCAAGCCAAACATTCGAACTGAAGCTGTCTTTACCCTGCGGTAAACCGACGCTTGCTGCCCCTCTCTTCTCTAAGAACACAGTAGTCACCGATACTGCCTCATGACAACAAGCAGCTTTCTTAGCCAATATATGCCCTTTTTACACTTGTGATGAGTATGATCCGATATCCGTAATCTTACACGTGAAACAACTCAGTGTGTTTTGTAGATAATCGATTTTCTCCGTTAAAACTAAGGTTCACATGTATAGACTAAAGTAACAATTAAAAGTTTTAGAACTAATTTAATAACATTTATATACAATAAAAAATGCTTAATCTTTTTTAAAAAAACAGTTTATAATTTTTTACTATTGTCAAAGTTGTAATTCTAATGATAATCAATCTGTGATCACATTCACATACCAACATTCAACCAAATATTTAAATGTACTTGTCTCGAAAAACTTTTTCTTATCCAAAATCTAAATTTATAACAGCTTTACATTAAAAAATGTTAAATAATTAATCGTATCAAATTTTTAATCAATGTATATTGAAATGTTATTTATCTTACGTTTATTTTATTTTATTTTGCTTAAATAGTTTATTTATATTATAGAAATAAACGTAATTTTTAAACATTAAATTTATAGGTTTTATTATTGCTTATAAAAAATGCTTAAATAGTTATAAATATTAATGTATTTCACCTAAAACTTTACTAAAAACATACGAAGTAAATTAATATTTAAAAAAATTAAGTAAACGTTTCCTAAAATTCAATACAGCAAGAGTAATATGCAATAACATTTATTTATAATTTTTAATTTAAATATATAATATATTTATTATTTAATTATTTAATAATTTTAGACATTATTTTAGTATTATTTAGAAATTTAAGATAAACAGTAATATTATGAATTAATACTGAAATGAAATTAAATAAAAAATTTCAATAAATATTTTTCATATAACTTATAATTAAACGAAATAACTATTCTTATGTTTGAAATAAATTAACTTAAATATTTTTATATTAGATTTCGAGTTTTATTCAAGACAAATTATTCAAGAATATAGATTATTAATGCAACTGTAATATGTAATTAAATTAATTGTATAGTTTATTTTTTATAATAACTGTTTTTCATCTACCTTATTTATTTTTACTTATTACTACTGATGTTTATTCATTATTCGATATCTACAATGTAGATCTATTACCACCTTAATATTTTGAATACATGATATATTTCAACAAAAATACTGACTGGGTAAATGTACATATTGTATGATTAAGATACTACCTTGAGTGAGTGATACACATTTTAAATAAGGTGATATTATTTTACTACTTATTACTTAACTATTTATTAAAAAACACTTTTTTATTAATATTTGTTAATCTTTCATTAATAAAAATAAATATATTTTAAGTATAGACTTTTTTAAATTTTGAAAAAGGCAAAACAAAATAATTTCATTAGTATTAATAATATGAGCGTTATTAATCCCAATAGTAAACAGCAATCGTATACCTTTAATATTATAATTTATTAATATATAAGTCATTTTTATACGTTATTTTATGATTACCTATATAATTACCTTTATAACTGCTATACATGTTTTAGCAATAAATTTATATATTTAATAAATTTGTAATTGTAAACAAATTTACAAACAGAAGGCTTAGATTAATAAATTAAATTAATGCAATATATTAATAAATTCAGAATCTTCGAAAAATTATGTTAAGTATTTTATTTGTAGAAAACTGAATAATACAAATATAAATAATTAAGTAGGTGATTATTTTATGCTTAACCAATAAATAATCATTATATATAAAAAAAAAAACTGAAAAATCAAGTAAAATTAATATCAAAGAATTCACCATTACTATAAAACATTAAATGAAAAATATTTGGATAATTTTCTTTCATCTATTTTGTGAATAACATTATATAACAAAGCAAAAATATATTGCTTTTATATAGTATACTGTTACTTAATTACTATATTAATTTGGATTTCTTAACAATATTTAATAAAACAAAACCCCTTTTCAACTTCTTATTCAAAATTAACAGTTCAATATGATCTTTAAGTTTTAAAAATCTTTAAATTCTACAATCTTATTATTTTTTTACCCTATAATGTTATTTGTTTTCTTTGATCAAATTTTTATTTAATTTTCGTTACTTCAAAATATAAAGTTAGTAAATTTATCAAAATATTTTTTCTAAGAATTAAAAAATGTAGACCACAAATGTAGTATTTTATTATAAAGAATTTATATAAAATAATTATAAATCGATGTATTTATCTTGAAAAGTTAAAACATGCTACGAATGTAAATATTGTGCGTTTTTACGTATGCAACTTTCATTGCGATTATAACAGATTTTAGATTATGATTAACGTAATAAATCCTAATACTTTGCATAAAAATATTTATTTTTAATTTTCTTTGAGAAATATTTAATTATCTTAGAGAAATAGTAGTACTTAACACAAAAATTTGTGGAATATGATATTAAAATACTAAATAATTATTTTAATTTATTTTCGTTATTACTATCAATAGCGAAGTAATTACAAATTTATTGATTTTAAATCGAAATCAGATATATTTTTTCATATTTTTAGCCTTTTCAAGCGTTCTTTTGTAATTATTTGTTGCATTTCTAACAATCTCATGTATATCGAATTGATCTTGACGATTCAGAGAATATCAGAAAGATTAAATTTAAATAGAGTTAAATCAGATTCTGAATGTTTAGAAACTAATTTGCGCGATGTAATTACTAAAGAATAGTTTCCAATGTAATGATTGAATTCACTGACGTATTGATTTGATTGACTTATTTTAAAAGTTATAACTATTTTTATCATTATAAAATAATTATGTAAAATATTGGATCAATTTGATTACTTGGCTTGATTTAATCCAAAAGCAACTTAAATGTTGTTTACCAGATAATGATGAGATGAATAACTTGAATAACTGTTCATATATAGATTTATACAAGCCAGTATATAAATCAATTGTATCGTTTCGAATCCATTTGGTACCTAGTGCTTATAGTTAAGGTATAATATAGTTATAAAGTTAATATAGTAATAGTAAATATTAAAATTTTAATGATACAATTTCATAAAATATATTATTTTTACGTACAAAATTTATAAGAACTTTTGTATGTAAAAGTAAAATAAATGACATGCTTTTGAACCTTTTTTTAAACGAATTCGCATTATTTTTTGTTTTATATTAAAACTTATTTTATTGGTTTAAATATTTACCTGAGATATTTAGATCTTTTTTATTTTACTACACAATATTAATTTAAAAATATTTGTTTATTTAAAAAAATAAAGGTTTTAAATTACATGATCTTTATTATAATATACAATATTACATATAATATAATAAATAGAATATAACTATAATAAAATATATAATATAAAATAAAATTATAATAAAATATGTAATAAAAAAGAAATTTATAACAAAAATATAAAACATAAAATAATATAAAATAAAATTTTTTTATTAATATTTTATTTAATTTAATCAATTTAATATTTAATTCGTTTAATATTTCATATGTGTAATAAAATAGTACAAATAAATTTATTTTGACTAAAATTACTTTTTAAAAGTATATCTAATAATATTTAAGGTAAATATTTTACATTATATCTTAGTATAAAGAATTTTGTGTAATAACAAATAGTTGCCATTAATTACCTATTATTCAATTATACTTTTTCCAATACTTAGTATAATGTATTTGAAATATATATATATATATATATATATAATAAAATACACATTTAAAAATAAATTATAAAAATAAAATTCTATACATAAATTAAAAAAAAAAATTATATATTCAGATATTTCCACATTAAAATTGAATCAATAACAACTATTTTATAATTCTTATATTCAACAATGTAATTATTTTATTGATCAAGTTACATATTTTTAAAAATATTTATACCATGAATACAATTAAATAAATGTATATTAAAGATAAAAGAGTAAACCATTTTATTAAACATTTAAATATAAATATTTATAAATACTTTATCAATTGATAAATATTCCATATTTACAATATTTAAATAATTCTTTTTTAGAATAGTATTGAAGTTATAAAAAAGTTGTTTACATCATAGCAATCATAAATATAAAGTAATTATTTGTCTACTTATTTAAATTGCTTATAACTATTTAAGTGAATACAATAAATAAATATTATTTAAAAGTTATTCTTTAAAAGTAAGCATCCAAGTTGATAGTCTTTTCTATTTCATTAATAGATCCAATCACATGCGTCAATAAATCAAAACTATCTTGCTGTTCATTTGTATAAAATATATAACCATTTGCTTTATCAATAGCATTTTTCACATTTAATAATAAAGTTTTGTTAGAAATATCAAGTGGTATAAAATTAACAAGACTATAGTCTTCAATAATTGAAATAAATGCCTTATTTAATTTTTTGTATCTGTAAATTTTGAATTTCTATTAATTAGGAAATAATAATGTACATATATAAAAATAATAGTACTGTAATAATTGTTCATCTTTATTAAATTTCTCAAGAAGATAATTTAAATCCAAAACTTCTGTATAGAAATTAAAATGGAAATCTAGTTCGGTTTTATAGTGTTTTAATTCGTCTAATTTTGTCATGACATTTATATGAGGTAATCCCAATTGCAGCATAGTAATTGTACAAATCATTAAAGAAGATAAATATTTGCCTATTAAAAATTTTATAAGAATGAAGTTCTAAATATTTAACAAATGAAATTACAAAATGTACCTGGGTCACTACAGTAATGTGAATCTATCAATTGGATACTACAAAGTCTTACACAATTTTCTTCCAATTTAGCAACAATTTTCTTTATAGATTCATTATGTGTATATAGTTCAACCTAAAAATACTTATTATATGATTTATTTAAAACACTTGATTTTTATAACAATTACCTGGCCAGGACAATCAATTAATAAATATTGATCTGTTAAATTAAAAATTTTTTTAATAAGCCAATCAATATTTTTTTCTAAAAATTCCATACAATATATTAAAGCTCCATTAGATCCAAGTTTATAAATTTCCATAACTTCTTTGTGTTTTATTAATTTAGTAATATCTATAATTGGATTGTATTCCATATTATCGTTAGCTGGATCTATATTAAAATTAATTTAAATGTACTAATACATAAAAATGATTTCTATAAATAAATGAATATTTTTTTACCAATATTTATTACGGCTACCTTTCTTCCTAAACTTTCAAGAAATTTTGCCATGTAATTGCAATACGTAGTTTTTCCACTGCCAGGTGGTCCTATAACTAGTTGTCCAAAAAAAAAACTCATGGTATTAAAATTTCTGTAATAAATCTCTTAATAATTTCAATAGTTGTAAATACAGTTAATTGCAAAATTACTTTTTTCTACAGTATTTAATAATTGATTTTGATATCAATTGTTAATTGACATAAATATGATTAATTGTAATTTTTAATTGAGTTATTTAAAAATATTTTTATTTATTTAATAAACGGTAGTTAGACAGTATCGAAATATATCTTCTTGTTCAGTAATCTTTGATAATTCCACTTATAAATTAGGAAATTTATTCACTTTTTAAAGGTGTATTTTGTTTTGTAAATGTTGACTATAAATATATACTACACTTCATTTTGAAAAGCACTGCTTCTTTTGATTGGATCTTAAATTTGAATCAATTTTAAATGTATTTGGAGATTTATATTTTGTTCCTCAACATATATTAGTGATTTAAAATTTTTTTTAATGTGATGCAAATTAATATAAATATTTAAAAAAAATTTTAGTTGTATAAAATATTTGATCTTCTACTTCGTTATAATTATTATTCATAATTACATAAAATATACTCAATTATTAATATTTACACATTGTATCATACTAATAGTGCAGAATAAAATTAACCTAGTCGTTATAGTATAACTTTATTAATTATGAAGTGTTTGAATCATAATATGATGAAAAAATATACACCTATCCAGTAGGCTCACTTTTACAATGTTATTAAATACGTATAACATTTTCTATCATAGAACACTACAGAATTGGGAAACTTATGATAAACATTACGCGAACGGTAAATGATATTGTAATCTTACTCATCTTACTCACTACATATTCAACCATACGACGCAACTTTTCTTGTGCTTATAGACAGTCGCTTATCGGTCAAATGCATTATTTCTTATTAGGTAGGTAGCTCAATATATAATCCCACCATATCATTCCAAGTCTATATAAAACGATACCGGGAACTTGTTACTTCTGTTCTCTCTAATTTAAATACCTGTGAATCAAATAAATCAACCAAAATAGGTATTTCTGACGAATTTTTCTATAAAAATAATAAGTCGAAATTGCTCGAAATCTTACATGAGAATATCGGCTGAAAGTAGAAGAAAAAATGAGAATTATAATACAATATCTAATAGCATAATAAACAGCAAAAAAGTGCATGACGTGGAAAAAGTGCAAAATACCAAAAGAGCCAGAAAAGGTATAAGGAAAAGAAGGCTTTGAGTCACGGCGAGGGACTTATTTCGGAAGCAAAGGATATAGATATTTTCTGCATGAAAACATATAGAAGAAATTGGCGGTGATAATAAAGAGGTACGAACCAAGCAAAGTAAGTGAAAGTCTAAAAAATTTCATTATGATTCATTATGTAAGCAAAGTACTGTAAGCTAACGTCCGGAACAGCGTAATCAACGACTGTAAACGTGAAAGGGTAGGCAAATTGTAAAGTATAACTATAAGGTGTCGATTGTATGTAAGTAGTATCTCGATAAAATATGCTTGCATTTACCACAATTAAAAAATAAATTTCAATAATTAGTAGTTTAGTTAAATTATATATTTATTATTTCTAATAAATCTCTTCAACTTTAGTGCCTTTATTACAATTCTATGTTTTTAATTGTTCAAATCAAAATAATTTCAGGTTTTTTTCGTCCTGATCGACTCTAAAAATCATTGAAATATAGAACACAATTTCTGATATATCTAAAACCATGCAAAGATTTACCTCGTGCTTTTTTCTTACATGGATTTTGATCACGATATTACAAATTTTTTTCGGATGCTTAAAAAATATGAAAAAATAATTTATATATAAGTGAGTTTTAACAGTATGTTTTTTTATTATAGTTCTTTTTGGATATTGGCAAAATATTTTTGTGAAGTTTTAAGATAGATTATTGTAATTCTATTAATATTATTTACAATATTAAAGAGTTATGAAGATAAAAAGTATCAGTTTCACGAAAAAAACTAAAACATTTACAAAATTAATAAAAAAATAAATTTATTTATTATCTAACGCGCGGGTATAATATAAAACCTCTTTTTACAGAAAAAAAATAAAAGTCTTTTTAGAAATGAATATCGCCTTAATTACAATGAATGTCTCTAATAGTTTTGTAGAAGCGAAGTGTCATTGATATATTTAGCTTTTCCATCAAAAACGTCTATATGCCTTCATATCGTCACCTGACTCACCACTTTGTCATAATTTGATACTCTGAATTATCCACCTTTTCTTTAACTCCACAATTATTTGCACCTGATAAGATTCCTACTTTTCTTCTTTCGTGTCAAGTAAAAACGAATTCTGTTCAATCACCGTACGTGCTATTATTGGTTTTCTCTCAAAGGCTGCATGTTCCTCAACCTTTGTTTCTTATCTTACGTCACAGAATCCAGTCATTTTCAATTGGTTATATTATTTATAAACCTTTTATTTAAACTTAAGCCCCGCTCCCCCAATCGCACGAATAGTTCTGGAAGTTCAGTTATCATAATTTTATTTGTGATATTGACGTAAAATATTTTTATTAATAATTTTTATGACAATGAAAGTATGTTTAATATTATTATTGTCAATAAATAATATAAAAGAAGAATTAATTAGAAAAACAAAAATAATAACACAATTAATTGTATTTGATTAAACAAATATTTTATTGGTATATAGCCGTAGAAAACCTTATTGCTTGAAAGATAAAGCTCTTGATCCAAAACATGTAAAAATCTTTGTTCTAATGAACCAAAAAAGCCTTTCACGTACGATATAAATTATATCTTAAGGCTGTTGTTATCTACTACATTTTTTTTCGTATAAATAGTTTATTGAAAATCTCTTTATCTTAAGATTTAATAAACAATGATAATGGGCCATTTCGTGTAAATTCTTTTGGTTATCAAGAAATTCTATTAAGTAAAGGCAAGTTATATTTTCTAGGTGAAGCTCACACGAAACAGAAATTTGAATTCACAACTTTGGATAATAAAAAATTCAGTATTTGTCTGAAGTTGAAATACCGAACTGTTAATTAAAAAATTCAGTCTTCATACATTTCACTTTTTCCGACGTAGTACAATACAGTGATTAAAAGAAAAAAGAAGAGATCCAACCTCGAACCATATGATACGCTTACGATCCTGCCACATGCTTATATTCAGATTAATTCTATGTTGCATTGATGTAGAATAATTTTAATAACTAAAACCTCTCTTTTTAACCATTTTAAATAAGTTCAAATTTTATAATATAAAATCTAATGAATTTTAAATTTTAAATAAGTTTATTTATTTCACTTCCAAAAATAATATTGATTCGTGGTAAATTCATCGTATAAAAATATCTACAGTGATTTTTTTATTGTTCAGTAATATTTAATATTTAGACAAGCGTTTTGTGGGAATAACTTAGTTAAACTTCTCTTCTTCCTATTTTATGTTGATATTACTGATCGAATAAGTTTTTTATTTTTCTCTTTTTATATTAAGAATCTTAATTTGTACACTTTCTTTCTACTTCTCGTTTTTGGGAATGATTTTTTTTAAATTTCTGTTCGTGGTTCCAACTACATTTTCGTTTGTTGGTATTGATTTAATTTTTATACAAATTTTATTTATGATTTTTCCTAAAAACTGATTTCTAATTCGGTTTTTACCTTGATTAGTGTGTACCTTTTTAAGTGAATCTTTGCTGCTAGAATATTGTCTATTGAAATTATGACTTATAGGTAGGACTCAGAAAAAATTATTTGTTCGATACAGATTTTTTTACAATATAAATGTGCTGCTGTTAATGTACATTTCTTTCTTTTTTAACCCAACTCTTAAAGCGGACTCACTTTTTTATTTAGAAGTATATTTCTCATAAGGTTTTCTTTATGTATCCAACTATATATTAAGGTAATATATTAAGGTAATTTTAGCGTCACTAAAAATTTTTTGAAATTTTTTTTCAAAAAACTATAAAGTTTTTAAATCTAAATTATTATAAGTATATATTTTAATTGTATTTATGATAAACGTGCTTGGAATTTTTTTTTTAAATGCTATCAATAGCAAAGTCTTTTCATTTTAAAGCAGACTCCTGGATCGGTATTTGCTTTTATTTATTTACGAATATATTTAAGATGTTTCCTTTTCTGATGCCAATTCTTAAAATTTAAGGTATTCAAAACTAATTACTGAGTTATAAATCCGTATAAATCCATAAATCCGTATGGATTTACATTATAAATGAATTTTAAAAAAATGAAGTAAAGCTATATATTATTTCACACGTTGCAGTAATTTCGATTTTCGTTTACAATAATATCAAATTAGAATAAAATAAAATAGTATGCTTATATATAATTTTAATGTTATTCTATGCCTATTGATTCGTCATAATAAATATAATGTTATAATTTATTAATTTTTATTTTTATAAATTTAGTAAAATATGTTTGATAATTACATTGCGGAAATATTTTTGTTTATGCACATGAAAAAGAATTCATTTATTATATTTAATTGTACTAGCCATAATATCTTATTCTATTTTTTATTAAAATTATGTGCATTTGCAAAGGTAATAAATGAAAGCATAAAAATAACGAAGGTAATAATATATTTGAGTTTTTTTGTGAAACTTAAACTAATCCACTCTGCTTATATTTTTTGAATAAAACAACTCTAATGAATCGTGCGCAGTAATATTACAAAGAATATGAGGATAAAAGAATAGAAAATATATACAAAATATTTGTACTTCATCGATTAAAACTTTAAAAATATTTTATTAATTTAATTTTTATAAAATTTCATAACACATAGATATGGGTCTTGTGCGTATAATTAATGATGATGGACATTTTCACGGAGAATTAATTAATGCTGGTACAAAGCTTGTTGTTGTTGATTTTACCGCTACGTGGTAAGACTAATTATTAAGGTTATTTCTATAATTTTATAGAAATAAAATAAATTATTTATTTGAATAAAAATAATAAAATATATCTGAATGACGTATAGTTTCAATAAGCTTTTAATAATTTTTATATACATATAATGTAATACTTTTTTATTTTGTCTAAGCGGTTACATCAATTGCAGGTGTGGTCCATGTCAAAGAATTGCTCCAGTATTTGAACAATTATCTTCAAAATATCCAGATGCCATTTTTTTAAAGGTTGATGTTGATAAATGTACAGATACAGCCACAGGGCAAGGTGTCAGTAGTATGCCTACTTTCATTTTTTACCGTAATCGAACAAAACTTGATTTATGTCAAGGTGCTGATCCTGTTGGTTTGGAATCCAAGATTCAGCATTTTTATGGATCTGGAGATCTTGATGATTTTGAAGGATTACTTAGTGGCCATGTACGACGATCTGATAATTTTTATTATCATATTTTAGGGATAATTCTTCTAGTTTCGATTTTATACTTTTGGAAAAATTTATAATATAAGTTTATTAACATTTTTATTATGCTTGAGAGCTTAAATTTTAACATTTTTTAGGATCATTATTAATATTTATGATTAAAGTTGAATGTTTGTTATTTAAAATTTATTATAAGTTGATTTCTAGAATATGTAATTTATTATTGTTCTTTATAATTTTTGTGACAAATTTTTAAGAATTAATAAAATAATGAAATTATATTAAATATATATATATTAAATGTAATAAATATTTTACTTTAATATTCTTCTTTGGTTAAAAATTGATTTATTTTGATTTTTTATAATTATTAATTAAATAAATAAAAATATGTTGCAGATTGATTTAAGTTCTTTTATCATGCAAGCACAATGTGAATGCTTAAATGAATCAGATGATCATAATTTAGTTCATTGTTTATCATCACAAGATGGTTATTTAGAAAGTGAATGTGATGAGCAATTAATAATATCCATAACTTTTACACAAGCTGTAAAAGTACATTCTTTGAAAATTAAAGCACCAGGAAATAAAGGTCCAAAGAACTTAAAGCTATTTATTAATCAACCAAGAACAATAGATTTTGATATGGCAGATTCAAATATAAGTGTGCAAGATCTTCTGTATGTTTTTTTTTTATGATTGTTATATTTAAATAAATAAAAGTATACCGACATTAATAAACTTTTATATTATATTAGGTTAACAGTAAAGGATATCGAAGAAGGCAACCCTGTGCAACTACGATATGTAAAGTTTCAAAATGTTCAAAATATTCAAATATTTGTCAAAGATAATCAGACTGGAAATGAAACAACTCAAATCAATCATTTATCTCTTATTGGATCACCTATTTCTACAACCAATATGGGAGATTTTAAAAGAGTAGCTGGAAAGAAAGGCGAAAATCATTGATAATGATTATTAATGAAAATCTGATTCACATTTGTTAAATTTAGATATATCAATTTAGATTTTTATATACTAGATAATATTTAAATATAAAAGAAATTTTATCATACTATATGAAAAATAAAAGTTTAAATAAAATATTGATTTTAAAATTGAAATGACAAAAATAATCTTAAAATATAAATTATTTCATTAATATATTAATTAATATCAGATTATGTAATAATATATAATTAAGAAATTATAAACGAAATAAAAATTATTAAAGAATTATAATTTTAAGATATTTTTAAAAATAAACAATTGTGCTTTCATCGTATTTCCTTAGTTTAATAAAGTTGTTATTGATATTGAAACAAATTTATAAAAAATATATAATTAAATTTTTTTCTAAAAATTATTAGTTTAAATAATCGGTAATCATAATATTTAAATTACCATAAATAACTATAACAATTATATAATATAATATAAAAATAATAATTCATCATTTTATAATTAGAAGTAATAATTTTAATTAATACATGATATATTTCAAATAAATTTTGTTATGGCTAACAAATGCAATTATAATACATATAAAAATTAAAATTACTTCGTCACAGTACATGAGTAATGAAAAACTCCGAAGCTTAAAACAAATACATCCCGAAATGTTGACAAATCAAAAAGAGAATTAGAGAGAGAGAGAGAGAGAGAGAGAGAGAGAATGATTGTTATGACAAATATGGCATGGACACTTTACAATTGCAGTAACATGTTAGAAACGGAGGTAAAAGTGTCTATGTCAAGAGTGGATGACTTAATACAAGGAATATCAGTGACAACCATCAAGTCGGTAAATGATATAGTCGAACCAGAGAAAAAATATGCAGTGATGCGCTTATTATTATAAAACATTCATTGTTACTGTATAAATGAACACATACAGTATGATAAATTTAATAATATTAGCTTTAAAAATATTACAATTATAAATGGAAACTTTACCAAATATTTGTATAAGATGACATTTATACACTTCATTATCATTAATGTATACTTTGATATTATCATGGTGATTGAATCGTTTTTAACATCTAAAAGAATTTGATCTACTTGCATAAAATTATAATAGATTAATACCAATTCATTGGATAAAAAAAATGAAAACGAATAATTTATACTGATGTTATATTTCTATGGACATTTCGTACCTGATACTAAAAACGATTGAACAAAAAAATTATGGCAAGTATTACAATTAAATTGTTTAAATCCTTAATGATTTAAGATGTGTTTTTTTAATATATGAATACTTTTATATAGAGTTAGGTACTAGGGGTAGTATTTAAAATATATATAATTAAATAATATCAAACAATTTTCTAAAATATTTCAGGACTAATACAATTTAGAACTTTCTATGCAACTATATAAATTTGTAAAGATTTTATGAATTTATAAAAAATGGTTGATTGAAAACTGGTTTGTCTAAAACATATGTAGAACATGGGTTTATATAGAAAAAAGCCTTTTCAAAATTATCAATTATACTGCTCTGGAAATATAAACATATTAACATTAATAATATATAGAATAATTATATTCTTTATTAAAGTATTTAAATAATCTTTTTAGATATATCAATTAATGATTGATATACTAATACTTATTTACTCTGCTGATGAACTCACAAAAATTGCTTTTGTAAGATTTAGAACCAATATTTATATTTGTCTTCTAGTAATGAAACCGAATTATAATTACTTTATAAATAACATTGAAATAGTTTAATTTTAAAGTGACTTACTAATGTGGAATCAAATATTAATGATTTTTAATGTTGAAAAATCATAAATTTTATACATATATAATCTTATTTGTAGATATTCCAAATATATAACTTAAATTATTATAATTTTGTTTTTTGTAATTTTTATATCTTTGATTTAAATTACAATATAGTATTATATGATATTCATTAAGCCTTGAATTTAAATTTACTTTAACCAAGGACAATAATATTCTTAACAATTTGTAATTTATCAACAAATCTCATACCAATAGTATGATATGTTATACTTGTTTTTCAATCAATTCTAATATTTTTAAAAATCGTCCTCTACTATTTTATTTTAGATCGGTTTCGATTTTCCTTCAGATATTTCAATTTTATTTGCTAGAGTAGAATTAATAATCTTTTATTATTTTGAATTTACTAATTTATGTTTTTCAGAATTATGGTTTGAATTACAATTATTTAATGCCCTTTTTTTTGTACTAAAATTATTTTACTTACTGTTATTAAAATATTAACAAGTTTTAAATTATTAATTTTAAATTATTAATTATTAATTATTAATTATTAATTTTTACTTTAAAGGTAGACAATGGAAGTATTAACAAGGAAAATTAATAATACTACCTCTTACTATATTTTTTTTTAACTCCAAGAATACTTCTATAAATTGTTTATTTGATTAAATATTATATTTTATTTTTTACTAGCATGTATTTTATACTGACTTTTTAAAAACAATATTTATCATAAGTTTCTTACCATATTTTTAAGAATGCTAAAAGAATTCTTAATTGTAATTTTTATAATTGAATCATCATAAAATATTTTTCTTGTTTGCAAATGTTTAATATTTTTAATTCAATGAAATAAAATTACTTATTCAATAAATACTTCAATTTACTTCTTACTGATAGTAATATTAAGTTAATTTTAAGCATTCTTACTTTTATTTTATGAATATGCACCTAAAATATGAAATTTTTTTTGCAATTAAATTTTCATTAACTTATATGGTGATATATTTTTTCTATTACACTTAACATCATTTTTAAGTTTATCATTTCTTTTTGCTCACTTCATCCATCTAAATTCAACATATTGTATGATATTTATAGTAAAACAAATTTAAATCATATATCATACAAATAATTTGAGATAGTTTGTCACCTCAGTTAAGTTAAATTATAAATATTGATATTAAAATTTATTGTACTAAATTTTATTTTCAGGAAAGGTAATCATTCAATTGTAATTATAAATAAAAAAAATTTATCAAAAAATATTATATCTTTATTTATTATCACCATGATAAATAAATCAATATAATCTTTATTAAAATTATAATATCATTTTATATTTGCTAGATTACATAACTAGTTCAATAAACTTCAAGAAACAACTATAAAATATAAAATTTCATTTGACCTTTTATAATAGAAAAAGAAAAATAAATTGGATAATGAATATTCTTTATAATAGTTTACATAAATTTTATAACAAAAAAATATATTAAGCTATTGTTTAACATGTTCAAAAAATTTTTGTTTTTAAATTTTCTTGTATAAAATAATTTTATTTTTAAAAAAATTATTAATTTTCATTTTAATTAAGTATATATTTGACCATAGTTTTTGCCTCGTATGTTTATATTTTTTTATTATATAACATAATTATACTTACATAGTACAAAAATTCTATATACATTCATAAAAATAATTAAATATACCTTTTCCATTTACATTTAATTAATATGTATATCTTTTATTATATTAAATATTATTACAAAATTTATAAAAATACTTGTAGAATACTTAAATCTCATTTCCTGAGTCTGTGTCGGAAGCCCTTGCATTTAGTTGGAATACATTTTCTATCAAATGTTATTCATTACATACTTACATTAAGCTTTAAGTAATAACAAATTTAATTTTAAGTCATCAATTTGCACAAAAATATTTATTGCAGTAAAAACTTTCTAATTATAATCTATAATAATATAATTTATATTATAAAGAAAGAAAAGTTAAAATTAATTAAGTTGAGTAGCAGAAATTGTTATTAAACAAAAAAATACTTGATAACATAATTAATAAGTAAATGATTTAATACAAAATAAATAAAGTTCTTAATATTATCTCATAAAATTTAATCATTTTATCAAAAAATTTATTTTTCATTAGGAATGATTCTATTTTCATTGTTTGAATGATTCTTCTGTTTAAAATTAGTTTTTTTGCCACCAGGGATAAAATGTCTTCTTCTGTGAACTTTCATATTATCTCTACGGTTAAACATTTTACCACATTCAGGACAGGCATGACTTTTTTCTCCATGAACATAGCGATGTGCAGCTAAATGACTCGCTTGTGCAAATGCAGCTCCACACTTTTGACATACATGCTTGCGTACTCCTTGATGTTTCAATACGTGTTCATTTAAAAAAGCTTTTGATGCATATCTGTTTTTACAAATATCACATACAAATGGTTTGGGGTTACTATGTTGTAATACATGAGCTTTATATTTAGAAGCCACTTTAAAAGTCTTACTGCATGTTTCACAGGTGTAAGTAGTTGTATGACGTGTTTTTATATGTTCATTTAAAACCGATAAACTTGAATAGAGATTATAACAAAAACGGCATCGAAAATTACGTCGATCTTTCATATGAACACTACCAATGTGACTTAGTAATCTTGTACGATACGGAAAAATTTTTCCACAATATTCACAAGCTAAATTTTGTGGAGGCATATGTGATTTAACATGCATTTGTAATGAAACCTTATGGTGATAGCTTTGATCGCAATCTGCACACTGATAAGGTCTAACACCTTTATGTACATTATTATGTTCTGCAAGATCAAATTTCGATCTAAATCTTTTTGGACACTTAGGACAAGAAATTGGTCTAGGATTAGTATGCGAACATCGTATATGTTTCATGACATCAGATTTACAGACAAATTTTGCTTGGCATAAAATACACATATATTGTTTTATACCAAGATGCGTTTTTACATGAACAGTACATTTATCTTTACGTTCATAAACCTTCCGACATAGTTTGCAAGCGTAACTTACTTGATTGTTAACATTAACTTGTTCAACTTTTTCATCAACATGAATTTCTTTACCATCCATTTTAAACAATTCCTCTGGATTTCGAGAACTATTAGTTATATCTTCAGCATTTTGCAATTTATCAATCAAACTATTGTTTCCATCTTTTGAAATATTAGGATTGACAATATTATTAACAAGATTACTTACTTCTTCATTAGTTCCATCTTCTAGGAATGTTATAATTGATTTATCAACTAAACAAGAACCTTGATCAGGAAAAACTTTAGCTAATACAGTTAAAGAATCTGTTTCCTGTTTTTTACGTAATTCAACAGTGAAACTTATATCTTCTGCATCACCATTACGATTTGTGGATTCTTTAACAGAAACGCCAATACCAGGCGCATTAGTTATAGCTGATAGAACTTTATTTAAAGTATTGGTAGGAATTTGAATTTTATTACTGATATCCACTTGACATTTTTTCTCTAAATTTGTATTTACCATATTTGAATTAGATTTACAATTTGTAGTACTATCTACAGAACTATAATGGCTTCTTAACTTTTTTTTTATTACAGAAACACATTTAGAATTTTTTGAATTTATATCTATTTCTGATATTTCTGTGTTTCGTCTACTTCTAAGTTTGCGAGTTGTTGTGGTTATTTCGGGCTGTTGTATGCTTGGCGATATATTTACAATATTATCAGAAAGTTGTGAATACAAAGACTCTTTTTTAGAAATAGATTTTATTGAATTTTGTTGGCTTCGAAGATTTCTTTGAGATTTTGTAGTATTTCTTGTTGATCGATTTTCATCTTTAGCAATTTCATTTTCTGAAGAATTAAGATTTTTGTCATTGTTATTATTGTTATTAATATTATTATAATTATTTAATCTGGTATTAACGATGCTATTATTAATTGTATTGGCTTCGTTGATATTTTCTTTCTTATCTATTGTGTTATTTTCAATATTTGTGGATGTACTTGGAATTAAGTCATCTACTTTGTTGTCATCCTAATAAAAGATTAAATTAGATGTTTTGATAGGCAACATTTATTAAATTTAATCAATTTAACTCAGTATTATCAATAACTTATATATAATTCAATATAAATTTGAACTAATTTAAACATATTTAAATATTGCTAAATAATTGAAAATATGTTATGTTAAATGATTGTGTCACAATGACTAATAAATTTTATAATAAATCAATAATTTTTATTAGATCCTAACTTCCGGTTCTTATATAAAATTTCAAATATTTATTAGGAAAATATAATTCTAATTTAAACTGTATAAATTTTTCATAGCAATAGAGTAGTAGAAAGAATAAAGTATATACTTACAATATACGACAAAGGTGGATTATACTGATTGCGTAAAAGTTGTTGGGTACGTAGACACTCTTCTTGAAAATCGCAAACAAATTCAAGTTTACCTAAACATTGTACACAGATTGCCTTT
Organism: Ceratosolen fusciceps; assembly: GCA_018883505.1. Taxonomy (NCBI): domain Eukaryota; kingdom Metazoa; phylum Arthropoda; class Insecta; order Hymenoptera; family Agaonidae; genus Ceratosolen; species Ceratosolen fusciceps. Next base: position 571,037 of record RCIC01000030.1, on the reverse strand, counting down.
GGTAAGGGATCCCTCTCATCTATCTACAATTTAAAGATAATATTGAAAATTTGTAACCAAAATGTAGCATATTTTTATTTTTATTTAAAGTCGTTATATTATAAATGAATTTTTTACCTTAAAAACTTAAAATACATAATTTACCTACATATTACTCTACAAAAAATAATAAATTAAAAAACATCCAACAAAATATCCAAATCTTTATTTTTTGCTCAATATCTTTAAAATATTTGTATATTAATTTAAATCTAAATGATTTTATTTACTTATTAAATTTAAAATAAAAAGTATTTGTATATTATTTGACAACTAAAGAGTTTTTAAAGTACAACAAAAATTAGATAAAAATAGTACAAATTAATATATCTCTCTAATTAAAAAAATATTTAGCAACATAAATTATTTCTAACTATTCAAGCTTCAAAATATAAGATATCAATATATGGTGACTAAAACTGAGAAAAGCAAAAAGTTTGGTAATACATTTATCTATGATAAAAAGAAGTTGATAAAATCATATTTTAATGATAAAAAATTATTGGATACATTATAAACTTGAATCGACTATATTTTCAACTTTTTCATTAAAATTTCTAAGCATGAATTTCAACTTAAATTAAATTTTTTACTTACTAATATGTTAATTTTCGAGTGTATTTTAAATCCTAAAAAACGTTTGGTACCCTCTTCACCAAATACATTGATATAAATACTCTCACTTTGTCCACATAGCCTACAAACTTGTGCTTCCTCTTCTTCAAGTTCCATTTTTGTTTATGTACAAAAGTGGCCTGGATAAAAACTCGATAATTATAATTAGCAAATACACTGCAACTATAGCGTCTTCTATAATTTATATCTTATTTTTTCTTCTTTTCTAAATAATAAAGTTTACTCTTTTTTAAAAAGCCGCAATTAAATTAATTGACAAGTCATATCAAAACTGCAACTATAAAAAAAGTGGAAATATATATGAATGACTATTAATTAAATGTATTTAGTAAACATCTGCTTTTGGGTATACATTATATGAATTTATATTGTAATAAATATTTTCTTTCTTCCTAAGTATTTATTCTACGTTAAAAACAAAAATAAAGTACTTGTTAAAAACTATTGCTAACTTACGTAAAATTTACAACAGAACTACACGAACAAATATAAATAAAAATATAAAACTAAAGTCTTAATTAATGTACCTTTTATTCTTTATAAACTTTTATATTATATATACACACAATAAGGAAAACTATCCAGATATAACGTTATTTTCTTTGTGTTTGTTCACGCCACGGCGTCGTTTTCTTCTAGAGCTTGAATCAACCAATGCCATGAATTGTTAGATATAGGTTAAGTTTTGATTTGTCTCTTCCTTAATATTATTTAGAAACACAAAATAATATTCAAAAATAAAGCTGATAATAATGATGATTATTTGTATATGATATATATAATTATTTATAATCATAATTATAATATTAATAAATTATATTTCATTACGTATATGAGGGAGAAAATCCTCACAGATCATCAGAGGTTTGAACTTCATATTCTCGCTGCATAATTGTCCATAATCGCTGTACAATAAAAACAACAAATCAGAAATAATACTGATCAAGAATTACATTTATTCTAGTTTTACTTTTCTCTGAAACTGTCTTTATGCATTATGTTAGATTATTATATTAGATTATTATATTGTGACACCATCAAGGTTTTTCATCCTAAAACTAACTAACGTACCTAAAATACACCTAAAATATAACGCAAAGCGTTATGTTTGGCAGATCGACGTTCCTAAGAATTGACACATTGCACATTCGATATAGCTAATACAAAATGTACTTTACTTCATCAAGCTGTCGAGCTTCCTCAAAACTAGTTGACTAATAAGTCTAGCGATTCATCATCTGAGTGTATCCCGGTCCTATTGTCTTGGTAATTGACCAGAGATAATTATCTAACTCACATCTTATCTTAAATGCGACTAAATGTCCCTCTAGCATGCTGAAAAAACTCCCTCTCTTGGGCGAGAAGATCGTCAATGGGAATCACCCCAGCGAACACTAAACAAACTAATACCTAAGCCAAGAGTTATCAATATGGAACATAAATTAAAAGTTTTTAACATTTGTTAATAATTTCATATTTTTCATTCTACAACAGCTACGAGTTTCCGGTATATATCAGACTGAAGTAATTCGTTTCAAACATTATCACCGTAAAGGAGGGATTCAGCCATGTGTAATAGCGGTAGTGTAATAAAAAGTTATGGTCCAACTTTATTGACTCTGACTTAGCACAAGGAAGTCACTAGCATGGGCGCCTGATATACCACCTGTTGCAGTGTTTATTATAATTATGAATATTTAGAAAGGGATGAGGTGGCGGGTAAATAAATGCCACATTTATTTTTTGTTGAATAAAAGAAATTGGTTTATTAGAATGTTCCCTATAGGCATAAAAAACCTTCTTTTGTAGAAGGAGGAAAAAGCCGTCCTAGGCGTAAAAAACCTTCTCCCGATGGATAGAAGGAAAAAGCCGTTTACAATAATTACGCAACTTAATGTCTAACCTTTATGATTAATATTGGCCAATATTATGCTATTCAAATATTATTACAAAGATATGAACAATTATTGTCTTACTTTAATTAATCGGTATGCACGTCAATGATCCGCTGCCCTCACACGGGAACCAGCGATTGCACTTAAACTCACACTGAGATTCGCACTCAGCTTACCAGAGCAATCACAGATACGTGTTCTACTTCTAATGCTTAAATTATGATTGCGTATATTTAACTTATAATAATTGATATTCTAACTAATTAAATTACTTATTAGGTGTATACACTGCAACGAGAGAAAGTATAATGTACTCTCCTTACCGTCGAAAGTAGTATTCCCCCACCTGAGAATTCTCGTTGCCCCTTTTTTTGTTTTTTCTCTTTCCTTTGTTTTTTAAGGGGCTTTTTAAGGAATGTTAACGAACACCACCCTTTGTATGTTCCCCAAAATTAAGCTACAAATCATGGTCAGCCTGAGGTACTTCATGCATGCCTTAGTCTGTACCGATATCTGTCAAATAATTACCGAATGCATTTTATGTGCATGATTTTTTGTAAGAAATGCAATTGTGGTCTTAGATTCTGCTAATTTGAAAACCATACTTATTTTTAGAAAGTTCACAATATGTTAATAACGCTTCCTGCAGGTAAGGACGCATAAGCTTTTAAAAGATTTTCGATAGTGTACAGTACATATAGGAATCTATAAGACGACGGAATATATAATTGTTCCTTATCCTTACCCATTAACGTATATCTAATCTCCCTCAAAGGAGAGTAAAACACTCCTACTTGAAGTTATTAGTTGTACATGCCAAATAATATGTGATTATAACTGTTATCTTTCAGTACTGTTAGTCACTGACACAGGAGTGGGACGGTCAAGGGATGGGGGAGGGTTTTCGTTTTTATTAGCAGTCACTTATTTGTTTTATTTTAGATGAATACACTTGCACGCCACTGTCGCTTACAATTGTTAATGATGTCACGTTACAACAAGTCCGCTTACAAAGTATTTGCGTAAATTCGCCACAAATAGTTTACAATGTTTCTCTCACGCGTCGATAAGTCAGGGATGACTCGTCGGTAACGATCCTGATGCCGAAAGGTCAACGAGTTCACACCGAATTTGCAAAAAACGTTCCCACGGGCCGCCTTCGTCTTCGCTTTATCCTACGGCCCGAACACGCCGAGTTATTTTTTCTTTTCCCGACCAGATGCCGTGAATCGATTTTGAATTTTCCCGCACTTTCTACGGACGATGCGCACGCAGCGGAGAATTCGAAATTCGAATTTCGCGCCGATCGAGGGGCGTAACTGCACGTGCGCGCCTTCCGCTACGCAGTAGGCGCTGCGCGCGTCTTTCGGCCAAGATGGCGTGGCTCGCGCGTCAGCTGTCACGCGCCGCCGCTCGACTCCTCTCGCGGCTCGTCGTCGCCTTCAGTCTCGCCGCGTCAGCCGCGGGGTGCGCGTCGTTGTTGCTACGGCGTTCGCTCTTGTGGGCTGCGGCGCCGTGTCAGCTGAGTGGTGACGCCACTGGCGACGTCAAGCGCTGTTGCGATTGCAATAGGCGTGTCTGTCGTGACGTCAGTGGTGCAGCCAGGCGTCGCCAAGATGTCGGCCGACGCGTCCTCGAGTGGCGTCACTACCAGAGCTCCCTCCTTACCTCTCGCGCTGCGCCACCGTCCCCTCGATGCAGCGTTGCCTCGCCGTTTCTCGCGCCTACTCGCGGCCGTGCTGCGGTCTGCGCCTCCTCCCGAGTGTAGCAACGTCGTCCGAGGTGCGAGCTGCCTGGTCTGGGCTCTTTCGCGAGTTTCTCGCGCCTCAATCGCGCGTGGGCCGGCTGCAAATTAATGTTGCGGGCGCGTTATCTTTTCCTTGCTAGGGCTCGGAAAGAACTATTTTGCCCTTGCTATCCGCGTCGCTTTCCCCCCCGGAAAATCTCTTTTTCACTTTCTCCTTTTCCACCAATCCCTCGTAGCGTCTTCCTTCCAGATCGGGGGAGGTATCCCCTCCTTCCGGGTCCGCTCGGTTCTCTGGGTTCTGCTGACTTTCTACACCCACCCCCCCGGTGCTGACGCGCCACGCTTTCACCGTCTCTACGTTTTCAGTCCGTGAGTTTGCCCCCCGCCTCCCCGCGCTGTTCTTCCATTGATTCGGTGAGCATGCCCTCCGCCACCCCTCTCCTATCGGAGGGGCCGGGAATTCTGGAGCATCCTCGCCTCCCGCGCTGCTCCTCCTCCGTTGACATGACGCGAGACAGACATCTTTCTCGAAAGATCGTCTGGACCACGTGTCCTAGGGCTCCTAGTTGGGTATCCTGTGCTTCCTATGTTCATTATTATAAACGTCGGAGCTTTAGGACCATGTAGTAATAAAAGCTAATGTCTTCGTATAAAGCCGCAACCAGATTCATGGAAACAAATGAATATTTATTGTAAGGAGAATATCGATTGAACTTAAACTTTATCGAAAGCTTTGCAGAAAATCACCACATTTCAGATCTCATGACAAAGTTTAATGCCGGGAATGATCTTCAGGTACAAGAAGGTCTGAACACGGATTATGATCTGGCCCGTTACGACCTTTTCTCCATACCGAAGACAGATCCTATTCCTGTCTATCATTATAGCCTGGCCTGCGGTATCCATAGACGAGACACTTGTAACATCATTCATGTGTACCCGCAACTATAGGCTATTGCTTATAGTTATTATCATAATTAATTTATTATCTATATTAATTTATTATCATAAATCGACTCTACTAGACATTTCTCTATCTTCAGCAACATTGTATCAACCACTTCAGTAAAGTTTAGAATGCCAATACCATTTCCAATGTTCTTAGCCTCCGTAAGCATGACTTCTAGAAGTTAGGCATTATCTTGCGGGACAGTAAGGAGATCATCCTTCACCTCATTAAATTCAGGCATTTGTGAATATCTCTAAAATTAGTGTAATTTTGGGGATCAGAGTCTGAAAATTGCATTCGATTCAACCATATTTATCAAGGCATAAGCAAATCCTTTGTTGCTTTCAGCGGGCGCCTTTGATCGAGAATCTCAATGCAGATAGGTCGACCACTCAAAATATCTGTCTCAAGTTATCCGAATAGGTCTTTTCTTTCTTTTTCTCCTTGCATTTTTCATCACGCATGAATATTGTTCCCAATCCCGCGAAATAAGATCTTTTTTAACAATCCAGGCTTTTGAATGGTGAGCCCAATGGCAAACATTTACTTACTGATGTCGATGTGATAAAACTGGGTATTGCATGTGGCGGTTTACCTTGTCCATCCAGTATTTTCCACTATAATAGAAAGAAACTATCCTTGATTCTTTTTAAGATGTTGGATCGCAAAAATGCGTATAGAATCCATGGAGTGAAAAAGCAGAGAGAGAGAGAGAGAGAGAGCAAACCAATTCTGATATACTGACCATATTCGAAATCGTAAGCTCTGTAAGCGAGGCTTGTCCGATTATAAAGAGACCAAGATTGGTATACTTTCCGTAAATTCTATTATTATTTATAGCCCGTGTGATTGTATATGTGTATTTGGAAGCAAGATTAAGCATAAATGATTCGATCTTATTTTGTCGTGACACCTTTATTAATATGCAAGCTAATCCTTATTTTACAATTCTAATTTCCGTTCGCCGTTAGTTTTCGATCACGTAGTCGATGCCATCGATGGCAATCTCCAGTGATCAGTTGTCCGCCTGTTCAGGGCGCCTTCTCTACTCCAGATGGTGGTCGGTATTGTCGCCTCGTCCCTCTTTCGTGCTGTTTTCTTGTTCCTCGCTTTATCGCTGAAATTCGGTTAGCTCGTAAGACACAGTGTCTGCCTAGACTTCCGAAATCAAACTGGCTCCCCACCTCGTTTCTTCGATACACGCATCTTAACCTCGCGCGCAGAGCTCGATTTTTTTTGTCTTCCGCCCGATTCGTATTTGTACCTTCTTTTCATTTTCTCCAATTCTTGTGATGTCATAACGGCTTTGCCTCTCGCCCTTTTCTCCCTTCGTGCACTCAGACCTATCTTTTCATTTCCCCTCCGCGCTTCTATTTTCAATGTATAGACATTTTTCTTCCCCTCCTCGGCGTTCTCCTTTTATTTCTTCGGCTGTTAGCCTTCGGAGAGAGTACCAGGTATTACCGTAGCCCGTCTGTGCTTTCCGCGATTTTGTTGGTTCACTAATAAACCGGACGACGGGTTTTTCTCGCCAACATCCTCGATATCGCCTCCTTACAAGCTTGGCGGATCACGCTCGCTTGGAGGACGTTCCGCTCCCTGAAATCCAGTCCAGGGTTCGCTGTCCACATTCTAGGGCACGGGAAAGCAAGGCATCGTCTACCCTCGCAACGAGCCATCTATAAGGACGGCGTACGATCACTGTTCCGACCGGCCGATCATCACGAACGCGGAACGTGATGTACTGGTGATCGCTGGCTGTATAGTCCTCGATCACTCGCCAGTCCGCATCTTTGCGGCCAGACGTTCCGTCCTAAAGCAGACGTCTGGGATGGTCTGCCTGTAACCGGGCCTCCGGAACTACGCCGTTGAACCGGTGTTTAGGATCACCAGTCTTGTCCTGGATACCGTGTCCAGGACTCGTCTTCCCGTGGAGTCGGGCACAGGTTCCTCTCAGTCCACAGTCTTGCCGTTAAAGTCACCGGCCACTACCAACTCACCCTCCTTGTCCCCGATAGCATCTTGAAAGGCGTCGAATTTTACTTGGAATCCATCGATGGCCTCGTTTGGAGTGAGATAACAGCTGACGTAGTATACGCCCCTGCTCCTCACCCATAGGAAGCCGCTACCAGGTCCATGGCACTCTGCTAGGAAGCAGTGCGGACTGGTACCGGTAATAAGAACAATATCAGCGTACAGTTCAAGACGGACCTGAGCGAGCAGATCCTGCGCAGTCCGGCTTCTTTGCAAGTTGGCCTGCAGGACATTAGCCACTTCGGCGGCACTTCGCTTGAGTCTCGCGGAAAACCGCACAGGCTCCTGACCCCGCGACATGGTGTACTGCCGCGGGGGAGGTCCCCGGGCATAGAAAGCACTTGGACTCAGCCTTACATCCGGTCCCCTTGTGACCCTGTTCCCCACACCGGAAACAGGTCGTGCTTCTGTCTGGGCCCTTGCAGCCCGCACGTCAGTGTCCATAGCCGAGACACTTAAGCAGCGCCCGACTTGGACCTGTGGCCTTATGCCGCAATAGACCCACCCTACTAGTACCCTACCCACCTCCAGTAGCTCTTTACTGGCCTCCTCGGTAACGGTCACGATCGCCAGCTGTTTACCGGCTTTGTTGGCTCCCGCTAGTCGCACCTCTAGAGGATCACTATAGTCCTGCAGGATCGCAAGGAAGGCGCCTTTGACCTCCTCGGTCGTTGCACTCGTCCACGTCCCTGATTTCCAGTGTACTCCTGTGCATCAGAGTGTGGGGCGTTGCGCTGTCTCCGACAGCCTTTTTCAAGGCATCGGCGAAGCCCTCCTTGCAATCTACTGATGATTTATTAATCTCGAGCAGGATATCCCCCTTTACGGTTTTGCGGATGCCCTTGATCGAGAGCCCGTGCTCAGAAGTACTGTGATGTTGGATTCCGCCCAGGATATCCGCGTTGGTCTTGGCCTCCACTAGCTTAAGGACGATGGCTCCTGGCCTCGCCTTCCCTCTTTTACTAGGGCGCTCTTTTTCTAGGGGTCCCCTTTTCCCTGGCTTTTACCGTCTTTCGCAGGTCCTCTCGCTTCTCTTCTCGCGTGGGGGCTCTCCTCCACTCCGTACCTGTAGGACTTTTCCCCACGGTGGTGGTTGGAGGAGACGTCTGCGATGCCACCGTTGCCTCCTTCTTCCTCCTCTTCTTCTTTTTGTCGGCTTGGGCAACATCAGCATCTCCCTCATTATCCCCTTAATCGGTGCAAATATCGGCCCATAGCGGGTCTCAATCCTTTCAGATGTTGATCCAATCACGGGTTATATATGGGATAAATGCTTATATTCCTAAGTAAAATATCTATGAGTCCATATGTAAAAACATTAGCGTTACAAGTTATTTTTAAAGATAATTTGTCACCAATGAAATATTGGTTAATAAAATAAAATTGTAAAAAAGGTAACGACTATAAATTTAAGAAACAACTCGAGAATACAAGTAAATTATAAGAAAGGTAATAATAACGGTATGGTAATAAAAAAGGTATGAACAAACAAATAAAAAAAAAATTTGTGTCCGGGTCTGGAACAACCAAAGGAAACAGTTGCAGGGGGTTGAAGCCGGATAACCAACCGTGGACTTACCTCGCCCACCCAGTCGATACCCAAGAAGAACAACCCCCAAGAGGGTCAGAGCCCAAAAGTTATCGTGACCACATGAAGGGTACTCTGAAGGTAAACAAATGGGTTGAGCGAGGTCTCGCTCTTAGGTTGGTAAGGACTCGAACAGGCTTAACGTGGTCGTGCCGCAGCGGTACGATTTCCTCGCTCCTTTTACGAATTTTATAGACCAAAAGTTTTAACTGATAAAATTTCCGAAGCGGGTAAGAGGAGATAAAATGAGGGAATTTCAACTTTTTCGTTTTTCTTTTTCCGAATAGAATACCCGATACCTCTTGTGCAAAACCATTCCTCGCACTTATAAATTGTAAACTAAATGATTTCTCAAAGACAATAAAAGATAAAAATATTCAATTGTGTTCATTCAATTACCCTCCTAAACTTCTCATAAATTGAGAACAATATATATATATATATATATATCAATATATATATATAGTGTAATAATACATTATATTACATAACAATAATTAATCAAATAATAATAAGAGGAAAAGAAGAAGAACAACAACGACAATAACAACTATACCAGTTAAATACTGATAAAATAGGGGAATCTCAAAAAATAGCAGTAATAATAAAGGATTAACCTACTTTACACCCTGATAAACATAATACGCAACGAACGATATTTGTAAAATGTTTCGTAAATTTAAGTATGTAAAAACACTTTCATTTTTCCACCTCTTCATCAATAAATTTCAACCAATATTCAGTAAACTTATCAGCAAACAAATAAATTATAATTATTGTTACCATACGCGGAAAGGTATCAAACGGTGCTGGCGGTTGGCGCAGAACCTGGTCTCGCGCCATTGTTCCCTACGGCTATGGTAACACCAAAAAGGCAAGATAAAAACGCGCCAGGCACCGGGGGAGGGAAGGGGACAAATATAGAAAGTAATTAGAACCGCGAGAGGGGCGGGTCGCTCGCGTCGGAGGAAAGAAAAACCGCGGGAGGGATTGAAAGAAAGAAACAATTGAAGGATATTATCAGGAGCAGTAGGAGGTCGATGGAGAAAGGAGTATCGTTCGATCCCTCATACTGAACGGTCAGCGAGCTTCATTAGAGGAAGCAATGACATATCATCGAATCGAAGAGAGAGTATGGTTCGAACTCTCGACAGAACGGTCAGCGAAGTGAATGAGAACAAGCAGATAAATATAATCGAATCGAAGAGAACCGGACGGAGATCGATGAGAAGCTTACAGAGGACCGAATCAGGAAAGGAAACGTACCCGGAGTGTGACACAACGAGCCGCAGCGGCACGAGCACGAGTGGACAGGTTTATCGTTCAAACGAACCACCTACACCACAAGCGACGCTGCCACGATCCGGCAGGTGATCAGGTGTGAGCGTAGCTGAACGTAGCCGGGAGTGCCACAAGGCAACGTCGCATCCAGCGACAGCCAAACGCCTAAAGGGAAGGTGGGAGCGCAGCCGCAGCGCAAAGGATCAGGCCTCCGCCATCTTGGCGGAGTTTGACCCCAAATGAGCCTAGCACTCAAGGCACGTAGCGAAGTCGGTAAGGATGGGAGCCTTCGTATCAACAGAGCTAGCGGGAAATTTAAACGCTTGAATAGTGGACTGTGGCCAGTGTCAACACACGGAAAGGGTAGAAATCGAAGAAAGGGACGACGACACGGGAACTCCGATAATAAAGAATTAATTGAACGAATGCAGAATATATTTCATCATCCTACACATTCCCACCTCCCACACCCGTGCGTAACACGCCATATTAAAGGAGAAAAAGCAGCGGGAGGAGGGAAGGAGAGGATGCTGCCCGAACTCCCGGTCCATCCGGTAAGAGAGGGGCGGCACGGAGTGGGAGAACATTTCCCGACCGAATGCTTGGAGACAGTGAGAGCAAAGCACGCCAAGCACCGGGGGGAGAGAGTAGGATAAAGCAGGAACCTATTAGGTCCCGGATAAGGGGAGTAGGATAAAGCAGGAAGCCAATGGGCCCCGAGCGAGAGGGGTAGGTGGCGGAAGAAACAAGCAGACTTTGAAGGAGGTGATACCTCCCCCGTTCCGGAAGGAAAACTCGACAGAGCATTGGAAGAAAGGAAGAAAGCGAAAGATTTTTTTCCCGGGGGGGGGGTGACGACGTCGATGGCAGGGGGTGAGCAGTATTTTCCGAGCCCTTGCAAGGAAAATACAGTACGCATACATATTGAATTTAGTATTATCAAAGGCCTCTCCGAATATAGGATAAGTGCGCGAAAATCGGCGAGCGAGAAAAGACGAACCGCGGAACGGCGAACGGGAAGCGCAGGACCGCGAGCTGAGCCCGCTCACGTGCGAGTGAAACACGAGTGACTCGTAAGGAGTCGTAGCAGGCCGCACCTCGGACGACGTTGCCGTAATCAGGAGGGAATCCGGGAGAAGGTGCAACCGCGAGTAAACGCGAGGAAATTCGAGGCAACACCGCATCGAAAGGTACGAGGGTGCAGCGCGGCAGGAGGGGGCGTCGTCCTAGCGACGCTATCTGAAAATGCGTCGACCGCCATCTTGGCCATGCCTGACGTCATCAAGGACATCAACACTCAGCTACCGCAGCGCCGCAGCCAACAGGAGCGGACGTCGCACCAGCAACGACGTGCACCCCTCGGCTGACGCGGCGATACTGAGGACGGCGACTAGCAGTGAGAGGAGTGGGGCTGCGGCGGCGAGCGGCAACTGAGGCGCGCGCCATTCGTACCGAACAGCGGACGGCGCGCACGCGCAGGAACGCTCCTTAAATTGCGTGAAATTTTAATTTCGAATCGTTTACTACGCGCACATCCTCCGAGAAAAGTGTGGAAGATTCAAACTGAATTACTGCTAATGAAGACAGCTCGCGGGAACAAAGGGCGCAGAAATTAGTGCAAGCTCGCCGACGTTTCGAACCCTGTAAAAGTTATCGACGGGTCATCCCTGACTTATTGGCGCATAAGTTAACAATTAAAACCGAAATTGACGTGACTGTAAATTGTAAAAATAATTATAAACGGACCGACGTGGTGGTGTATTATTGTGAGAGTAAATAAATTAGCCGATTGGTCGGCGACGAGGGAAAAACCCTCCCTCGTCCTACACTTATCCCACTCCCTGTGTCAGTGCGTAACAGTTGTTGTAAGTTAAATGTGTCATCAACAAATACGATAAAGGTCTCATTGAACTACTACCCGAGAATAACCACTCCCTCATCCTACAGATCCCACGCGATCCTCACGTTGCGGAACAATTATATATATATTATATATTTCAATTTTCATATTTCATATTTTCATATTTTAATAAATTATATAATATCCAAAACATCTAAAACAAAGTCTAATCGCATCGTCTAATCAAACGAGAGATTCAAAAAAACTTATTTGCAAATAAAAACATGTCTCTAAACCTTTTATCATATCAATAAATTTCGATTACAAATAAATAATATGTTAAAAATAAAAAATCAATTATTCAAATTAAAAAGAAACTGGACCGTTATTAAATAAAAATGAATTAGATTTTTGCTATTCCTCGACGATATTAATAATGAAAATGTTTAGACTTAAAAAGAATGATTGATTTATGAACGACAATACAGTGCACATCAGTTTACAGTTTTTATACTTACAGAAAACAATAATAAAATAGTAGTCGTTACGAAATGAATAAAAAGCACGTAGCATCAAGTATAATGTTTTGTATAAAACTGATCAGTTAAGAGAGATTTGGATATTGGCACCAAACACATCATGAAAAAATATAACTGCAAGAAACTACAATAAAATGGCTCTGTATTTAAATAATCGTATAAAAACGGATGCACAATTCAGTGGTACACCAACCAATGAATGACAGCAGGTAATAAAGAATAAAATTATTTCAACGCGCTCTAACAGGAAGTACAACAAACGGATGGGCCACTCCCCGGTGCTGATGTAGGGAATCACCATTTCAATAACAACAGGGGAGCGTTTAACCTGGAAAAGACTCAACAGGGGAGACTTACCGCCAACAGTTCCCAAGCTGGGATGCATGTCCGCGACTAAGGCCCGCGGGCCTTTCCATCCGGCGGTGCTTGAGTTCAAAATAAAACGCCTCTTGAAGCAGGCGTGCGCGGGACAGGACGCGCGACGCATCCCAGCGAGTACGCTCGAAAGACAACATCGAGTAACATCAGCAGCACACGTCGAAAAGGACGTCATATGACTCTGCGCATCCACATATAGCGTGAGTATCGTGAACGTTCTGGGCAGCAAACAGGACGCCACTGTACAGTGACGCTCATGCACTATACTCGGCGGATGCACGAGAGACGCAATACCAAGAGGGTAATGTCGGAGAGAGCAGGGAGATGAGCGAAGCCGCTATAGTTGCGATCGTCGAAAGGTGTTATATAGATCCAGAAAAAGTCCAAGTGCTCCTTGAAAGCATTTCTGCAATGCCTTTTCAGATGTAGATAATCATCGAGAATACCACGAATATGTAGCCAATAGTTTATGGCTTTCTTTTTAACTAACATTCACAAGTGTTACATTTATTATCGAACTATAATGAAAGGATGTTGTGGTATATCTGAAAAGGCTTACGAATCATATAATAGGAAAGTAAAATTATTTTATTATTTACTTTATTAAAACAATCGCGTCACTCTATTAAATTGATTAGTATTACTCAAAATAGAGTTATGCGCAGCATTATTGTTAGTCAAATTATTAAATAAAATAAAATTTTTTTTTTGAAAAAACCCGAATGAAATATTTTTACAGTCGAATTTAATAGCATTGCAATGGATAAAAACTTCAATACACATGTCAAATATAACTTTCTAATTGTTGTATTCTAATTTTCAACAAATTTTAAAAGGCTGTAAACAAGATATTTAAATTTTTTATAATTTTTAATAGAAATTTAATGAAAGGTATATTTAATATCATATAATATGTTTAATATCAGTAAATAAATATATTGTTAAAGCAATCTATATCTGAATGTCATATCAAGGGCATCGGCCGAAGTACATATAGAAGGTTTGATTAGAGCTATAGAAATCAATGCTGTTACTTTCGAGGGAGTACGAAAGTTTATTTGAAATATTTGGAATTTCTTCCTCAGAATTCCTTTCTATCGATTGGAAATTATGCTTACAATATTTAACCTGATCTTTCAGCATCTCAAATAAACATATAGATTGTATACGATGGAACAACATTTCAACGTTTTGATAAAATTAAATATAATTCATCTATAATTATATTTTAAAATAATGCATTAGATTATGCCTTAAGATAATTATTAGAGTTATTGCAAACGTTGAGTGAGCAAACTTTTACTTGTTGCGACATGTAATAGAAGAAATAGAAAATTTTTATTTTTGATTATGATGTTTTTTAATATATAGATATTAATTATATTCTATTAATTAAATTCTTATTCTGAATTAAAAAAAAGCAATAATCGAATTATTACATTAAAATTTGTTTAAAAGTGACTCAAAATCAATTAAGTATTATATGTGCATATTTATTATATTTATAACAAATATAAACAAGCGATAATGTTTATTAAGCTAACAATACAAAAATCTAATAAAATAATTTTCATCATATTTTTTCAATAGTCATTTTAATTTACTTGTGAGCTAAAATACAAAAACTAATTTAGGAACTTATATTAAAGAGTTATAATAGTTTTTTTTTATTATAAACATTTTAAATAGTTTTTCACATTTATAAAAAAAAATTCGAAGAAAACATTAATATCAAATTTGAAAAAATCCGGCAACGTGTAAACAATATAAATAATTTATGATATTAATGTGATCAATTTACGAAATATGAAATATAAAATGAAAAATAATATGAAATCGATATATTTTGTATAGAATCTTATGATCAGATATATAATAAATTATGTAATTTTTAAGAAATATAGCGAAAGAGAATTTTATTTTACTATATTTATAATAAACTTGTATAAAAGTTATATTACTTAAAAAACACAAAGCAGTTTTATAAAAAAAAATTTTATAATGTTCCCAAAATACCTCGGTATATCTTCATCTCGAATAACATTTAAATATTTATGATAAAAATGTTTTATGATTTATGATAAAAACGAAATCATAAAATTAAGTTAATACTACTGTTCCTGTTATTCCTATTAGATACTATATCAATTTTATCTATAAAAGATAAGTGAAAAGTAAATAAAAATTATCTTTATTCTATTTCGATATTAACCATATTTAAATACTTTTAATAGGCATTTAAAATATGATTTATATGGGCGAATACAAATATATTAGTAAGAAGTAATAATAAAATAAAAAAATATTTAAAAAATGAAATTACCTTTTTTTCTTATATCTCTTTATATTAATTTTCGTTCTTTTATTTTATTTTGTAAACATTTAAAAAATTTTTTATAGTTTTTAAGTGTGTTTTATCGATACATTAATTAATCTTTTTATACAATAAATATGTTTATTTATAATAAGTTTTGTGAAATAATTTTTTATATAATCAACGTTATTATAAATAATATCAAATATAAAATTTTAATAATTTATTTATAATAGAAGTCTATTTATATTTACTACAGTTAATGATTTGGAAAAAAATAATTTACATATTCTTATGTGTTATTGGATCATTTGTTTCAATCAATTAGTAATACTATAGATATTAAAACTATTAAAACAACTGAAATCGTGAAAACGTAAACAGAAGGAAAGTTATTATTTCGATATGACATCTCGTTTTATTTTACAAGGTAATCAATATAAGATATAGTTTATCAATAAAGATCATTATAATAATAATCATCATCATAAAATAATTAGTATTTGATCAGTATCGGAAAGCTAGAATGCATTTTGTTCAAACAGTAACAGATCTTGCTTCAAAACGTCATAATGTTCAATATTTGGATAATGCTGGGATTTTAAATTTACTTTGTCCTTTATTATGGGATGTGACACCATCAATTCAGCAGCTTACAGCCATTGCTCTTGGAAGATTGGCTAATCATGATGTGAAAATAGCTGAAGCTATTTTACAAAGAAATATTTTATCACAATTGTTAAAACAAATAAACAAAAAAACAGTATGAATCATATTATTTATAAGAAATTTTAAAACTTATTTGAGTTAATAATATATTTTTTAGGAGTTTTATAAAAAAGCAGCTTTATTTCTATTGAGAGCTTTAGTAAGACATAATCCAGTAATGGCACTCTCAGTTATATCAGAAGGTGGCTTAGAGGCTATGGCTATATGTTTAGAAGATTTTAATTTGGGAGTAAAAGAAGCTGCTGCTTGGGGGATTGGATATATTTCAAGGCACAACAAATGTCTAGCACAAGCAGTTGCTGACTCTGGTATTTTGATATAAATATATTATAAACTAAATAAGAGCTGTATCAAACATATTTTCAGGTACAATACCGCTTTTAATTCTTTGTCTTCAAGAATCAGAACTGTGTTTAAAGCAAATCAGTACTTCAGCATTGTGTGATATTAGTAAACATACTACTGAGTTAGCACAAATAGTTGTAGATGCTGGTGCTATTCCCTTATTAGTAAAAGCAATGTTGAATCCAGATGCAAAACTAAAAGTAATTTTCTTATATATGTTTTAAAATAAGTATAATTATCATTAAATAATTTATAATGTAGCGCCAAGTTTTATCTGCACTTGGTTGTATAGCAAAACATTCCATAGAATTGGCAGAATTTATCATTGAAGCACAAGTATTTCCAGAAGTCTTTTATTATATGAGACATGCTGATGATAATATTACAAAAGCAGCAGCTACTTTAACCAAAGAAATATGTAAACATTCAGTTGAAGTAAGTGAAATATAAAAATATTTTATGAATGTATTATTTATTTAATGTGTTAAATTAATTTTTATAACATATTGGCATTTAAATTCTTTAGCACAATGGAATATGACATACTTTTATTAAAAAGTAATACATTTAGAAATTATAATTAAAAAAAAAAATTATAAATAATAAAGTATTTATTTATACTTTAAAGCTGAAAAAATATTTATAAAACGACTGTAATTATTTAAGATTATTTTAATTTTATTTGATTTATATCTACAATATGTAAGTGATTTTAGTTATTTTATAGCTGTATATGCTTTATATTTATATATTAAATTTTTTGTTACGTATTAAATAATTTTTACGTTTGTTATTCATTTTAAACAATGTTTACTTTCTCAGCATTATGTAGACTAGAATTGTATTCAAACATGGAATAAATTATTTTATATGAAAAATATTTTTAAAAATTAGGAAAAATATTTTATTAAATAAACAGAATAGATGTAGGGTCATTTCAAAGAACGTGGAAAGGTAGAGACAGAGACATAGATCATGAGCATTTATCCCTTTTCAATTATACATAAAATTGTTTTAACATTTTCAAATTTATGAACGATTCAAAAATTGAAAAACTTAAATTACTGTCAGTAAGTCTTAATATTTTACATATAGTCATTTATAAATCAAAAATATTATGGGACTATAGGTTTCCAGAAGTCTTAACTGACAGCGAGTTTGTTATAGCATGTTCAGAAAAGGCAATTATTAAGTTAATTATTATGATAATATTTAGTAAAATATTAAATAAAAAATCAACATCTAATGATGTGATAATTAATAATATTGTAAAAATATACAATGCTCTTGATATACCTATTTCTTATCTACAAGTTTCTGTGTATTTAAATCAATTAGGCAATCGTTTTGGTACTTCATAATTAGGTTCATGTTTAAATACAGTTGATCATGATATTTATACATTTTTAAGTAGTAATTGAAATAATTAACACTCTAATTCATGGAATTTAATACAGCATTCTGTTCTTTTCATTCTTGAATATGGTGAAATATCTGTTTCCGTTAAATATTCATAAATAAATACAGTAAATCCTTAAAAGATTAAATAATTTTTGATTAATTATTAATCAGTTTTAGAAAAATAATAAGAAAAAATATTACAACAGGTTTTGACACCCTTCAAGTCAGTAGTTTTAGAATTGACAACTATGCAACTCATTTGGAAGCGGTTACTAAATCATTTTAAAATAATTTTATAGTTTTATAATAGAAAAGCAGTATTCCTATTTTACATTGAAAAATTAATAGTAACATTTATATTTATTTATATTTATTTTCTGTATTATCTTTTAATGGTTATACATCATTTTTAAATATTGCAATTTCTTAAAGCTTGCAGAACTTATATCAAATATGGGTGGTATAGAATTTCTTGTTGAAATGATGAGTACTAAATCTTCTTTCATAAATTTACCTGCAATAATATCTCTTGGTTATATTGCTGGCCATTCTGATCAATTAGCATTAAATGTTATTAAAATGAAGGTATGTATTGATATTTAAATAAAACTAAAATTTGTATAAACTATATTCATGTATTACTTTATTAGACTGTAAATCAATTTGCAACTATTTTACAAATGGAACACGAAAATCATGTTCTAGCCATCGTAGTTTGGGCACTGGGACAGATAGGTAAACATTCACCTGAACATGCTCAAGCAGTTGCAACTGAAAATATATTGATGTTTATTGTAGAAGTAACTCTTATTTAATAATTTAAATAAAAATTATTATAAAATAGAATTACAAAATAATATTATTTTTAGTTATACATAAAATCACAGAACTCTGAAGATTTGAAATATAAATGTAAGATAACATTAAAACAAGTCCTACAAAAATGCATGTACATTGAAGCTTTAGAACCTTTACTACATACAAGCCCACCAAACATACTTAAATATATTCTTGGACAATTTAGTAAGGTAATGTTTATTGGCAATTTTATTATCGTACCTAATTTTTTTTAGTTTTTAATGTATGTTAAATATTTATTCTTCTATAATATGTACTACATATAACATTGTAAAAATATTATATTAGCAAGTTCAAATTGAACATTATTATGAATCTTTTTGTATAACACAATTTTTATAAACGTATACAAGCAATTTTTTATACTTTTTTTTTACTTTGAATATATTTTATTTCTTATTTATAAATAATACGTTTATGTATACATGCGCATGTGCGTTGTGCATTTTATTATAATTATGCATATTAATTGAGTAAACCACAGAAAGATAGGTAAAATCAAAATTACAAGATGCACGTATCACAGAAACTAAATGACGCCAAAAAACAAGTAATTAAAATCAGCATGCAATGATTTTATTTTATTTCATATTTGCATTGATAAGTGAAATGCCAGAAAAAGATGTTTTGCAATGAACGTGTATTGAAATTTCAAAACAAAAATTTTTGTAACTTACCATAAATTTTAATTAACTCCGAAACCAACTATTTTTATATATTTTTATATATATATATATATAGATATATATATATATATATATAAATACAATACACAAAAAATTCAGAAAGAATTTTCAGAGAGAATTCAGCTTGATTCGATTTAGTGGTAAACAGTGTGCTTTAAATTTGTACATTTCATCATATACTCAAAATTCCGTAAGAATATAAATGATTTTATAAAATTAAAAACGTATTAATGAAAGCATTAATAAGATTTTTATTAGAATTGATTACATTATTCAAGACTATTTTTGTATTTAATTTATATTAAAAATAATACTATAAGCATAATATACAGCACAAAATATGTTTCTAATTAATTATAAATCTAAAAATTAAAAAAGGTTGACCAGCGACGACGTACGCGTGAAGGCCATTAAACCGCATGTGTCCGTGTTTTAAGTTTTTTAAATTTCTACTTCCGATAAAAAGCCCCTGAAAAATAGTAAAGAGAGCCAACTTGGATAATATATCGAAAAAGAATCGTCGATTAATATACTAATTAATATAACTATTAATAAATATTAACTATATATTTATTATATTTAATAAATATAAATTCATAAACAAAATCAATTAGAATGTTTGTGTGTGTGTGTATGTATATATAATATACTTATCAGCTTGTAAATAACAAAATAATACTTATTTTATGGTTTTTAATGACTGAAAAATGTTATGTGAAAATTTTTTTTTTTAATACTTTAAAAAACATGAAAGTAATGTCGATCTGTTCCATGTTACTGTCCTGTTCAATGTAATAAATACTTCAAGTTATAAATATGTTAGTTTTATACAAAAAATATGGTAAAAATGAAATTTATATACGTGAAAGCGGAGGAAAGATAATCTTGATGATTTTATTATTTTTTAATTATTATTTAACACCAAAATTTATTAGGTATACAAAGTATGTGCTTATAGAAATTTAATAACGATCACTGCTATCGAAAATCTTTGATGTTCATTCATCCGTTATGTTACACTATTGCCACAAAATTATCACTTTTGTATTTACTATGCTCGATTATTACTCAACACTTTTTTATAATAGTAACATAACGGCTTATGTTGCCGTGATTAAGTTAAAATAAAAAATGTGTAGCCGAAGCATCTTTATAATATACAACACTGGTGCTAACTAATTGATTTTGGTTAGAATCAATTTCATTCCCAAAACCGATGATTGTTTATTTAATTATTATTATTGTAATAGTCCTTTCTTTTCCACAAGTTCATCCATGAAAAATCTTAAAAACACGTTAATATACAATAAATTATCAATGTTGTTATCAAATACCTTGAAATCAATTAAAGTATTTATGTATTTATAAATAAATATAACATCCTACACCTTACTTTTTATATTGTATGATAATTTTGTAATATTTATGAAAAATAATTTTGTAAACATTTTAAATTATAAATTATTCGAAATTGTTTTAAATATCATTGTTTTTAAATTTACAAATAAATGATTATAACTAGCTTTTTCTAATACACATTTATTAATTTTTTAATATTATATTAACATTAGTCATAATAAATTTGTTACTACGCATTATTAAAATAAAATAAGATAACCGAAGGATTTATTTTAATAGAACAAAGAAAAAAAATAAGAATAACGCAATATAAAAGAAACAATAAAAATTTAAGAACAGGGCACTAATTATCACTGTGCACAGGTGGTGTAAGATTGCAAAAACTCCAATAAATTTACTAACGTTTTCATTCAAAAGGGTTTTAATTCCTGTAATTTTTATCTTCGTTTCGTAGAATAGAAACATTACGCTTTCCCTTACTATTGTGTGATAGATACTTTTTTAAGTTATTAATTAATTATTTATTCAAATTAGTAATATTAAATTTAATATTTTTTAAAATATAATTGATTTGATTAAATTTTATTTTCAAATAACACTATACTTTAAAATAAAAATATTTTTAAAATGTATAAATTAATCTTTTTGAAAGAAAATAAAAATTATAATTCATATCTTATAAAATTAACTTGTAAATTATTTATAATAAAATTTTTTAGTAGCTTTTTAATATCAGGAAAAATCAAAAAACATTAAATCAATCTATTTATTTTTAGTTGATATTAGAATCAGGATAATTGCAATTAAAATAAATAATTATATCTTTATATATTTTATATTGTTCATTTTTTCTTATCGAATGATATAAAGTGATAACCTCATAAATTTATACAAAAAGTAAATTTTTTATTGAACTTAAAATATATTTTTACATTTTCATTTGTAATTAAATTAATTCTGATAAAAAAAGTATTGGATTTAAAGTAGTTTCAATTCAATATTGTACCAAATTAATTAATTGAATACATTTTAATAGTAATTTGTATTAAAAGCAATTAAAATTTTAATATAAATAATTTTTAGAAACAAATAGTATATTTTTTTAGTAATAATTATTCATTTTCATCATTAGTTTTAATGCTGGCATAGTTATTTATGTTTCTATTCATCTTTAACATTTTTAGAAAGCTTCCAAGTACCAAAATAGTTTTTCTGTGTCTTTTAAAAATCCCTGTATATAAAGCTTCTCTAATATTACGTCGATCACTAACATCTGAATCTATACTAGACGTACTTACTAATGATGGTTTTACATTAATTGGTTTTTCAATATTAGCATGACCTGTATTTAAAATTAACTTTTGTTGATTGTTTATCATTTTGTAAAAAAAAAATATGTTCTGAAATAATATACTCTTGTAGTTTCTGAAAGTAAAATTGATTTAAATAATCTGAAAATCTGGAAACTTGTAATGATATAATTATAAATACAATTAATATCATTTGATAAATTTAATCATAAATTATTTAATAAATAATATATGTAAAGCACACAAATAATTAGACCCACATTAATTTTTATGGCATTTTTGTACTTTCAGACAATTATATATACTATATAATAATATTATTATAAACTTCTTAAATTAGCATAATAATTAAACATATTTAGTTATTATTTTGAAAGCGATGAATTTGACCATAATTTTTTTCAATCTGTAACAACTTATTTTTATATTACCACATTATAATGTATTTTGAAAATTAATTTTTTATAATGCATTTGTAATATATTTCTTCTTATAAATTTGAATTATTATATCCTGATAAAGTTGTCTTGATTCATGATACAAATTATAAGATGTATTAAGTGATTATAAGTCTAACAAGTGTAGATTTTTGTATTCCATTTACTGAAATAAAATATAAATTATTATTAAGTAAGTGGCTAAAAAATTAATAATTAGTTTAATTTTAAAAAACTATCAATAAATATATAGTCATACTGAAAAATACTCGTTTCATTTGTTTTACAAAAATTTATATTTTATTTATTTATTTTATATTATTTTATAATACAATATTTGAAAAAACATATTAACTATATAAATATATATATGTATGTATGTAATAAAAAATGTTTCGTAGATACTTCCAAAAGATGCGAGAGCACGTCGACTTTTTGTAACAACAGGAAGTTTAAAAAAAGTTCAAGAAATTGAAGCGGATCCAGCTTCAATCTTATCAGAATATATAACAATCATTAATTGTTGTTTTCCAGAAGAAATTGTCAGGTAAGTGCAATTATTATTTTTGTAAATATTTTATATATTAATAACCGATATATTAAAAAAAAACTATTATAATCAGAATTAATATCAAAATTCATTTTAATTGGTACTTAATTTATTATAGTAAGAATAAACTGTATTCAGTATATTATTAATTTATTAACCAATAAGTAATTTAGAAAATGTACAAATTATTGGAATATAAACTAATATATAATCGGTACTACTAAATTAATATACCTTAAAATCAAACTATTGTCACTATAAAATATTTGATATACTTTTCATTATTTTTATTAATTTTACTACTTTAAATATTTATTTAAATGTTTGTTTACTAATCAAAAAGTAATTTAATTAACAAATTATTTATTTGAATTGGTGAACATTAACATAAAAAGCATTCTTTTCCTACATATATTTTATCGTTTATTTTATATAGAAATTATCAGTAACCTAAGCACTTTTTTGAAGCATGCGCAATTCCTCTCTAGTTTTTATAATTAATTTAAGTTTTAAATTTTAATATTTTTAATTATTTAATTTTGTTTTGTATATTAATATGTAATAATGTGATTATAAATATCTTATTAATTTTTATATTTTTTTTAAATGCATGTGTAGTGCACGTATGTGTGTATATATTCTTTAGTACTTATATCTTATCGATACAAAAGTATATTATTATATAGTGAAATATTTTGTATAATAATAATTTCTTAAATTCGCATAATGTAAATGTGACTTATATTTTTATTGAGGAACGTATGTGCTCAATTTTTTTGGTCGATTGAAGTTGAGAAGAATTAACTTCTAAATTAAAGTTTTTCAGTAACTTAACTAACAACATTTATCATTTAAATCTAAAACACTTTTATAAAAAAATATTTATAATAAGTATAATGGATAAATAAATGGATAAGTAAAAAAGAAAATATTTTAGTTTTTAATGCAATAAAAATTATATATTAAAATTTATTATGTGTTAATTGTGACGAAATAAGCTTGTTCGCGTAGGTTGCTCGAACAAAAATATTCATCAGATGAAAAATTTTTAAAAGTACTATAGGATGAATGTTATTTTATTTAATGACCATTATACTTATAATACCCAAATTTTTTGCCTTTAATTGTAATTTACAACGGGAAGAACGAGTTATATGCCAAAGATTATATGCATCTTTACTGGTTTTAATGGTGGCTATTAATACTGATTATTTTGAGAAATTAAATTGAAGTAAACTTATGGTTAAATATCATAGAATTATACAAAGAAAGAATATTGAAAATAGAAAATAACTATAAATTGGTAAATTATAAATCATGTTTATACTTATAGTTAAATACTCATGGTTAAGATAGTTAATATAAATATATAAGTATAGACTTCATGATAGAAGTGTAGATTGGGAAAAACAAAATCAGACCATTGAATATGAAGATTAGTTCATGGATCAGTCTTCTAAGATGCCGGCCTGGTGATAGGGAAAAATTTTCATTTTCCATCGCCAATGCCTGTAAATCACTAGACTGTGAAGATCTAATACAAAGCGCGGATCGTAGACAACAGCATTATTTATTTAAAAGATATACCTTCACTTGAGGAGAAACTAATTCGTTATGTAGGAACAACGCAAGAAATGAGAAGAAATTGTTTGTTAAGATAGGTCGGTTAGATAAAGTAAGAGTTATGTTGCAATGTTTATAACAGTGACTTAAATAATATATATGAAATAAATACAATTGAAAATTCAAAGTTCAGTGAAGTCATTAATAAAAGAAACAAGGAATATAATAAATTTATTTATATTAATATATTTATAGTAAAAAACCAGTATTTAAGGCTGATTTATTAATTAATATATTTATTTATTATTAATTATTGATAAACAGTACAAGAATTTAGAGTAATAATACATCAATGTTAGAAAAAATAATAAAATTAGATTTTATAAGACTTTCGTAACGAATCATTTAAAGCAAGATACCTTTCCATCCATTTTACGAACCGATTGTAAACAGTTCGCTATCTACAATTTTTTTCTACCACAACAAATTAAATACCGGAAGATCTGGATGTGTAAGATACAATAAAATAAAGAGTTGATTTTTAAAACTACGAAAAAAGTTTATGCTGAATGGAGAATTATGTTTTTGTAAATTTTAATTACTTCATCAAAATTTTCATAAAAATTTTATATACTTACGTATATAAAAGGCTTATACCAAGAAATATAATTAATCAATGGAAAAGTCTTACAGATACAAGAAAAAAACAAAAAAATATTAGTTAAAAAATATTTTAACTGTTTTTTGTTTGAACATAATTTAGGTACAATATTATATTAGATGTTAATTGTTTTGACAGTGAGTTTCTCATTACCTAAAATATTATAATCTACATATAATTTATTTTTAGTAGTGTTCTGTCTAGGAAGTGAAGATAGATGAAATTCTTAAATATTTGTAAAAAATTGATTACGTTTTTTAATATATCAGCTCTTTTAATTACTTGATGATATATTAAGAAATCCTCATGTAAATTGAATTTATTTCAATTTCCAATTACTTTGCTCGTAACGCTTTTTAGTATTGTATTAATTTTTTATCTGATCATCTAATACAGTTCACCTTACTATATGCATAAGAAAGTGTAGGAAATACTACAAATTTTTATAAACTTTTTTTATATGCATTTACGCAATTGATTATTAAATAATATTAAATTTATGTTTACTTTGTTACAAGGAAAAATTTGTTGCACTTTGTTGATGATATTCATTGATCTCTAGAAATTGAATAAAGTTTTGAATAAAGCTTTGATAAAGTTATCTTCATTTTAGATATTAAAATTTTAGACATATTAAAGTTATCGTCTTTGGCCATTTTAGGTATGATCCCTTTTATCAAATAAAATGCTATATTTTCAGAAACTTCGTCGTTAAATATACGTTAATAAAATGGCTGTTTTGCTTTCTCACTTCATTCTCCTTCGGAATGTAGTAGCTTTGTACAGAATTCTATTGAAAATCACACTGCATTTTAACGGCATCGGCTAGTTCTGGACCGTTTGTATCAACGTCAATAACTCAAAATATGTTACTCCTTTTCTTTTAAAGTGTCATATAGTCAGCAGAAAACATGATTTGATTCATTAACAATTTCAAGATTCTAATTTTTATTTTTATTTTCAGCACTTGTTAAAAGTATGTATTCTTTTTGTCACCCTCTTTACATTTATAGTTAACAAGCAGCAGTTAGCTCGATTTTTAAATTTCCCATAATTAATTAATTACATAGGTACTTACAACTTCATTTCATATATGCGTTATGTAATAAAAATGTTTATTGAGTGTCTTAATAATAATAAGTTGTTGATTAACTTTTCTACCAATAATTGATAAAAGTTTTGACGATGCGATAAACTTGTTACACTAGAATAAAAAGTTATAAATCATTACATAATATTTTTTTAGATCAATGATATACTAATTGTTTATAGATACTATTCACCGGGTTATACTGATAGTCTTCTGGAAGCTGTAGACCAATATAAACCAAACTGCGTAATAAATGAATTTCAATGTGAAGATTCAAATAAAGAAAGTGATTCCAGTGAATCAATTTGCGAATTCAAAGAAGAAATTGGAATTAAATAAAATTTCATTATTTATTATAAAAATATGAATATGGTTTTAATAATAAATTGAATACATTTTGTAAAATTATAGGGTGACAAATAAAACTATTTTATTATTTAGATAAAATTTATTATCATTTTTAAATGTATTAAATAATTAGTTTAATCAAATTTAATCAAACTTTTTAACGAGTTTGTAATATAATTTCAAAAATTTTTGGTTTCAAAATTTAAATATTATTCATATTGACATTTGTATGTTTATATTATAAGGATTATTAATAGAAGTGATATTACTTATAATATAAATTATAATTATTTATAATAATAATTTATTAATTTTATTATAATTATAATTATAATTATTTGCTTATTTTTAGTACATATTGAATTTTCTTTTATAAAATTGTAAATACATAATTCTAATAAATATTATATGAACTATAATTTCATATATTTTGAAATTGTTTAATAAACCGGTTAGGAAAAAGCTTTAAAAACGAGTACTTACGAGAAACGTACGAGTAAAAAGAAAGATCAAGTTAGGAGTCAACTTTGAGAAAAAAAAAAGAAAATCTGAAAATACTAGCAGTTCCTTAAGATATTTTACTTCTAGCGCCCCTATGTGCAAACATTCAAAAATCCAAGAACAAAACAATCTTCAAATTTTAAAAACTAATAATAAGGCTACTCCAGAATAAAAAACAAACCAGACTTATAATTAAACTTTTAAAACGACAAATTCACATTTCTAAAATAATCGGAACAGCTATATAGCAATTTTATATCGTATACCTTGTACAGGCATAGTAAATATAAAATTAATTGACTTTAAAATATATACAAAATATTTCTTTTTCACGAATATATATATGAATCATAATGGAGCAAAAATAAAATATATTTTATTTATACTACCAAAATAAAAACTTTGTACATATTCTAATGCATATTCATATAATACTTTATTACAGCAAGATTAATTAATTGAATTGAATTTTTATTGTGTGTGTGTGTGTATATATATATATATATATATATTCTTTTCATTTACATTAAATTTTGAGTGAAAAAGAAGTAATTGAGAAAAAAACTTTATCAAATATATATATACATATATATACATATTTTATGTTTCTAAAGTTTTAACTTTTAAGATTTTATTAGAATAATAATTTTAGGTACGCGCATAGTGTTTTCCGACTCCCTCTTTATTTTATAATAATATTTCAAAGTATTTTCCGAGCGTGGCTAAACCAGCTTTGGCTTTCAATTGGGTTGTCGCGTTTCTCGTATTTGAATTTTATGAACGTTCTTCAATAAAAATTTGCTTATTCTTTTTATGTTCGATTATATTATAGTTGATTTGTTTATGATTTTGCCTCAGGAGTTTGTTCTTTTAAAATAGAGTTGTTTTCTGTTATTGAAATTTTGCTGTTTAAGAATTCTTATAATTAGATTATGGGTGGTATTGTCTCTTCTTAAAGTTAGACATATTGTTCCTGATTTGAATTTTTATCGATTATTTGGTAACGTTCTTGATTTGAATTCTGCTAATTAAAAAGGCGAATTGTGAATGCGAGAGTATATTTACTGGTGTTTAGAGTTAAATTTTAAAAGTTTCTTATTGTTTATTTGTGCAGATATTTCTTGATTTTATTTGAATTAAATGTGATTAAAAGTCGCTTTGTAGAATACGTAGAATCTTTATATTGTAATTATAAAGGAAGGCCTTGGCTTATACATTAGGTACATCTAAAGCTTATTTCTAAAGAATAAACGCGTTCCAAATAAATGATGAAGAGATTTTCTAGGTTAATTAAATTTGAGATGTCGAGTAGTCAAAAACATTTCTTAATAATTTTATAATTATTTTCATTTCAGATTTGATCATGCAAAGAGAAGAAAAACAATTAGATTGTGCATTAGAAGCCATAATTTTGAGAGTGAATGATTTAAAATCAGCAATAGCTGCAATGATTTTTAAAGTTGAACATGAATATGAAACATTAAATTGGACAAATTTCCTTGATAATTTCGCTCTTATATCTGGTCATGTAATAAATAACATTTTTTAATTATTATAATATTAATTTTAACATCAATTACATTATAGTTTTAATGTATTAGTTTATGAATATTTTGCTTATAGCTTACAAGTCTTTCAAAGATTCTTGCTCATGATAAAGCTCCTAATTTACGAAACTTGACTGTACTTCCACTACATTTAAGTCCTGAAAAAGATGAAGAATTATTTAGAATAACTGAAGGGCGAATATCAACATTTGCACATGATTTAGTACCAGATTATTTGAGAACAAAACCAGATCCTTCAGTTGAACAAAAAATGTTAACATATGAAACAAAGGTTGCTAGTTTAACTTATGATGCATCTCATGTAAGTAAATAAATGTTGAATCATTAAAAATATATTAATGTTATACATAAAAAAAAAAGAATTTAGAATCTATTTTTATATGTAGTAAAAAGTCAATGAATTTATTATATTTAAAGAAATTAATAAATATTATATTTAATTTTTAGAAATAAGTTTGTAGAAATTAACTTTTTTAAAAAAATAAATAATTATAAATGAAGTCAATTTAATCATTATTTTATCGTTCAAGCTAAAGATAATATTTAATGTTTTATATTGTATATAAAGTTATATAATAATAATATAATTATATATTTTATATTATATTATATATTGTATGTTTCTATATCAGTTTTACGGTTTTCATATATTTTAGAAAGTTATTAGCATTATATTTATGTCAGATTTAATACGTTATATTTTAAAGTTTAAATAATTAATTATAAATTTTAGAAGCAAGTAGCACAATATAACAAAGTAATTAATCATGTTTGGGATATTGCTAATAAAGCTAGAGAAGAATGGGAAAGTGAAACAGGGTCTAGAACATCACAAATACAAACTAGTAGTTCAACTGATACACATTTACTTGTTTATGCAGTTGGAAATGGTAAAGGTTTAAAGGTAGTAATTGAATTATACTTAAAGGTATATATAGATAATATATTTTGAAAATATATATCTTTTATTTTTTTGTGTCTTAGTCTGATACTATACAAATGGTTCCGCCTGGGGTAAATTCAATTGGAAACATGATGGTGGGAAGATCAGGTGGACAATCACAACCATCTAGCCAAGGTTCTTTGGGTAAATATTATGAAAGTTTATTAATCTTTTAATAAAATTTAAAATGAAGATGTTAAATTCTGATTTCATTTTTTTTAGGTGCACAAATGAATAAAGCTCCAAGTGCTATAAAAACAAATATTAAAGCAGCATCGCAAATTCATCCATATGGAAGATAATAGAATAATTGTATGTAATATTTTGTAATTTATTATTGTAATCTTAATATATTAAAATAATACAAATATCAATTTTCTGCATTTACTAATTGTACAGGCATTTGTTGTTTTTTTGATATAACTGCATAACATCTAGGTGATAAATTTCTATCCATAATTTGAAAAATATTTGATTCATAATTATGTTCTTTTAAAAAGTATAATCTATCAAACAATACTAAAGATTCAACTACTTGTTGTAAAAGTTGTTGTAAAGCAGTATACAGCTCAACAATGTTCTGTTTTTTTGAATTATTTTTCCATAAATTTATTATTTCAGTTTTAATTTTATCATTCCAAGGAATTGTACATAATGTATATTTTTCATTATAATTGAATTCCTTTTCATATACATATCTTTTTGTGCAATCATTTAAATATTTCTCAAAATTTAAACATTGAGATTTTCTTGTGCCTTTTCTGACAAGTTTTCTTAGATGAAGTCCATCTTACAATAAAATATTTATATTTTAATATAAAAAATTAAGAAATTAATTATTAATATATACTTACTGCGAGCACCATATAATTCAAGAATAGCTCTAGCAAGTACACAGAATGAATGTTTGTTATGAGTTTCTTCTAACATTGTGAGCCATCTACCAGAAGTTTCTTGGGAAGCTAATCGCAAAAAGGGTCTTTTAAAAAGTATTCCAACATCTATATTTAAATTATTTAGAGCTTTTTTTAATGATATTGATAGTGGAAAATGATTGAAATATTCTTTATTATCATTAATGTTTTTAATAGTTAATTTGTGATAACAGCAAGGTACCAAAATAAGAAGTTGTGCTATGTTCATTTCTAAATATATTTTGGATATATAAACACTAAGATCACCACAAGCATGGAGCCCAATTAAACAGATTTTGTTAATATTTTTAAACTCTTGTTTTAAAATAATTTCTATTTCTTTTGCAGAATTTACAGATATGTTTTTACAGATAAATTTTACAGATGGTGATGAACTAGAGAATAATGTTCTTTGCTTAGTTTTTGCTGTTTCAACATTTTTAATCTTGGATTCTAATCCAAGTATTTTATAACCATACAAATAGTTTAAAAGCAGGCAAATATTACCCTGTGATAATAATACAGAGATATTAAAAATTTAAGTCTTTTTTAAAGTAAAATATGTTACAATATTTATTTAAATTAGAAACCACTTTACAAATATTTTAACAAAACCTATTAAATTGATAATATACTAAAATAATTTGTTTAAATATTATATTTATATTTACCAATCCTGCACCAAGATCAACAATTATTGAAATATTTTGTAATAAACATTGTTTATGAACTACTTGTGCTAGATGAAAAATTTCATGCTGTTTTTTTAAGCTTAATTTTTTCATAAATACTTTGGGTAGTAATACTGGAGATAATGTATTATTTGGGTTTGGTAATTTATTTAAATATTTACATTTATCTACAAAATTTATTAATGATATTGGCCAATTTAACTGAAATAAACATCTTATAAAATAATTTAATTTAATAATAAATATAAGCATTTTACTTACTTGCACTTTCGCTTGTGAAACAAAATTATTTAATTCTTTATTTTTTAATTTATTTAAAACAATTAACCATTCAGTTGGTATTAATTCTAATGAATCTTCTACCATTATTTTTGTTATTGGTACATTATAAATCCAATTAACTTCCTTAAGAAATAAAATCACTTCATTAAAGTCACCAAATTCTTTTTCATTATAAGTCATTCTGCAATTATATTATATGTTAATATACTATAACTAAAATATTTAAAATTTACTACTAAAACACAAATAAATACAAATGAAATTTTTACGAAATAATTTTATTTAATAAAAATATTTCAATAAATTACATGGTTTTTTTTATATAAATGTTCCTTATTAATTTATTTTATTGACTGAAATTCACACTGTTCTTCTTGATTTAATGTTATCCAATTTTCAGAATATCTCAATTTTAAATCAGGATTATGTGATCCTATTAGTGCTCTACCAATTTTTCTGTCTATTATATCAGGACATAAGTATTTCTTAGCTACAAGCATAAGTTGTTCTTTTGATACATTAATTATTTTTTGTCTGTGTTGTTGAATATCATCATCTGTCAATCCATTTTTAAATTTGATCAATCCACGATCGCCTGGTGCAATCGGTGCGTCAATTGATTGAAAAATTTCTAATTTAGCTTCAACAATTTCATTTTCAGATATATTATGCTTAGATAAGAAATCCCACGTTTTGTCAAAAATATCTAATGTACGAGTTGAATTGGGATCTCTGTACGAATAATATATAAAACAACCATCTGATCCTAATTTAGCACCTCCTCCATAAGCTCCTCCTTTTTCTCGAAGCGTTGGATGTAAATACAATGCTGAAATTAATTTTGAAAGTACTTGTAATGGTGCATGTTCTGGATGACAGAATGGAACAGTTAAAATTGCTTTTGATACGTAATTTACAGCATAAGGTAATACATAATGAATAGCAGTATTGTTCGATTTAGTAGGATTGGAAGTCGTAAAGAGAATATTTTTTTGTTTAGGATAACCTTTTACTGCATCATAAAAAAATTTTATACCACATAAAATGTCATGTTTAGAATCTTTTGTAACATTAATAGCTGATCTTAAATATGACTTTTTAAATATTTGATTAGCAATTTGTTCTATTTTTTCAAGTAATAATGACATATCATTTAATTGTGCAATCTGTTTCATTCTGTTAATAAATTCTAGGCCTGAGATTTTTTCTTTTATTTGTGCTACAGGTGATATTAGGCTAGCAGCACAGCTCATTGCATATAAATGACCTGCTTCTGTAATATTGTTAGTTAATTTAGTTGCGCTTAATTTTATTAAGGTTTCGAATCTTTGAACATCAATCAATTTGACTCCATTAAATAATTCTTCCCATAACTGCCACATATCATTTGCATTTTTATTAAGACAGTAAGAATATATATTAATACCTTCTTCATATGAATATATATTATCTTTTTTTTCAACTATATGATTTGAAAAATACAATCCACCAGTTTTTAATTGAATAATTTTATCCCAAATTCTGTAATCATATTTTTCAGTGCCCATTTTAATTACTACCTCATTAAAAATTGGTAATAAAAGCTTTAAATCATCAGACAAATGATTTGTATTTAATACTGCAGAATAATAACATACTCCATTTGTTGGTTGTATTGATAATTGTATAGGTACATTTGAGACTTCCATATCAATTATTTCATATCTATCAATATCTTTCTTAAGATCTGTAATTTTTAAAGTTGGTAAAATGGTATTATTTTCTTCTTTTTGTTGTTCAGAAAGTAAAGTTTGCCCTTTTTCATAAATTTTATCAATTTGTTCAAATGTTAAATCTTTTAATTTTAATTCTAATAATCTTTTTTCAGCTTCAATAAGTTTTAATTCATAGTCTTTACTTGGAGACATTGTTAAAGTAAGTTGATGATTGTTTTCCAATAAATATTTCTTAACAAGAGATGATAAATATTTAGTATCTTTTTTAAGTATGCTTTTAAAATTTAATATCCTTTCATTGATTTTTAATGAACTAATGATATCTCCATTGTGATTCCACAAAGGTGATAAATTAAAAAGTAAACTTAATCCAAAATTAGATGTTTGATGTTTTACTTGTAGTTCCATACTATGAATAACTGTATCAATATGTTCTTGACTAAAATCATTTTCTATAATTTTAATTATAGTTTCTTCGTAAACTTTTTCAACTTTTGTAAAATCTTTTTCTTGAACACCTTGCAAACTTAAAATAAATACTGTATCTTTGCAATGGGATTCATATCCTGTCATAGGGCCAAAACCAGTGCTTATATTAGTATCTATAAAACTCTTATAAAAGGGTGAATTAGGTCCATCTAACAATAGTTGTGATAAAATAAAAATATTAAATGTTTCTTCAACATCATTAATATCATTACAAAGGCTACCTATGGCTATTGAATTTTGTCTTTTAGAATCAGGTATTAATGGATCTGGTTTGCATAAGATATGTTCTTTTTTTGGAATACTCCAACGATTTTCAGATGGAACTTTAGTCGATGAAGTATCTATTTTTTTAAATAAACATAAATATCTACCATTTATCAATTTTAAGTGATCTTCTAATGGAAAATTGCCATATGAATAAAAACGAGCATTTGATGGATGATAATGTGTAGTATGAAAGTTAACTAAATCTTGATATTTTAAATTAGGAATTTCTAAAGGATCACCTCCTGAGATTATACCATATGTATGACTAGGTAAAATTGAATTTAACAATCGTACTGAAAATATATTTTGGTTATTATTAAAAACTCCTTTCATTTCATTAAAAACAACACCTTTAAAAATAATAGGTGTTGTTTTATCATTAGGATTACTATGTTCCAATCTCCAGCCTTCTTGGTAAAAGTCTAATTTACGAAGTTTAGGTTTAAATACACTATCTAAATAAACTGATTGTAAGTTTTGAAAATCTTGAAAGTTTTGAGTTGAAAATGGATATATGGTATAATCAGGCGCAGTCATAGCATTCATAAAAGTCGCTAAAGATCTACGTTTTATCTTAAAAAATGGGTCTCTACATGGAAATTGTTCACTTCCGCAAAGAGTTAAATGTTCAAGTATATGTGGCAATCCAGTAGAATCTTTAGGAGTTGTTCGAAACCCAATACAAAATACATTGTTATTATCATCTCGAGAAAGGTGCAAATATTCAGCTCCACTACCTAAATGAGTTAATTTTATTGCTGTAAGATACATTTCCTCAATTGGAGTGATTTGTTCAACGATAAATCCTTCAATTATTTGTCCTTCTTTAATATTTACCATCTGAAGGTTTTTTAAATTATTTACTTTTAAAAAGCTTTGGGAACTTGAAATAGTAAAATGGTTAAAGTTAATTCTTAATCTTAGAAGTTTAAACCAAATATTTTTTGGAAAAATTGAATGGCAAAACATTTTATTTTTTTATCTGAAATAATTGAATTAAAGCCTTTATTAATATCAACATTGAAAATAATCTGTTATAAATTTATTAAAATATATAAAATATGTTTAAAATAAGATTTTTATAAATAAATTATACAAAAAAAAATCATGTTTTAATTACTATAAAATCATTTCAGTAAAAATTACGTGTACACACACACTCACACACAATATATATATATATATATATATATATATATATATATAAATACGTAAAATAAATAGTAAATTTAAGGTTAAATATTCAGAAAAATATAATCTATATAAATATTATATATTTCAAGTAATTTACCTTAATATAGATTTTCTAGTAATAGTTTTTCTTTATAAAATATTTTATTAGCTACTATTTAACAATTACATAGTATAAAAAAAATTAATTTTCTGAAAAACAATTTTCATGTCAATGCTTTTTTAAGAGAAATCCAATAAGTGCATTGACTTACGATATGTACATTTTCTTATTTAATTACATGTTAAAACTATATTTTTTTATTACAAGCAAATTCAGTAAAAAAATCTTTTATAAAATAGTAACTTAAAAATGAAAATTTATGATATAAATTACTTACGAATAATATAGAAATTTTAATAATCATGAAAAAATCGAAAAATTAAACTTTTAAAAGTTTGTTAATTAATCTTGGTTTACCTAATGGATAGTCTAATTACATACTTTTAAAGTATAATTTTCATTCTGAACTAAACATGTAATTTAGTATTTATTTTAAAAGAATAAGGAGTAAATTAATTTTTCTGTTAAAAGTAGTGTATGAAACAACTATACCAAATTATTTCGTAATCAACATTATAATGTTTGTATATTACACAATAACTTACTTTCGTAAAACCCTCGCTTTTTATCATACTAAAATCTAAATAGCGTTGAATCATAAATTTAATCTACAATGACTTCATTTATCGTTTGAGTCATGCGCGTTTATAGGAATAATTTACAATTTGTATAATACTAATTTTAAAAACTGTCAAAAGTTAATTATAATTAAATACACAACTTATAGTACAATAGATATCAATAGCGAAAAATGGAAGTAGATTTAATATGTATAGTACTGTAATTAACTTCAACCCAATTTCTAGATCGCAGTAATTCCTTAAATAATTATTATATAAAAAAATTATCCCAAAGTAGTTATTATTAAGTTGCTTGACATAATCAAGGTTATTTTTTAATATATAAGAATAATTGCTTTATTAAGTGAACCTTAAATTGTTTTGGTCAATAAAATCTTTTAAAATTAATTCTAACAAAAAGTGAAAAATCAGCCGGCAGTAATCGCAACAGTGCTAACGCGAAAAATGGCGAGCTTTGATGACTTTGGCGCTTTTATTGCTGTAAGCCCTTCTACGATTTTGCGATTATCTGAAGTCTTTCAAAATAAAACTTTCTAAACAAATTAAGTAGTAAATATATTATCTTTAACCGCAATTAAATAAAAGAAATATTCATACTTCTTATATGAAAATTATTGTACTATAAAAGTTTGCTTTTCAAATTAATTAAAGATATTCGAGTGAGTTGGATACTACTTTCGTTATTGTAAATTGCAAAAGTGAATTTGTTTAAATATTGAAAAATATTTATGCATTAAAATTGAAACACATCGAGCAACAAAGTTTAAAAGAATTTGTAGAAATGAAACAGTGTTTTAGTAAATGGAGCGGTGGTTTGGCCCATGCGCGTTGAGGCTCGAGGAAGTTGTGGGCCGCCAGCGACCAGCTGACGACTCCGTTGATCTGGATAACATGTTAGGTGATCCACTCGTCACGGCAATTGTATTTCTAGATTGGTTTATCTTCTACTAAGTAAGGATATAATGAGTGTGGAAAACCAGAACTGGTCACCTTCAACTATACCAGAACACACCAAAGTAAAAAAAGAACAACTTGAATTATTTGATGATTATCATCCATCTGACACTGGATTTCAGTTACAGCAGAAACATCCTACTGCACCATTGAAGATTAATAACGCTTTTCATTCAATAGATTCGCTTCAAGATATCTTGAGAACAAGCAAGTTAAATATTCTAGCTCATCATACTCCTGTTGCAAAGCATGAAAAGATACGCCTCATGATTGAGGATAGTATAAGGTAAGTTCTTTTTTAGCAATTCTAATTTTATTTATATATTATTATTATTATATATAATTTAATATTTTAATATTTGAATGATTGTTAAAGTATTATTTTAATATTACTTAATTCTTTTATTTATTAAATGCTGTTATGCATTTAATGTCTTATATATATTTCTTAATTTCTGTTTATTTTCTTAAAATAACAGTGAAGAATCAAGATGTCGTGTGCAAGAAATATTTTCTCAAGTAGAAAACTTAAAAATAGAAGAAAAATTGTTGCTTTATTTAAAATTACCAATATCTTTAACAAATACCAATGGGATAATAAATCCCCTAAAACAGCCATTAAATCCATTAGGAAATCGTTATGAAATTCATCAGACAATTATGTGGATTAAAACTCATCTTGAAGAAGATCCAGAAGTTTCATTACCAAAGCAAGAAGTATATGACGAGTACAAGTAAGTTTTAAATTTGTTATTATTTATTATATTTGCTTTCTTATCAATAATTTAAAAATTATTACAAGAATTTATTATTTAGTATATTTTGCTCCAAAAATTCTATGAAGCCTCTTTCGACAGCTGATTTTGGAAAGGTAATGAAGCAAGTATATCCCCGTGTTCGACCCCGTCGACTTGGAACACGTGGTAATTCTCGTTATTGTTATGCTGGAATGCGAAAAAAGATAAAATTAGATCCTCCTGTACTACCTTCAGCTAGTGGTTCAGATGTGGTAGGCTGTTCTATTTTTTAAACATATCAAATTGTTTATTATTTTTATTTCAGTAATCATTAATGTTTATTAAATGTTATCATTTTATTTAAACTATTAGATTGAAGATATAGAACATAATATTACAGAAGATATGCTCGGAGCAGCTTCAATATTAATTCGTGAATGGGCAGAAACTTTATTGGATGTTAAATTTCCAACACTTTGTTCATTAGGAAAATATCTTGTTAATAATTTTTGTGTTGATAGACAATCTTTAGCTGCTGTTTGTATTCTAAGTGCTTCAGGAGATTCTCAATTTGTAACTAATAAAGGTTTTTATTAATTTTAATAATACTAAAATAATTATCTAGAGCATATTAATCACTATATATATTAACGAATAATTTTTTGCAACTCAGAGATTATAATATTTCAAATTATTAAATTTATAACATGTGTATATATTATAATTTTTAATTACTTACATCTAATTTAAGTTTTGAGTTCGGGGATGAAAGTAATACCTGTATCAGTGAAAACCAGTAAATTGAAGGAATCTCGATTGGAATTACAACAAGAACTTAAACAACAAGAATTCATAAAAGATCAAGAATATAAACATCCTAAAAGCATTTTACAGGTAAATATTAATATTTTGCCTAATTAATATTATTAGTAAAAAAAATTAATAAAAATATTTTGATAATTTAGAATGAAAATAAAGAGAAAATTATTGATCCAAATATTAAAAGAATTGTAGTAGGTAAGAAGGGGAAAAAGTATAAAGCAAAAATTAATCATTTGCAAGGAAGCACAAATACATTAGATAAAGTAATTATGACTGGTGTCGTTTCTACAGATCGACAAAAAAACATTCTGAAAAACAAGAACCAACCCTGCAGTGATTCCCTGCAGTCCAACTGTGATAATCTAGTAATACAACCAATTCAAGGTGAACAAAATAGTAACATATCTAGACTAGTTAAAAATGATATTGCAATATTGCCAAAAGAGCATAAGTTGAAAAATATGCGAAAGCGTTCAAGATTAAATGAAACGTCTCAAGTATCAAATTCCAGCCCTGAAAAAAAATTTAAATTGTTAAATGAGAATGTGATTCTACGATCTAGACTTTCTTCAACTTCAATTCAGCAATCGACAAAAATATCAGTGATTTTAGCTAATAATATACAAAATGATATCAAAAACAATAAGTCTACAAGTAATCCTATTTCTTCCATGACTAATAATTCTTTAAAAAATTGCGATAAAGAATCATCTTGTTTTAGAGATTACCCTAAACTGAATAATTATTTGAATGAACCTAGTTTAACAGATAAAAGAAAGATTTTAACTAAAAATAAACCTTTTTCACAGCAACAACATTCTAATGTGATCAAAGATAAAGTTTGTTCCATTGATTCTGATGCTTTAAATGATTATTTAAATGGAGGTAACAATTCACAAGAACAAGAAGAAGAGTTGTTGCAATACTTTCAACAAAGTAATTCTTCAAGCTCTGATATGGAGCTAAGCATGATTAGTGATGGGGAGCATTTTTCAAGGCAAGACAAAGTCTCTCAACTAAGAATTATTTTACAAGAAAATCTGAAAGATCCAGGATTTTCCGATAATAAAATCAGACTATCAAATATCAGATCACCCTATGATAAACAGAAAGATGTACAAAAACATAATTTAATATGTCCATCTCATGTAAGTCATAATACATTTAATCCGAGAAGACGTGTTAGCTTTGAGACGACTATCAATGACCGTAACCAGAACAATAACATTGGGAATAACAATACTAATGATAATATGAATGGTGACTATAGCATTAATACTAGTAATAATGGTATTAATCTGAATAATAATAGAATTCCACAAAGTCCAAACACAAGACGACGAATATTTAATTTTACACCCATTTCTCCTGGATCACCTTCACCAATTAATGATCGTGTATCTAAATCAAGTTCTACAAATGTTAGCCCTTTTGTTTCTCCTAGAAATACACCGGTTCCACGTTCAAAGAGCAATTTGCAAGGGAACTGTAGATCTCGAGGTTCACAAAAAATGCTTTCACGGTCAATATCATGTAATGTAGCTTGTTCAATTAATAAAAACAATACATTCATTATGCCGAGTAGTGGATCCGAATTAATCAAGCAAGTTCATTCGCCATTAGTATCCAATTCTAATATAGTATCGCCAATCCCTCAAATATTGCAATTAATGCATTCTTATGAAGATCGAATACAAAAGCCAGAGAATTTAACATGTGATGCACCTTTTCTCACAGACCTTGCTTCTCAAGAAGCACAGTTACTTATTAACTATCCAAGCCAAGAAAATCTTCAAGAAATAAAAAATATATATCAAAAACATCAACTAACTGATCAAGAAATAACAGATTTATTACAATGTGAAAAGCAGCAATATTGTAAAGAACAACTATTTTATCGTTCACAATCTGTTCCATTGCATAGAATGGTTAATCCTGCTATCCTATCACCAATTTCAACTCATCAACTAACTTCTAATTTCGTGAGCCATAGTTTTAATCCATCAACTAGTAGTTCCGTAGCCCCAACACCAGTTCCCAGTGAGTTTAATGATTTTTGTTCAATAGGAGCTAACAGTTCAAATTATTTACTCAACCTTAACCCATTAGTAACAAGTGATGAATCCTTTTTAATTGAAGATAGAGAAATTGTTCCAGAAAATTTGACTAATATATTTGATATCCTGAATGAAGGGGAGTCTAATATCGTATTAGGAGACACTTCTGATAAAAAAAAAGAAATGAACTCTAATCCAATTACGATAAGTCCTATTCCAAGCTCAAATCTCAATAATGACATGCTTTTGGATGGTACTAATGCACTCTTGAACACTTGGACGAATGAAACTAATATAAACAATCGAACAATTCAAATGAATAACATTACGAAAATAATTCAATCGCGATCTTATCCAAATACGCCATTACCCTTACTAAATAGTTCTTTTACACTTCAGTATCCTGAGGATAGTAACGGATCAAAATCTTATCCTACTACGCCGTTACATAATTTGCAGCAACAGATTTTTAAAGAAAATAATGAACCAATGCTGTTTAACCCTACATTACATACTCTTAATCTTCATAATCAACCTGCAAATGTGATCGACGCATGTACAACAAGTGCTGAGTGTAGTATAGTTGATTTTTTAGAATCGGACATACCAAGTGATCAGAATGATGAATTGGGATCATTGAACACCTTTGATGGGTTGCAAGATGTCGATAGACTTTCACCCTTGTTTACGGAAGTTGCAGAAACAAATCATTAAAAACCTGAAATTCGTTTTTTTTTTTTTTTTTTTTTTTTTTTTTTTTTTTTTTTTTTTTTTTTTTTTTGACAAATTAGTGAATTTTTTTATATTTAAACTTAAATACACTATAAAACTTAGAGAAGATTAAAAATTATACATTAGTTTTCTCTCACTGTTAAAAATGTTTCTTGGTTAAAAATTTAGGGACCAGCTTTTAATAATATGACTTTCTTATATTTTATTTATTTTTATTAACATTTGCTTAATGTAGTAAATATTGATGGAAAAAACATTCATTTTAAGTTAATTTGATTTTCATTTGTTAATACTTTCCTTTAAACTGTAATAAATTTATGTATTATTTAGCTCTTTTTTAGCTACCATTAAAACTACATAAAAAACAATTTATTTTATTTATATTGATCAACATTTAGTATTGCGCACTATATCTTTTAAAAACATTGTTAGAAATTCAAAGTATTACAAGAAATAAGATTTTATTATTCTGTAAATAAAGAGTTAAATGTTTTACAAAAAATGTATTATAAACATTTTTTAATAATATCGTATTAGCACTCCAAATTTACCTCATATTTAATAGTACAAAAGTATCTGTATCACAAATTTTATTTTTCAGTAAAATTTAAAACCATTTATGCTAAATTTATTTTTTATAGATAATAATTTATAAAATATTTAAAATTAAATTATTGTTTACAATTTAATTAACATAATTTTAAAAAAAAATTCATCTCTTTATTCTTATTTTACTATTTGTATGTTCTTATGCCGTTTTGTAAATAAAGTTTTTAAATTTAAATAATTTTTTTAAATATATTATTTTATTATTTCAAAATGTATTTTATAATAAATCATATATTTTAATAACATACTAAAATTATTCATAAATAAAATATTTATCAATCATATGTTTGTATTTAACGTTTATGAAAACATAAAAAGTGGTTGAACCAATAGATTAATTTTTAAATTTATTAACTTTTAAAAAGTTAAGGATTCTATAACTGATATTTTTTAATGGTTTACGAAATTTTTTTAATATTTATAAAAAAATTAATATTTTAATATTTTATTTATCCTTGTTATAAACCCATTATTGATTAAAAAATATAAATATCTGTAAATTTAAAATAAAAATATCATATATTTTACTCTGTTAAATTAAGATAAATAAAACTTATATATTATCGATTATTATGAAATTCATACATTAATTTTTGTTTTATAATTGAACAAAAGTTAATTTATCTGTATTAACATGAAAATTACATTTTCAAATTACAAGATTTTTTATTTTACTAACATATTATATATGTTTTATATACATGAATGTTAACAAATCTAAAAATATAAAATAAATTTATTTTAAACAATATTAATGATAGATTGAAAATTATTTTATTTCATGATTATTAATTATAATAACAAATAAAAAGTAAAACAAGTAACATTAACGAAGCAGATCATTACCTATATTCCAAAAATTCTGCAAAGCATCATCCTTATATAATAAAATTTAATTATAATTTAATAAATTATATAATAAAATTAATCTAAACTATTATTTATGAAACCTTGAAATTGAAATTTAATCTTAAAATATTTTTAATTAATTAAATAGTTTATAAATACAAATTATATCAATATTTTAGATATGTTTATAATATTACCTTAGAATACTTATTTTATTATACAATATTTTCACTTTATTTAAAATACAATCCATAATTATTTATAATAGTTATAAATGATAGTTATTGATATTAGTGACTGAAGAATGAATTTCAAAGACTATTTAAAATATAATTTATAAATTAATATTTTATACATTAATTAAAGAAGTATGTTATTTTCTAACTAAATTTTTTTTGCATTTCATAATGTAAAAATTTTTTTCTTATATTAAAATAAACAAAATGGTTATTGGGAAGGGACAATCATTTGATAAGAATAATTAATATTTTTAATGTGTAATAAATAAATAGAAAACTAGATTTTTTCTATTTTATGAAGCTATATTTATAAAATTCATTCACAATTTTTACGTCATTAACAAATCTTTATTAAAATATATCTAATATACGACATTCTATAAAAAGAAATTGTATAATTTAAATAATTAATGAATTAGTTTTTTAAGAATTTAAATATTTATATATTTGAAATTTTTGGTGATTAAAGAATTTTGTATATGAATATTAAATTATTTCTTAATAAAAATTATATAACTAATTTTTTATAATATTTTCATTTAAGATGATAATATTACAAGTTTTTTATCTTATACATAAATATACGGTCAAATATATATGTAATGATTCACATGTAAATATATACAATAAAAGTATTGCTCAAATGTATACTGTTTTTTAATTTTATAATATCTAGTATTAATATTTTTTTTCAATTGGTTAGATTGTTCTAAATAATTTGATAAAAAATATCATTTGTACCGTGAATATTTATTATTTAATTTTGTGAAATAAATTTTTGTAATGTACTAAATTCATCTTTTACATCATAATTCAAATAATTTAATTTTTAAACTATCTAAGATAATATAAAAGCTATTAAAACAAGGTGATATTCTCAAAACAGTATATTACATAACATTATTTGGTACGTCTACTATTGTCCGATTTACATCATTTTTTGTTTCATATCGTAACTTATTGCCACTGAGAAGTGTTTTAACATCTTCTACATCTAAAGTTTCATATTTTATTAAAGCGTCTGCAATGAGTTTATGTTCCTTACTATGATTTTTTAAAATGGTTTTGGCTCTGTCATATGATTCCTGAAATTATAAATTATTAAAGTATATTTATTAAATATACATTTATATTTTGTGTTAATAATAAGCACCTGTAAAAGTCGTTTTATTTCATCATCAACTAATTCATTTGTCGTAGAACTATAATTGGTATGCTCCCCATCAACATCTTTATGAACTCTAAAACCAACTTTTTCTGACATTCCATATTTTTTTACCATAGCTTCAGCAATTTCCGTGGCATTCTTAAAAAAAAAATAAATATTTAATATATAAGTTTATTATTTTTATTTTTAATATGTACATTGAAATCGTTTGAAGCTCCTGATG
The DNA here is from genome assembly GCA_018883505.1 of Ceratosolen fusciceps. NCBI lineage: Eukaryota > Metazoa > Arthropoda > Insecta > Hymenoptera > Agaonidae > Ceratosolen > Ceratosolen fusciceps. Next base: position 526,824 of record RCIC01000030.1, on the reverse strand, counting down.
TAACTTTATCTATTCCAAATGTAAGTTCTTCAGCAGCCCGACCACCCATACATGTATCCATTTGAGCAAGCATTTGAGCTTTAGTCATATAGTGCATATCTTTATTTGGAAGATATGCTGTCTAAAATCAAATTTACTTTGATACATATCACAATAATACGATAATAATACTTTAATATAAGCTATACATACATGCCCCATTGAATGTCCTCTTGGTATTATCGTTACTTTATGTAATGGAGGTGCATCTTTTGTGAAATATGAAACTAATACATGGCCTCCTTCATGATATGCTGTCAGAATATTTTCTTCATCATTAATAGCTCTTCTTCTACCTTCAGGCCCCATAATAACTTTATCTCTTGCTTGTTCTATATGATCCATTGTTACATATTCAGCACCTTCTATAGCAGCTTTTAAGGCTGCTTGATTTATCTAATTAATTTATATAAATGCAATTAATTTTGGTAAAATTATATAAAATTTAATTCAATGAATTATTTTTATTAAAATTATCAGTACCATATTTTCTATATCTGCCCCTGTAAATCCAATAGTTCGTTTGGCTAATACTTCTGTATTAATATCACGAGCCAATATCCTTGTTAAATATAATTCTAAAATTTCCATCCGTCCAAAATAATCTGGTGCTCTGACTAGAATTTCTGAGTCAAATCGACCAGGTCTTAACAATGCTTTATCGAGATCTTGACGTCTATTTGTTGCCCCTAAAACGATAACTCCTTCATTCCTATGGAAACTATACACAAAATTTTTATTCGCTAAACTAAATTACACATTTTAAATTATTTTGATTGCCAAATATTTGTACCCATCCATTTCTGAAAGTAGTTGATTGATAGTTTGATTTGCATAAGGATGTATTGCAGAATGTGTACGTTGTCCACCAACAGAATCAATTTCATCAATAAAAATAACACAAGGAGCTCTTTCTTTGGCAGATTCTAAAAAAAAAAGAATTTAATACTTTGCACAGATTATTATAAAATATAAATTATACACTTCTGCACTTACTGAATAATTCTCTTACTCTTCGAGCTCCTTGACCAACTAATATCTCATCAAATTCTGGTCCAGCTGCATGAAAAAATGGCACACCAGCTTCACCAGCTACAGCTCGAGCTAATAATGTTTTTCCTGTTCCTGGTGGACCAACAAGTAGTACACCTTTCGGTAATTTTCCACCTAAAGCTGAAAATTTATTTGGGTTTCTCAGAAATTCTACAATATTCATTAATTCTGATTTAGCTTCTTCAACCTAAAAAAAAATACTTATAAATTTTATAAAATCAAGTTATAAAACTATTGTATACCTAATTATATAACTTACTCCTTTTACATCATTAAATGTAACTTGTATATCTTCTGGATCAATTTCTACTTTGTTACCCATTTGAATTTTAAATACACCACCTCCTGTCATTGCTGAAGTTACAATAATATTTATAATTATTATAAAATATGAAATATTAAATGAAATAAAAATTAATAGGTAATAATCCAAATTCTATTAAATTTTAATTATATTGAAATGGAATTATATTAAAATGTTATTATAGTATTACAAACTATCCAACCGTTTTTTATAATTAAATTAGATGTTATGAAGCTTTGCGAGTTTAGTTTAATATTATAATTATTAATAATATAATTAATTAATGATATAATCTATTTAAGTATACATAAATTTGTAATTTTCAAAATATTAGATGAAAATTTAAACTATGTCAAAAAATAAAATAATTTAATTTGTTTCATTTTATTATAATGATACTAACGTTTATACGCACCCATTAAAACAACAACAAGTACAACAAGTAATAGGGTTACAAAAATTTGTTGGGTAAATTTCAAGGCTTTAAATGTTCTTCCATTGTGTTTTTGATCATGCCCTGCTTGATAACCTTCAGCAAAAGCTGCTTTGATACGTTGCAATTCATCAACTTTTATGTATTTATCATTTTCAGACTTTCTCAATTTATCTATTTCTATTTGCTCCTTTGAAAAAATGTTTGTATTTTTTCTTTTGGATCCTTCATCTATTCCATCCTTTACATTATTAAAATATGGTTAAATATATAGATCTCTCATATACAAATTAAAAAATAAAACTTACAGATTCCATCCATTTACGAAATCGTACACTTAAGGGAGGATTTCTAACAACATCTTCTTTAATACTGCGATATGTTTTAAAATTTCGAATATGCAAATTACTTGAATCTAATAAAGAACAAAATTTATGAAGAAATCTGTATTGAGGCTTCGTATAAAGGTGGACAGTGGATGAGTTAATTGTATCCATCCATTGCGTATTAGAAAAACCATTTTTGTTTTCAGTAAAACTGATACTTGAAACAAATGATTCTTTCCATTTATTTTTTCTTAGTGTATCAGAATTATCTTTTTTAAATAGCTGTTTTAAAATTTTCAATATATCATTTTTACTAATATTTAATGGAGTAACCAAATTTTGTATATTTAATTTGTCTATACCTAATTCTTTGTAGTTTTTTATAGTCTAAAATCATAATATAAAAATAGCAAAAAATTATTACTAATATTAAAAAGATTCTACCTGTAACATTACCTCTAAAAAATTGCTTTTACATAAAATACTCTCAGTTAATTTATTTCCAGAATCATTTTGTTTTTTTATTTGAATTGCAAATGGTATTGATCTTGGTGTAATAGCAGATGTAAATTGGGTCAGGTGATACAATACCTATTAATTATAAACACATGTGTAATAATATATAACTTGTATTTTTTTAAAAAATATTTTTCAATATGCATAAAATTCACAAAATAAATGGTCAAGCTGATTGAGCATAAAATATTTGTTTGAATATATACGTATAAATAAACATACATATATGCATGCATATGCTCATATATTGACTATATAGAAATTAAAGAAAAATAGTAAAATTATATACGTTACATATGTATACACAACAAAAATATATTGACAAAAAATAAATTTAACTATATTTAATTTAAAATTAAAAAGCTAGACTAAAATTTCATATAAATATCTATATTATTATTTATTTATGTTTAATAGAAATGTTATAAAAAAAATTTATTTCGACAAAATATAATGTGCATTGTAAATGAATATAACATAAGAAGATATTAAATTATATATATATATATATATATATATATAGATTTTCGATTATGTACCTGATTATGCGATTGTAAGGAAATCATATTGTTCTTTTATACCAGAGTATCTTGTGTAAATGATTGAACAATTTCCAAAACACTATCTTTCTTCCTGAATGTAGCTTAATGAGTGAAAAAAATTTTTTTTTTAATATACATGAAATTTTATTTCATACTATATTCGTTTGAAGAAAACGACAACTTTAGTAACATCGTTCATCGTTTCATCGTTGCTTCGTCAGTGCTTGCCATCACGCAAGACCAACAAAGCTATAGAAGCATATGAGACTGATATACGTCACGAACACACACGTAAACTGTCTCTTTTAGATAATGTCGCTACAGTAAAACTTCACTCGCTTGACTTACTATTTTTAGTTGCTTGATGCATAACAAGCCAAGACAATTGAAAAATACGTTATTAAATTTAAAAAGATTTTTTTAAATATTAAATAAACGTTACAAAAAATATATTTGAAAATTTTCATTTTCAATACTAGAGTTAATAAACTATTTCGTTTACAATATTTATACTATATTTATTTATAAATTTAATTTTTCTAAATATTTAATAATATTCCAATTTCAATAAGAAATCAGTATGATATTTAATACATATAATTGAAAAATGATTTATACAATAATAAAAAAATTAAAAAATCAAAGACATTAAATTAATAAATACTACTCTAATTTTTTTAAAAGTATGCATTTGGTATTAAAAAAATCTTTATTATATCACATGAAATTTTTAAGTGATTTATTATGATTATAAAAAAGTTTTGTATGTTTTATTAAAAATTTTTAATAAGGATAAGTAGTGTGAATTTATACATAATGCATATTATATATATCCATAAAATACACAGTATTAGGAATTACATTCATATTTAATTAAGTTGAATAGGCCCAAATTAGGTTACATTTTACGTTTTATTATAGAATAATACTAAGGACGTAATGTATATAGTATTAACGAGCATAAAACAATAAATATCTTATAATTTATGATAAAAAATGATAATATTGAACGTAATAACATTTTTTTATAAATTTAATTTAGAAATAGAAATAATATATAGCTGTTGTGACTATAATTTATGACTATATTAGAAATTGGATATTGAATTTTAATGAAAGTTTGATTACATAAATGTGGATAGACCATTATTGAACTGCTAAAAATATAGAACAAATATTAATTTTTTATTCGAATTTATGTACAATAAATGGCTAATATTCCAAAAATATTTTTCTTCTTTATTTTATGAACTATATGCAGAAGCAACTCAGTATTTCTTCAAGCTTCTTTTGTCAAGTTTTATTTCAAGTTTCGCAAATTATCATTAAGATTTTTATATAATTAATTAAGTTTATCTAGAATTAAAAAGCAAGTGTTTTTAGCTTACAAGCTTCCTAAAAAAAGAAGATTTATTAGAGACCTTTCACACCTTTACTGTTTACGTTTTTCTAGTACATACTTTTGTACTTAAATACAGACATTTTCTTTCCTACTGTCACTCATTCTAATACAATCCATATAGTAAGTTATTGATAATTATTGTCTATTTTAAAAGAATTTTTTGATTATACTTTTATTTTAATTTAATTTATACATATATTTTAATTAATTATATTATTTAAAGAATTATTTTCATAATTACTATATTTGCATTTAAAATGCATACAAGAGTTTTAAAATCGTAAGAATTTTTTTATTATTACAACAGATATTTCAAGCTATATATTACAAATCGTTTGTATTCATTATAACCGTAAATGTCATCAACAAGATATTAAAAGATAATAATCCTATGTGTTAATTATAACCATAACATAAAATACTAAGAAGCTAAATAATAATAAATTTTAAGAAATATGTATAATAAATCTAATTTTTTAAACACCTTATATTAAAAAATTTCTCATATTTTTTGTATGAAATAAAAACAAAAAATTCTCTACATTATAACTTTGTACGAAAGCTCAACTTTTTTTTCTGTTATGAAACACGGAAAAATTCGATGTGTTCGAAAAAATTCAATGTATTTAATCAAATTATAAATGATTCGTTTTTATATTATTTTATTGCAAATAAGTTATATCTATTTTGTTAATTTTATTGAATTACCTTTTATCTTTCACAATACTATATTTTGTTTTTACCTATCCATTCCTTAACCATAATTTTTTATTCTAATAATCTCTAGAGTAATAGATATTGCAATTAAGATTTTTTAATTTATACAATTTTTCTTCTGTGTATTTTATTCAATTATATTATTTTTATCTTTTTAAACGTGATAATATAGTTAATAGAATTTATAGCATTAAACAATGTCTTTTTAATTGATATCAAGATTATTTCTTGTATCACAATAAAAAGAAAATAAAATTTTAACTTTTAATAATACATTATTAAGACATTTTTTAATTCATTCACTTTACTCATTTGTTACCAAAAACAATTTTATCTAGTTTAATAAATATAGTCTTAATAAAAATATATAATTAATAAATAAATATAGATTTTATATAACATTAAATCTTGTTATTTATACAAAATAAAGAAAGAAATTTTTTGTATATATTTAAGATAATGAAATAAATTCTTTACAATCAGAATTCATAAGAAATAATTCCTAATAATACAGCTAATCACATTTTCATTTCAACTTTATTCATCTTATATTTCTATTAGTTTAGCAAGACTATTTTATTATTTGTACATAATTATCAAACTTCATACTTTATATTTCTATAAATTTACTAAATTTGGTTTCAAAAAATAGATTTAATATTAATAAACTTATTCAATTGTATTAAAATCGTAATATTATTAAATAACATTCATAAATATTTATAAAACTAGTTTATATGAGTTAAAAATTATTCTCATAAATTATTTGTTATATTCAATTGTGAAGTCGACTCATAAAATGCTATAATTTAAGTTTAAATATGTGTAATGTTGATATTGACTCTAGAACAATTAGTAAATATTCATTATATATGTCAATATTCAGATAAAAATTAAGTCTAACAGATAGAAATACTGCATACCTATAATTACGTTTGAGTAAAAACAAATTTTCTATCTTACATGTATATCCTTTTTATCTAAATTGGTAAATATTTTCTGAAAATTTTGTTCGACTTTAAATTTTCTAAACATTTATTAGTTATTTCAAATATATATAAGTGCTTTTTCTTATTGCACTAAAAAAATGAAATTGATTGCCTAAATAAGATAAAACAATTTATACAATTTATAATGAAATGTAATTTACAATTCATAATGAATAGTCGATTTATAATATAATTTATAAACAAATTAAAATTTTCTAAATAATATTAGAAGCTATAAAATAATTAAGTGGTCTATTATATATATAAAAGTTTCTCGTAGTTTTATTGTTAGTTTCTAATAATAATATATTATTTATTTTACACCATAGTATAAATTTACAGTATTTAGTTATTTAACAATTTTTCATGTTTTATTCAGTAATTTATTGGGAATACCCTTGCAATGTTTTTGTTATTATACATTCATTTCCATAAGTTTTTTTATGAATTTAATATAAATGTACGAGCAACAATTATTAAATTTTACAAAAATGATATTTTAATATTGATCTTGAAATTATTTTGATCATGAAAAATTTATCTAAAAATCTAAAAAGTTATCTTAAAATAAATTTTTTTACATTATTTATCATTTGTTTTAATTATATATAAATACTATTTTAAAAAGCTTTTTATATTTAGATTACATTATAAATTCTCCAAGAACCACCACATGGACATCCTTTTGCCCATCTTTGTTCCCATGCTCTTATAGCAGCAGTTCTTGTTGTATTCTGTACTTGAGATTTTGCACCACATCTAAGAACATAATTTATCAATATTTCATCTTAAATTTAAGATTAATTCATTTTTATACCTTGTACATTGTTTTACAAAAAGAGGTTGTTTTCCTAAATATACGTGTCTTACTATATCTACAATTTGACTGCTATGCATACAACCTTCAACTGGATTTAGCTCTGGTGTAAAAGTTAAATCAGGTTCAGTTCCGTACTCTAACTAAAATAATCCAGATATTTGATATGTAAAATATTATAAAACATTTATAAATTTAATTTTATGCAATTATAAATAAAATAAAATTCTTGCAATACTGAAAATAACTTTACTTGTAAAGGAAAACTTTGATAAAATAAAATAGGTGTAGCTATGGCCGTTACACTATTTGCTTGGTGAACTTGAGGAATCATTATTTGATTGGGCAGAAGACAGCAATCATCTAAAAAATATATAAAATCCATATTATTTTATATAATTTTAAAACTTAATAAAATTGTTATAAAATATTTAATATTTGTATAATAATAAAAACAATATATTAATAATGTGTCAATTTCAACTATTTATTTTACCTACTAATTGTTCATCAATTTGTGATTCAGTATTAGGTTGAACTAACTTAGAAAGTAGTTGAAATAATAATCCTAATACATCTATATTATCTGCACTTTTAAGAAATACTGGTAAGCAAGAAGGTCGAAGTAATCCCCAAATACGTATTATTACAAGAAGTTCACGTAAGATATTAATGGCTTTGTGATCTTTTATAAGTTCATACTGAATAATAATAAAAATCTTTATTATATTAAAATAAACATTAATCATATATATAAATTGATTATTACACTATTAGATTTTATTTGCAATCTTTGTTCAGGGATTTTAATGAGCAAATTGAGAGTTAAATTAGCTATCCATTGTATAAGTTGCTGTAACGATTGTAAAGTAACAGGCTCTACTGTAAATTCTTTTGGTTCTATATGTAATAAAACCTACAATAACATTAATAAATATTAAATCAAGAAAAATCATAGAACATAGAAGATAAAAAAACAATAGTACCTTATCAACATCTGTAATAATATTATCTGTTATTACTGATGGTAAACGTTCAGCAGCTACTTTATCATGAAAAGTATCGGATGGTCTTAATAAAGATTTAAATACTGTTGCAACAGAATGTATCATAAACAGTGAAGATAAATCTGCAGCCTTATTCTGACCAGTTACTAGCATTCTAAATATTCATTTTTATTTTGAAATTTTTATTAAATATTTTACATATCAAATAAAAACTACAATAAATTACCTGTAAAGAGAAATTTTAATACATAAAAATTGCATAAAATGATATTGTTGAACAGATAATGATTGCCTATTAAAAGATACATCAAAACGTTCACATAATGTTTCAATCATTGATGATCTTAGGCATAAAATTAAATCAAGCCAATCTAATCCTGTTAATAAGCAGTACTCCAATAATGTACATGAATATCCCAATGTTAATGTTAAACCTGAAAATATAATTAGTTTATGTTGAGGTAATAACATGTATATACATATAAATATAAATGGAAGCTTAAATAAATAATATATATGCTTGCAATATTAATTGATTAATTATATTACCCTCTGGATATAATTTATAAACATATAAAACTCCATGAGCATCAACTAGTAAAAACACACAACCTAACCATGAAATATCAATATGTGAAATACATGTACAAGTTCTTAAATATTTATTAATTAATTCATCTTGACGCCAATTATTATTTAAAGTAGAAGTAGTAATTTCTTTTAAACCATCATGACTAAGACATCGTATTGAAGAATCTGATAAAGCAACTAAAATATAACTAATTGGTGTAACTATTGATAATTTTGTTGATGTAATTGCTGTTATATTGTAATGACATCGATATAATGCCTGATGTTGCCAAACCTATAATAAATATTAAGCATTTAAATTACAGTACTGATTTAATTTTTATTTGAAACAGTTTACTTTTTTTACTTACAACTATTTTAAATGGTTCACAAGTTTTTGACTGAAACAATTTGTGTACAGGTTGAATTTTTTCACTTAATTCCCATATTTCAATAAATCCATTACAATTATTATTTACTGCTACTATTAAGGAATCTCCTGTTTCTGATACAGCAAATTTTAGATGAGTTATAGTTGTATTTACTAAAAAGTTTTAATATCATGAAAACTTATACATAATAAATAAATTAATTTTTAATATATACATGTATCATCTTTAGGTGCCCCATCATGTAGAAAAAAACTAGGTAAAGCTTGTGAAGTTATAATACATCTTTCATCAATTTTTCGCACTGAAACTCGAAAACATCTAATAGGCAAAGCAAAATTACCACTACTTACAGCAACTAAAAATTGTCCATCTATCATATAGAAAATGTAGTTTATTAATTAAATAATATATAATAATAAAATAAAGTGTTAAATATAAATTACTTTTTGCATAACTAATATCAACAGCAGTGATCCTTTGTCTAACACTTCCTATACTTTCAGTAGCAAAACAAATAGAATTTTGTTTATCTTGATTAATCATAACTGCTCCTAATAATCCTGTATTTGAAACTATAAAGACTCCTTGAGCTGCTCGACCACCGAATTGCTTTACAGATGGCGCAAAAGGTAAATGAGAAAATTTTTCATTGTATTGAGTACTATCTTTTTTTTCAGAGACCAATGTAATCTAAAAAAATAATGTAAACTAAATTATATATTTAATTTAAAAACATAAATATAATACCCTTTTTCCATTATGAAACCAAGCTACACTTAAAACATGTTCGCCAGGAAAATAATGAGTACCAATAAGTATCCACTCATTTAATACATGATCTTTAAAAGTCCAGAGTTGTATAAGTCCAGTTGCATCAGCAACAACAATTTTTTCTCCTGGTAAGTCCCATTTTAAAGCAGTCACCATAGTTTCATTTGTTAAAATTCTAACAAAATAAAATTATTTTTAAAAAATAATTTTGTAATTAAATTAATAAAGACTAATTACTTAGATGTTTGCCATGGCATATTTAAATCGCAAATGTAGACGTGGCATCCCCATATTTTCCTATTTGTACCATCTAAATCTGTTGTTGTTGTAAACGCGGCAATATTACGACTCGATAATGAACACAATGAATGTTCATTATAGATACTAAACAAAAGTAAAAATAAACATTATAAGCCTAATGTAAGCATTTTCATTTTAAACTTTTTGAATAATATTTATGAGTATTAAGTTAATTAAGAAACTGATCTGTTTATACATTTACTATTAATTATAACTAGTGAAATGCAGAAATTAAATTATAAAAAATAAAAACATAAATTTTGATATATAAAGAAGTTTTATTTATATATACTGAATATCTTATATTTTCATATATATTAATTTTAATACCTTTTTTGATTTGAATTCAATTTTGAAAACTTCTTTTTATTAACTGTATATAATAAATCCATATTTAAAAGATATATGTATAACAATATAAGACTGCACAAATTGTATATTTTGATACCATATACAATGAAAGTTTTAGGTTATGTTTTTCTCTTATAAAGATAATTTTTATATAATTATACCGGCTGTTTGAAGATATATTAACAATAAAAAAATATTGTGCTTTGAAATATTTTAGAAATCAATTGTAATTGATGTTCTATATATACACTTCAGATCTATGTATAAAAAGTGGATATTGAATAATGAAACGTATACATTGTAAAACATACAATTTTTTGCGTTACTTATATATATGTATATAAGATTACAAGCATTCAAACAATATTCTTTTAAGATTTTGGAAATTACGAAACAACTTTGAGTACAGCATTATAATTACTAATTTAATAAATTTAATGACTTTTTTCGAAGCTGTTTATATTTCTTACTTTAAAAAAGTAGGAGTATAATTACAATTGTTGCTATCATAAAAATATTTATTTTTTACGTTAATGATTGCTTTATTTATTTATATTGCATCTAAAATAATATTTTTCCTATAAAATATTTTTAAAACTGCAATATTTTACATAAAGTAATTCCTTATCACTATTGTAAAAAATTCTTTAAAAAGATCTTAACTTGATCACGATAAAACTTACATTAATTTATCCGATTGAAAGAAAAGTGTTTTGTGATTTAGCTATTATTATTTATTCTCGATTCATATAAATGTTTAGTTATATATGTTTTTTATATTTATTTTACTTAGAATAAATTACAATAAATATTTTAAATATTAGGTCAAATGTAAAATTTGATGTATCTGTTATTGTTCTGAATGGAACTAAAGAATTATATTTAATAATTTTATTTAAAGTTCAAGGGAGAGAATCAGATGTAATAACAATACGAGTATCATACGAAAATGGAATTCTTGTTTTTTAAGCTTAAATATGTGTATATGAGGTACCGGTAACTTCAAAAAATGATTATTGCCAAGCATAAAGTATTCATATTTAGCTTCGGTGTCAACAGATAAATGTTCCTTGATTCAACTGTTGATATTTTCTATATTTCCGAACTTTCTATAAGCTTATCTTTATTTTAGATAAAAGATGTTCAACAATTCGAATTCTTATCTTTACTAAAAATTAGACTAGCAATATAATAAACCAAAGAAGCTTACGCTGCTCTTAGCTTATATATAGACTTTTGAGGCGAAAATATTGTGTCTTAATATTTATATTTAAATTTTTTTAACAAGATATTCTTATTAATATTATACCTTCTTAATTATTTACATTAAAAACTTTTTTTGTTAGATTAAATAATATAAACATTATATTTTACGCCTATGTACTTTTTTATGTAGTTCGTATGGGTGGTATGTCAAGGAAGCGAATGTAGAGTAAAGTAGAAGAAAAACTGTTGTACTTATTCCTCCATAGAAAGTATAGCACTTTACCCTACTAGGCTAAGGTCTTGCTCTTAAGGATGACTAACAATAAGCCGATTGTATACTATTTATCAAATTTTTCATTATTTTATACATACTCTTTATTACAATTTATTGGTAATATTGATACTAATACTAAGCCCAAAAGTTTCATAATCTCATTTCTGTAAATTTGTTATATTCTATTTATAAATAATAATTAATAGGGAAATATAAAGGAAGTATATAATTTCAGAATGAAAGTAGAAATGATTATACAAATATTTACATTTAAATAAGTGAATATTTATTGATTCAAATACAAATCTCTTTCATCCTTCGAATGAAAAACTTTGGTGAAAAAAATTTCGCACGTTGTAAACACACATTCTAATCTATGAATATAGCAATGTATACGTATCTACGCTATATCTACGCCACCACGATCGAAACAGACTGCACCGCTATCTCAGCGCCTGACAGCTGTCTAACAGATGCTGCGATTCATACACAACCGATGTGAATGCAGCCGTCGCGGGGGCTATCTTATATCTCAGGATACCGTATCCTTTCTTTTCAAAAATTTGCCACATTTACTAGTTAATATAGCTCTCGCGGAACCACAAGAATAAAAAAGACAGTTGTTGGTATCACGCAAAGACCTCGCAAAGCGAACACATCGGAGCGGTTGTCTGCATTTTACCAAAATAGTGAATAAGCATAACTCCTTATGGAAGTTGATACGTGTTATACACTGCCAACGGAAAAAAGATTAAAGCATTCAGAGACAAGATACTTACGCTTAATCTTGACCTATGTCGTACCCTTTCTTGACAGTTTATAGCAAACGGACATCTCCAGAACCTGAATAGATTTTCTCACACACTACAAATATTAGTTGACGCGCTAAACAAAAAACTAATTGACACAATAATGAATCTCACGTGATCAGTGCAATAAATCACAAAAAGAGCCACGTCTGTGATAAAAATAATAGCCGAGGCCTGCAAATACAAAAAAACTATTATCAAAATTCCCTAATCTAACAAGACCCACAGTTTTTCGCCGGTTTCAGGTGAACCACAGCACGCATTATACACAGAAGATGCCAGGACATCCAGCGCATAGTAAGCCGAGGAGTCTAGCACTAAATGGCCTCAAGAAATGGCCGCAAGGGACGAAATCAAGCTGATGCTTCAATAAGGAACCATCCAGCCCTCGATCAGTCGTTGGTCCTCGCTGATTCATCTAGTTTCAAAAAAAGAAACGGAAAACGCAACTCTGCAACGAATACTGATTACGAAATGCACGTACCAAGTCGAACGTATACTCTAATAGGCTTCCTTGAAAATTTTGTCTAAAATTTTCAAGGAAACACTATTTTACCTAAAATAAACTTTATACGCGTTTACAATCAAATATCTATTGCCCATAAGTTAATTGAAAAAATCAGTTATGATTAATCTGTTCGGACTGCTTAAATATTTATTTACACCGTTCTTTCAAAATACAAAGAACATATTAAGAACTTAAAAGTATTATTCGAACGTTTCTACGAATAAAGAGTATTAATCTCACATTATCAAAATCAATGTTTAAACAAAAATAAATCGATTTTCTCAAGCGCACACTAAATTCGGAAGTGATAAAACCTACTTCAAATGAAACAAATATAATAAGCGAATTCCCGGGGCTTAGGTAATTAGACATTTTTGAAGGCTTCTCGGAATGGTTAATTTTTAGATGGAATTTTTAGCTGTCGCAGCCAAGTAAATGAAACGTTAAACGGCCTATTAAAGGTACCAAAAAAGGTAATGCTCCAGGTAAAGGCCTTATGAAAGCTTTAAACATTAAAACTAATCTGAAGTCTATGATGTTCGTGCTTCCCATATTAGGGGCTGCCATAAGCATCATTGTTGACGTATTTGACAATCAGCACTATTTAACAACAAAAGGTCAACGATTCATGACAGCTATTATCATTTTTTAAAAGACCTTATCCTCCCTCCAACAAAAGTACTGATGATCTACGCATCTGTCAAACGGTTTAAACATTAAATAAACAGTCGTATTTTCACCATCTATACAGATCATAAGCCATTGACATTCACGTTTAATCGTAACTTAGAAAAATGTTCGCCGAGGGAACTTCGGTATCATGGTTTCATTACTTACTTCACGACCGATATAAGGCATATAAATGGTAGTGAAAATGATATCGCGAAGTGTCTCTCACAAATCGAAGCAATTTCTTTAGTGCTAAATTATAAGATCCTTTACAACGAGTAAAGTACCGATGATGAATTACAGAACATAATACAGTCCCAAAATTCAATATCCTTAAAACTTAAAATAATTAAACTAGCCAAAACAAAGTTTGAGATGTATTGTGGTATCATCTTTAAATAATATCTTTAAAAAATCTTTAAAAAATGAGAATCGAATCACACGTATTTATAAGACGCGATACGGTGAAGCTGCTATTGAAATCAGTATATAATAGCCTCTTCTGCGAAACAAAAATTTTTGTTAGAGTAATCAATGAACGAACTATCTTTGTACATACGCGTGTATTATTATTTTTATGCGATATTGTATTACAAGCCTTGATGAAATTCTAAAAAATATTGTAATTATACAGAATATAAAATATTTTACTACGTTAGACGCTGGAAGTAATTTGGCGGATACTGTTGGAAATCATATATTCTCCAACTGGCCCTAAAAAGTATGTACATCTAGTAGTAAGCATCTAAGTACGTCTAGCTCAAGATATTGATGGGTAGGTAATTTTCGCCCGCCAAGTTGGATGTTCGACCGATCGGAAGATAGTTCGTTTTGAAAAGCCCGACTAGGTTGAAAAATTAATAAAAATAAAAAAATCTCAACTTGCCTTTTTCTTGTTTCTCTGATTTTTGCTCCTTCACTCTTTGAGTTCACTTACGGTGATAAAAGAACCAATAATATTTTCTCTTGTTGATGACATCACAATTTTTACTTCAAAAATAGGATAATCAAATTTTTATTACGCCCAATATAACTCATTACTATCTTACATAAAATATAATCTAATATCGATTTAAATAGTTTTAATAAATTATATAATAATTTCAATAGTAAAATAATATTATACACATCTTTATAAAATTAAGGTTCATTGTTAACTATTATTTGTATAGTGCAAATTGAATCAAATTATGTCAATTCTTTTAATTTTATTTTATCAATTATTTCTTTCTTTCTTTTTTTAATTTGAATACATTTACAAATTTCTAATATAGTAGTATAATTTAATCTAATATTGTTTCGGTAAAATATTTAGCTTTGCTCAATATCTATAAATAATTATTTATTCTTAAATTTTGTTGAAATCCTTTTTAATTATATGTACATATTCATAAAATATAAATATTCGTTTGGAAATTTAGCTTAGCCATACATATAAAAAAATTTATAAAATTCTCATTCGTGGAAAAAATTTTAAGAAAATATTAATTAACAAATTTTAAAGTTATTAAACCTGTAAAAATATAAAAATAAAAAATTATTTTAATTATAAATATATTTTAACTTTCATTCATTATAGAGTTTAAATTAATGCTTTGATTAGTCGAGAGAGAAAAAATATATCACAAAATGAAAGTAAGAGAAAAAACTGGGTATTCGGAGAAAGTTGGTTTACAAACTTGCTTCAGTATACTAAATTCTACTGATTCGTAATATTGACAATCATTAGATTTCAAGTAGAAATTAATTTATTTATTAGAACTTTTAAGTTCATGTATATATATATCAGCACAAAATAGTGCGCATTAATAATAATATTATATTAGATTATATTTACTACTTAACTATTTTACATAATATTATAGAAAACCAATTAAATATAAAAATAAACAGTATCAATAACATAATCATTACCATAAATCGAATATGAATTTGCCAAATTATCAACTGTTAGAGAGTAATAAAACGAAAGAAATGCTTAAATATTTTAAAGGAGAAAAAACTGGTTGGGTCCAAGTAGGTGAAAAAAAATGGTTTTTTCCATATAAGTATATAGAACAAGGTGAAGGATTTTTTAATTTTATAGCTCGAAGAACAGATACATGGGTTCTGTCTTTCCCACGTTCAGGTAATTTATAATAAATTATTAAATGAATGAATAAATAATTAATATATAAAATATATAGTGAGAGTACAATATTACATATTAAAATTATAATAGGCTATTGAATAATTATTATTTCATAGTGGAAATTAAAAATTAATTGAAGAATTTCATAATGAATTTATAATTTACAATTTTTAAATTTTTAATGGCTATAATTTTATATATAATGTCTAAAGATTTTTTTTATTAATTATTTTTTTATATATAACTACTTGAAATTTAAACATTAAAAATACAGAATTTCTTATTTTGTATGTAATATATAACAAAATTTTAAAAATAATCAACCGTAAATATTTACGTTTTGACAGTGTTTTTTATTATGCATGTTTTTAATATAAAAGCATAACTATTTTATAATTATTACTACAAAAGGAAAATATCTAATCTTATATTAGTGAGAATTTTATTTTTTATCGTTAAATTGTATTTATTATTTTATATAATCATTTTAACTTCCAAAGTGTGTAAAAAGAAATAATTTGCAATCCTCTTATAGATATACATATCACGCACACGTACATACATACATACATTATTGTATTTTAATTTTACATATGCTAAAATTTATTTTTTTTTGTATTATTTGTATTAAATAACAATAAATTTATATTCTATCAACTCTTACCACTAAAAATATTTGAAACTTTCATCCTTTATTTTAGTTACTAAAAAAATAGTTATATCAATTTATTATAAACTAATATATGTTTCTTATTAGGTAAATTTATGTTTCATAAAATTGAATAATAATTATAAAAATTTTAAAGTAGAAAATAGAAGAAAAATATTACATATAGAATATGAAAATTAATGCAGAAAATATAATAATACGTTTATGCTTTTTAATAAATATAAAATTATTCTCTAAAATTACAATCTAAACATGGAAGTATATTTTTAGATTTAGATTAGAACATTATTCATTTTTTGAAAATATAGAATAAATTATTATAATTTAGACATTACCTTCAATAGTAGCTTAATATTGGAAATTAGAACGTTTCTTTATATTCAATTTTTATTTTTAAATTATTATGAATTCATTAAAATAATTTAAAAGATCTACTTATACGTTATTTAAAAATCTTTTAAAATAAAATAAATT
Source organism: Ceratosolen fusciceps (assembly GCA_018883505.1). NCBI lineage: Eukaryota > Metazoa > Arthropoda > Insecta > Hymenoptera > Agaonidae > Ceratosolen > Ceratosolen fusciceps. Next base: position 509,554 of record RCIC01000030.1, on the reverse strand, counting down.
TTTGTATATTATTGTTTTTTGTTTAATATTTCTAACATTCAGCTATAAGAGACCATATATAAAAATATGTTTAGTATAATAAAATAATTTAAACTATATGTAAATTATAATATAATTTAATTTTAAATAACAGGTACTACTTGGGTACAAGAACTTGTATGGCTTGTAGCTAACGATTTGGATTTTGATACCGCTAATACATGTTTACTTACTGAAAGATTTCCTTTTTTAGAGTAAAAATACACCTTTATATATTTTTAAATTGAATATATATAAAATATATATTGAATATAAATTAAACAAAGAGTATTTTTTAGGTTTAGCATGTTTAATCATGAAGATTTGATTAAAGAATTTGTAGAATTTAATAAAAGTAACACTAAACGGCTCAAATTTTGTAAAGAACTTTCTAGACCAGGTTATGAAGTTTTAGAAAATATTCCATCTCCAAGATTTATTAAATCTCACTTTCCTTTAAGTTTACTACCAAATGTTTTAGAAAGCGGTTGCAAGGTAATATTTAATTTATCTTTTTTTTATATTACTAAATTATATCAACTGAAATATTATAACTAAAAAATATGTATAATGTTTATACTGTTATAGATTATTTACATAAGTAGAAATCCAAAGGATGTAGCAGTATCGTGGTTTAAATTAAATCAAGCTTTTAAAACTCAAGGTTATGAAGGGGATTTTATTAAATTTTGGAATTATTTTCGAAATGATCTTAGTAAGTAATAAGACCGTTTAATATTTTTTTTATTTTCAAAATTATCCATTCAAAATATTTCTGTTGCATATTTATGCTAAATAATTTATTGCTTCTAACATATAAATTTTGTATTATAAGTAATAGTAGTTCGTTACAATTTATTAAAATATTAATGTATAAAAAAAAATGTTTAAATTTAAAAAATATTTTTAAGTAGAAATTCTTTTATAAAAAAATATCAATAGACTAATTTATCGTTGGTTTAATAATTTAAAAATTTATGTTTAGCCATAGCAATTAATATTATAAATACGTGTAAAAATTGCTACTATTCTTTAAACTAGATTTAATGTTTACACTTTTCAAAATGATATAAGTTTAACTTATTTTATTACCAAAATTTTACAAAAGTTCAATTTAATTTAATTTATTTTAAATATGAAGTGAAAATTAATTTTATTAGGTAATTTATGAAATATTTTATACAATGGCGTAATGTATTCAATGCGCTATTTAAAATTCAAGAACTGATTAATTACTACACAATTCATTGCAGCATATGTAGAGAATATGCAAGAATAATATATATAAGACTAGTTAAATTACATTTTATATTTTTATTTCAATTTACCTTTTTTACGCTCAATACATATATATATTCGTCGATTATCTTGCAAATCGTATTAACAAAATCTAAATTTAATGATAATCTCTTATTTAATATTTATTTAATATATTTAATAATTATATTATTTAATACGTTTTACTATGATTTGATTAGAAATTAAAAAAAAGAAAAACTTAATAATGAGAAAAATAAGAAAATAAAAAAGTTTTATAATGTCCTATAATCTTTGATCTCATCTACAATAGAATTAAGATGTTTTCAAATATCTGAATTCTAAATAAAAAAATTAGAAACTAGTTGCTAGCAGTCTTATTGCTATACTAGGAAGATTACAATAAAGCATATCTAATTATTATAAACAGATCGCTAGTGAGATTTATTTATTAATCCAGCATAACTTTGAGGAAACTGTTTACTTATTATATTGCTATTTAAGATTTAATTTCTATCGATTTATTTATACTAGACAGCTGTTCTTTTTAAAGTAATTCCATTTTATATTGTAAATTGATTTCAATAATGACGTTATAATAGTAAATTATTTTGTTTTTTGTGCTAAACATCATAATTAGTCTTTAATAGTATTTGGAAATTTCAAATTATTATTTATAAATAAATTCGTAATAAAAGATGTTTATATTACTTTAAAAAACAGATCAATAGAATTATTTTTTCCATTGATCAAAGAATATCAAAGAATAGATGGTTTATTCAATACTCACAAGATAGAATGCTAAAAAATCATATTCTTTTACTGTTTCATATAGTATACGTAAGAATAAAATAAGACGAATTCTCGGAGAAAGTTTAAATTTATATTTAGTAGTTATCTATTTACTGCTTACAAATATGTTAACCTTGTTTTAAAAATCGACCGGTTTGAACATTTTCCCAGTGGTCTGACCTTATTATTCTATTAAAATATAGTTTTTCAACATTTACATTCTCTGATAAATTTAAGACTACCTTGAGGCAAATAATTCTATTAATACAAATTTTTATATCTAAAATAGAAGCTTCACATCTATCGAGCAGGATGATATATAAATATTTTTTTAATAATTGAAATATTGGTGTTATCGAACCTGGGAGGGGCGTGTTACCAACAGTGAAAGCGGGGGGGGGGGCAGGAGCTGGTCGCCCACCAAATGGGAAGGAGATTGATGGGACAGGAGGAGCATCGAGGGAGGGAAGTTGGGTATGCTGTCCGAGCCCGCGGTCCCTCCAGGTAGGGGAGGAGCGGCGCGGGGCGGTGTGCACGCTTCCCGAACAAATACGGGGAGAACGCATGAGGGAAACGCGCCAGGCATCGGGGGGAGGGGAAGAGAATAATATAGGAAGCAATTAGGACCGCGAGAGGGGAGGGTCGCTCTCGTCGGAAGAAAAAAACCGCGGGAGGGATAGAAGGAAAGAAAGAAACAAGTGAAGGACACTATCGGAGGAGGTGGGAGGCCGATGGCAAAGGGGGGGGGGCAGTTTCGTTCGAACACTCATACAGAACGGTCAGCGAACTTAATCATTGCAAGCAATTACACCTCACCGAATCGAAGATAAACGGGTGGAGATCGACGAGAAAGTTGCAGAGGACGTAATTGTGAGAGGCTAGAGTACCCGGAGTGTGAGACCAAGAGCCGTATCGGCACGACCACGAGTGAACACCAAGTCCGCCGTTCAAACAGACCGCCTACACCACAAGTGACGCTGCCACAACGCGGCAGGTAACCAGTTGAAAGTGTAGCCGAAAGTAGCCGTGAGGAGCCACGAGGCAACATCGCATCCAGTGACAGCCAAACGCCTGAAGGGATAGGTGGGAGTGCAGTCACAGCGCGAGGGATCAGGCCTCCGCAATCTTGGCGGAGTTTGGCGCCAAGTGAGGTTATAACTCAAGGCACGTGGCGAAGTTAGTAAGAGCGGGAGCTATTGTAGCAACGGAGTTCGCGGGAAATTTAAAGTTTAAATAGTGAACTGCGGCTAGTGACGACACACGCGAATAATAGAAATCAAGGAAAGTAACGACGACACAAGAACTCAGATAAATAAAGATTTAATTGAACAAACGAAGACTGCATTTTCTTCATCCTACACATTCCCACTTCCCACAGCAGTGCGTAACGATGAGTTTATTTCTTTTTATTTTCTGAGTGAAACATCCATTAGTAATATAAAATTTGAACTCAAATAATTATAAATAATCTAATGTACTTTAGGTATAAACATCTAATGATGAATATTTTATAAATATTTATACAGAGATTATTGCTTTGGAACAGTATAATTTATTGGTGTAGATTTATAAATCTATAAGTAAATATGTTATGGCTACTGATCATTCATTTTTTTCAAAATGAATTACAATTTTTTAATATACTTCTATTTCTATTTCTATATATCTATATTCTATATATGTTCTATATTCTATATATATTTCTATATATGTTCTATATTCTATATATATTTCTATATATGTTCTATATTCTATATATGTTCTATATTCTATATATATTTCTATATATGTTCTATATTCTATATATATTTCTATATATATCTATTCTATTTCTATAATTTTTTTTATATTTCAATTAATTAATTCATTTTGTTTCTAGCTGCTTGGAGTCCTTATTGGGAACATTTAAAAGAAGCATGGAGCCACAGAAAAAATAAAAATTTTTTATTTTTATTTTATGAAGAATTACAAGAGGTATATTTAAAAGGAAATATTTTTAATGAATTGAAAAATTTTATATTGTATTCTATGTCAATTTAAATTTCTTTTGATTTTAAATATTTCAAATATTTTGTAGAATTTATCCGATGTTATACTGAGAGTCGCAAGATTTTTCGAAAAAAGTTATACTAACGAAGAAATAAATAAATTAAAAAATCATTTAAATATAAAAAATTTTCGTAACAATCGTATGGTCAATTCACAAGAGCTCAAAGAATGTGGTATTATAAAAGAAGAAGCAGAATTTGTACGTAACGGAAAAAATGGTGAATGGAAAAGTTATTTTAATGAAGAATTAGAAAAAGACGCTAATGAATGGATTAAGATGAATATTATCAATACTGAACTAGAATTCTCATCTATAAACAGTTATGGCCTACAAAAAATTAAAGGCTATAAATAATGGTTCATTTAATACTTTAATATTTTTTATTTTCTTTGTAATAAAACATACATTATACAATTTCATTTATTACATAAACTTAAAATGTATTTTACTATAAAAATTACGTTTGTATAAAAATAAATATTTATGTGGTATCATAATATATTATTATCTTACTATCCTACGTTATTAATTATTACTTCCCGATTAAATAAATTTATATATATTTACAATTTATTTGAATAAATTAAATAAAATAAATTAAATAATAAATAAATTAATATATTTTTTTACCTAGATCAGCAAAAGGTTACCGTAAGAGCTTTGAAATTTTTAAATTCTTCTGGTCTTTTTCGCAGTCAATGTCATTACTGTCATTATGATTTTCACGGGAAATCAGAAAACTTCCATATTATTTTTTATATATTGATAAGTACTCTCGATACATTAATCCCAAGAAATTAATAAAGACAAAATATAAAATGTCGGTATTTGTAATTTCATTTTTAAATTTATTTTATTTTGATGAGGCGTGATGAGTTGCAAAAGGTGATGCTTGCAAGCAATAGTAGTAGCGTCTTGAAGGCCCTGATAATAGCGTCAATAATGAACCAACATTTTACATACCGAGAAAAGTGTAGGATGAGTCTGACCAATCGTAAAAGCTCAAAATGGCGTCGTCGGCTTCCACCGACAGAATGGCGTTGACATTATACCGTTTTTCATGAAAAGGGCTGACAGTGGTAGTAGGCTAAGATGGGCTTCCGCTACTATTCTTCGTTTACTTAATATGCATGGATACGGTGGCGGTGCATAAAAGCATAAAAGTAATCAATGACGTTGATGGTAGAAAAAGAGCGACTCCAGAAGATCAGACGATAGTGTTATCTGCAGGATGGCATCAAGGCTGGGGCCGATGCGCTTGAGGAAACCGTAGGACTATATTTGCTTCGGTAGGCATGAGGCGTCAGCGGTGGAATTTCTCCACCTGTAGATGCCCGCAAGATGAAGAAGGGGAAGAAGCTAGTTCTTCAGGGATCCGTTTATCAGTCGCAACGTCTCAATTTCTCGACTACTAAATTTCGATTGATCCAATCCTAATATTTGCGGAGTTAGAAGATCAAGATCTGTGGTAAACTCTATCAGGAGCCAATCAGGCTTAGGTCTTCAGCAGGCTTTTTGCATCCGCGAGACTGACTTTATGCAAAGTATTTATAATTCAAATATTTAGTTTAATAAAATATTATCTATTTTTTTTAACGTACTTAATACTGTTATTTTTTTAATGCAAAATTGTTACGAATTAGATGTTACGGTCTGCGTTCAACAATACAATAACTATCTATTTGTATATTAAAAAAGTAACAGTGCACTTTCTAGAACTTTTCTAAAAAATTTTTAATGATAAGCTGACTAGAGCCTGAAAAATGTTTATTAAGGTATTTATTTTTCCAGATTTATTATCTTTGCGATATGAAGTTGTAAAATAAAGTGAAGAGTTTGAAACTAAATAGATTCAGTTTAAAATTCTTCTATGCTTTGCATTTCATCTTACGTGTAATATTTATGTTTAATTTTAAATTTATAGCACGCAAGTATATTTGTATTTCAAGCATATATGTATAGCATATATATTGTTTAACATTTATTAAAGACGTCAAATCATATAAATTCAAAACGCTGTGTAATGACATTTTCGATATTCGGATAAAGTACGAATAAAAGATTTTTTTTAAATAATTGTATAAGCTAAAAAAGATAAAAAAACTTATTATTGTTTATCTATAATTCTTTAAATTTTTATTTTTTTATATTAGTAAAAGTTATGATATTAATAAATATAAATTAAATATATCAATACGTACTGTTCGATATTTAGGTAATAGAATATTTAGGTAGATCTATATAATTTATGACCGTTTTCACAAATTCTAAAAAGAAATAAGAAGACGATTCTTAGTTGATTTGAAATTTTCAAAGAACAATTTTTGAAGTTTTCTAATTATTGAAAAGTTTGGACCATATAACAAAAATATTTTAAGAGGACAGCCTTTTGATTCAATATAAAGTGTTGAATGAGGCACAATGAAATGAAGAACTTTTAAAATAATAGTAATTTTAGATATATATAAAAAACATAATAGCATTGAAATGAAAGAAGTGCTTATGATTGCTTACAATTCAAAGGCCACAAATATAAAGACCATAGCCCATGTACAGAATAGAATAGATTCCGGAATTCATGGTTTTATTAAATAATAATTAATGCATTTCTGTATATAAGCGAAAAGGGCTATAAAATGAGGCTTTTACATGCCAATCTTGATGGGAATCGTAAAACGTATAAGTGAGTCATGTTTGCTTCTATTTCAGGTAAATGAGCCACATGCAGCATTTAAAAAATAATTGGTTGTATAATGGATTGCTAGAGGATAACTTCGGTGTGGACACCTTGCACTGACTGCAAGGGTAAAGGAGACTGTATGTGCTTAAGCGCTGCTCACGTCTCGTGGGAATGCATGTTATTTCTTCTTTCAGTAAAAAAGTTTTTAATGCCTTCAAATTAATAAAAATTAATTTATTCAACCATAATATTTGTTTAATTGGTTATAACGGATCCTTCAACTTGAATTTATGAGACATACACATTCAAGATTAACATATATATATATATAATTTATAATTATTTTTAGTACTTTACAGAAAAAGGAAATATTAACAGGGATTAACGATATAATTACTTGGTTAAAACTTGATAAAAACTTGAAGTAAAAGCAGTAAGTTCTACTCTATGTCTTATTATTTTGTCTAACAAATACTTTAACCAAAGAATTTTATTTACAAAAATTTTTAATGAAATTGAATTATTATTAAAAGAATTATGAGATACGAAATTTCATAATATTATATTTATACGATAATATTATATTCAATAATATAATACGCAGTATATTTTAAAAGAAAAGAGTTACAATCAGCTGAATTTGAACATGGATTAATTGTTTGAAATTGATTGAAAAACTACAATATAAAAGCTATATTCAAAATTTTAAAATTGAAGATAAAATTAGAACATCAATAATGGACTCAAAAAGAGTTACCAACTCCGAAGGAACGATAGGGAATGGTAAAATAAATACGGGCAAAGATCCACACTCACTCCTAAAAATCGAATCATAGGTCTCCACAAATAAAAGATCTTAAATCAAGTGTCCAAATAAATTTTCAATTTCGAAACAGATAACGTCTGCAACATATGTATTATTTTGTTTATTAACTATTCTAATTATTACGTTATGCAATTTTATGAATTTATAAATATAAATGTAAAATTATGATAAAGTTCAAAATGGGTAGGGTTTATCTGCCATTCAAGATTGTGTAGTGCAAGCAGTTCTTATCAGGCGGTCATCCCTTAAATGATACAATAAATAAATAATTTTTCTTCATCCCATTCTGAAATTTTTTTCTTCTAGACAACAATAATCATTGTTACGGACGGGTGTGGGAGGTGGGAATGGGTAGAATGAAGAAATACACTCTGCATTCGTTCGATTAATCTTTATTATCAGAGCTCCCGCTTCGTCGTCCCTTTCCTCGACGTCTGCCCTTTCCGTGTGTCGCCACTGGCCGCAGTTCACTATTCAAGCTTTTAAATTTCCCGCTTGCTCTGATGATACGAAGGCTCCCGCTCTTATCGACCTCGCCACGTGTCTTGAGGCCTAACCCCACTTGGCGCCAATCTCCGCCAACTTGGCGGAGGCCTGATCTCTTGCGCTGTGGCTGCGCTCCCACCTTCCCTTCAGGCGCTTGGCTGTCGCTGACTGCAACGTTGCCTCGTGGCTCCTCGCGGCTATATTCGGCTATACTCTCACCTGGTCGCCTGCCGGATCGTGGCAGCGTCGCTTGTGTGTAGGTGACTGGTTTGAACGACAAACCTGTCAATTCGCGTTCGTGTCGCTGCTGCCCGTTGTCTCACAATCTGGGTGCTCTTCTTTTCTGCTTCGGGTCTCTGTCACCTTCTCGTCTATCTCCGTCCGGTTCCCTTTGATTCGATGATATTGTACTTGCTTGTTCTGCTCAAGATCGCCAACCGTTCTGTCTCATCGTTCGGCCGACACTTCTCCCGCCATCCACCTCCTACCTCTCCTGATAATCTCTTCATTTGTTTTTTTTTCTTTCTCTTTCTTCGACGCGAGCGACCCTCCCCTCTCGCGGTCCTAATTACTTTCTATACTCTCCACTCCCCTCCCCCCGCTGCTTGGCGCGCTTTTCTCTTGCCCTTTTGGTGTTACCGTATCCGTCGGTAACAATCATGATGACTTTTTTAAAGCGCTGTTATTTTTCGAATCTTATAATAATTGACTATATATTTTCTCTTTTTTGTGGTCAAAGCACGTATAAGGTTACTTACGCATTAAAAGATTTAGGAGGAAAATATATACTATTTAGCACTTTATCCACTACTGACTAAACGCGTGAGCCCATAAAAAAATGTGGGATACAGTAATGGAAAAATAAAACTCATTGATATTTGTTCGTGCTTAAAATATTTATTTTTATTTATTAATTGCTAACCCCCGTGAGGCGTATTTTTAACTTTTTTTTATAGCCAGCTGGATTTTCGCAAACCGCGCCGTGGAGTCAATTTAACGTAAACTCCATACAATCCGGATGTTCTGGATGACCGACCTGGATGTGGGTGTGAACACCGGGTTGTCTTCAATGTCTTGAAGACTAGACCTGGCCGCGAGGAACTTACTCTCTCTCTCTCTCTCTCTCTCTCTCTCTCTCTCGCTCTAATTACTTCCTCAAGATCGGTCATCGGGAGCTTTACATCCTCTCCTAGGGAAATACAATTTCTTTTCCCGGGAATTGATGCCAGCACTCTATCACTCGTACTCACCCAATTACCAGCCACGCCACGACGTCCCACTTGTTAGCCGAACGCGCGGTTATGAACACCTGGGCTTCAAATCGAGTCTTTTTTTAATCAACAAGGATTTTTAATTGGCGGCCCTTTAACAGACTCGCGCTTTTTTAAATATTGGCCATTTAAATATCGGCACTTTAATGTTTAATTTACGCGTCAACTCGCACGAAATGAAGAATACACTTGCTTACTTGCCACAACGAGGTTTTAATAAAAAACAAGATCTCGTCGTGTTCAAGCTTAACGAACGGATCGATCATTCAGTTCTCGATAATAAAGCCAACTACCTATTTTTCAGTCTTGATTATGGGACCTCTCCTTGAGGTGCCCCATACCTAAAATTTATTGTCTCAAAGCTTATTATCTTATCGCAACGCGTAGATGTCGAACAACCTGTAACATTATTTGTGTTTGTTTTTCACATTTGTACAATAAATTTCTGGAGAACTCTCAAGAATGTTTCGTTATAAGTCCGATTTCAAAATATTCAAAATCACATAGAATGGTGCCAGAATGACATTTTAAATCGATTTTCAACCGATCTCAATCAGAGACCATTTTTGCCGATCAAGATCTTAAATAAGAGTATTACTATAAAATTAATAATTGTTATCTCAAATCCCTATGTGATATAGGATAATATATTTTATTTTTTTTTGAAAATGTTATAAAAATCAATAAACTTGAAACTATTTAAATTAATTAAATCATTATTTTAATACCCTACAGATTTAGAATATTGACTGCACATAGTATCATTGTGTGTACTCAAAAATATTGTAGTAAAACCATTAGCAATGGAATATTTGCCACAATTAATAAAGATAAATATGAAAAATTATTACAAAAATTAAATGTGAATATTAATTATGTATGAAATGTATCGTGTAAAATAGATATCAAAAAATAATAATTGTAGCAGTAAAAATTTGAATAGCAGCAATCACTAATATCGGTTTATTACACTTACCGTCAAAATTATATATCTTTCAAAATGTAATAAGTTATAAATTTAAAATTAGTATTACAAATATATATTTATTAATGTGCTTCAATAAATCGAGTGATATAGTTTTTATTTAACAATGTAAGCAAATTATTTAAGAAAATTCATAAAATTCGTGATAATAAAAAAAATAGTTTTTTGTTAACAAAGTTTGTATTTGTTTATAGAATTTTATATTTATAAATAAAATATATAATAAATTGCTTCTTACTAAACATGCTTTACACAAAATTTATTAATGAGTAATAATAGCAGTTAATTTAGGATAATTTATTAATTATAAAATTTCTTTTTCAAATTTAATTAATCTCAGACGATTGGGACTGCACAGCATAAATTAGAAATTCTTTTTACGTCATAATTTATATATTTATTTATTTATTTATATACATTGAGATATAAATTCTACTGAGTTATTAGCTTATTAATAGACTAATTATTACGTTTTTGTAACAGAACACATTTCATTTGAGTTTTTGCATGTATGCAATCAAAGTAAATATGTAAAATAATTAAACATATGAAATTAACAATATTTTAAGCATGAAATAGCTTCCATAGGTGTCAAAAACAATGTAAAGCTTATTACTTTTTTTAGATTTTTAAATTAAATTTTAGTAAAACAATAAATTAATGTAGACATATAATTATATATGAGCATGATAGTTTTTTGTTTTTTTAATGAAAATTGTTTTTTGAATTTATTAACATTATACTATTCATTTAATTTGTTTATTAATATAAACAATATAATTTATAATTAATTTATTATTGTTTGTATAAATTATTTTTGTGACAGTACAATTGCTTTAAATCGTACTGCTGTTTGAAATATTTTACACAATATTTGTTCGGTTTGCTGAGCAATTAATTTTATACGTTCTCCACCTTTACCTATTACAATTCTTGAAATTCTTGTAGAAGGGCAGTTCACATTAAAAATAATATTTAAACTGCCATCGTTATTTTGCTGTATATGTTCAACAACTGTATTGATGGAATATGGCATTTCTTTTGGTAAACTATTTAACAGATTGGCTTTTACAGTTTGTTCAATAATAGTTTTGAATGACTGATCTGAGAATGTATTCTCATTAAAATTCCATGGCTTAAATTTTGCAGAATCCAAGAAATAGTTCTAAAGTAATTAACATTGTTGTAAATATTATAAGATTATCCCTCAATAAGTAATTAACATATATTAATAATTGTACTTCTTAATAATTATTAGAAATCAATAAAATTTTATTGTTTAACTTACTCTTAGATCTTTAACTCCATCTCCTGTTAAGGCAGAAATCATGAATATATCAGAAAAATGTATATTTGATTTTAATAGCTTATCTGTAATTTCTAAAAGTATTTTCTTATTTTTTAATGTATCTATTTTATTTAAAATAAGTACAATATTTGTTTTAATTTTAAAAAAATTGATTAAATTAATAATTTTATTATTAATTATTTTTCTTTCGTGTACTTTACTAACATCTTGAACTATTCCAATAACATCAGCAATTTTTATTGAATTTTTAACATCAGTAATAAAACTCTTTTCTAGTTTGAACTTTACTGATTCATCTTTAGATACCAATCCAGGTGTATCTACAAAAATTAATTGAGTATTATTTAAACTAAACACTGCTGCAGCTTTGTTACGAGTAGTATGTATTTTTGAAGAAGCTGCGCAAACCTATATAACAAAACAATATTATATCAAAATTAGTTTTTATAAAATTTTAAATAATATTTTGAATGTTTCTTTTTTGTTACTATTTACCGGCCTTTCCATTAAAGCATTAATAAGTGTACTTTTTCCTGCATTTGGAAGACCCAATATTGCAATTTTTAAAGACTTATTAGTTTGTTTACTTCGTTCCTTTAAGAAAACTTTTTTTACTTCTAAAACATTCTCTTCGACAGTATCAATAACATTTGAAAACTGTTTAAAAATTTTAGTAGTTATTCGTACTACTTTTTTGTTTATAAGAATCCACATTAGAAAATAAAATTTTTCACATATATTTATAATAAAATGTTAAAGGTTATGCTAATTAAATATTACTTTAAATTTCGAAAATAAATAAACAAGCAACAAAAATTTTAATTTGTAATATATATTTAAAATTATCGATTTACAATCTCTTTCTAAAATTGATTACTACTGTGCAAATCGTTTATTAAAAAATAAATTATTAAAGATTATCAGCACATGCATCATAATCATTAATTGTTAATTATAAATATCGCAAAGTTGAACGATTTAATTTACTCTACAGTTCCACGATTATCTAAAATCTTGGTGATTATTTAGTTTCATTTAAAAAGAACTATATATTAAAGTTACACTTTAAAGAAGTTTTATGATAATTACATATCGAATATAAATCAACAAACATGATATATATTCATGATATACCAAAAATTTTTGTATTTTTCTCAAAATACTAAATTATAAATGATAAAATACATCACTGTATAACTGAACCTAATTTTATTTGCTTGTTTTATTAACTTTTAAAACTAAAACTTTATTTCGATTTATAAATAGTTTAGTAGTGTAAATTTTATAGCTTATTATATAGGTGATAAAAATTGTGCAAATTGATAATTGTGAATATAAATAATAAATATTATTTCATACGAAAAATATAATCATAAAAGTGAATCATTCTGTTTAATACATTCATTAGTTATAAAGAGATTGAATATTTAATTTACAAATAGTTTCATTAGTATCTGCTTTTGAACATTTTTGAATATTTACAACTTATAACTTTAAAAACTTATACAAATTAATATATATATATATTAGTATTTAATTTAGTAATACATATTAATAATATTTCGAATGTAGTTTTTTAATGTAAAAATAAGATACTATATATTTTGAAAGAATTATAATTAAATATTTTAATTAAATTTTGGTTGGTATAAAATAAGTTTAAATACCATATAAAGTTCAAAATAAAAACTTTTATAAATATGATTTAAAATATTTATAATATTATATAAACTTGAGTTACAATATCGTATTTAAAAAACAAAAAAAATCGTTATATAGCCTGATCGTCAATACGGTAATTTAGATATCACAAGATCACGGATCTTAATCACAGTACACTATTTGTAAAATATTTACTTTAATCAAAGTTTTACTGAAACGAATAATCATAATTTTTCTACATTAACAAAATCTCTATACTAACTGGTAACGAAAATAAAAATTCATTACATAATAGAATCTTTACGGATAGGAGGAAGAAGAAATTGGATTGCGCCGTGGCGCTAATTACGTCTTGCGAGGACGCCGGTGAAGGAAGAGCCGCTAAACAGCGGCTAAGGACAGACGGGGAGACATGACTTGGGTCCGTGACCTTCTCTATCTGGCAAAACACGCATTCGAAAGCGGGTCTTGTTGAGGGGTGAAGTACGGACGTGCTACAATAATACCTGGTACTCTGTCCGAAGGTTAGTAAAGGCCGAAGAAAGAAAAGGAGAGTTCCGAGTTGGGGAAGTAAGAAGGTTGGCCGAAGCGCTCGAAGGGAGAAAAGGGGCGAAAGGTGAAGCCGTTATGACGTCGCAAGAATTCACGAAAATGAAAAGAAGGCGCTAATATGAATTGGACGGAAGACAAAAGAAATCGAACCCTGCGCGCGAGGTAAAGATGCGTGTAGCGGAGGAACGAGGTAGGGGATCAGTTCGATTTCGGAAGTCTAGGCAAACGCTGTGTCTTACGAGCTAACCGAATTTCAGCGATAAAGCGAGAAACAAGAAAACATCGCGAAAGAGGGGCGAGGCGACAACACCGACCACCATCTGGAGTAGACAAAGCGTCCTGAACAGGCGGACAGCTGATCACTGAAAATCGCAACCGATGTCATCGACTACGTGATCGAAAACTAACGGCAAGGGAAAATTAGAATTATAAAATAAGGATTAGCTTGGATATTAATAAAGGTGTTATAACAAAATAAGATCGAATCATTTATACCTTATCCTGCTTCCACATACACACACACACACACACACACACAATCACACCAGTTATAAATAATAGAATCAATTATGAACAATTTAGTTCTAGAAATTTTTAATATCAGTTTCCTAACATTTATTTATATTGTTTTTATTATTAAATAATATTTACTTCAATTTTTATACACCATGTTAATTTTTATTTAAAGCTTTTACAAAACTTACAATCATCTATATAATACTTTTTATAACAGTAGTAAAGTCACTGATACTAACTAATCTATTTATATTGAGTTCAATAAATAATTCAAATAAAAATTTTGTACAAATTAATCTTACTGAAACGACAAGATACTGACTTTTATAGCAGCTAAATTTTATTAAATTTTAAATTCTTAAAATAATATTTAATAAAAAGTCAATATATAATTAATAAAAGAAAAATAATATATTATATTCAAATATTTTATAAAGTTAATTTTACATTAAATGATATAAATAAAATGATATAAAATAAAAACAGAATCCCTTATTGGATTTATGTAATCAATATTAAAATAGATAAAATATTATAATAATTTAAACAAAAATTTGAACATTTAAAAACGTATAAAAAGTATATATTTTTGTTTTCATTTGCCTTATTATTGACTCCACTATTTTTTATTTAATCATGAAATTAGTTAAATATATCTCATATTAATTTTAATTAGCAAAGTGCTGATTTTGAAGAATATTTATAATGTAGTCTATTGATAAGTCTTTTAATGTCTAGATATTCTTACTTAATAATTTGTTTGAATTCACAATTTATCAATTTTTATTTATCAATTCTTATATTCACCTGATGAAAACCTCCTCCATCTTAAGTAATATTATGTACTAAAATTTAAATTATAAACTGTACTGTATATACATTAAAATATTTTTAATACATATATAAAATATACATGTATTGAAATAATTTCTAGTTCTTATCTAGTAGAAAATTATCTTATTAATTTAATATTTTATCAATTTTGTCATTTTCTATTATTGATGTACAAAAGAAATAAAGCCAATAATAAAATTTTAATAACAAATCAAATTGCTTGTATAATATTGTAAAATTATATTCCAATATAATTATTTATATAAATTTTTAGGTACTAAAATATATTTGATATATATTTCAATATAAATAATAATAATAACAATAATTTGTATTCAAGGTCTTATGAAATTAAAAATTTTGTAGATATTTTATAAAAACATTTTTTAGAATATTAAGCTGTAATATTTTTTAATTAAAAAATCTTCATAAAATGAAACTTCATTATAATAAAAATAAAATTCTGTTGAAATCGAATTATGAAAATTTTGTTTCAAATAAAATTTGTATATAAATTTTATACGAATATATAATCAAGAAATATGTTATATTTTTGTTTTCCTTTATATACGTTGTAATAGTTATATTAATAGATATATATATATATATATATATATATATACACATATATATATATGCATGGTATAATATGTAAAAAATACAAAATAAGTTCCTTTGAATTTTGTCAATGAAAATTCATCAATTATTGTTTTAAAAAATTATTTAAAATTACATTTAGTCTTTTTGGAACAGAACACTAAATCTGAATTGATTGTTTACACGAATTACTGTACAAATTTTTATTATATATTTATTAGCACATAAATTATGTATACTTTTTAACCTAAAATAGTGAACTATTTATGATACAGAAATTATTTTTCATGATTTAAGTTTTAAAACGACAATAAATATCTCACTGATAACACTTTACAATAATAAAATTTAAGATATTTTTGAAACAGTATCATTAAATATAATTGTCGGATCACTAGAAATCAACTAATTATTTCTTTAAAATAAAATAAAAAATTTTTTTTTAAATTAAAATAAAATTAAGAAGTACACACTTAGTTTATTTATACTCTTTGAATTTCAAAAAGTTTGACATTCGTAGCATACCAAATAGGTGGTTCAATGTTTCTAAGATAAATCACACCCCACATATAAGTTCTAAACCATGCTGTTGTTCCAGAATTGGCCTGATATCTTCGAATGAGTATTGGATGTGGTACAGGTAATAGCCCTACAAGTGTACCATGTTGTAAAAATTTTAAAATTTCACTTTCATCTGTTAATCCTCTAAAAATATTACACAAATTATAATTTTTTTACCAGATACATATATTTATTTTATTTATAGTATACACACTTATCAATACAAATTTTTTCCACTTGAGGTACTAAAACTTGTAATAATCGCATAATAGTTTGTAAAGGTAGTTTATTTTTCCACTGATAAATCCAATCTGATGACGGTATCCACTGATCTATCATTTTTAAAGAGTTAGAATGTTCAGCTATGCGAATTCCTCCCCTCTATTCATAATATGAAAAAAGAAAAATCTATAATATAAATAAGTAGGATTAAATGTTCAAAAACATGATTTGTTTCATTATTGACAAACTTAATATATAAATAAAAATTATAATTGTATTAGGTTCTTGCACATTATACCTATTAAATGTCAATTAAATTAAACTTTCATAAAATTTATATTATTCATCCATATTATTTATATGAAATTTAAATTCAACATAGCATGCTACGTTCAATTTCTAAAAGTTTTTAAAAAATTATTGACAATATATAGTTATAAATTTCTAATTATTTTACAATGGAGGAAAAATATGAATTTTTTAAAAAATAATTATAAATGTACTTAATGCTTACTAACCGGTATAATAGATTCAAATTTATTTTGGAAATTGTGATCTTCAGAAACGATTTCTGATTCTGTAATAGATTTATTAATTTCTACATCAGGACTTAATGGATGAGCCGATTCTTTTTCAGTCATATTTTCAATATCGGGGGTTTCAAGTAATGATGCTTTTAATGTTCCTGGCTCTGCCGGTTGAGCAGGATGTGACCCTTCCATTGTAGTTTCATTGTTTTCAATAGATCTATTTGATACCCCATGTTTCTTCTGTCTCTTATTCAATGATTTTGTTATGGTATTACCGTCATTTGGTAAATTTGCCAAAGCATGAAAAACTTGTCTTTTTCTAATGATTGTATAGACTAAATTACTATTACCATCGAACTGGTACTAAAATAATAAATGATTTTACATTGTATATCTGATTATAATTTTAAGGTTTAAAAACTTTTAGAAAGTAATTTTATTTTTAATTTTACAAATCTTACTTAATAATTTTTTAAATTATAAATAAAACTCTAATTTGGCTTACAAAAATATATGTAAAAATATTTTAAATATACCTATTATACTAAGTATAAGAACTTATACTTGCCTAAAATTTTATACTACAAAAATTCAAATTATTTTTCAAACATATTAAATTATTTTAGCATTTGAAATACTAACTTGTATTATATTATTAAATATTTCAAGTAAAAAAAATACTAAGTGATGATTTGCGGGTGCAGAAAATAAAAACCATGGTGTACTAAAGGCTTCTAGTAAATGAAGAAGCTTAGTACTAGCAACCATAGATAATGTTTTCAAATAAGGTGACACATTGACTAGAATAGTTAATAAGCAATCAAAAAGAGGTTGCAACCTTTGGTGGCCTGTTGTTATAATTTTATGAAAAACTGTAACTAAAAGATCAGCATGTGTACCTAGAAATAGTAAATATAAGAAAATAATTTGTTATAATTTAATAGAAATCGTATGTAAGTTTTTATTTAATTGATAGATTGAATTACCTGTAAAAACAGGTATATCCATTGGCACTGTTGCTGTATATGGTTTATTCAATCTAACTCCAAAATTACGTTCTCCACTTAATAAAAGAAGAATAAATACTCCAATATGCATCAATCCTACTTTTGCTAATTAAAAAATTAAACTGTTAATAATAGATTAAATTTAACATTCAATTATAAAAATAATTATTTTACTCACACTGATCAGCTCTGGAATCATTCAAGTGATACAGAATTGGAACTAAAACTTCAAGTACATCTGAGCTTTTCAATACGAAATATAAAAATTTTTTATTGTAATCACATAATTTCCAAAAAAATACAAGTAATTCTTGATGAAAATGCACTTTCTTCGTTGAATTAGGTAAATAAGTTTGCATAAGTGGATTATTTAATAATCTTGTAATTCCTTTTAAAACAAATTGAAAATCTAGAAATCCATAAAAATATATTATTTCCTTATTAAAGTTCAAATTAATTGAGATAAAATATTAAAAATATACCTTCATCTCGATGTATACGACTCAAGTAATTAATAAAAAGATTATCTCCAATAACTTCGTCTCCACTTCTTTCACAACTTGTATTATGATCCAATGTTACAATAAGTATTTGTAAAGCTATATCAACTAAAGGTTCTAGAGAATCAGTAAATAATAAATGATTATAAGGTACTCCAAAGCCAACAGGATCATAAGCACATACTGTATTTAATAAAGAAGTAAACATCGGCAAAGCATGCCTATAAAAAGGTAAAATGAATTTATATAAATATATATTAGTATAAATTATTGTTTAATAATATAAGCATTACCTATTCTCTGTGCTAGTTACATATTGTATCCATTTATTTGGCGTAACTGCGAGATTTGTTGGTGGATTATACATTGTTTCACTAAAGCATGTCAATAATACTTTTAATAATTCAGTTCGATTAGAATCTAAAATAGGATATCTGGGCTGAGATTGGGCAAAACCTACACCTGATTCCCAAATGCATTCACAACTATCTAAAGATTGCAATTCTTCAGCTTTATCCTATAATTATAATTAATATCATTCAAAATGTTTAAAAAATGTATATATTGCAAATATATATTAAAACATACTGGTCCAGGTCTTTTGTTTATAATAACAGTAAAATCAGGACAAAATAATAAATCCTAAAAATTTAAGTTTTGTTATTTCATATATAATAAAATAAAAAATTTATATTCTAAAATAATAAATAAATACGCACGCATACAGCATTTAATAATGAATGTGCTAATGGTATACTATCTTGATTATCTTTACCAGGTAAACTAGACCAAAAAAATTCCTTCCAGTCAGAATCTTCAAAAATATATGGAAGAAGTCTTATTATTAATCGAGAACAATTCAATACTGTTTGTTGTTCATTTTGTGTTCTACAACTATTATCAACTGCTTTAACTAATTTTTCAACTGCTTTATAACAGAATGTAGCAAGATTAGAAGGAGCTTCTTCTCTCAGAATACGAATTTCTGAAGCTGGTATCAAAGTAAAAATATCTTGTACCTTACAAACATTTTCTGACCAAAATTGATCCCAAAAAATATCATTCGATACGTCAATAACCTAAACATGAAACAACTACATTTCAACTTACATTTTACAAACTTGTTTTTTCAAAAACATTACAAAATAAAAAAAAAAAAATTACATATTCACGAAATTTGAATAATACTTTATTTAACTAACATGTGTTTTGGATGTTAATTGTAGAACAGCTTTTCTAAAATTAAGTTTAGTATCAACATTTCCCATCTTTTTTTATTCAATGATAAATTACGAATAAAATTTAAAACAATAAACTTATAAAATTAATAACAAATAATTGCAAAACATTGTTGCCACATTGAAAACATATTATGAATACTTCTTACAACTAACATATGTCATGATCCCTGTTTCTAATTTCAATTAGAATCGAAACCGAAAAACTGCTACAATATTTTTACATTATTTAAAGCATAAACTTACAAACTGTAATTAGAACAATATGATTGAGTTTACAAACATAAATGCACACAATTTACAAGTTATAAATATTTTAACTAGTCTGTGTTTACATTTTTTTTTATTATTATATATTTATATATAATATATATATTATTTAAATTTTTATTTTTACTTTATTTTATTTATCTACTATTCGAATGTCAATACATAATTTCTGACAAAAAAAAGCGGCCTCTTATATAATAAATGTTTAGCTTATTTTACAATTGCTCTTATACGCCAAATATATCATTTCAAATTTAAATAAGTGAAAAATTATTAAACGGAAAATAGGAACAATATAATCAATGATCGTTCCTATTTACTCTCTATGTATGGTTATGTATATGCCAATTTATGTAAAAAATCAGGAAATCCAAAATATAATGCAATTCAATATGTTCGGGCGTATAGTTGTAGGCTATACGCGTTGTACAAGGTTGGCGTTAGCAAACCTTGATATTTATTAATTAATGTTGTTTTTCGGATAAGCACAAGAGAATAGAAGAAAACTGTGTAGTGATTAGAATTTATTTATTGTAGAATTTTGAGTACAATGTGAAGAGAGTAGACTTGGTTGTTATCACACTAGCTAATTATGAGCTTAGTAGTAGTCTTGTTGAAGGACGGGAGTGTACTAGCGTCTGTATGCATTCTTGAAAACTAGTTATTTAGGCGACATACCGATCGCGGGGTAGGCGGCGCCTAATTTCGCAGACTGAAAACATTAGACTCTATGGATACGATTAGTGACCTTGCCTCGCAGGTTGAAACTTAGTCAAGACGACAAGGAGGTCACTTTGACGATTTTGTTTACAAGCAGTTTGCGCCGTAACACAATATTTAATAAAAAAATTGTAAAATAATTAAATTACAATTATATTTTATATTTAATATAATAATAATATTTCATCAAATGAACAATCTATGTTAAATATATAAATGAATATAATTATAAATAAAAATATGTTAAAAGATGTATATTGGGCATTGTACGAATTATGGTCTTAAAAGTTGGGATTCTTAGTAAGCCTAGAATTCCATTCTCCTGTTTTACTACATCAGAGATAAGAGATAAGAGTCTAGCCCAATAGTAAAAAATTATGAGGGTGCGTAAAAAATACTCTTTTTACAACCCATTGTATCTTATTTACATTTTATCTGTAAAGTTGAGCGACCTTGCTTATTTAAGGACACTACTTTACAGCAGATTAGATATTTTATTCACCTGTCCTTTATTTGAATTACACTTTGCGTAATTGAAGTTTATAAAATAAATCACTTCCTTGCGGTTTTATCAGAAATTTGTAATAAGAGATAAATGTATTGCTGACTTATATTTCTAATAAAAAATTTTCATTCATTAACTCACCTTTGAATTATCTGACAATTATTTAAAATTCGTTGTTGTTCCTTTATAATAAGCATACTGTAAATAAATGACACAGGGGTGGGACGGTCAAGAAATAGGGAGGGTTGTTCCTTGCCTTGATTGGCAGTCACTCGTTCGTTTTATTAAACAGATACACTTCACGTCACCGTCGCTTACAATTGTTGGTGGCGTCACGTTACAATCCGACCGCTTACAAATAATTACGTGAATTTACTTCACTTATTTTATTACAAATAATGCCGCATTAACACAACATAGTTGGATTTGATGAAGTTTTTTCGCGCGCCGGTAAGTCAGGGATGACTCGTCGGTAACAACCCTGATGCCGAAAGGTCAGCGGGCTTACACTGCGTTCGCGCAGGACGTTTCCACGGGCCGTCTTCACCTCCACTCTGTCCCGCGGGCCGAGCACACCGCGTTAATGTTCTTTTCCTAACCAGGCACCTTGAATTGATTTAAATTTCCCGCGCCTCGACGGGCGATGCGCGCGCACAGGAGAAATTCGATATTTGAACTTCGCGCCGATCGGGGAACGCGACTGCGCGTGCGCGTTTTCTACTGCGCCGTAGCCGCTGCGCGCGCTCTTCGGGCAAGATGGCGTGGCACGCGCGTCAGCTGTCACGCGCCGCCGCCTCCCTTCTCCTCGCGCAGCTCGCCGTCGTCTTCAGTTTCGCAGCGTCAGCTGCGGGGTGCACGTCGTGATCACTGCGGCGCTTGCTCCTGTGGGCTGCGACGCTGTGACAGCTGAATAGTAACGCCACTGGTGACGTCAAGTATTGCCACTATGGCAGTTGGCGCGTCTGGCGTGACGTCAGCGGTTGTCACTAGGCGTCGCCAAGATGGCGGACGACGTGTCCTCGAGTAGCGTCACAACCACCCCCTCCTTACCACTCGCGTTGCGCCCCGTTCCCTCGATGCGGCGTTGCCTCGCGGTTTCTCGCGCCTACTCGCGGCCGTGCTACGTTCCACGTTTCTCCCCGTGCGCGGCAGCGTCGCCTCAGGTGTGGAGTGCCTGGTCGGTATTCTCTCGCAAGTCCCTCGTGCCTCACTCGTCCGCGGGCCGTCTCGGCTCGCAGTTCTGCCCTGGACGCTCGTCCTTCTCACTTCACTCTTTGCTCGCCGACCTTTCGCGCGTCTACTGTATATTCGGAGAGGCTTTTTTACGTGTGCAAAATGTTGCAGGCGCGATACGTCTTCCTGGCTAAGGCTCGGAAGGTACTGCCTAACCTTTTCCATCGGCGTCGCTTTCCCCCCCTCCGGAAAACTCCATGCTTTTTCTTGTCCGCTAATCCCTCGTCGCGTCTTCCTTCCGGGACGGGGGAGGTACCCCCTCCTTCCGGGTTCGCTCGCTTTTCCGGGCCTCACTAACTTTCTACTTCCCCCCGCGCTACCCCTCGCCTGTGGGAGGGGCCGGGAATTCGGGAGCATCCTCTCCTCCCCGCGCCGTACGTTTGTTGAGCCAGGGAGTGTGACCCCCCCCGCCACCCTCGCCTGTGTTGTTCGTTCGTTGAGTCGTGGAGCATGCTCTCCCCCCGCGCCACCCTTCTCCTTGCGGAAGGGCCGGGAATTCGAGAGCATGCTCGCCTCCCTCGCTGCTCCTCCTCCGTCAGTAGAACGCGACACCGGCTTTCGCGCCGCCCGCCAGCACCGTTCAGTACATCCCCTTCCCGCAGTCAGTAACACATACAAACTGAGTGCTTAATAAGTCAACGAACGTTTGATAGTAGAGTCTAGTTATTTTTAGTTGGATGTTTTTTCGTCTGGGTATTCGTGAGCATATTATGTGGTATCATAAGAATTTTACAATACAAAGTCAGTTTTTCATTCGGTTACTTTCTGGATTAAAAAGAATGACAAATCACTTATTAAAAGGTGTCGGCTGTATTATTTTTACAATCTTAATTACTCTTTTATTTATGAATTTTATCATTAATGTCAATGTTTCCATTGGACGCTGAAGCTCCACTCTAAATCTACTTCAGTATGATTTATTGTTTAGTATTTTTTTATTAATTTTCATATTAGTTTTGTTCAGACCAAGCTGAACCTATATTAATTAATATTATATTGCTTATTATGTTATATTAATGACTAATCCTAGCTGATTTTCGTGGAATACAGCGGGTGGAGATTTAACTCACTTCCAGGAAATTCATCTGATTTCCAATAAATGCAAAGGCAGGTAGGCGCTTATAAGATTATTAAGAATGAATAACAATAACATCAAATCAAAATGTAATATAAATGTTATCTCCCATCAAGATCTAAAATAAGTTACACATTATTCAAAAGATATATAGAGCGCAATTATATTATAAAAAACATTACTATCCAGCGGTACTCATGTTCGAAAACGAGCATCCCTTGTGGGGAAGCGATGGGTGTGCGGGGCAGAGAGCACGAGTTCTTCGGCCAGAATCGAGCTGAGGGAAAGTAGAGAGAGACTGTCAGCACCGCGGGGAGGAATAAGGTAGGGAGTGGGAAGAGCATGAGGAGAGAAGCGAAAGAGAAGGGAAACGTGAAAGAAAAAGGCCCAGAAATCCGAAAGTAGAAGAGGAAGGAGTGACCCTACCCGAAGGGCACGGAAGATAGAGGATTTCGGGAAAGCGGATTTTCTTACAGGAAAATGGGAAAGAAGGGGGGCAACGCCGTGCAAGCGGGAGAGTCAGTCTTGTGAGGTCTTTTATAAAGGAAGCAGTTTGCAAATACTAGCAAAATTCCAAATTAAAAAACGACACAAGAGTAGATAAATTTCACAGCCGGAGTAGCCGTAGGATTGATTGTAGTAAAATTCAAATCATGCATACTACCTCGCCGTCAATCGTGAGCCGCGCCCGCAATCATGCGAGTAATCAGCAGGAGGGATTAGCACCTAACAACTCGCGGCATCACCACCGTTGCCGAAAAATTCGATCGAGGCTGCTGGGGAAGACCTGTGAAGCGTCCAGTGAAGGAATAAGGTAACACCGCGCCGCTGATAAAGAAGAAAGGTGAGCCAGAAAGAAGTACTGCGGCGTTACCAAGGTGACGTCAATCCAAACCGACATACCGCCATCTTACTCCGCTGGGTTGACGTCATAGCAACGCGATCACCTACAACTACCATCGACAATACGACGCCTATGCGGTGATGTCGATCATCCACACGACGTTCAGACGCTGCCACCTACATGTACACGTCACGACTGAATCGACGCTCCGAAGAGGCAAGCATACGTCACGCACCACGCCACGACGAGCGGATTGTTTAAACTCGAATTTAAACTTGAACTCGTGCTTCAACGAGACACCAAATAGTGAAAGCGCGGGAAATTTTAATTCGACAATTCAAACTGGAGTGCAGACCTCAACAAGACGCCCAAGTAAAAGTGCGGGAAATTTAAATTTTTGAATTCAAATTCGAGCGCGGACCTCGCTGAGACAACCGGGGAAAAAGTAGGAAGATTTAAAATTGACAAGTAAACCTTGTAGGGGTGTGAGCGCGAGAGTGTAGACGTATGTTCGTAGTGGAACTGTTGTGTCAGGCTGTGTGCGTGTTGTTGCTGTTGTGTGAGTGTGTGCCGTAAAATTTATCATTGTAATTGTGCATTATATCATTATTTCCGTACTTTTGTGATTGTGTTACCAAGAAATTATAATAGTGTAATTGAACAAACGAAAAAAAGACGTATCTCTCGGTTATTAAACGCCTTTTCCCAACTCCTACATCACCGAAAATCCACCGTAAGCGTCTGCAAGTTAATAAAAATATTTATTTGGTCAACCGTCTCTCAGAATTCCACACTCTTTCATATCTCATGAAGATAAGTTTACGAAAGTAAGTACGTATATTAAATAATTAAAGTAAAAATAGCTTGCAATGTTTTAATGCCATTCTAAAAATATTATATGCATGAGAAAATATGAATAAAAAGAAAGTCCGTCTTGCGGTATAGCTTAAACAAGTAAAAATATACTGCAATTGCATTGCTGGTGACGAAAGATAATTGTTACTGACGGCTAGGGGAATGCTCGGAAACTGAGGGAAAACAAAGGCGAATGATACTACGAGACGATACTACAATGCATGATACTACGAGACGATACTACATTGCATGAGACTACGAGACGATACTCCATGAATAATACTACCAGGATACTACAAAGAATGATACTACGAGATGATATTACAATGAATGATACTACCACGATACTACGATGAATGATACTACGAGATGATACATCAACGAATCATACTAGGATGAAGACGATCCGGCTGCTACTGAGGTGACGGGGAGAGACTCCAGCCATAGCTACATCTTATTAAATAAAAAAAAAAAAGAAAGCGGTAAATGTTTATTTAAATCTCGCTTCCCGCCTTCTCTACTCCCTCTATCAGCTCCTGTTACCGCAAATAACAATAATTAAATATACTCTTACTGTCAAAGAATACAATCAAGCGTTTATTTATTTATTTACATGAAACTTTGTATTATATCACTAATTGAGCGTATTCGCGAAAGAAAATTTCCGAATAAAGAAATCGAGAATATATTAAAATTGACAAATGCAATTATCAGGATCTTTTTTCAAAATTTTATTGCTAAACCCGAACCTGTTTTTTAATATTAGTGCTCAACAGTCTGAATTTTGTTAATATTACCGTCTGATAAAATGATTATTGAAGTCGGTATTCATTCGGCTTAATCGAAATAATTTAAAGTATAACTGCGATTTAATATAATTAATAGAATTTTTCCTACTTGATCGTGGAAGGTAAAATTAATTTTCCAAATATGATGATAAAACCTAAACAAAAAATACAAAGTTTATTTTTAAAACAAGGAATTCTTCTCTTTATGTAACAATAAAAAAGATAACAATGAATTCTCAAAACATTGTTAAAGAAAAACTTGTTTCTATATTTAAGTCGATAAATTTCGAGTAAAGACGAAAAAGCTTTTACATATTCTACCATAGCTGTAAGATAAGATGTATAAATAATTATAACGTTAAATATTTACAAAACATAATTACAATATTCTATTTTAAAATTATTAATTTTCGATTTGCATATATATATATATATAAATATGCATGCGTATAAATCGATGGCACAATTGTCATGTGAATAAAGTTTTATGCATACTATCTTTTTTCAATTGTTTTCATAAAAAAAATTGTTTACTGTTTTCGTAAAAAAAATTGTTTATCAAATATTAAATAGATTTTCATTTTCAGAAAGCTTTATATACGCAAAAAAGTTTTTAATGAATTTCAGATTAAAGCAAGTATACTTTACTTACATACTTTTTTTATTATTTTATAAAATATATTTGCATGCATTAATTTATAATAGACGGTACATATAAAAAACAAGAATCGTGAAATGCATTTATCAATGCATTTGTTGCAAAACTTTTATAAATTGTAAAAACTTAATTTTTTCACATTTTTTGATTTAAAAGATAAATAATTATAATTTAAAAAATAAAATTTTTAGTTTTTCTATAAAAATTTTCTGAACAGATTTAATTGGTTTTAAAATTTTTATTGTTTTTATAAAGTCATGAAAAACATAACAACATAATTATGTAAATTTATTATAAAATTAAATAATTATATTCTAGTAGCTTCATTAAAACAAAATTATATTTTACTTAAAAGTTAATAATATAAAAAATTATAACTATTTTTAGATACTTAATAATTTAGGGTAGAAATTGAAATATTATAACATATATTTATTAATACTTTGATGTGCGAATATAAAGATTTAAAAAACTTGCATCTGAATTATATTTATAATAATAATAATTGCTTAATATCACGTAAATAACAGAAAAAACTAATAATTAAGTATATTATATTTGATTATCGTTTATACATAGAGGGCAGTGTATCATTTATTATTCAGATTATTAATGTGGCGTTAGTTTTCTGGACATATTTTGATTGCTTAAAATAAAAGTTTATCAACGTATTTTTTTTTATCTATAATTCATATTCAATTTAAGAATATTTCAGTTTTTTCAATTTTTTTATTTTAATCACGGTTGTTATAAATAAAATATAGCTTTAAACTATAGTTAGATTTTTTTTTACTATATATATATATATTTTAATTTCATACCATAAATAACAAGAATTAATATGCCACCTATTATTGGTGAGTTTTATCTTATGTAATATATTTAAATATAAAATTATTTAGTTTATAATTTTGGCTGACGTGAATTTAATATTAGACATTTATAATGTAAGCCATTAATTATTTAGAATAATAGATATCCAGGAAGAATACAGTTAAAAATTTTAATGATATGTTTGACATTGATTGAAGTTTTCGAATTTTTTATATATTAGGATATTGCAAAACTTTTTATGAATTTTCTTAATAATATATGATTTAGCCCATGGTACCTAGTATTAAAATATTAAGGGAATATTCATTTTATTCTTTAATATTAGTAAGTTATTCAAACTTAAATTAACCGTTGTATACACTAGTATTCTATCAAGTTTTAATAATATTTCAAACTTTTTATTAATATTTAAGAATTTACTCAAACAATAATTTTATTGTAAAATAAAATAATTTATTTACACACTCATAACTTATTTTACTTATGAACATATGGAGTAATTGCAAATTATTAGAGATTCAACAACTTCAATACTCATACTTTATATATTAGTTAATATATCTAATTTTGTAACGAAAAAAATTCCGATAAATTTTAATAGAATGCAAGTTCGTTTCGCTCCCCACCCCGCATTTAAATTAAACTATTTCACCTTCTCTCACGATCTTTTATCTCGTACATCTTACGCAAATTATTATTCAACATATTAATCATGGGAACGTTAACTCTTTTCCCGATGCTTAAACTATCATTTTGTAGCTCTCGTGTTCGGATATTGGATTTCATATACGTAAATCCTGCCCGTCTTATTTATGATCAGGTTATGCGCCTCAACTTCACTAGTGAGTTATTTAGATTCTTCCATTCTTCGTCATTTATACATTGTAGCGAATTATTAATAGAGATATTGTTTTGATTATTTGATAAATTTGATCATTTGAATCCTGCATTGTTCCAATACTATATTTTCTTTAAATTGAATGTGACCATATGTTTACATCAATCGTTTATTATTTATTTATTTAATAGTTTATAATATGGTAATATATATAGTTCATTCAATTTATTACTAACTCTTTTAATAAATACTTAATTAAATTATTGTACTTGAGAAACCAATATAAATTATTATTGACAATACAGTTATCAATTATTGTTTATATTGAATATTTATCATTGTTTATCATTTAGGTTGGTTTAACAGAATATTATCTATTATTGTTAGGTATTAATGTATTTAACAGAATTTTGAACATGAAAGTTAATTATTCTGATTTTTATATTATTAATTGTATTATTATTATTAATTCATAATGATTATAATTACAAATACATTCTCACACAATAATTCAATAAAAAATAAATAATATAATAATTTTATACACAATGTAAACAAAGTTTTAATTATTTTGTTTATATCAATTTTAACTTATTACATCATTATTTTGTTAGAAATATCATCATAACACTTGTTCAGTATTACTCATTCAAAAATTTTATATTATTTCATTTATATACATTCCTCATTAGAAATAAATATGAAGATATTTATCTTCATGTATAACAAATGATTACAAATGTATGACCTAAAACTTGTTGATTTTTTAAAATAAAATTTGTTTACAGAAGATCAATACATGTATGATTTAGTAGTATTAGGGGGTGGTTCAGGTGGTTTAGCAGCAGCCAAACAAGCAGCTGAACTTGGAGCAAAGGTTGCAGTTTTTGATTATGTATCACCATCTCCAAAAGGAACAAAGTGGGGTTTAGGTGGAACATGTGTCAATGTAGGATGTATACCGAAAAAATTAATGCATCAAGCTGCTTTATTAGGAGAATCTATACACGTAACTATTTTGTTTCATTATTTTAAAATTGATTGAATTTTTTCTCTGAATAAATATATATTTTGTTCAGGAAGCTGCGGCATTTGGTTGGGAAATACCTGATCTAAAATCGATTCAAATCAACTGGGACAAATTATCAACCGCCATACAAAACCATATAAAATCTGTGAATTGGGTTACGAGAGTAGAATTAAAGAATAAGTAGGAAATCAAGTATTTAAATTTTAAAATAAATTATATTCCTACTTTACATTTTTATTTCCTTTAGGCAAGTTGAATACATCAATGCACTTGGTTACTTCAAAGATCCGCATACTATTGGTGGTATTTTGAAAAATGGAGAAGAAAAAATTGTAACTGCTAAAAATATTTTAATTGCTGTTGGTGGTAGACCTAAATACCCTGATATTCCTGGGGCAATCGAACATGGTATTACTAGTGATGATATTTTTAGTTTGAGCAAACCTCCTGGAAAAACACTTATTGTTGGTGCTGGTTGTATCCTTTTTATTAAAATTTGATGAACTTGAAACATAAATTGTTTAATATTTCTTAAAATCTAGTTTAGATATCGGTTTAGAATGTGCAGGATTTTTAAATGGATTAGGATATGATGCAACTGTGATGGTACGCTCGATTATTCTGAGAGGATTTGATCAACAAATGGCAAATATTGTTGCTGAAGAAATGGAACAACGTGGAGTACATTTTATTTATCAAGCCAAGCTGAAACTAATAGAAAAAAAAACAGATGGGCTTCATGTTCATTGGGAAGATAAAGTAATAGAATTTAAAAGATAAATTTTGCTTTCTTTTTAATACAGTTCAATTTTAAATAATTATACAAATATATATTTTATTTCAGTTTTATCAAGTTCAAAAAGATGTATATAATACAGTATTATTCGCTATTGGGCGTAGAGCGCTTACAAAAGATTTAAAATTAGAAAATGCTGGTGTTGTATGTATACCTGATAATGATAAAATTGATGCTGTTAATGAAAAAACAAATATACCTCATATTTATGCTGTTGGAGATATATTGCATGTAAGATTTTAAAAGTATAAATTTTTATAATCATATTTATTAGAAAGTGTTTTTCAGAAAAAACCAGAACTGACCCCAGTAGCTATTCATGCAGGAAAATTATTATCCAAAAGATTGTTTGCTAATAGTTTTGAAATTATGGATTATACAAACATTGCAACAACTGTATTTAGCCCTTTAGAATATGGATGTGTAGGGTTAAGCGAAGAACAAGCTTTTATAATTCATGGAGAAGATAATATTGAGATTTATCATGCTTATTATAAACCTACAGAATTTTTTATTCCTCAAAAGGACAATAGTCATTGTTATTTGAAAGTGGTTACTCTGCGTGATGATAACCAGAAAGTTGTTGGAATGCACTTTATTGGACCAAATGCCGGAGAGGTAATTCAAGGATTTGCTGCAGCTATAAAGTAAGTTATTAAAAACTTAATTAAAATATTAATTATATTTTTATAAATGTAAATTAATATAATTTTTATTGCAGGTCAAATTTAACATTTTCTCTTTTAAAAGCTACCATAGGAATTCATCCTACATCTGCTGAAGAATTAATTCGTGTATTTATTACAAAAAGGTCAAAAATGGATCCAAAACCTCAAAGTTGTTGCAGTTAAAAAAATTTATTCAACTGAAATTTTAAATCATTTTATATATAATTTAGAAGTATATAAGTAAAATATATATTGATCTGAATATCTATTTATGTACAACATACTATGTATCTAAAAGTTATTTAGAAATTTTAATTAAAATTTATTAATTTTATAAGTTTATTTTAGAAAAAGTTTATTAATTAATTAATTACAAAGATAATTAGTTATAACAATAATTTTAATAAAAAAAATAAGTCTTTGAAAATTATAAATATAATTATTAAATACAACTTAATATAAAAGTCAACTTTTATTAGAAATTTATATATTAATAAAATGCAAGATTAAATAATATAAATAATCTATTTATTTTAAAAAATATTTAAAATGTATTATTTTAATGAAAAAGATATATTTAATTTTTTAATAAAGCAAGAAAATTTTCTATAAAATAGTAAATTATAAAAATGAAAAACATTTTGTATTAATCGCAAATTATCAATGTTTAGTGCTACTTTTTTAAAAGGATATAATTTGATTAAACTAATTAAGCTCAAGATGCAACTGCAATGCAGTTAATGCAAATATATTAAACCAAGCTTATGCTATGTTTCAGAAATAAAATAAAAAATAAATTAAAATCGATGAAAGTTAATTATTTATAAAATTTATAATTTTGTTTTCAATTTTGAAGTTCTAATGAATTCTAAAAATATTAAACATTTAATTAAAAAAATAAGGGTATTTAAATTTAAATTTAAAATAAACTATTACATATTGTTATTAATTATTTTATTCTAACTTAATAAATATCTAAGTTATGATTATTCTTATTGCTAGTAAGGATGAAATTAGTAGAAAATAAAACAAATTATTCAAATCTAAACAGTAGATTATTTATTCAATAGTTTTAATATTCTATGGGAGCAATTTATAAAATTATACTTATAATTATGTTGGGGTAGGTTGCTCTATGGAAAAACGCGTCAGTACACTTACTTATTTCGTTGTCCAGCATCATCGTCACAATCCTAAGATGATTTTACATACAGAAATCACACATGTTTCATACAATTGCTGCATGACGCAATTAATTGTAAGTCGCGTAAGACTTACCGGCTTTTCCTGTCTTAGTTAGACTCACAGAATTGATCTTTTTCCTAACAAGTTTTCCATGAAAATTTCGCTCTTTATCTTTATAATTTATATCACAAATTCTAAAAAAACCCATTCTTCCTAAGAAAGTTCGCGCCTTACATCCCGAACGTTACTATAAATGAAGGAAGAGTTGAGCCAATAATAACGTGAAAAATAGGTACCTAATTCTTTAATTTAAATTAACAATTAATAAACATTATGAATTAATCGAAATAATTAAAATATTTATTATTATATTATATCTTATTTATTAAGTATTTATTAATTATTATTATATCTTCAAATAAGGAAAAAGCGTACAATTTCGTGTATTTAAAATATTTAACAATTCAATTTATATGTTTAATTCTATTTGTGATCAAGTAGATACATTATATAACAGAACTTTGTATTATAATACTATGAAACGACTAACAAAGCGACAAGCACGTTATGATAATTTGTTAACCATCTCAATTGTTTTCTAAAAAATAGAAGCTTTTCTAGTAGTTGTCCCCTTTTTTGCACTTGATAAACAATATATCGCATTCTAACTTCGAAAATCAAACTATTGCCTTCCAATATCCTCCAAAGATTTTTTAATTTTTAAATATTATTTATTAATCCTATTATATTCTTGTGAAGACTTGGAACTTCTAAAATAAACTTGAATACAGTAATTTCATAAAAAATAAAGTTTTATATGAAGTATCACTTTTGTTACCAACATAATATTACTTAATATTATGACTTTATTACGATAGATGACTTTACTTGGAAATAAAGGAAAGTCTGAACAAAATGGGTCAATGCCAAATCGAAGAAAAAACCTAACTATTCAAATTCTTCTGGTTATGATTATTTATAGTAAAGTATTTCGTTCATTTAAATCATTGAATTATTCGCTTATGTCGTTCAGGTCGAAGGAAAAGTTAGATTATAATATTATAATACTTTAATAAGTATTATAATAATATCAGGTACTATCCAAATCAATTAGATTCACGGTAGTTGGTATATTTTATTTTATCGCATTATTTTATTCCAAAAATTAGCACTTAATGTGAGTAGAAGTAAGATGAAGTTCAAAGGTTGTTGTTACAATATATTTATATTTAAGTTACGCTTTCATTCAGCTACGGTGATATGAAAAGGAAGTCGTTATTCATTGGTTCAGATATAAAAAAAGAAGGGAAAGAGAATATTACGAACATGATGCGATTAGTTATCATATTGTATTTTGATCTTATACATATAATGATACATATAATGATACATATAAAAATGTGTCATAATAATAGTATGCCTTAGGAAAATAAAATAGTTATAAAGGCTTGATAAATAATAACCGCATTATGCCTAAAATGTAAATGTAAATTCTAGGAAAGAGGCTTGAAAGCAAATTAAGTTATAGTAAATAATTGTAATTAAAAGCAAATACAATTGAATAATTCGCAATAGTGAATAATCTTAAAGCGGCCTTACACGTTTTTTTACAGTTTGAAGTTGCATTCTCCGTTAAAAGGCACGAAAACGTCACATCCAATTAAAGTTGAGTTATCTAAGCGCCATACCAAAAAGTCTCAAATAATTAATGTAAATATTAATTATGCAAAGCAGTGACTTAATCAACAGATCCAATGACTACTAATGCTTGGCTGTTGAGATTTACCTATGTCAATATTCTATGGCTTGCGATTCAATGGACCTGTGCTTGCCACTATTCAAATTAAGTTCGAATTTGTATATTAACACAGAGAAAATATCAGTCACAATAGGATAAATTGCATAATATGTAATAATAAAATAAAATATGGAATAATTAGAATTAAGATATTAGAGCCTCGAAAAATCAACAATATCTTAGGATATCTTAGGAATGTCATTACAATATCAAGTTACTGAAAAATATTATTTTATAAAACAATTATTTTATAATTGTTGTGCTATAATAGTGCTACAATCCAACTGCTATTTTCAAATTTAGTAGCAATATTTTATATAATTAGTAAAATAACAAGTTATTAAAATTTTTTACAATATTTAAGTTTTAAATATGTACATACAATAAAAAATTAATCATTGTACTCACCCAATACGTGTATAGTAACAGATGATACTCTTGTAAATAGAGTAGTCTTGAATGGATGTGGATGTAAATATATAAAGGAATGGACTGATTTTAATCAGTTATTATTTATTTTCTAGTATTTATTCTATGTTTGCATGCTATTTTTTACACCATATTCTTATTTTATTTATTATACAATATACTTATTTTACGTATTTTAACAAATTTTTGTAATACTATCCTTATTTTACTATAGGCCTGTTACACTTATTTTAACAAATAATTATAATATTGTCGTCTATAACCACGCTGATTTAGTTAATATTCAATCAGATTACTTATTACACTAATGGTTTGTATTCGAATACTTATTGCATAATAAATATTTATAACTAACACTAATGCCTGTCGCACTGGGATTTTTCCCGAACAGTCGGTAAGGCAGGCAGCTTACGCGTGACGCACTGTAATGACATCGTCTATAGTGATGGTAATTCCGCACGTCGCCAAATTCGTCTCTTGTCTTTGGCGTTGGCGCCCATCGGAGATGATTGTAGATATTTTACGTCACCTGCAATCGGGCTGTGTTGATTACAGCGTAATGACGGGCTTAAAGGGGAAAGTTAAAGGCTTTAACTTGAAGGGGAAGTGTGTGCTAACGTCGAAGCCAAACGGTTGTTATTCTTCCTTGCTTATTTTGTTTTGTCTTCGACACTCGATCTTTCAAGTATCGGTGTTGACGGAACTTGTCCAGAACTAATTAGTTGATCAGCTGTCTTTCTTGTCTAACTAGGTCACCGATATCAGATGTCTTTTTGAATGAATGTTACAGCAAGAATGAAATGAATACTTGTATTATGTATGCTAAACGATTCGATCAGACCTTTTACAGAGCGTAAATCGAAGTGAAGTTCCTTTCCATTTTCTTCTCATTCTTTCCTTACACTTTTATATAATTTTGTTTTACTTTCACTTATTTTATATAATCATATTTTAATTGGCTAGATATCAAAAGGGGCGGGATCATTTTTATTACCTATCGTGTACATAATATCGAAATGTTCCCCGAATGCATGTGTGTCCGAGGCATCCGTCGATTCTGGGGAAAAATATAAGAAAATATTTATTACATCACGTAAGCCACTATAGATTATTCGACAACGCAATGTTTATTTTATATCATACAATATATATATAATTCTTTTTTATTCGGGTTTTCACTTTTTTCTCAAATTCTTCGTCTTTCTTGTCTACGGGCGTAATGTCTTTTCTCTCTCTTTCTCTTGTTATGTTGAACGGCTGATTTTTCCAACAATCGGTGAGGCAGATGTTGAAATGAGCGTACCACGGTTTTTAAAATTCCCCTTTACTCCCCCGTTTTGCTTTTCCTCTCGAAATCTTTAAATTAGTAGGCCCTGTTTGCCTCCCCCCTTGACATCTGACGTGTCGATCGCGGCCCGTTTTTGCATCTCAAATCTTCCTGTAGACCAGATCGACCATTTTCATAGACAATCTGTGTGTAGACCATTCTCGTAGACAATCTGTTCGTAGACCATTCTTGTAGACAACCTGCGCGTAGATAATTCTCGTAAACTATTCTTTTATGTGGAATATTTGAGATGCGATGATACTACTTATTATTTTCTTTATTTGGATTTTCGCATCGACACGCCTGATGCTGCCAATCATGCCGATGTAGTTCGCAACATTTTTATTTATACAATTCTTAAAATATTCATAAATCACAATAATTTGTATTTGAAATAAAAGTATAACAATGTCAATAAATTTTTTTATGCGATCAATAATTTCAGCTAAAAATTCAAACAAAATAAAACGATATAATATTTATAGTAAATATTTTTTGCCTCTTTAGATTATTTTTTTTAAATGATAAAAAAATCATTTAATAAATTAATTCTTTTGAATAACCATTTGATATTTACACATTTTTTTTATCTTGAATAATATAAACTAAAAATTAAAAAAAACTATTTTTCAAAACTAATTTTATATATCAAATAAAAATGTAGTCATTTGATTAAAAATCTAAAATATAGACAAATTAACATTTTATTAGGCTTTAAAATTTTTTATTATTATTATATACATATGTATATAATATATACATACACTATCACACTCATAATAAAAAACTATTTACTTAATACGAAATGTTTATTTTGAAACTGATTTTTTACCATATTTATGTGTACATTATTAAGTAATTCACAGTATAGAATTTTTATAATTTAGTATATAAAATAGATGTAAGAGTTTTCTGACTTCATATTTTTACATTTATTACACAGTAATCATATAAGAAATAATTGTTTATATTTTTTAAAATTGTTTTTAATAATTGTTTTTATTGTATAATTTTAAGATGTGATTTTAATAATCTACTTTACCAATATTTTTTTAAAATGGATTGTGAAATGTTTTCAAAATCGAATTCTGTAAATTTCAATATTTGAAAATAATGGAAGTATATTATTTAAAATTTTATTATGTTTGTTATCATATTAATTTGAAACAATTTATATTAAGAGAATTGCTAGAATATATTTGATTTAAACTTTTATGTAATCAGATTTTTTAATTATCAGCATAATTTTCGGCGAATGTAACGTTATTAAAGAATATAATTGTCATTCAACGATAAATGATTGATAATTTAAAAACATTTAAATCAAACATTCTGTTACACATCTCAACTTATAACATTTTTATTATTAATTGTTTTTTAATTTTATCTTACAATAATCTAGGTTTTTAAAATGTAAATTATTATGCTGATATAAGAAAGTGACATTAATTTTTTAACCATCATAGTAAGCTATTGCATATTATTTAACATTTATCATAGTTTCTGCAGTTCATTTCGATATATTATAAATATTTTTAAATTATTACTTGTTATTATTAATTACGCATATTCATATCTTTAAATAATATAAAATTCGTATTCACCATGAGAAATATTACTACATTCAGAAACTATATGATTTACTACTACTTAATTTTTATAATTTTATTACAATTCTTTCATAATCGAGGATTAGAATTTATATAATTACGATGTAAAATTTATTAATTTTTCTTTTACCACTTATGCCATATTTTAGATTTAAGAAATTTAAATACATTAAACTTTTTTAATCGAACATATCTTAAATTTTAGATGATTAATCTTATTCTAATCATTGATTTATTTGGAAAATTATGTGTGCGTTTACACGTGCAAAAGAATATATTTCATATAATATATGAATTTATATTGACATGTAATTAAAAGAAATACATAATAATTTACACAAAAACTTATTTCGTTCATTATCATAGAAACTCTCTTATGTATTTACAAACTTTATATACAAACGATTTATGATTTCGTTATTAATAAGAAAAATATTAACATGAATGTTATTTATTGTGTATAATGCTTTTTATTTGAATTTTTTATATTGTATATTACTATACTTTTCAGTTTTAAAAGCATTATTAGTAATAGTAAGAAGTATCAACATGTTTGTCAAGAACATTTTCTTCTAAATGAGCTGTGATAGAATAGTCAAGTTAAATTATCCCAATAAAAGTTATTTTGTTATCACTACCCATTATGGAAATCGTCAATTTCATCTGGTATACCCAGCCTGCGTCGACAATCTGGACAGTACCATTTACCTTTTGGTGGTATCATAATTCCTACACATTCAAAATGAAACCATTCAATTTGACAATCATCCCCATCACATGCAATCATCTCAGATACCTCATCATATGGACATTGACAATAACAGTATAAATTATTTGCCCGTTCTAAATTAGGTGGATAAAGCTGTGGATAATGAATATGTGCCTGTAACATAACATTTTTATTTTTATTTTTACTGTCACTTTGATTATTCGAATCTGTCGAGTCACTACAACTCTCAATTGGTTCATTTGAATCACTTCCAGAAGGTGTAATTATTACAATCCTTTCATTTTCAGTTTCATTATCTTCATCACCTTCATCTTCATCTGGATATTGTATTCTTTTTTCCTTTTGTTTAAAATTTTGCTTATGATTTAAATTTTTACTTGTTGAAGGTAGTTGATACTTTATTGAAGGTGATATATCAACTCGCCTCCATTTCAACATTTGTAGTTTGTGATTTTCCTCATCACTAGAATCTCCATAAAAACGTTTTGGCACACGTTTTCTTTTGGATGATCTTTTTACATCAGTTTCAGAGGTACTACCCTCTTTGATTTTTGATAAATTTATAAATGATGATTTAGAAGTTACCATTTCTTTTTGTAACATTGATTGACTATCAGTAAAACTAGATGATGAATATTTTTTTATTGATGACGGTTTCGAAATAAATTCTTTTTTCTGATAAATTAATTTTGGAATGTTTAATTTAATGGACTCCACAGTTTTTGCAGAACTTCGAACTTTTCCATGAACATCTCGTTTACGTTTTCTTGCTTTAATTCTTCGTTTCAAAGACATTTTCGTTAAAGGATAAACTGGTGTTGTTGGAGTAGATGAATGCATCGTATCAGTATCAATAACAATTCCATTGTTGACAGATGATATATCAGAATTTTTAGAGGTGGGGGTAACATCATCAAGTAACACTAACCTATTTCGTTTTTCTTCTAATATTTTATTTACTAATTGTTGAGGTTGTTCATCATAAAAATCTTCATCAGTTTCTGTTTCGCTTGTATCAAGGTCAGATTCCATAATTTCAAGTTGCACTGACTTTATAGAATCAATTGATTCACCTTTATTTATTTTATTCTCTTCCTTTTCATCAATTTCTTGCATTTCTTTAATTTTATCTTTTACTTCTTTTTCTTTCTTACGTTTTTCACGATTTAAATGTATTTTACATGGTAAGTTTATTGAAGTAGAACTTTCGGAATCTGAGCTACTACTAGAACTAGAAGTACTACTTGATGAGGAACTACTACAACTACAATTAGTTCCACAAGAGCAACTACTAGAATCACTGTCACTAGAAGAATCACTTGATGATGTACTAATGTTTTGTTTTTTCTTTTTTGATTTATATTTTTTTTTTAAAGAATCGTTTTCTATATTTTGTCTATTTACAATATTAGAGGAAGGTATATTTTCTATATTGAAATTAGAACCTTCATTAATTTTAATGCTTTCATCAATATTTGATAAAGGTTTACTAACAGATTCTTTACTTTTTTCAGAATATATTATGCAATAATCATGATCAGTCAATACTATATTTTTTGAATTTTCTGAACCATTCTCTTGCTTACATATTCCATTTTCCTTTTGTTTTTCAATACTATCTATTTCTATTAAAATACCAGAAGATTCTTGTTTTTCTAAACTTGCTGTATATGATTTAAAATTATCCCAAATACCATCCATTATCTGTTCTTCTTGCTTTTTATCCTCTTCATTCCTTTTAACTTCAACAATAACATCAGTATCAAGATCAATAACAACTTTTGTGTCGAATGTTACTTCAATTTTTTGGTTTGATTCCTTTTCAAATTTGGTAGATATTTCTTCAATTATTTTATTATCTTCAATATCACTGTCACTATCTGAAGATAAATTCAATGGAGGCAAATCATATACATCTACCACTTTTTTTACAGGTTCTTTAATTTCTGTATTAATTTCTGCTGCATTATAATTTTCTTCGTTATTTTCTGTACTACAAGTAGTAATGTAAATTTCTTTAGCTAATGATTCCCTATAATTTGCATTTGACAATGTAATTTCATTTGCCAATGAAAGTTCTTTATGATTTTGCTCGTGCTTGGCTAACAATTTTTTGGAAATAAATTTATCAGAACATTCAAAACAAGAGTAAGGAAAATCACCAGTATGAATTCTTTTATGTACTTTTAATGCAACAGCTCTAGAAAAACTAAATCCACATTCTTCACAGGCAAAAGCAGTCGGTGGAATACAAAAGTGGTAAATATGAGGCCATTTTTTTTGTAAACACTTTTTACAAAGAACACTTTCTGTTCCATGCTTCCAAAAAAGATGCTTTGTTATGTCTGGCTTATTTCTATAAGCTATACCACATCTGTAACATAAGTGATGTAACTTATGTTTCCATACATGATTTGATAAACGCTGTTGATTGCCTGTAGATTCTAAACAAACATCGCAAGCGTGATGCTGTTTACGAAGATGAACCATTAATCTAAATGCAGATGGAAGATTAGCTAATGAACAGAGACAACAACGATATTGAACATTTATGTTAGCAGCATATACACCTGGACATAAATGACACAATAACTCACTGTAGCTGCAAAAGGTTGATTTGCACATAATACATATTAAAATTGGTTTTTGATGCATTTTTCTATTATGTAAATATAATTCTTTATGAACAGAAGAACAAAATCGACAAAGGAAACATTCATATACTTTTACAGTCGAAATATTATAAGTACCTTTCTTACTATTATATGAATCTAAATTGAAATAATAAGATTTTAAATCCTCTAAACACTTTTTTATTTTTGTTGTAAATTGTTCTTGATGTATAATTATTGCAGGATGTTGAGGTTGAAATCTATGCTCTGTAAGCATGTGAAGACTCAATTGCTTACCATTAACAGCTATATGTCGAGCATGATTGCAGTAAACACAGATAGCACATACAGCCTTAATACAAAGCTTTAATAAATCTTCTATTTCCATACTTTCTAAAAGACTATCTACATTTAAATCAATTATTGGAATTTCTTCTCCAGCTAATAAAATTCCATCTGTATTTTCAATATTATTAGTATTTAAAGTATCATTTATTTGTTTCTCCTGTATATTCAATGATTCACCTAATTTGTTTTCTTTTTTATTATCAATATGATTTATGGTCATATTAGGTTTATTTTCTTTATCTAAATCTAATATAACTGTAGGATTATGTATTCCATTTTTATCTTCATAATTATCATTTACAGCTACTGTATTATTACTTGAATCATTATCTTGTTCATTTGTATGAAATTTATTTTTAATACTATCATTTTTTTCTAGTACTGAAATTTTGTTATTAGAAATTTGTCCATTATTATTTTCTTCAGATTCTTTAGAATTTTCAAGATTTTCAATAAATTTCTTTCGATGTTTTGGCGTTTGAACAGAAAATATCGAATTATTTTTCGTACAAATTTTTATAACTAAACTTCTATCTGTCACAGATGTAATACTGGAAAGAGATTTACTCTCTAATTTCAAATTTTTACTGGCTTTATTTGAAGTTTCTTGTGCATCACAAATAGGATTAAATACAGATCTGGCTGTAGGACTACTGGGACTATTACATATTTGAGATCCACAATCTGAATTATAATTTGTAAGTGCATCATGCATAAAATTCTTTTCTGCACCAATATCTTTGGTTTGAATTAAGTTGTTGACTGTCTGATTTATTCTAACATCATCTTCGTTTTTTGGATCTGAAGACTCAAACGATCCTTTATTTAGGCTGCAATTTTTATTACTGGCTAAACTGTCTTTTATAGATATTTTATCAGTTTGTGATATATTAATTGAATCATGTTTGCAACTAGATACTTCCATAATTGTTTTTGTTACATTATCATAAATATTATTCATAGAATTACTGTTCAATGATTTAATTTCATTAACAATTTTGTTACTATTTGAAGTTATATTGCTAGCATATATTTTACTCTCATTATTATCTACATTTTCTCTAAATTTAGATACTTCCATAATAGTTTCAGCAACAGTATCTTCAATTAAATTGTGAATTTTTCTAGATTCAATACTAGATTTATCAAAATTATTTCCTTTAAATTTTTCATTAATACACTTACTTATCTCATGTTTATTTGATGTATTTTGAAACTTATTTCGTTTAGAACGAATATTTTTTAATTTAGTATATAAATAAACATCATCGTTAGACCTGTTAGGTTTTATTGTCCTTTTTGAATATCTTCTAATACCAGTTATATTTGGGTCTGATGTCAAATAATTAATATTGTATAGTTTTGAATTACTGAGTAATTGTCGGTTTTCATAATTATTTTGTGAATCTATGTTACATGTCTTAACAGAGCTTATTTTTTGTGGAATAGAACATAATTCAGAGGTTTGTTGATTTTGATCCAAAGAACAAAAATGATTATAAAAGTTTTCAGTTTCTGAAAATATCTTTTCACATGAACAACACATAACATAACAAGAACCTTTAAAAGTTTTATAAAATTCTTCTACAGATTGAAATGTTATTTCAGGAATATTATGTTTTTTTGATAAATGTCGAGATAATCTTTCTGCTTGTCCAAACATACCAAGACAAAACAAGCATATATGACGTTTATGTGTTTCACGCATGTGTAAAAAAAGATTCCAATTTTCAAAATACGTTTCACATGCTGCACATAAATAGACTTTCCTTGTAATTTTGAAATTTGGAGTTGGTAAAATAGGTAATACTTCAGAATTTATAGCAGAAGATAATTCATCACTACAAATAGGTGCTAATTCTACACTACAATTACCTGTTAAACCAGAATTACTACTACATGGTAATTCATAGCTATTGTTGCATCGAAATTCAGTATTATTAGACGATTGTTCATGATTGTTATAAGATGGTAGTTCTAAATTACTATAGAGTGATGTATCTACACTACAAGATTGATATTTACATGTTAAAATTGAAGACGATTCAGAAATACTAGTAGATGCTAATTCAGAATGATTTGCATATGATGATTCAAAGCTATTTTCTTGAATCGGAGTTACAAGTAATGAACACTCACATTGACATGAATTAGACTTTGGTTCACAAGAAATATTTTCCACAGTATTACATTTGCTACATTCAGATTTCATTAATGCAGGTTGAAGGCCTAAATATTGAGTGTACTCAGCCATTTTTTCTATTTTTACTTCAATTGTTTTATTTTCTTTGTGTGTATTATTAGTTTCTGCTACTTGTGTTATAGATATATTATTATCGAATAAATCATTTTGACTTTCATGTACTTGTTTAAAATTTTTTTTTTTTAACCTTTTAACTTTATTGTTTAAATTTTCTTCTGAATTTTTATTTTCATCAGAATTAAAAGAATAATCAGAATAGAAACAATTTTCTCTGTTTTCTTCAATTTCATTCATACAAACATTTGAATTATTAATTTGGGATAACGATGTCCCAATTACTGTATCTTTATAAGCCTTTTCCCATAAACTCCATGTATCCACAAGTCCATTTTCACTATCTTCATCTTCCATAATAATTAAAATAAATTGCAGTACTACCTAAACATAAGAAAACCAAGTAATTAAATTAAATACGCAATTATAAAAATGTTTTACAAATAATTTGTGGTTAGCAATCTAATCTGTTGATTAATATGAAACAATTATATTTAA
The DNA here is from genome assembly GCA_018883505.1 of Ceratosolen fusciceps. NCBI lineage: Eukaryota > Metazoa > Arthropoda > Insecta > Hymenoptera > Agaonidae > Ceratosolen > Ceratosolen fusciceps. The sequence goes on along the minus strand of RCIC01000030.1, from coordinate 465,753 downwards.
AAAATACTAATTAGTTAAAAGACAATTTTAAATACATTAGAAAATGCAAATGTTTAATCTTTATTTTTTCTTTCTCAATAAATAGTAAAATTAATATTATTAACTATTGAAAAGTAGTCTAATAAAATTTAATTTAATAAGTTAATTGCTAAATATATACTACTTAAAATGCATAAAACTATTTTTAATTTTTTTAATAAAATGTGTAGCTTACCAATGTAATTCTTACCAATAAATGTTATTTAATAAATGAAATTGTTCATAGATTAAGTTAACCCTATCTTAATAGTTGATTGAAAAGATCATTACCCAAAAATATGAGAAAAAAAATAAACATGTATATTTTCTTCATAAAATAATTAATATAACAAGATATCGCAAAAAATTACAAATATTGATAAAAGACTTTGAAATTAAAGAGTCGGTATTTCTTACAAACCTCACGTGTTAATAGTCCGGCAGCTGTATCTTATTCCAATAATCTGTAAAACGGCTACAATGATCGCAATGATCAAAACGTTAACTACATATCACTAGATAGATAATATGGATTTCACTTCTACTATATTATTGTTAACGATCTCAAGTAATATTAACAACAATTCTTTGTGGTAATTTTCACGTAACTATTATCCTGGGATCATTAAGTTCTATTTCAACTAATAAATGCAGGAGGTTAGTAAAATGGCGTCACAGCACTGCGAATGCGGCAGCGGCTAGCGGTTTCCTCGGGCCCTGCAGCTCTCCCAACAACTCCAAGGCTTTGACCAATAATACCAGCTTTCCTCATGGTAACGCCGGCCTGGCCCACCTCTTTATTTACTCCTTCTGCAGTTTTTGTTATTTAAAAATGTCTTGTACCAAACTTACTACCAAACTGCTTTTGCGAAAAGCAAACACAACCGTTATAAATACTTGAATTGGTCAACACTGTCATAAAACACGAATTGTATTGCGTGGATGCTGATGGGCTTAAGATTTATGTTTTACCTTCTTAATCGTCTCAATACTTTTATATTAAGATGCAATTCCTTAACATTTTTTTATATAAAAAACTATTTTATTTTAATTTATAATTTATCGTTGCATTTCTACAATCATTTTAAATCCATTTTTGTTAATAATTACGTTTGAACAATTCTCGTAATTGAAGCCGGTATATAGCGATCACAGCAAAATACACTAAATAAACTGCGTTGCTGTTCCCATCTTCGTCGGCATGGACCTGCAAAAAATGCAATGGCCAGATGAGAGCAATGGCCAGACATCTCGTTTTTTCGTCTAATACGTAAACACAATTATTGTATTTACTTTAAAATTTAGTTGAATACTTAATTGACTATAAAAAATAATAATTACTGTCTGATCACGTCTATAGATTATAGAATAATAAACACTTACAGAATAGGCTATAATGTTCAATATTTTAAGCTAGACGCGCATTCGTAAGGCAATCTAGACAAATAATGTGTTTCATTTATTACAGATCTTACATCTGATTATAAATTTCTGATTTCAAACATTTTGATTCAAATAAATTCATTTATAATTATATTATAAATATTAAACATCGACTAAAAAATAAAGACAGACAATTTATTTACATACACATTTTTATTTACTTTCTTTTCAAGTAGTTATGTGACAAATTGCCTTACTAAATATTCTTTTATTTCTTACAAATATATTATAATATGTTTATAATATTTTTATTTTAATTAACCGCAGTTATGTGTTTGTGTGTTATCGATTCATTTAATGTAAAAGTTTATACAATTTTATAAAAATTATTATTTATCAGTTTAATAAAAACTATTATTAATAAAATTTTTTTATACAGAATTTTTAAAATATTTTTTACAATTCAATTTTATCTATATATTTTAATAAACGCGCGAACTCTAAAATTGTGCTACTAAGTTAATTGTATCCACATTTCATTTCTCAATCAGCAAAATTAAATATACTGAATTTATTCGCAATATATTACTGCAATACTTTTGTGCTTATTTTAAGGCAGCTATATTCAGCTTTTTAAACTGCTGAGAAACTCGCGTATGTTTTCGGGCATAGGATTGTTGCATACATTCTATGAATTCGTTAATTTTTATATACTGCTTGACTTAATTAATATTTGATCCATATATTTGACATTGTCATTATTGTCTTTTTTACATTTTGTATGATTAATAATTTAAAAAATAAATATTGACCGTATTTTATGAAGTTAAAGGTTGGCAAAAATCGGAAAGGCGCTAAATTGTAATAACTTGTTCTGACGGAGCGGTCGGTCGTTGTCATTTGAAAACGGAAGCCATTTTGTGACAGAGCCCTCCCATATAGTACGGAGGATTAATAGTTCGCGACAATTTTTACTACAAAATTGCTGAGTATCTTTTTCGTCGCATCTAGACTATGCATGAATTCTTGTACCATAAGTTTACATAGCTATGGCTGCGACGAGAAAGTTGCAAGGTGAGGAGATATTTTTTCGACATGTTTACATGTTAACAATTTTATTGTGAACCTTTGTTGCTCTTTCAAGCATAATTTTCTATTTTTTTTTTTATCTAATCACTATTATTAAATTTAATTGAATTAATATTAATTAATATTTATTTATTTAAAATTATATAGTTATTATTAGTTTATGTTATCTTTATAATCCTGTACCATTTATTAAATAATTGTTAAATTTATTTATTGTCAATTAATTTATAAATTTATTTTTAACCAGTTGTAAATCTTCAAAATACAAAATGTAATTTCAAATTTACATTTAATAATATAAAATAAAAATGAAAGTACAAGCGTTTCAACATTTTTATATTGTTAATATTCATTTTTTGTACATCAAAATATTTTAAAAAATTTTTATTAGGTACTTCTTGAATAATATTCATTAGAATTTAATAAATATAAAAAATTGTAAATAATATTTGGATAGTTGAAATAATATTATAAATTATAAAATTTAATTTATTATAATATATTACAAGTTAATTTTATAATATAATTTAATATATAAATAAATTATAAGCTTATTACAGAGCTAAAATAAATATATACTTAATTAAAATTCTTATTAAGAAATAATAATAAAAAATGTTTTATATATAAAAATATAAAATAGTATCCTTAATCAATATATAATAAATCAGTATTTTATAAATATTGATGTTTAATTTCTTTAAGGTGAAATTGATAGGTGCCTTAAGAAAGTAACTGAAGGGGTAGAAACATTTGAAGATATTTGGCAAAAAGTTCATAATGCTACAAATAGTAATCAGAAAGAAAAATATGAAGCAGATCTCAAAAAAGAAATCAAAAAACTTCAAAGACTACGAGATCAAATCAAAAGTTGGATCGCATCAGGAGAAATTAAGGATAAGAGTACTTTACTTGATTATCGTAAACTTATTGAAACTGTAAGTTCTGTATTATAATTAAATAAAATATAATAAATGTATATTATATTTAATCAAATATATATTATTTTTTATATTTATAGAAGTTTATTTATATAAATTTTTTTTTCTTTTAATTACTTTAAGCAAATGGAAAGATTTAAGGTTGTTGAAAGAGAAACTAAAACAAAAGCTTATTCTAAAGAAGGTTTAGGAGCTGCTCAAAAATTGGATCCTGCTCAAAAAGAAAGAGAAGAAGTTAGTAATTGGCTTGCAAATTCTATAGATACTCTTAATTTACAGGTATAATACAAATTTTGTCTTTTTTACTAAAATGATTACCACTGTTTAAATTAAACTTTATTTTTTCATGAATAGCTTGATACATTTGAATCAGAAATAGAATCACTACTTGCAGGGAAAAAAAAGAGGCTCGATAAAGATAAGCAAGATAGAATGGATGAACTTAAAGCAAAGCTTGATAAACATCGATATCATATTAGAAAACTAGAAACTTTGTTACGTATGTTAGATAATATGTCTGTTGAAGTCAACACAGTTAGTTTTATATATACTTTTTTATATATTTTGAATATCTATTACATTAATAAAAGATTTTGTAAAATTTTCAGATTAAAAGAATTAAGGATGATGTTGAATATTACATAGAATCATCTCAAGAGCCTGATTTTGAAGAAAATGAATATATTTATGATGATATTATTGGTTTAGATGAAGTTGAACTGTCTGGTGTTACGATACCATCATCTGCAACAACAGATAGCAATAATAGTAATGAAACTGGGGGTACACCAACATCTACTAATTCTGGAACTTCACCAATACCATCACCACCTTTAAGTTCTACAATGCATAATCATTCAAGTGATAGTTCTACTGATAATGATAAAAAAACAAAAGTATGTATGTGTGTGTATTTTCAGAGCTGAGATCGATTTATTTGAAATAATTTTATTTTTCTTTGAATATATATATTAATTTTATTTTATATTTTAGCCTGTAAAACCAACAGCAGTTAGGCCACTAATTAATTCTCAAGCGACCATTCCAATAACAGGAAACACTGTCAATATAAAAACGACTTTAATGTCGAGTAGTACTCCAAGTAAAGCCATTCCCACAACCCTTTGTCATAGCTCGCCTAGCTCTATAAGTAATCATATTACTACAACCAATGCTGGTAATTTTGCAACTGTAGCTGCTTCACATAGCAATTCACAAGTCAACCATACAAATTTAAATAAAGCAATATGTAAATATTTATGTTTATGTATAGCAATTATGTATGATTGTATGTATGTTGTGTATATATATATAATTGATTTATTTATATTTATATTCATATATAATGTGTGTATGGGAGAGAGAGAGAGAGATAGCAAAATTTATTCTATTATTAGACAATAATAATTATTTTTTAGCTCATAGTAGTGAAAATGGATTGACATCTTCACCTATATCAAATGCTGCATCTAGTTCGTCACAAATAATTTCTCAACAGCAACCACTTTTACAATCAATACAACTACCGCCAATGCAGCAGCATCAGCAACCACAACAACCACAACATATCAATTCAACCTCCTCACAAACATTACATATTTTACACAATCAACAAAATTTAAACTATAATACTGAAATAGAGATAACGACTCCTGTAGCACCATGTACATCGCCACATTCATCAGTCAGCAGTCGTTCGTCTCCTATTCTTACAAATTCTTGTTCACCAGCACCATCTACTACTAATGGCCTTGTAACGAAATTTTCTGATGGCATGTCTACTTTAAAATCTATTGCTCAGCAAGTAATTGTTCGAGCAGGTTTAGAAATTCCAACATCAGAACCAACAAGAAATATTTTTGACAGCTGTAAAACAAATAATATCATTAGTAATAATAACGCTACCGTTGAAGCTCACATTCCACCATTACTTGGAGTTGCGCCTCTAGGACCAGTTCCATTACAAAAAGAGCATCAACATCAATTTCAAATGATGGAATCAGCATATTATCACATGCCTCATCCTTCTGATTCGGAACGGTTGAGACCATATTTACCTCGGAACAATTGTCCTACTCCTCCATATTATCAACAGGTTTAAATTTTTGTACAAATTTATATTTATTTATTATTGATAAGATTAATTTTCAAAAATTAAATTTAAAACGTTTTTCATTTTATTATTTCAAATTAGATTAATTTTCTATACTTTTCTAAAAATATTAAATTTTGTTTCACAAGAAAATGAATTGATTAAATTAGTAATAAATATAAATTAATTTGATTTTTTATAATACAATAGAGATTGCACTTTGTATTAACGTATTGTAATTGAATCAAATTAATATTTAAATATAATATACCGAATTAACTTTACAAAATAATTATAAAATTAATTTTAAAAGAATATAAACAAATTACTTAAAATAAAATTTATCGTAATTACACATTTTTAATAATTAGGTGTTAAAAAAAAACAAAAAGAAATCAAGAGGTAAAAACTCTAACATTTTTGAATACTCAATATATTTATTTAAAATTAAAATGAGCTGCTTTACTCTATTTAATAATATAATTTGAATAGTAGTTAAAATTAAGTATTTTGTGTATTGAAAAATAATGTAAATTTAACATTTTTAATGTAGATTAATATATAAAATGAAAACATTAAAATTTTTTTCCTAAATTTATATATGAAATATTAAATTGTAATAAAAAAAAAGAAATTTTATAATTACACTATATATATTATTTGTTATATACCTCAAAGATTACAATTATTAAGATTTTTCACTTCTAGGTACAACTTCCTCACTCAGATACTGTAGAATTTTTCCAACGACTTTCAACAGAAACATTATTTTTTATATTTTATTATATGGAAGGTTCTAAAGGTCAATATTTGGCAGCTAAAGCCCTAAAGAAACAAAGTTGGAGGTTTCATACTAAATATATGATGTGGTTTCAGAGGCACGAGGAACCAAAAGTCATTAATGAAGAATATGAACAGGTGAGAATATTAAAGTCTACAAAATATTAATCAAAATTTATATTATTCATTATTTGATTAAAAATTAGGGAACTTACATCTATTTTGACTATGAAAAGTGGGGGCAAAGAAAAAAAGAAGGCTTTACTTTTGAGTATAAGTACTTAGAAGACAGAGACCTTAACTAATTGCAATCTTGTTATTTTTGAAGTCTCTAATTTGCAGTAATATATATTGGCATTATTGAAAATTTGTGAACAGACATTTTTTGTAGTTATCTATTTTCACAAAATATACTTTTATTTATTAAAAAAGAGGTGCAACAATATAAAGGATCTATTGGAGAGATTTTAAAAAAACAAATTACAATCTCATAATACTTACATGATAGAGATTCTTTTTCACAACTAAATTATAAAATTGAGAAAAAGAAGTTAAATTGAGTAATTGCATTTATGAGACAGTAAAATGTACCTATAAATGATCATATGAAAGGCACCAAATTCACGCTAGAACGATTTACAGTGTGTGGTGTGTGATAAAAGAGGAAGAAGTTATATTCTTGGCGACTGACTCTGTAATACCAGTACAAACACGTGTAAATTACCTACCTACTTAAGGTAAGGTGTAAGGTACACAAGCTATGGTATGTCTTAATGTTAGATTTTAAGTAGCCTTTTTGTATAAAGTTTATTGAGGTATAAAATCCTTAAAATGAATTACTGTACAGAATGTGTAGAAATAGTAAATAATAATATGATGGAATATATTTTATTTGTCATTTGAATTATAATTTAAATGTTTCAACTATAATTATTTGAATTTAAAAAAAATCCATCAGTAAGTTTTGTAATCATTGCCAAATCAATGATTGTAAATTTTCCAAAAATAAATGTTTTCATCACTCATCAAGACCAAAAATTTATTTTACTAAATGTATTAATACTTTTATATAATTACCTTCCGATGCCACATTTAAGATCTTGTAATTTTTCTGTAAACCAATATAATATTGTCAGACAATTATAATTAAACACAGCTTCAAATTCAGACATTTTAAGTGTTACATAAATTTTTTTACTGAAAATTTATAAATTTGTTCGATAATAAAAATAAAAGTTCATTAGCTTTTTATGAGAATTTAGTAAATAATATTAATATATGTATATATTAAAAAGCCATAATATATTTTAATGAATAACTTTCTATAAATACATAACATTATCTGTTATTGAAATTTCAATATATGAGAAAAAAATACTTAAATTGAAGTATTAAATTATAAATTCATAAAAATATGTTAATATTTAAAATTTTTAAATAAAATCACTAAAACTGATATTTTTTCAAACTGCATGAATATTACTTTTCATAATTTTCTTCAATGTGTATGAAGAAACAGTATTTATATATATATATTTTTTTTTTCTATAATAAGGTATAATAATAAATAAGTTTTTTCAACAAAGTGTTGATTTATGAAGTTATTATTGAAAATATTTCAAATATTAATAAACACATTTCAACATATTTTATTTTTTTTTCATTCGTTTTCGTATCCCTAAATATTGTTCTGCATCCTCATCTTCAACCTTTTCCGAGATTTTCTTTTTTTTCCCATAGTTTTTACTTTCTTCTATATCTTTTAACTCCTTCCAAAATATAATAAATTATTATTTATAATAATAGGTTAATAAATTATAAATAATTTTTTATAATTTACCATTTTAATTATGCGTTGCGCCTCTGATACTCTATCATGAAGAATCATTACTTCTTCTTCTTCAGTTTTATACATTGGGAGTTGTTTCCCAATAAGTTGTTCTATTCTTTGATATAATTCAACATCATATTGTGTTACAAATGTTACGGAAATACCAGAACGTCCAGCTCTAGCAGTTCTTCCAACTCTATGAATATAGTCTTTACTATGAGTTGGAATATCAAAATTAATAACAACATCAATGTGTGGAATATCTATTCCTCTAAAACATGGGAATTAATGAGAAATTGTAAAGTAAAAAATAATATAGATTTAAATTTTATTAACCGGCTTGCAACATCTGTAGAAATTAAAATTGGTCTATTTTTTGCTTTAAATTTAGTAAGAGCAGCAATTCTTTTATTTTGTGACATTTGTCCATGTAAAGGAACTGCCATAAAACCTAAACTTCGTAATAAAAGTGCTGTTCTCATAGTATTATTACAAGTAGAACAAAATATCATAAAACTGTTTCCAGATAATTCATTTAAAAGATGAACTAAATATATGTCCTATTAAATAGAAAAAATAAATACATGTTTTACAAAATTATATAAATTTAAGAAAATATTTTTTTATACTTTAAATTTGATGGGAATAAAAATATAATATTGCTTTAGTTTTTCTACTGTTTGATACTTAGTTGACACTTCTATTTTTATTGGATTTTGCAAAGAAGCACGTTGCAACTTTTGTACTTTTTTTGTCATAGTAGCTGAAAATAAAAATGTTTTTCTTTCACGAGGTAACACTCTTAAGATTTTATCAACTTCAACTTCAAAATCCATATTTAAAATTCTGTCCGCTTCATCCATCACCTATATTTAAAATTTTAAATGTCTAAAATCGAATTAAAAATGAATATATAATTTTTAATAAAAATAATTTTAGTACCAAAAATTTTAATGAACGTAAATTAAACCCTTTTGTATTTTCTAAATGATCAACTAAACGACCTGGAGTTGCAATAATAATATGTGGTTTCTTAGCAAGCATTAAAGCTTGAGTCATCATGTCCATACCTCCTACTATAACGACACATTTAACCCCAATAGTACACCCTGTAAAAATAATAATTACCAAAGCTAATGTAAAAATAACATAGGTAATTAAATAATGTTTAAAATTTTTACCAAGAGCTTCAAATTGTTCGGATATTTGAAAAGCTAATTCTCTTGTTGGTGTAAGAATTAGAGCAAAATATCTTTGAGGATTTTCTAGAAGTTCTTGCAGAATCGGAAGAATAAATGCACCAGTTTTTCCAGAACCAGTTTCAGCTAAACCAATAACATCTTTTCCTAAAATAAAATGACAAAATAATAAATGTTAAACTATTTTTAATTTAAAAAAAAAATACCTTGAAGAGCTATAGGAATTGCTTCTTTTTGAATTTTTGTTGGAACTTTCCAATTTAAATTTTTACAAGCTTGGCATAAAGACTCCACAATACCCTAAATAATAATAATATTTTTACACAAGAAGAAAAGAGTAATAAAAAATATTTTAATTTATCACTAACTAAATCCTTCCATGACTCTTTTTCTACAATTTTTGAATTGGTATCCAACTCGTCAATAATTTCATTATTTAACATATTTTATATGAATATTATTTTATTTAAATAAAGTATTTTAAATAAAGAATCTTCAAAACTATTTTTATGTAAGTTGTAAAATTTTTATGATATGGCTGTAGATTACTTGTATACAAGTGTTGGGCTAGGTTAGGAATCAACTATAAGTCCTTAAAAAAATTAATCTTCACAATTCATTGTACATTGTGCCAATTTCAAATTAAAACTATTGTAGATGGTTAGATATACAATAACCAAATATTATCAAAGAATTTGAATATACGCAGTTTATGCGAAAAATTAGATAAAATCAAGCAAAATTATTTTGATTATATTTATAATTCTAATAGATATTTGAGTTAAGAATCATTTTTTATTATTGAGATTATAATTTCAATTTACATAATGAAAATATTGACCAATAGATCAAATTTTAAATATGTCGCAAATGATCATTTTGTTTCCAAATATACTGATAAATTAAAATATAAAATATTAAAAAAAATTTTTTGGAATCATGAAGCTGATGAAAGATATAGAGATTTTAGAAAAAACTGACTGTCATAGCACAATAATTATAATAAAAAAAGTCGAGAAAGTAGAGAATAACCCTTGGATTTCTAGAAAAATACGGATTTTGAGACTTTACGCTGAATATGTTTCCACTACTATCAAAAGAAAAATACTGTTTGTACAGATTGTGCACGCAAAAAATAATGATCAGTCATCATCATTTGGTAGAAATTGATGTAGGGCAACTATTCTATATTACTTATATCTATAATATCTATAAATTTATATTTATAAATACATTTGAATGCAAGCCATTTTCTAAGTAAAATCAAAAGTTTCATGTGCCAAAGGTTTTTTCCTCTTTCAATCGGAAAAATATTTCTAAACCATGACCCATGGTAAACTCTAAATTAATACGGTTCATAATCTAAAATCCGTAAGCTTATTTGATCTTCGTTAGTAAATAACAATTCAGTTAAGAGTTTTATTTGGAACCATTAATGATTACACAATTGAATAAGAAATTGAATAATTTTACACACCGTTATGTTAATCACCTAATAATATGGAACTTGAATGAAATTTCTGATTCAGATTTTCGTCTTTATTTATTATAACAATTTTTTTTAATAACTGGAATCAACGTGGCCATTACGTGTATTGTAAGCTTTTTCATAGAACAAATGGAATATAATAACCCTTTCATTTTTAAGATTTTCACTGCAATTTTAGATCTGAAATACTTACGTATGAAAAAAAGATGTAATAAATCTATTGCAAAAATCTATGTGTAAAATATAAGAATAATAAAGATTAACTTATTTCACTTTATTTCACATATTACTTATCAAATGGAAAATCTAAATTTGACAAAAACAACTTCTTTTAATGATAGTAAGAACATAAATGATTTTTATAAAAAAATTAAAAAAAAAAGGAATTTGATATCGAATTGTGCCATATTACAAATAAAAGTGTTACAATAAATAAAAGTTAATTTATTATTATCTCACTGTTATTATCTAAACAGCACTTTCATCTTTTTTTATATAAGTATATACTATACTTTGGATTTTCTACGAATCTATTTCGTTCAGTATTTATTGAAATGTAAAAAATTATCAATCATGATTACGTTCAAAATTTTCATATTGTTCACCACTGAACGGGGTTTAATTAGGTGATATGAAAGCAGATGAGTAGGGTGAGGATCTGAGTCACTAATTAATTCTTTTTTTTTATTTATTTTTTTTTTTTATTGTTGTGTTTGCCTTAATTACAATATAATTTACTAATTATCCTAGTCGACGACAGTATGCTATCAGATTGTCAATAATTCGCTTACTGTTTTAATGTGTTAATAACGTTTTCTGAGTCTATTTAAAATCAGCGAGTTAATAACAATGTTATTTGCACCCGGTCCCTTCGCGGTTAGCTACCACCACTTTTCCCACGTACTAGCTTTCACAAACTCGCGATTAACACAGTTACGGCGATCGGGATATAGTTGCCCTATGATTGATTTTAGTCTTTGGTCGCACTGTTATTTCGGGGTATCTATTCACTTGGCCTGTTCAAATTTCCCGTGCATTGTTGAATTTGAAATATGAATTTCCCGCGCCTTGTCGATTTCGAATTTCCAGCATTTTCCTTAAGATCTCTCGGCTAGTTCCGTGCTGCCGGGAAATTCAAATTTTGAATTCGGCGTCTTTTTTCGGAGCCTCTCGTCAGAGTCCACGCTCTCTCGGTGATTTCAAATTCGAACCTAGCGCCCTTTTCTCGGAGGTCTCTCGATGAGGTGCGCGCTCGGACTTGTTTGGTATTTGAATTTGCCACCTCCTTGGTGAGGTGACGTACAAGTCACTTTCAACTCGTGCAACACTGTATCTTTGCCGTAGTAGCACTTCCTCCATCTTGTTCGTGTGGTGTTGACGTCACAGTTGACGTCAGACGATGACGATACTGGGTTTCACAGTTTTTTATTCGGGCCCGTAGATTTTTATATTTTGCAAGTAGGCGTCTTCGCTATTTTGATAGTTTTTCCAAAAGCCGTCGTTTCGTTTTATCTACCGTCGGATACTGACGCACTTGTCTTTGCAATCGGTCCCCGAAACCGTTGGAAAACCTCTTTTTACTTTCTCTTTTCTCCCACCATCCTCTTTCCGGGCGCACTTTTCCTCGGGCAAGTGCGCGCGTCGGGCGAATTCGAATTTGAATGGCGCGCGCGCGTGCTCTGGTCCAGGTGGCGCGCTGGGTGCGTCGTCTGCCAAATGGCGCTGCGGCGCCGCCCCACTCCCTGTACGTTCGCCTCAGTAGCACCGCGGCACTCGCGGTGTGCACTTCGTTGCCGCTCTTCGCCGCCGTAGGCGCTGCGTTGAGACGATGCTGACGTCAGGCGTAGCTGTGATGGCGGAGGGGGTATACTCTGCCGATAGCGTTGCACGGAAGACGCCTTCGCCCCGCTTCCTCACCGTTGATGTGGCGCCGCGCCGATGTGAAGCTGACGTCATTGCTGACGTCGGTGGTTGGCAAGATGGCGCACGGCGCGTCCTTTTCCGATAGCGTCGTCCAGGTGACGCCTTCCCTCTGAGGCCTTTTCCTTCATACCTGGTTACGATGCGGTGTTTACTCGCGACTTCTCGCTGTGGCTCGTGACTGCTCCTAACTTTTTCTCCTTGCTGGTTCTCGGCAACGTCGGCCTAGTCGCGAGTTGTTTTTCTGGTGGCTCACTTTCGCTTCACTCGCGCGTATGCGGGCACGGCTCGCGGACTCGCGCTGGAGTATCGCTGTTCCTCGCATTACAATGCATCTCGCAGCTCGTCGATCTTTCTTATTTTTGCTATTTGCGAAGAGGTGCTGGTTTGCTAATAAATTGCAATCGTGCGAATGATTTCCCGTGGTAGCTGGGAAAGTACTCACTCTCCCTTCACGCAATCGGCGTCATCCTCGAGCGTAGTTCATACCTTCCCCCCGTTTTTCCGCCAATCCTCTTCCGGGTTTCCCTACGGCGCGAGCGGCTTTCCCTCTCTTGCGGACCCTGCTTGCTACCTGCCTTATCTGGCTCCCCTCTCCAAGGCCCACTGGCTTACTGCCTTATCCGGCTCTCCTTCCTCGTGGCCCACTAGCTTCTTGCCTTATCCTCCTCTTTCCCCCCGGTGCTAGGCGCGCTTCGTTCTTGCTGGTCTCGGGTATTTCGTTGCGCTCTCTCGGCTCGTTCCTCGTTCCTGGAGGCTCGCGGTTTTGCTCTGGGAAATCTCCCCGTGCCTGAAGGATCGCGGGTTCGCCTCGGGAGACCTCATCGTTCCTGGAGACTCGCGGGTTTGACCCGGAAAACCTTCCCGTTCCTTCCGTTGACCAGCGTTTGGGCGCGAAACCAACCCTGCTCCTGCCCCTAGCACCGTTGGGTACGCCCCCTCCTACGTTCGGTAACAGAGGGCAAGTGAAAGTTTCCCAAGGGCAGGAGAGAGCGTCGGGAAGGTCGAAAACGACAGATGCGAACTACCCCAGAAAACGATCACCGCCGACTGGACCACCACACCAGCTAACCATATAAGAGGGTAACCAGTACCACATACGAGACAGTCCTACGTCAGGCCCCCACCCACATCTGGGAAGTAAAGGTGCGAGGCCATCGAGATGAAATCAACGACGCAGGACGCGACAACACTGCCTCTGCCCAAGGCTTGGCGTCTCCTACCCACACGGACGTCACACCGCCAAAGGACGAAGCCCTCCAATATCAACAGCGACGTAGAACAGGAGGAAGAGGCAAGAGAGACCGACGTCGACGCGCAAGCCGAGTGACGCAACACCCTACCACCGACCGGGAGCCGTAGCGACGCCCCCACTTCCACGACTGTCTCAGCCTGTGCTCTAACGCCGCCACCAACGCCGCCGTCAACGACTGCACCGCCAAACGAGTACGTCACGCAGTCACGACGACCCCGGGACAACTAACGACTGGCCCCTCTCCCGACCCGCCTAGCAGCGCCGATACCGCCACCACTAGCGACTGGGAACATAGATTAGCGAATACCGGAAACCCCTGCAAATTTGTACGCAAAGAAGAAATTAAAAAGAACGTTAAACTAAACTGTGTAATATCACACCATGACCATGGTATCGGACCGTACAGATATATTTTTTAAATAAACCAAATTTTAAGCATTTTGATCACGATTAAATAGATAAATCAAAAGATATAGTTATTGATATCTTAAGAATTCATAATTAAATTAGAATTAAAATCATAAAAAATTAGAAATCGAATTCTGATTAATAACTTCAAAGGTGTAATAACTTGATCCGAAAAAAACATTTAAATTATATATACGTATGTTTAGCAAATTATTAGTTTAATTTTATTTCTTTTTTTAATAATAAATTTTTTAATAAAAGTCACCAAAACGGAAATCTAAAGTGTGATTAAATTTAATGAACTTATTAGTAAGTACTTGAATTTTTTCTTGAAAGTTTGGCAGCTGGAGCTCACTAATGAATAAAAGCAATAAATAAGGTACGGTTAAACTTTTAAAAATAAAAAAAAAATAAATTTGCCTGTGCTTTTTAAAAAATTATACTTAAAAATATTCGAAACTTGTATAGTATATTTAAGAAAACGAAATAAAAAACTTTCAAATTTCAATAGATAATAAGAAATAACATGTGTCTAGAAAACAAATCCGATTTAGTAGCCGACCTAATATGATTACAAATCTTAATTCTAAAGACACAAAAATGTGAGAGACTATGTCAAACTCCACGTTTGATGAAATTACAGCAACACATCTTCAAAGACTACTTAATCAGATAGGACAAGTATAAAATTTTAATTGTTAATAAAGTCTATGAGATTTTACACAAGACAGATAAATAAATTGTCAAAACTACAAATGTAAATAAAGAAACTGGCATATGATACATAAATGTTACATATACTAATGTAATTTTGTGAAACTAATTCAGTTACTAACTTTTATTTTTTTTTTAGAAATTGTTTAATACATTTAAAAGATATTTAAAAAAAAATCGTACTTGGAGATTAAAAATTTTCATTTAAATAGAATTTTTTAAAATTATAACAATAATTGTTTGAGAATATTGAATTATTTAAATTTAAATAGGATACAGCAATATTGTATTAAGATTGGAAATAATAATCCTAAACATTAAAAAATGTTTAAAGTTAGTAATGCAGATAATAAAATAGTATCTAAAAATGTCAATATTGCCTAAATCTTGTTAATGTCTTTTAATTGAAGGAATTATGTCATAAAATTAATAAATTTTAAATTGTCTTGAAATATGTATTTTAAATTTTTCATAATTTAAATGAAAATGGAATGATTGACAAGAACTAGTATAATTAATACATCACAAATTATTGAAAGAATGAGTAATAATAAACTAGATTTGAATCTTATTACTATTTGATATTTTTATCAGTTAAAATTACCTTCGTTTTTTTTTTAAAGAATTTAATTAAAATTTTATTGATTTATATAAATAACAACTTGCATTAAAAAAAGATATTTTAATAAATTTGGTAAATCCAGAATCTATTAAAAAGTATTAAAAGAATTAAATACTTTATGAAATGTGGAATCTTTTAAAACAAATATTTATTCTTACGATACAATATAAATATATACAATTTCATTAAAAATCAATTATATATTTTTGTAATATAAATTATTATAAAATGTTAATTTTTTAATTATCAATGTTATTATAACTTAAACATGAATGAATCAATTTTAAAAACATCTTTTTAAAGACAAAATCTTACAAAAAATTTACAAATTTCTAAAATTAAAATATATTTCACATTTAAATAAATTAGTTTATATAACATTGTTTATATTTAATCACTCTTCAATCTTTTAGGGATGGGTTCACTATTTTGTGAATTTGAATCTTCAGAAAATCCTAAATGAGCTGAAAAATCTGTTAATCCTTGAGAATCACTAACAGTAGAAAAACCTATTAAAAAAATACATTTTATTTTTGTTATGTAAAAGAATTCGTTTAAACTTACATGTATTTGAATCTTCTGTAAGTCCAAAATTTGAATTGGAAGAATCTACACCACCTTTTCTTGCTAATCCATTATCTTTTTCTATTAAAGATTTAATTTTTTTTTTCTACAATTACATGAAGTGTATTTATCAATATATTATGTAAATTATAATATAAACATTAAAAAGAAAATTGCAAGGTATTTTATAATTGAATATTAAATTATAATTATAAAATTTTTAATAATATAATTGTTATCTAAATTATTCAAATCACAAAAATTCTTACTTGATCTAATGTCGATATAGGTACCCATTTGTAAATTTTCATTGTTGTTTCACCGATTGTAACCCATTTTTTTTCCCTAAAGTAATAGTATATTATAATAATTATATATGAGTTATAAATTTAAATGATTTTAAATATATTAAAGCTTACCAATGGCGCACTTTGTCAACAACTTGCATAACCCGTTTAATATCATCTTTTGCTCTACTCCGTGTTTCCGCGCGTACAGATCGAGACATCATATTTTATTATATTAAATGATAATGCAGTATAATTTAAAATTGTAGTATACAATTTACATTTAATTAAAAGTAAATTAAATTGTAAATTTTAACGTTTGAGGTTATGTTAGGTTGAAGTTTTAATTATAAATCAAACTGGATCTTCTTTAAAATTCTTAATTTTCTGTAGTACAATGAAAGAAAATTAAATTAATATTTTACATTTTCTCAAAATGCTATAAATAAAATTGAAAACATTTATATTTTTGAAACCTGTACATAACATACTTAAGCAATCAACTCAATTTGCTAATATATTAAAAATTAGGTATAGGGACTAAGCGTATTTTGTATAAAGTAAAAACATGTATGTGTTAATAATGAAAACTATATCTCTAATGAATGAAAATTAAAAAATGTACAATATTTTTAAATTATTTACATAGCCAAATAATTTACTTTGAATTTCGATTATCATATGTGTATCAAACTATACATATAATATTCATATAAAAGTGTCATTAATGTAAATCCAGTAACCATAACATTGTTTTTTATAAATGTTTATATTTTCTAGTTTACGAATAAATATTTATTCGTGGATGTTTGTGTCATGTAAATCTTTTAATTCTCTTATATTGAACAACACATTGTTGACTATATTTATTAAAGCAATATGTATTTAATAATATTATACGCAGCACGGGTGGATACAAACTTGGAATAAACATTTAAATTAAATTATTCATGAAAACACTGGTTCTATTATATTTTCTTTTCTTATTCTAAAATTTTAACAAAAACATCGTCAAAATGGAAATCTAAATTATCGGTAATGTATAAATATTAACCACATGTGTTTTAAGCAGTAAGCTTATATTTAATCCTCTTATAACTTTCATTTTTCATCTTAATTTCTAACCACTGAAACCCGAATAGAATATATGTTTAAAGAAAGTTACTATTACATAAAAAAAAAAAAAATCAACATAAGAGTTGGATTTTTGAAGAGCAAATGAAACCTACATTACCGGTAGCGTTTTAAGAAATTTAAGAAATTAGATTTTAAGCGCGTCTATCTGAAACGAATTCCGAACCCGTAATTTAATAAAAATAGAAGAATATAAAAATTCTTAAATTTTAATAGTCTATTTTTAAAACAATGAGAGAGTTAATTATTAGAGAAGCACTTAGTTTTGTGTAATTAAGAAGATGAAAAAATTTTCCCATTGATAAAATCGTTATAAAACTGATCCGAATTAGTCAAACTTGTAAAACTTTCTTACAGGTATTATATCTTATAAAAGAATAAAAAACAACGAGTTGAAAAATGGTATATTGTAGTTAAAAATATAAACAATATTGACAATATTTAGTTCAATTTTTATACTTACATTTTTGGAAATTATTTATTAAATACGTGAATCAATAATATTTATGAGGGTAAAATATATAAACTATTTTTAAAATTTTATCCCGCATGTTATTTATATTTTCTTTTTATAAAGAATTTTCAGATGGATGATATGACTCTGTGAGTCTGATTTAATTAGTCTTCTAGATAACATCACATCAGAATGGTTGGGCGCTACTAAAGATCACGCTTGCACTGTTAGGGAAAGTAGAATAAAATTATTATTAATGTTCATTATTTCTTATCTTATTATTTAAAAAGCTATTCTTTCAATTATTACAAATTAATTGTCATATTCTTAATTCCCTACAGAAATAGAAATAAAATATGTAATGATGACCATAATTTAAAAATAATTTCATTATTAGTCATATATTACATCATAAACGGAAAAATGAATTAACATTTTTTAGTACAATTTTATTAATTATTTAGAAAATGTAATAAATTTTTAATTATTATATATTTTGATTTAAAAACAGATAAGTTTAATTATTATTATTAATTTCGGTTCTGTACTATAATAACACAAAACACTTTAGCGTAGAATCTGTTTGTAATATTCTAAAAGAGACGATTTCGGAAAACAATTGTTCTGCAGATTTGTAATAAAATAATATAATATAATGTTAGAAATCTATTCATACTATTCATAAGAAATCTATTCATAATATATTATCATACTCTTCCACGCATATTGTTACGCACGGGCGTGGGAAGTGGGAATGTGTAGGATGAAGAAATATATTCTGCGTTCGTTCAATTAATTCTTTATTATCGAAGTTCCCGTGTAGTCTTGCCTTTCCTTGATTTCTACCGTTTCTGTGTGTCGCCACTGGCCACAGTCCACTATTCAAGCGTTTAAATTTCCCGATAGCTCTGTTGATACGAAGGCTCCCGCCCTTACCGACTTCGCCAGGTGCCTTAAGGGCTAGGCCCACTTGGCGCCAAACTCCGCCAAGATGGCGGAGGCCTGATCCCTTGCGCTGTGACTGCGCTCCCACCTTTCCTTTAGGCTCTTGGCTGTCGCTGAATGCGACGTTGCCTCCTGGCTCCTCCCGGCTACGTTCAGCTATGCTCTCACCTGATCACCTGACGGATCGTGACAGCGTCGTTTGTGGTGTAGGTGGTTGGTTTGAACGACAAACCTGTCCACTCGTGTTCGTGCCGCTGCGGCTCGTTGTCTCACACTCCGTGTACTCCCGCCTTCCTGATTCGGTCCTCGGTAACCTTCTCGTTGATCTCCGTCCGGTTCTCTTCGATTCGATTATATAAATTTTCTTGCTCTCATTCAGCTCGCTGACCGTTCTAACCCGGAGTTCGTACGATCCCCTCCCGCCGTCGACCTCCTGCTTCTCCTCATGATCTCCTTCTCCTCTTTCTTTCGATCCCTCCCGCGGTTTTTCTTTCTTCCGATGCGAGCGACCCTCCCCTCTCGCGCTCCTAATTATTTCCTATATTTGTTCCCTCCCCTCCCCCGGTGCCTGGGGCGTTTTCATCTTGCCTTTTTGGTATTACCGTAGCCGTCGGTAACACATATTGTTGAGTAATTCCCTCAGCGCCCGGTATCTCGATACACTGCGTGAAAGACAACCTTTGTTGTTCTGGTGAAGGTTCAATAAATTTGATAACAGTGCGTAAAACCTAATTAAACTTAAATAAACACAAATTGACTATAAAAGCTTCAATAAAAAAAAATCATCTCGTGCTCTTTTGTTATTAATTATCTACTCCTTTTAATTTAATGTTCTGTCGCGGTAATTATATCAAAGTATGTAAAATAGGAACACATTTTTAGAAAAAGTATTTAAAGTCTTAGAAATAAATTTGATACTTTCCAACAATTTAATAAATATTCAATATTTATACATATTACACATAGATTCACATATTATTTTAAACAAATTCAAATTTTAAGTAGACAATACAATAAATTACCGATGTAATTTATATATATATATACATAAAATTTATGTTTATTACGAAAAAGGTGGGATATTATGTTACGACGGAGATATAAAAATATGTTATTTCAAAATTTTTAATATGTTAAGATTTAGTATCAGTTAAACTGATACTGAAAAAAACACCATAATTGATGCATTATATTATATTAAAATATTGCCTCTTTTCAAAACCATATGAGTTAAGAAATGTAACATACATTTTGTATTTACATACAGTTTAGCAATTGCAAATTTAAAATAATAATCCAAATAAATACTATAATCTACAATAATGAAAATTTTTATTGGTGTTGATAATTAAATCTTTAAAATAATTTATCTTCTTGATTTTCTGTTTATAATATACAAGCATAAAAAATCTTTTACGCTCACAGAATTCCTAATTGCTTTGCATTTAAAATTTAACATAAATACCTAACAATTATGGACGTAGACAAAATGTGTTTTAAATTTTGAGATGATTTTTGATAATTATTGTATGTACATTTCTTTTTGATAAATTAATTTTGGTGATAAATTTTATACATATATCTTACAATAAGCAAAATTAAAATTTTTTAATTCTTAAATAATTGAATCAAAATTGTTACTCAAATAACAACCATAAAGATATTTTTCTTATATTAGAGAACATTTTTTTGCACTTAAGTATATTTATTTTTGATGTTAACTAATTGCACCATATTTAAAGGTATACAGTATATGTTGGTTGACATTTAGTTGTATATAATGATATAATCATTAGTGTCAAATAAATTAATTTAAGTGTACAAAAATGCAAAGTCAGTTTTCGTTCAGAATTTTTATTGCAATTTCGATTAGTATTAACATGTTATTCATTTGTATTCCACACATTTATTTCATTTTTTGTATACTGTCCCGAATTCTCTTTGAGATAATAAAGCTTTTATGAACGTGAACATTTTTACAGCTTTTTAATCTTAAATAAAATAACGTCTGGAAATTTTGTCTAGCATCCATTTATATATACATTTAAAAAATCCGGATTTCGATATACGCTGATTCGTCAATTAGAGAAACCTGTAGTCATAAGTTGACTGTCCATTATTGAAGCATAATAAATAAATTTTTATTATTTTACGTGTATATATTTTACCTCAAAATTCTCTACTTTTTACGATTTTTTTCTGATATAAAATATAATATAATACATGTATTTTATAATTCTTATTTAAAAATCCAATTTATTATCAATTAAGTAAAAGAAAAGTTGTAAATATCTTTGAATTAGCGTTATTAAAAGTTTCGATTCTATAAGTATTTTAAGTGTTAAAATAAAAAATATTTATCAGAATTAATTAATACTTGCGATTGCATTAAATAAAGGTGAAATATAAATTTTTTGGTGATCATAAGTTAAAGAAAATTCAATAAATTACTGTGTACTCAGGTAAACTTGTTATTTAGTGTGAATGCATTTGTAAAAGTTATATAAATCCTTTTCTAAATTTAATTGAAAGGAAGGGATTAAGTTGAGATATTCATGTCTCAACAAACTAAAATTGATCAATTTTTTAAAGTAATTGGCTCTCAATATAATGGACCTAATAAATCCATTGACAATATGTGTAATAAAAAGACAAGTACAAATAATACTAATAAAAAAAAAAATATTTCAAACAACTTAGTAGATGTGATTAATGAGCGCAATTCGAATGAAGAAAAGAGATTAATTTTTACTAAAAAATTGAATTCTACAAATTTTATTTGTTCTGAAATAATCAATAAGAATTTACAATTAGCTATTATTAATTTAAATCTTTTAAAACAAGGTAACATAATTCCTAATCAATTTGATCTTCAAGAAGTGTATAGAAATAAGACGTTTAATATTAGATATAATATTACTGATTCAAATACACATACATTTCAATTAAAAAATATTACATTTTTTCAAGAAAAACAGGCCAATCATCTTATAATGATTGTTATAGAAATTTTTTCCAAATCAATAAATTGTGGATATTTTATAAAAAGTGAAGTTGATATAATATTTGCACTCTTTAACCTTTTCCCAGAATCACAAATGTTATTTATTAAACTTTTAAAGAGAAAAGTAATTTGGCATAGAATAAATATATTAAAGTATTCAGACATCACAAATAATTTAGAACCTTTGATAATAGATTTAGTACAAAATGGATTTTGTCAAACAGGTAATACTTCTTACAATTTAAATATTATATTTTATTAAAAAATACTTATATATAAAATTAAAATTTTAGATTTAAAATTAGTGGATTTATTGACTTTATTAAACATGTTAAAATTAAAAGAAGTAAAAAGTATTTGTAAAACATTAAAAATTAATCATCATGGAAGTAAAAAAATATTAATAGATAAGCTTTTTAAATATGGAAATTTTACAAAATCATTTTATGAAGGAGCAAGAAGTCCATATACTATATTAAGATCACTAGTATTATCATTTTTACAAACTTGTGTTTATTTACCAAAAAAAATTATTAATTTATTTGACAGACTTTTCACATTATTTTATCCAATTCAAGATCCATCTGAAAATATTTCAGATTTATTTTTTTTATTATATAATGTTCAAAATGGTGTATTATTGTATCCACCCAGCATAACACATGATTCTTTTCCTATTTTTAAAAACAGAACTCATTTAATTCAGTAAATATAAATAATTTATAATTTATTTTAAAAAATTTAATATATTTTGTATAGCAAAATAAATTATATTTATGTTTCAGTTTTATTAAAAGTAAAAATGTATTGAGAAATATAATTATATCGATTAAAAAAAAGGAATGGCATGAAGTGAAGAAATTAGGACATCTGGCATATAAGTATTTATCAAAAAAAAAAATAATGTACATATTTTATTTAAATATAAATATTTGTTTTAATTGTTTAGGAATTTATAAATATGTTTTGCAGAGATGAGAATTATTTACTTCCATCGCATGTGAAAATGTTTATGCCTGAATTTATGTGGATAAAAGTTTTATCGAAAAGTATAGATGCATTTAAAAAAACATCAGAAACGAGATTTGATGCTACTGTCATGTTAAAAACTCTTATTGACACAAAGAATTTTTCTCATAACAATTATGGTGAATGGTACAATGAATTGGCCTTAATTAAAATGCATTATGAAAAAGATTTTGAAGGTTGTGCTCAGTTAATCTTGCGTGCTTTAGAAGAAGATACATTAACATCAGTTGATGTATCAAACTTAATAGCAAAATTAAAGCAAATGATCAAAAAAAGAACTGGAATTTCTAATGAAACAAATGTATTAATTAAAAATAAAATAATGAATACTATTGCAACATCTGAACTTATACCTGTTAAAATCATCAGTGCCAATTTGATAAATAGGTAATATTATTAAAACTAATTAAAATTTAGAGAGAAAAATTCAGTTTTTTTTTAGAATTAAACAAAATGGAAAAAGCTTATGGTCTTTGAGTGTTAATTGTAATGAAAAGTATTATGGTAATGTAGAAATGCTTGCATTACAATATTATATTAGTCAAGAACATTTTCAAGAAGGTCTTCACTGTGAAGGTTCATTACCAACAACATTATTTACAATATGTTTTTGGGAAGAGATCTATAATGATTTTATACCAGGATCCTTTGTATCACCTTATCAAAATGCACCTTTAGATCTATTTACATCTGAATTTTTTAATAATAGAAAAGAATCTATTGAAAAAAAGTTTAAATTTATAAATGAGCTTAAACTAGATTTTTGTGCTATGTGGATACAGGAAAGATATTCTAATTTTACTCAGTACAAATCATTATTACCAACTACATTATTTCACAGTGCTCAACAATTAAAGGTACTTTTAATTTTCAATATTTCAAAAATAGAAAATTGATTATTCTTTGCTTATTTTAGGAATTGGTAATTTGTCTAGGAATTATTAAAATCACAAACATATGTAAAAAATTAATTTCTAATTTTAAACTTTGGAGATCTGGATTTCCAGATCTTATTCTGTGGAATGTGTCAACTTTAAAGGTAGAAATAAAAACAATGTAAATTATTGTATATATTATTATTAACCATATTTATTTCGATCTTGACATTTAGTGTAAAATTGTTGAAGTGAAAGGACCACGTGATACTTTATCTGAAAAACAAAAATTATGGCTTCAATATTTAAGCTTTATAGGGATTGAAACAGAAATATGTTATGTAAAAGGTATTAAAATATTTATTTATTAAAAAATATAGAATGTATAAAAATGCAAGCTTTTTAGAATAACTGGTGTTATACATATAATACAAATTTATGATGAAGTAATACATTCTTTTATAGTGACACTTGATATTAAATTTTTTTATGTACAATATTAATTATAAGATTTATAAAGTTAAATTATTTTTACTATATATTTATTTTAATTTTTATTTCAGTTTCAAGAAGAAATTCTAAATAATGTATATTAAGAAAATATGTATTTATTCAAATTTTACATATTTCTAAAAATAAGATACATAAACAGATTTGGATCAAACTTGATTTAATTTCTTATCATTTTTACTTAGGCTACTAATAAATTCTATAAATAATAATAGGCAAAATTATAAATAAAATTTATATTTTCTAAAAAAGCAATTTATTTGAACAATTAAAATAAAAAACATTTGAACCGTATAACCTGTTTAGAAATAATTTATATAAGCATATTTGTAAATTTAATTGAAACAAAAGATATTAGTTAAGTAAATCTACCAAAAGTAACAAATGCACGATATATTTAAATAAACATAATTATTGAACTTTATTTCTTGACCTTGGGTCATAAAAAAATTCATTGAAGAAGGAATAAAGCCCTTTATTAGAAATTGTTGTTTATTTCGTCGGAATAATAAAAGCTACTTACACGCAACTGTCGCCTTATAATTACTCGTTATAATTGCAGGCTTGAACTTCACTGTGCTGGACCTTGGTTTGCATGTCCTTGTTGCGACATCCAAATTTCTTTGCTAGTACCACCAACTTTTCTTTGGTATTATGTTTCTTTTTGGAAGCCCGTTGCTTTTTGTATAAGTTACTAACCACTAGTTAAAACCTCTATGTCTCTTCGATCGTATATTTTCTTATTCGGTTGGGATACTACACTTTTCACGTATCTCGTTTATTTTGTTCGTCGCCACACTATTACTTATTGCGTTCAACGTTGGTTAGACGACAGTCTTACCAATTTTCATTTTTCTCTTATCTCGCAACCATTTGCTAATGCCACCAACTATTTGTTTTACTCATTTCGGAATTTATATTGGTTAAGTTGGAATTCCTTTAAAGACGGTTTCAAAATATATTTATTTATTATTATCTAATTATAATCATTATAAGCTGATAAAAAGTATACAATTATTGTAATACACATCTATATATGAAAATGAACAATTAGCATGAAAATCATATATTTAACAAATATACAATTTAAAAATTTATTATAAATCTTGAAGCTCTTGTACTTCCTAAGATTGATAGTATCAAACCTACAAAAATATTCAATTTAATTTTGTCACTTGAATGATACTAATTGTTACCGAACGCGAGAAGGGGGTGTGTCAAACGGTGTTGGCGAGCGGCGCAGGAGCTGATATCGCGTCATATTACAGGAGGAAAAGCAGGAGCAGGGGGGGCGGGAAGGAGAGGATGCTGCCCGAACTCCCGGTCCCTCCGGTAGGAGAGGGGCGGCACGGGGTGGGAGCACACTTCCCGACCCAACCAAGGAGCAGCGGGGGGAGGGAAGGAGAGGATGCTGCCCGAACTCCCGGTCCCTCCGGGAATCACGCAATCACGCATTGATTGCATTGCTCAACCCTTGCCACACTTGCTTTCACTGTCCAAGACTCCTGCGAGCTTTGATGGTACGTCCGGTTTCGTATTTACCGACGCTGCCACGTGTCCGCGTTGAAATTTAACTTGGCGCCAATCTCCGCCGGCGTGGCGGAGGCCCGGTCCCTTGCGCTGTGTGCGTGAGCGCTCCCACCTTCCCTTCAGGCTGGCGTTAGCTGCGATGTTGTTTCGTGGACCATTTGAAACGTGCCAGTTGTTCGTGCACTTGCTGGTTGTCGCTCGTGCCCTCCGTTTTTTGATGTTCTCACTCCTTGCCTTTTTTCTTACTCTTCTCGAATTTGCTCGATCTTTTCTTTTTTGCTCTCAGCTTCTCTTTTGGTAGTGCTCGTCGACTCTTCCTTGCGAAAGTTCAAACGATACTGCCCCTCTCCTTCGACCTGCTTTCGCCGATGATAATATCCTTCCCTTGTTTCCTTTGTGCCAATCCTCCCGCGGTTTTTCTTCCCCGACTCAAGCGACCCTCCCTTCCTGTGGCGCTAATTAATTCCCGCGCTGGTGTCCTCCTCCCCCCGGTGATTCGCGCGTTTCCTTCCTGCTTCCTTCTAGTGTTGGCTCAGCCGATGTGCGCGCCTCCCTCTCCGCTGCCTTCCCTCGATTCCTCCTTGCTGTTAGATGATGACGCGTACACACCGCCCCGCGCCGCCCTCTTCATCACGGACCGCGGCCGTAAATAGCAGCCCCAGCACCTTTCTCCGTTGCTTTCTCTCGATGCTTTCTTGGGTAGGGACGCGTGCACACCGCCCCGCGCCGCCCTCTTCGTCACGGGCCGCGGGCGCAGTTAGCAGCCCCAGCTCCCCTCCCCCCGGTGTCCCTCCTGTTCCGCTGCCTCTTCCCTATCTAGCCGTCGGTCAGCTCCCGCGTCGCTGGCCTTTCCGTTCTCAATCCCCCCTCGTGTTCGTTTACACTTTCCTTTATCTCTCTAATTAACGACGTGAGATAGTAATGCGAGAAGGTCCGAGTGTAAAAGTTAAAATCAATTCTGTCCAATATAGAGATAATTGCGAGCCATCTTGGTAAGGTGAGAGCAAATGGTTTTTATTAAGCGTTATACTGATATAGAGTTGTTACTTTACACTTTTGGCATTTTTTCTTTTTTATATATAGTGCTTAGTGCTAATCTAACAATATACTATATTTATTGTTGACTAAAATCGGTTGTGGCAGAAGTTAGGCTTTATAATAAAATCGGCACACTTGAATCAGATAGTCTTATTCAAAGAGTGAAATTTATCTAATTAACGTCATTTATTGTCGATAGAAATGGCTTAGGTTCTTTAATATTATTGCTTCTCTAACTTTTTGATATAATAAACAGAAAGGTATCAGTATAAGCGGTAGCTTTAGCATATCGTCGACCGTACTTGCAGTTGGCCTGTCATTCGACGCCATAGTTATATTATTTTTCTCTGAAGCGTCACATAATATACGCTTTATTGATACCAACGTTGCATAATATAAGTCTTCAAAATCTTCTGTTTCACATTTAATATCTTCTCATAATTAACTTAATTTATGTCGCGCGGATTCAAATGATACTAATACACTTTTAAAAGCTTCTAATTGAGCATAATCTTCAAGAATATCCTCATCATCTATGAACCATATAAATCGCATCAGCTTGTCCTTTATAGCCGGCTCGTTGTGCCTGTGTTTAATTTGCCTTTGGTTGTAGTTGTGCCTGTTCCAGAGCCTTTGCGCTTCTGCCTGGGCCCCGGGTCGACACGTTAGCACGTTCTCAGTTAGTACGTTCCCAGTTAGCACTTCCCTGATGACCTCGTGTCGGGACCTTCTTGTGGCCTGACTCTCTTTCTCGCGGCCTCACTTAGGTCTGACAGCCGGACTTGGCTTGGTCGTCCTCGGTATCGTTGCTGCCGCGTCAATCTTCGATGAGTGCAGCTTCCCAGCCGTTATTGGTCTTACTTCTCGGCCGAGAATTATGTTTTTCAATTCCACCGCGGCTTGTGATAGCAGCGATTTCCACTGATATTTCCAGATTTTACTTTAGGTTGTCGCAGCGTTTTCTTTCGCGTACCTCATGGCGTAGCAAGTTTTTTTGATTTTTTCTTGTTACTCACTTTCTTTGTACCGAGCTATCACGCGACTGACTTTCTCTAGTACCCGCCTTTTTTTCTCCACTCGGCCCGCCGACTCTCTTTTGTTTCTTCGCCCTCCCCCCGTGATTGTTTATTTTTTCTCCTTCATCCCTATGTAAAATGCGTATTCCCCTCCCTCATTTGCTAGCGTAGTATTCCAACGTGTATTTCCCCTCTCATCCCACTTCTGATGTTTCTTCCCGCCGCTTTATTACCATTGCCTCTTAGTGCTTCCTATCGTCCGTGTGTCTTTGTCATTTTAATATCTCTCGCAGCTGTAGTATCTCTCGTAGTCGTAGTATCTGTCGTAGTTGTAGTATCTCTCGTAGTTGTAGTATCTCTCGTAATTGTAGTATCTCTCATAGCTGTAGTATCTCTCGTAGTTGTAGCATCTCTCGTAGTATCATTCGTATATGTCGTATCTCTCGTAGTATCGTCCTCGTCCCTCCCCAGCCGTCTGGTGTTACCCTCGCCATCGGTAACAACTCTCTTTACATTTGTTGTAATTATGTTCGCTTTTAAAACATAATTCATTTATTTTAATAATATTCGTCCGTTGTGCTATATTCATTTCGCGGAATTTGTCATATGAGAAGATGGAATATTCTGACTTGCAAATCGCACAAGTGTTAGATGTTTGAGTTGTTGTCAGTGAGCTGTTACTTACTAATTTCTTTGTATTGTTGTTTTTAATAAATCGATTAGTATTTTTAATAAATGAGAAGTGTGCTATGAATTATTTAATGTTGTTTATAAAAAGGTTGTTTTATTTTCTAGATAACTTAAAAATGTTTCCAAAGTTAGCATATCTTTACCGATCACGGATTTATCACACCCGCTACGAGTGTTTTTATTTATTTTAGATAAAATTATGTTAATAAGTAACGGATTTCAAGCTTCTACTTCTATGCGCGCTTCCACTTCGACGCCACGCGCGTCCCAAAATGCCCCTTCCCTTCTTTCCACCTACCCGATGCGATACCGATGGCCAAGGGCCGTATTGGCCGGCCCTAGGTTTTCCCCGGGACTCGGCGTCCCGAAGCATCGTGCCACCTGAGGAAAGCGTGGGCGGCAGTGAAGAGATAAACGCCGCACACGACGGATCCAGGGGCAAGCCAGAGACGCGTCCCCGTGCCCGTTCTTCCCGCGCGTTTCCCTCGACAGCGTCCGGTCCGAACTCCCATCCGGTTTCAATCCCACGGGGAAAGGAGAACGTCCTGGAGAAGATATCCGACCTTTGGCCTCCTGCACGGGGAGGACAGCCCGGGCAACCGTCGCAACAGCGCGAGGACGCGCGCGCCACATCCTCTGACGCCACCACGCTCCCGGCGGGGAAGAGGAACTGTCGGCCGATAAACAAATTGTACAGATCGATGAGAGAACGAATCACAATAAAGTTAAAGGAGGGAAAATAACTGAAAGTTTTCGATCATTTCTCGTTCCCTATAAAACCGCAAAATAAAGCGATAGTGCTTGTGCTCAACTCATCATAGTTTTGCCCTATTGTTTTTAAAGCTTGTAGGTAAGTGTTTATGCTGTTAAATAATTTTCGTAATTGATTCGCGTCTTCTTTTAATAGAATCGGTAGCTTTATTATAGCATTAATATATTTTTTAATGATAATACAACGATTATTGAATCGCTCGCGTAATAGTTGTAAAGCTACTTCATAATTTTCAGATAGGCGTTCTAGTAATTCTATTCGTAACGCTGCATCGTCTTTTAAAACAGAAGGAAAATATTTACAACTTGATTCTGGGTAAACGAAGATCGCTATCGATAGAATTTAATATAATACCGTTCCGTGCATTATTATTTATTAATTTAATTTATTCGTTTAGTAGTTTTTGAGCTCAACTAATTTCGGAATAAAATATATTTTAAAAACTCGTAATCGTCGTCTTCTATCCCTTTAGTTAAATCATTTATTTTTCTTGCACAGACTGTATACTATTATAACAAGTTATTTATTGTATTTAATCTAATTTGTAATTGTGTGTAATCTGTATTAATAAATTCGTCTAGAAATGGTAAAAATGCAGTTAATTTTTCTTTAATAGTCATCTTCTTGCGTTTAGATTTTAATAGTTGATTATTTATATCCGCCATGTTGATAACTTGTAAATATAATCAAAATTTTGTAATATGAGAGGATGGGAGACTTACTTGATTATTGTCGATTGTTTCTTAGAATTTCTTCGGATTAAATGGATGAATGAACAGAACCTTACAGAAATTTTATTATTATTTCTGTTTTCAACGACGTTTTTTGAGAAAAAAGAAAAACTTTTGGGTATGTGGTGGCGACATAAATGGACTTTATTAGCTTTTACATATATGTCGCAAATGCAGCAAGATAGTTTTTCCCCTCGAAGTTTAATTAATCTTGTAAGTACATTACTTTCTCATTTAGACTCAGAAACACCTATAGGTGCAATTATATTAAGTATCGCAAGACAAAAATTTGTGATAGACAGTACGCTTTTCTTTCTGAAGGAATGGTCTCGGTGACTCCTTTTGGTGGAGAATTTTCCTTCAATTTTTCACGGCATCTTCCGATCTAGATTTTCTGAGAGAGACCGTTTCAGCCTCAGGAATCATTCCCTGATTTCGCTTTACTTCTTACATAAATGTTTAATTATAATTTTAATAGGAACTGCACAAATTCAATAGATTTCAATATTCAATAGATTGTAACACATACAGGTACCATAAACACATCAATATATCTCTTAAGATGGATGTTGTATGAAAAATAGCGCTTAAAATCAAAATAACTCAAAGAAAAGGTTAAGAGAAGGGTTTACTTAAATGTTGACTTGGTGAAATATAGAGTTTTATTTGGCGAATTACATTGAATTTTATACACGGTTTTCGCGTCGGCGAGGGCGCAAATTCTTGTCTTTTTTCTGGTCGTCATCTTGTCAAGGTCTCGGTGGTGTCGCCGGCATCTGTGATGGCGGCGGTGCTCCTCTGGTTCCGCGTCTCTGGTGACGTCACTTGTGACGACGTGCTCACTGACGAAGTCTGTCGTTGCTGTTGGTGGTACAGCCGCTGGTGTATGCGTCGTCGTGGGAGGGGGAGGGCTCGGGCCTTTCGTGGCCGTTGGTGCGTGTGAAACTCACTTCGTGGGTGTTGGGCACGTCTTCGGGTAGCAGGGCGGCACGTAGTGAGCGTCTCATATTAGTCTCATATATCCCTCATCGCGATATACATGTACTTGTCCGTCCGTGCTATCCGGCGGTCCAGCGGATGAATCCCGTGGGTGGTCACCGGTCGGTTCTCGAGGTAAGACGCCGTGAAGCCCTTGACGGGTTTAGATCGTAGTTGTCTCTTTTGACGGCCGTACAATTTGGTGTGCCCCTGATGGCGTCTGTTCGTCCCCTGGTCCACGGCGTTCTTCCGGCCCTTTTCTCTCCTTTCCTGCTTCTTCCGAGTTTTTCCATTTTTTCCGTTCTTTCCTCGTACGCGTAGGTCCTTTTGCTCGTTCGTCCTTGTTTTCGTCTTTCGCCGACGGCGGGGCGTTACGATTGGGCGTACCATTTCTAACTTTCCCCTTCCCTTTCGTTCCCGCGCGTTACCAAATTCCCCTTCCTCGTACATTAGTGATACGTGTGGGTGTCTCTAGGCTCTTACCCTTCACCTGTGGCGTCGAGCGCAAACGTTGGTTCATACCTCGTGGCATTCCTGCGAGACGCAAACGTTAGATCCTACCTCGCGGGGAACCCGCGAGGCGCGATCTTTAGTTCATACCTCGCGGAGGGCCCGCGAGGCGTGACCTTTAATTCAGGCCCCGCAGGTTTCGCGGTGCATATAATCCAACCCTGTGAGCCCCACTCCTATCGTGCGTGTCGCGGGTCTTACGTGATCATCCGCGCGAGGTACAGGTCTCGCCACGCTCAGTCGTCCCGTCGCTACGTAGTTCATTGCTGCGGTTCGCAACGCGATTCAGATGTGGGAAATTTCTCGAGTCCGCCACGTTTTCGCATGTTCGATTCGTATCGAGTTGAAGTCCGATGGAAGTCGGTCTAGTTCGGCTTTATGGACGTCGTAGTAGAGATTTTTTCTTGTAAATTCGCGGAGGATGTACTGGTCTAGATGATCCAAACGGCTTGAGGTTATACCTTGGGATATGCCTTGACTGGGACTATGTGTTGCTTTCGTATAGTCAGGCCCTCTTCCGTCGTGCTACTACCCGTTATTTTCTCCGGAAATCACTTTCATTTCCACAGTTGTCCTCGGAGAAGTATCTACTTTCTCCTCCGTATTTATTTTCTTCTCTTCTCCCCGTGTTGTTCCGTTTCTGTTTCCACCTAGTTGCGTAGTTGCCGAGCTGATATGCTGTTCTTGACCCCTCTTTCTCCTAAGTTCTCTCTGGTCTTCCTTTCTTTCCTGTTGGCCTTTTTTGTGCTCTACACTCGGTTCGTCATGGTTGCAGACCTATTGTATTTTTCATGTAGTCCGACGTTGTCTCGCAACGAATAGCTGTCGCATCTCGCGGACGCATCCACAAGTCGAAAACATTTCAATTTCATCTTACGAACATGTCCGCTAGGTCTAATAATTGAGCCTCCTTATCCCGTCAAGTTCCGCGAGGTACAATCGCGCGTCTCGCGAGCTCGTTCGCCATACCTAATTGTTCGTACGATCCCAATCGGCAACAGTATCATTAAGTTAGCATAAAAATTAATTTTAAAAAAAAACCATAAAAATATTAAGTATCTTTACTGCTATTAATTTTCTTCACGAATACATTATATTTTTTTATTTTTCGAATGTTAAATTTTTGTAATATTATATTTTTTTAATGCTATTAATTATAAAATTAATAATTCACCACATAATGGTATTTTTTAATGAGATTCTGAAAATATTAGTAAAACGTTTGTCCTGACAGACTCTTTTTCTTAATACAAATTTTACGTATAATCTTAAATATTTGTATTTACAAAATAATTAAAAAATATAAAACTAAAACATAACAACAAGTTCTTTTAATTTTTATTGAAATAAAGAAATATAATTTGCTGTTTGCATAACAAATCTATAAGAACATAAACATTTAGTAAAAAAGATTTTCAAAAATGATTGATATAGAATAAATTATAGAAATATTAATAAAAAAGTTAGAAATGATTCTTATTTATAAACTTTAAATAGTTTAATTTCTAAAATTATAGTACATGACTAATTCATATTTTTATATTTTTACTGTACTTTTCTTCTTTATTTGTGTCTTCCTTGTAACATTTCCATGTTACGTTTCACCGTGGGAAGTTGGTATAGGTGTTATATTTGTATTATCCGGCATTCCAGTTTATTGGATTTTTATATATTGATCTAAAAGACCCAAATGGTTAATATCCTCAACTAGTAAGTTTAATATTTAATTAAGTTTAATCATTTCCTTTCAGATTCTTACATTTACGTTTTTATTTAAATTTAAATGGGAACATATCAAAATACATACATATGTATTAATAAGTATGGAACAAGTAATTAAGTGTCACCGGCTGCGGGGAGAGGGCGTACCCAACGGTGCTAAATGGGAGGGGATGGGCGGGACGACGAGCATGCTTGCCGACGAGAATTCCTGAGGCCAGCGAGAGCGAAGCGCGTCTAGCACCGGGGGGAGGGAGTAGGATAAGGCAGGAAGAAAGTAGGGCCCAGAAGAGAGGGATACCCGATCGCAGGGATACCCAGAAGAGAATTGACGGAAAAAGGGGAGAGCTCGTTCGGGAATTGCTCGATGTTTCTTTGCTGATAGTGCTCGTCGTCTCTTCCTTGCGAAAGTTCAAACGATACTGCCCTCTCCTTCGACCTCCTTCCTTCGCTGATGATATCCTTCGCTTGTGTTCTTTGTCCCATTCCTCCCGCGGTTTTTATCTTCGACTCGAGCGACCCTTCCCTGCCGTGGCGCTAATTAATTCCCACGCTGGTTTCCTCCCCGCCTCCCGATGCTCCCCCCGGTCCGCCAATCACCCACCAATTCGGCTAGCAACCAGCTCCGCGCCGCCCGCTCTCTCCGCTGACCCCCCCCCTTTTCTCGTTCGATTAGTCGCTCTCTCCGCTGCCCCCCACCTTTTCTCGTTCGATAAAAATTATATTAATCTAATTAAAGTCATAACTCATTAATTTGATGCGCAATACGTGTATTACCATATTATTTTCTTAAATAAATAATAAAACAACAATACAGGCACGGACAATCTCTAAAGAACCTACTACCTATAACTACCGTACTGAAACTAATAATCGAAAAGCACGCCTTCGAATCGCACACTTATTAATATTAAAAACTAATAAATGTCTACTACAATTTTTCATAACAAACTGCAAAGCCGTTATAGCTATATCAGTATATTAAGCAGTGCCCTTAAGAAGATAATACCAAAAATAATGCGTGCAAGCACCAATCTTCATTATTTTTTAATTTTTCTGTTTTAGTTGTCTGCTACAAAATCTGTTATCGAAAAATGTATTAAATATGAATAAAATACTATCCTCTTTGATAAACTATTATGATTATTTTTATTTGTTAAGTATTTTACTAAGAATACGCTTGTTTGATCTCGTACATACGTTTAACGCATAAGTGGCAGATTTAAAAATATTTTTTTAAAAATATATATAACTAGCCCATAAAACCACACTTTAAAAAAGAAATCCAATCCGAAATACTTCTTATTGAAATTAATTAGTTATATTATTGGAGTATTTACTTATACAGTATACTTTATATCAACCATCAATAAATATCAACAAATATTTATTTTCAAAACTTATGTGCTATATCATATTGATATATATTTAACTTAAATTTTTTTATGTATAATAATTAAATAATTCCTTAATAATGGCAATTTCTTATGTTTGTGAAAAATATGATATCACTAAATTTATGTATATGCTTCTGAGCATAATGTAATAATTTTAATAAATATATAAATTTTTCTTATATATAAAAAAATATATTCATTTATTTTATATAAATAATACTTAATAGTAAATTTAATAAATAAACAATTTTATAATGCTTTAATTACATTTGTTTATTAAATATTTCTTTTATTCACAGGTATATTCAATGCGATATGTGCAAAAATATTTTTGTGCGTAGAAGAAGATAAAACTGATTAAAAATAGATATTAAAAAACATTCTATTGAAATGAGATTGGATAACAAATATAAAACAGATTGCAGAAATGCAGCAATTTATTTCAAAAATTTATATATTTATATAATAATTTTTGACATATATTTTATAAAAATTGTTATAATATAAATTATATATCATATATTAAATACAAGTAAAAGATGAGACATTATCAGGAGAAAATAATTTTATTTTTGTACATTTTAATAAAAATATTTTTATTATATTGATAATTAGATTCATACACATATTTTATAATAAAAAAATTGAAATGATTCAATAAATATAAAATTAATAAAAATTTATTACAAATTATGTAAAATGAAATATAAGTAAAAAATAACGTTATTTGCAATAATGAATTAATAATATCATGTATAAAATTATAATTAAGTTTTTTATATGAATATTGATAAATATTTAGTTTAAAATATAATGTAAAGGTTATTTGTATAAAATTTCTTGTATGAAACATTATTAGAAATATGTTGATATTTAATATATACAGCACTTAACATATTTATCAATACCTGTACCTATATCTTTTATTCTAATGAAAATGAAATCCATGCTAAATTTTGTATATTTTTAAAATATATTTTTTACGCTTGTAATTAATAATTATAAATAATAAATATCAAGTTTTTATGTTTATGCTACTTTTGAGCACATGTAAATTTATTTATTTGAAAAAAAATTATATTTGGTCAAAAAATGCAAATATTTTTTTACTACATAAATAAATAAAACAATATTATACTTTAAAATGAAACATACAAAATACTACAAGTGAACAATAAATATATTTCACAATTAAACTTTTACTTATAGAATACACTTATAAAAAAAAACTAATAATCCATTCAATAACCCAACAAAATAATTTATGTGTAAGAAGTTATATTCACTTATTCTAAAAACAAAAATACACATTAGAATCTTTTGGTAATTATTGAGTATATCTGTTGATTATTACATTTTCAATTACCTTATATCTGAAGGGTTAAATGGATTGTATAAATTTGGTTCAAAGACATTACTGTCTGTATATATAATAAACCAAGAAAGTGCA
This sequence comes from Ceratosolen fusciceps, assembly GCA_018883505.1. Taxonomy (NCBI): domain Eukaryota; kingdom Metazoa; phylum Arthropoda; class Insecta; order Hymenoptera; family Agaonidae; genus Ceratosolen; species Ceratosolen fusciceps. The sequence goes on along the minus strand of RCIC01000030.1, from coordinate 429,379 downwards.
ACAGTTGCTGATCCCCTTAAAATAGCAGTAATTAAATGAAAGTATTTATCTAAAAATTCGATAAAAACCTCGTTTGTTATTTCACTGAATATATTACTAACTAACATTTCATCAATTTTTTTAGTCATTACAACCAATGAATCTGCAAAATTAAATTAAGAAAATATTTTTTCTTAAATAGAAGTATTAACATTAAAATTAATTACAAAGTACTGAAATGATAAGTAATAATGTTTTACAGAATATGCAATATATATTATTAATAAAATTAATAAACATTTTAATATAGTTTTAATGTAAATAAAATAAATTATAAATAAATATAATAAAGTTTTTCTCATCAAATTTGATTGAATAATATATAAAAAATAAATAAAATATTTAAAATGTAAAATAAAAAATATATAAACATTAAGGGAATTAGAATATATTAAAACATAAAACATTTTTAAAATTATTTTTATACAAGTTATAATATAAATCAGTAGAACACTTTTTCTAGTTAGTATCAATATATATAAATTACTCACTATATTTAAAGAACAATTTACTCAGGAAAATAGATAATGAAAATAAAAAAAGAAATAAAGTAAACGTCCATTCATTTAATTGTATTTTACATAATCTTCTGGTAATATCTAAGACAAGTTTTAGATCAATATTTTTTTTTATTGACTTCATTTGTCTTAAAAAATGATTATAATTAATTTTACAATGAACTGAGTTAACTATGATATTGTACACTTATAACAAAATATTCCAATTTCTTTCCCGTATTCAAAACGACCTTTAATCCGCATATAAGTACGTAATGGCTATATTATTTTAAGGCAACTTTGGAATAGAATAATACAGTGAGTCATTAAAGGCGAACTTACTTTATTTTTTGTTATAGAAAATGCATTTTAAATAAACCACATATTTTTGTAATATTAAATTTTGAAATTAAAATTATTTATTTTAATAAGAAATTTCTTTTATATCAACGTGTATAGTGTATCTTGCATCAAACTTTTATATGCCTGTAAATGGCATCTTATCAACATTTTAATCAAAAATTTAAAAAAATCTTGTTTTTTACACTTTATTTTAGATAATACATAAGATTCGATTTTTGTTAATCATTAGAAAAGTTTATATCGATGCAGTGGATTATTTTTGAATAATGGAATGTGATTGTTCGGAACCATAAGATAAGAAATAGATATACAAACAGACAGAGAGAGAGAAGATGAGAGAGATTTTAAAAGTATAACTGAATATTTGCACAGTAATCTACATAACAGATATAAAGCAACTTTTTGTTGGAAATCTCTTGCCGTACTGCCCTGTTTTTATAGCACGCATTATTCAATCACATTTCGACCAAATTACAAATTTCGCGACTTAAACCGAAATTTCTTTTTTTCTAACTTCGTTACTTTGTCTCACATATACAAATAAAATATGCATGCAACGATATGAGGGGACGATCCACGCATCTAATTTGAATTTAAAAAATAATACTTGATTAAAACTTATTTTAAATTTATATTTGTATTTAAATTTATGTACGCAAATATTAATATTTAAGAACCAGAAAGAATTGGCTATAGAAATATATTTATATCAGAATCTAATGATTTTTTAATTACCGCATAGAATATAAATTTAAAATTATTCTAGAGTTCATTAATTAACACATAACAAAATAATAATATACAGAAAAAGATAAGATACGCCATACGTTTTTAAAAATTTTATGTCTGATATTAACAATCTTCAACTAATTCTTTAAATAGGACTTGATCATGAGTCTTGTCTAATATTTTTTGTCCTGATTGCATTATACTTGTATTTATCGTAAAATACATTTTAACTAAAACTTAACTATTAACTTAACTATTATTAATTACTAAAACATATTAAGTTAATTATTTTTTTAAATATTTTTAAAGTTAATTTAATTTTATACGTTAATATTTTATAATTAAGCTTACAAACCAGAAAATATGTAACAGAAATATAAATCAGATATATTAATCACATAGTCTAAATAGCGAGTATTATTCATATGCGCACGAAAATTAATATATATATTTATATTATTATATTTATAATATTTTTCCGACACGTAAATCAAATTAATTTCAGTTACTCTTATATAATTTCAAGTTTTAAGTTTACAATGCAATTTCTTACAACTTACAACTTAATAAAAATATGTATGTAAATATAAATTTTGTAAGATATTTAATTTTAGCACATTTTAAACACTTTTTATTTAAAATTTTTTTATTTTTAGTACATATTTATACAATAATTAAAAACAAGTATCTGGATAATTATTTTAATGATATCAATAGCATTCTTTTTTTTATTTTTTACATTCAATGTTATAATTTGAATATAATTAAAGAATAACACACAAGTAATCATTTCTATTACAATTTTAATTAAAAGTAATTGTTAATATTAATTATTTTTATAAAACCAAACATTTTCTTGATGTATATTTAATAATGATGTTTATTATAAGTTTTTTTTAAATAAGAATTTTGATTTTTTTCTCTTATCCAAACTGGTAATGGCAAATTCCAGTTTTTTGGAAGAGTATTTCTTTTTTGCCAAGTATTATTTTCATAATACCCCTCCAATCTATAATTTCTGCGCGTTTTTTCATTTAGAATCAACTTTTCCTATAATACACATATAATAATCAGTTTTGCAATTTAAATATATATCTGATCCAGTAAAAATACTTATACACAAGCTGTTTTATTTTCATAATTTTTACAAAGTAAACAGTTTTCATAATCATTTAGCCACAGGGAACAATCAAGAAAATTTCCATAAATAAAATATTGATGAAATCGACCTTTTAATGTTACACACTCATTAAATTCTTCCCCATAAGAATAGCATGGTCTAATCTAAAATAAAATTATTTAATTACATATGATACAATAACATTGAAGCTAAAGAAATTAATAAAACTAACATATATTTAAGAATTATTTAATTTTTTACCATATATTCTTCTAGATTTGGAATTTCAACCTTTTTACATATCATTTTTAAATTATAATATTAAATAAAATATGTTTAAATAACTACAAATTATTATAATATACAATATATTAGATTAGTTACTATATCACAACAATATTTATTTTAAAAAGTACAGTTATAAAATATTGTATAGCCAGATTTGTAAGTTTTAATGCATTTAATTTACTGTATTAAATTATAATTATATGAGGAAGAAAGATAAATATAATGAAAATTTGTATGCTTAATTATTCTAGTCATGTACTCCAAAAATTACATATGTGTGAAATGCATTCGATCCCTTAACGGAATTTAATTTTAACCTTAATAAAATGAAGTCATTCTTAGTATCATATCTTAATATGAAACTAAATCAAACAATATTTCTAAATAAAAAATAATTGCTATTCTTATGCTCTTATTTTGAAGAGATGAATTGAGTGTATTAGAAAAATTCACTAGTAAATAATATTGAATATTTATAGAATTTAATGTTAGTTTAGTATATGTACCACATTCTATTATAATACATATATATATATGTATATATCATTCCAATATTACAAAAAAAAATGTTCTCTACTGGTTTTACAAAGAATCATTACTAAATGTATTTAATAAAACTTAGTAGAATATTTTTTGTTTTTAAATCGAACATATGTATATATATATATATTGAACGTAGGACTTTAATAGCAAATCAAAATTGATGTATAAAAATATTGTTTTTAAATAACTCATTTAATAACATTAATAAAACATAAAGTGGGAGAATACTACGAAGAAAATATAATATCAATTTTACATTAATACAGGTCTTTCTTATGATAAGAGATGTTCTCTCAGTTTTAGGAAGAAGCATTTGTTATAGATAGATCGAAATAAACGAAATAAAAAAAAATGAACGAAATAAAAAAAAAGATAAACCTGAAGAAGATGTAACACATTTCTTTGAAATGTATGCAAATATAAGAACTCGAGAAAGATTTACAAAATATAAAAGAAAAAAAGTTCCACGTGTGCACGTGTCACGTAAGCCTTATGACGACATCCGTTTGACAAGAACCATAGCAGCTGACATAATAAAGAAGATTATAGTTACGGAAATCCAATATCTTTACTGTCCAGAAAAGTACGTTGTTCTATGCAGGCAAATTTATTACATTTTACATTTTCGAAAAATAAAACTATAACTTTTAAATGTTATTTGTAATTAATACTACGTAAATTGTATGTATCATTGGGAAAATTTATTGACTGTTAAAGAGATGTGTGTAACAAGGATCTAATATGTAACTATGATATAAATATGTTTAGGATAATTATTTCATTGTTGACATCACTAGTAGGAAGCTTGAGGTCTTTGTTGACGAATTACAAAATAATAACATTTTATTTGAAGGTGTCTAAATAACTTTTATTTTCAGGTATAAATTCTGTAATATAAATTCATTCAAAAAGGTTTTTCGATGTTCAACACTCGTAAGAAAAATAGTTAACATAATTTCAGGCCGGATTTTTCAAAGCTCGGAAGTTTTTTACTTTCCAATTATTTTATTTCTTATTCGAGAGGCGGAAGAAGTTTTTCGACAAAAATTTCCCTGCTTCAAGACTTCAAATCACACGTTTACTTTGTTCAAAATTCATAGCCGGAGAACCGAAGAGGATTTGCAGTTTTTCTTTTTTTTTGTCTCGTAAACGGATATGGTTTTTTTTTTGTACTTCCAGGTATTCGTCCAAATTTCTCCGATTCGGCCTTAGCTTCTTTAACTCTTACTACTTGGACGTCTACTTATGACTTTTTTTTCGCTATCATTGTGCAAGCTTTTTAGTTGTAATTTTAAGAATTTCTAAATTTAAAGTATTGAATTTTTAAAAGTCTCTTATGTTTCACAAATCATATTTATTTATAGATCATCTGAATTTTCGGGTATTTCGATATTTAGGAGATCGAGTTCTGAATTTCTTTTTTACTCACGTGTGGAAATTTTAATGTTATCAATAACAGTAATTGAGATAAATAATAGTTGCATAATGATTGTAAAAACGTTTTTATATTAATAAGTAATTATTAAATATAAAATTCCGACATATTTTATGATAATAAGAAGGTGTAGCTTTTCAAATAATAAATTATACATCTAATTTGAGAAAGAAAATAATTTGATTCTAATTTATTTATTACACGATTAACTAACTGATTTTTGTATTAATAATATTGTAGACTTTTATAGCAGCATGTAAATTCTTAGCTTATTAAAAAGGAGCATCTAAAATGAGAACGCATTTTCTAATGATGATGTTACGAACTGACGGGGAGGCGTGTAGGATGAGAGAGGGACTGTCCTTTATCGTTGTCCAATTAAACGCTTTATTTTTCGCCTGTGGTATTGTACAGCACACGTCGAGGGTTTATACTATTAGACTTAACATAACGGGGCGGCGAATCAGGCACGAACCGCTGGTAACTTCTTCGGAATCCGAAAGCCGACGAGCTCACAATTGTTTCGTTTTTCTTTGTATTCAAATCTCCTGAGCCGTTGCCACTTTCAAACAAATTTAATATTCGCGCGTGTTGTCAGCAAGGCTCGTTAACCAAGTCCGACACTTCGTCTTTAAACTTCCCGCGCTTACTTACACGCGCCCTCTGGTCATATGGCACGGATGTCATGCTGACGTCTCCTCGGTGTCGCATCGGCGCTCCTTTCACTTCACGCCGTTATCCTCAACAGCACCACTCGTGGCGCGCGCGTCGCCGGTAAGATGGCTTCCACTCTTATCGACGTGACGCCACGTGCCGCGAATGCTGACGTCACTGCTGGCGCCAGTCATTACCAAGATAGCGGTCGACGTGTTCTCTTTGATGGTGTCACCTACAAAATGCTCCCTCTTCTTCCTTTCAGGCTCCTTGCCAATGCTTGATGCGGCGTTGCCTCATGGGTCCTCGCGGCTACTCTCTGCTACGCTGTTACCTGGATACCTGCCGGGTTGTGGCAACGCCGTCTAATGTCGGGTGGCTTTGTCGGAAGGCGTGCTCACAACTCACTTGCGGTAGTGCCGGCAGAGCCGCGTTCTCGCGCTCAGAGCGCTTTGCTCTTTACAATCTAGCCGTCTTTTATGCTCGTCGACCTTCACTTGCTTAATCTTTTTTTATCAAAGAGGTATTCGCGATTTTAATATGCGTACGTGCTGACCTTTTCATTACAAGCCTCGAACGATAGTACCCCCCCTCTTGCCACCGGCGTCGTCTCTCCCCCTGAACAAGGCTTTTTTCTCCTCCGAATCCCTTCCGTGGTTTTTCTTCCGGCGTAAGTGACCCTCCCCTCTCCCGGGTTCAATCACTTCCTATCTTATTCCATTCCGCTCCCACCGGTGCTTGGCACGTCTTGCTCTTGCTTTCTCCGCGCATTTGTTCGGGAAGCGTGCTCCCTGCCCTGCGCCGCCCCGCGGGCGCTTCGCAGCTCTTCACCAGCTTCCCTCTCTCGATGCTCCTCCTGTCCTTCCGATCTCCCTTCCAATTGGCGCGCGACTTTCTCCTGTGTCACCCGCTAACACCGTTAATGACACCCCCTCCCGTAGTCAATAACAATTACTATTCTGGAACAGTAGGTAAAAAAAGACAAAATATAATTGAAAAGAATGATATCGAAGAATATTTTCACCAAAGTACCTGTTACAGATAAAGTAAATAAATCTTAACAATTATAATAAAACCTATTTGTTCAGGATGTTCAGGATATTAGGGAAGTCATCTCAACTCAATATTTCTTTGTTTTAAAAGTCTTTATTTTAATGATTAGAAGGTATATAGTTAGCACGTTTCTTACAATTTTATTGGTCGCGAACAAGCATTTAATTCGAATTCAAGTCGTTACCGCAAAAAGAGTAGGCGAGAAAAGGCCCCGAGTCCTCGACCTTCTCTCATTTTATGGTCCTTTTCCCCGCCTCTAATATTTTCCCGCCGATCTAATTGGCCGGGAACATTCGTAGAGGGGCAGAGGGGGTCGCGGCTTCTGGCCCTGGTCACGTTGGACCTCGGCCGTCTGTCGTCGTTCAGTGGGCGGGCCTAATTTCGCGCAACCGATTCTATTACGTCGGTCCGATGGACCCGAGGCGAGGATGGTGTCCCGTATGTGGTGAACATGCCTCATCGTCCTCGGGCCCATAGCAGGCTTCAAAACCCTGCGGCTATAGCAGGTTTCAAGCCCCTGCGGCTACATCAGGCTTCAAGCCCCTGCGGCTACATCAGGCTTCAAGCCCCTGCGGCTACATCAGGCTTCAAGCCCCTGCGGCTACATCAGGCTTCAAGCCCCTGCGGCTATCAGGCTTCACGTCCCTGCGGCTATATGCTTTTGACAATTTGTTGGTTTTTTCTTATACGAAGTCTTGTCCTAGAGTGTTTACTGACGCCTAAACACTATTATCGTGCTGTCGTTTCGTATTTTAAACTCTTAGTCATGTATTTATATTGTAAACGCTTCGTTCGGTCGTTCTTTTAAAATCAATAAATTTCGCCATAAATCATTAATATTATTTCTAACTATACGACGACGCAATATCATATTTATTTATTTATTGTGCCTACGCGGACCGTAACACTATTATTCGATTATCTTAGTATATATGTCTTAGTATATATATTTTTTCGTATATATATGATCTGGTGAAAGCTAGTTGCTGCTTGTATGTACCAGATCCGTCCCACTTCTGAGACTCTTTAAAACTGGTCTTATCATTTTTATTAAACCTCTATGAAACATAAAGCTTATTGGGTTATGAAACAGCGCATTGTCTTCTGACTTAAGTCACATGAAGGGATCTCAGCAAAAGTATCACAGGCATTTCCGTTATTCACTCATCTGTTAACTTCTTATTTGTAATTTTATTTTACATCATATTTTGTATTATTTACTATAAATTATTGGTACTTTCGTTATTTATTTTAAATCATTTCTTCTTTAATTTTCTTTTACTACTATAATATTTACGTAATGATATTAAAATATTACACACCCAATTATTAATATTCGTATTTATAATAACTTTATTGCAGTATCTAGTTTATATTTTTATTAGATCTGCTTCATTTACTATTTAATTTATATCTTCAAAATATGAAAAATTATACGTGATTGTTATTAGTAACATTCTTCATTCTTATTAAAAAAATTATTACTAATATATTTGTTACTCACTGGCGTGGGAGGTGGAAATGTGTAGGATGAAGAAAAGGCGGTCTTTGTATGATCAATTAAATATTTATTTATCTGCGTTCCTGTGTCGTCATCACTCTCCTTGATTTCTATTATTCGCTTGTGTTGTCACTAGCCGCAGTCCACTATTCAACGTCGAATTTCCTGCGAGCTCCATTGATACAACAGTTCCCGCTGTTACCGACCTCGCCACGTACCTTAAGTGCTAACCTCACTTGGCGCCAATCTCCGCCAAGATGGCGGAGACCTGATCCCTTGCGCTGTGACTGCGCTCCCACCTATCTCTTCAGACGTCTGGCTGTCGCTGGTTGCGACGTTGCCTCGTGGCTCCTGTTAGCTACTCTCGACTACGCCTTCACCTGTTTACCTGCCGGATTGTGGCAGCGTTGCTTGTAGTGTAGGCGGTTCGTTTAAACGGCGCACTGGCTGCTTACTCATACTCGGGCCGATGCGGCTCGTAGACTCGTGCCCCGAGTGCTCTTGTTCCTTACACTTCTCTCTTTTCTCGTCGATCTCCGTCCGGTTATCTTCTATTCGGTGATGTGTGCTCGCTTGCGCTGATTAAGCTTTTTGACCGTTCTTTATGAAGGCTCGAACGATACTGCCCCCCCCTTTGCCATCGACCTCCTACTTCCCCTGATAGTGTCCTTTGCTTGTTTTTTTTCTTTTCTTCGATTGCCTCCCGCGGTTTTTCTTTCTTCCAAGGCGAGCGACCCTTCCCTCTCGCGGTCCTAATTACTTCCTATATTAGCCTACTCCCCTCCCCCCGGTGACTGGCGCGTTTCCCTCTTGCATTCTCCCTGTGATGGTTCGGGAAGCGTGCACACAAACCCGAGCCGCCCCTCCCCATGCCGGAGGGACCGCGGGCATAGATAGCAGCCCCAGCTTCCTTCTACCCGATGTTCCTTGGGTAGTGTTAAACACTGGGATGTGGTGGGAGGTTCAAGAAGAAATAATAACGCCTTTTTGTTATTTTAAATATTTATTGGTCACGGTCTTGTCTCGCGTCGCTTGCCCTTCTTCTTCGTTTGCGTTGCAACTAAACTTGGCGCCAATCTCCGCCGGCGTGGCGGAGGCCTGGTCCCTTGCGCTATGTGCGTGTGCGCTCCCACTTTCCGTTCAGGCTGGCGTTAGCTGCGACGTTGTTGCGCGGACCCTTTGAATTCTTGCCGGTTGTTCGTGCACTTGCTGGTTGTCGCTCGCGTTTTCCGTTCTTCGGTGTTCTCGCTCTTTCTCTGTTATCTTATTCTTCTCGAATTTTTTCGATCTTTACCTTGGCTCTTAGCTTCTCTTTCGGTAGTGCTCGTCGACTCTTCCTTGCGAAAGTTCAAACGATACTGCCCCCTCTCCTCTTACCTGCTTTCGCCGATGATGATAACCTTCCCTTGTTTTCTTTGTGCCAATCCTCCCGCGGTTATTTCTTGCCCGACTCGAGCGACCCTCCCCTCCTGTGGCGCTAATTAATTCCCGTGCTCGTGTCTTCCTCCCCCCGGTAATCGGCGCGTTTCCTTGCCGCTTTCTTCTAATATTGGCTCGGCCGACGTGCACACCACCCTGCGCCTCCCTCTCCATGCTTCCTCTCGATGCTTCCTTGTTGTTGGGTGGAGACGCGTGCACGCCGCCCCGCGCCGCCCTCTTCATCACGGACCGTGGGCGCAGATAGTAGCCCCAGCGCCCCCGGCGCCCTTTTCCGTTGCTTTCTCTCGATGCTTTCTTGGGTAAGGAAGCGGGCGCCCTGCCCCGCGCCGCCTTCCCATCTAGGAATGACCGCGGGCACAGTTAGCAGCCCCAGCTCCCCTCCCCCCGTTGTCCCTCCTGTTCCGCTGCCTCTTCCCTATCTAGCCGTCGATTAGCTCCCGCTTCACCGGCCTTTCCTTTCTCAATCCCCCCGCGCGTTCGTTTACAGGTAGGTAAGCGTGCACACAACCCCGAGCCGCCCCTCCCCATGCCGGAGGGACCGCGGGCGTAGATAGCAGCCCCAGTTTCCCTCCCCCCGCTGTCGCTGCTCCTTGGGTCGAGAAGCGTGCTCCCGCCCCGCGCCACCCCTCCCCTACCTGGCGGGACCGGGGGCCCGGCAGCATCTCCAACTTCCCTCCCCCCGCTGCTTGTCCCGTTCGGCCAATCACCCTCTAATTAGGCTGGCAACCCGCTCCTGCGCCACCTGCTCTCACCGTTGTTAACACCCCCTTCTCACGTTCTCTTACAATTGTAATTGCTAGTAAGAACGACGAATGAGTTGATATTATTATTACTATGTGCTGGATAGAGACAACATCTATCGACTGACTTGTATTTGTACGTGTGTGAATTTCAACTATAATACAATTTTTCTATTTTCTAAATATTTATGAATTAAGTGTATGCAAATTTATGAATGCCTTTATTACTAAACTAATACACATAAATGTTTAACATCATAGATGTTTCGATTAATTACAATGTAATGTACGCATGTTGACGACTTGACTCGAAAATAATAAACGAAATTTAAATAAATATATTTAAATATATATAATTCAAATTAAAATGACCTAGCACTTCGCACTCCTCTTATCAAATTTCTATTTTATGTATATTTCAGATAATATATTACTATAATCCATTACTACGTTTTACTTGCACGTTTTCCTTCATTATATATTTGTCACGTTATTAATTATGTTTATTAACAATATATATATATATATATATATATATATATATATAATCTGAACTTAACCGCACATAAAGAATTCAAATAATGTTTTAAATACAAGGGCGTGTACAATATAGGGCACTTATTTATTCAAATAATAGATAAAAATAATAAAACTAAATTCGGGAATTATAATTATAAGTATACGGATAACCGTACATGTAGCAGTTTATAAGCTATATGGACGTTTTCGCGTTGCGCGCGCGGGAGAACTCTCGCATAGAAATTTACGTATAATACCTTGTCAGCTGAACTTTTGACCTACGCCGTGGCGCCGGTGCATCTCGAAATCCATACAGGTCAGACGTCTGGATAGCCGATCCGTGTGTGGGTGCAGACACCGGGTCGTTCCCAACGTTTTGGAGACTACCTGGCCGCGAGGCACTTACTTTCTCTCATTATATATATCCCTGTCCTCTGGATCGGCCACCGGGAGATGCTTATCCTTTCCCAGGGAAGTTTGCCACTGGAGTTAACTCGAGAACTCCTTATCTCCGAATCACCCTACCAGCAGCACGCACCACGACGCCACGCGAATAATACTTATGATCAATTCGTAGCTTTTCGTAAATCGTAACTATTACAGTTTTCTAAACTGTTAACGAAATTATACTATTAACTAATATTGTACGGGCATCGGGATAAGAATCAAATAATGCGCTGTTTTCTCACTCGATATGTACAACCTCGTGTCTGTAATCAGATTAATTGCATGCGCCATCACGCAACTTCTCCCGCCCGGACTATTTACGCTTTTTCTTCATTAGTTTTTCTGTAATATTATCTTTCACACGCCAACTGCAAACGTCGAGCGGTCAGTTCGAAATTACTCCCGCCACTTATTTGTCTTTATCAATTAAACGGTCTCCAACGGTACAAAATATACAGTTTGTAATAATAAATCAATAATTCTATTTTATTTCATTTTCTTTATTATTAACATTTACATATAAATTTCGGTATATTATAGAAGGATATTTTATAATTCTATGTAATTCTTTATAAAGACTATTGTTGCAGCGTTTATTACTATTATAAAAATTTTAGGAAGGGATGAGGTGGCGGGTAAATAATTGGCACATTTAAATAAGTCTGAATAAAAGAAGATCTTTATTGTAATGGCCCCTATTGGTATAAAAAACCTCCCTCTGTGCGCAAGGAGGAAAAAGCCGTCCTAGGCGTAAAAAACCTTCTTGGAAAGAAGGAAAAAGCCGGGTACAATAGTTGCGCCACTTAATATCTAGATAATATAGTCAATATTGGCCAATATTCCTACGCACGTATTATTACAAATATATTAGTAATTATTGTCTTACTTTAACTAATTGGCGTATACCTAGAGAAACCGCTGCCCTCACACGGGAACCAGCGATAGGCACATGCACAAAGGTGCCGCTGCCCTCACGCGGGAATCAGCGATAGGCACATACACAACAATGCCGCTACACCACTCACGAGATCCAGCAATCGGTTGGTACACACGCAGGTGTACAGCTATCCAACCAGGGGGCAAATGATCGGCACACGTGAACTCTCCTTGAGATTCACACTCGACCTCTCATACGGTAATGACAGATACACTTTCTAATTCCGATAGGCAAACTATAAATACGTATAACTAAACTATATTAACTATTATTCTAACTAATTAAACAACTTATTATTCGGATACACTGCAACAAGAAATCTCACGATGTTCTCTCCTAACAGTCTAAAGAAGTATTGATTCTTTCTGGAAAATTGTCATTGCCTTTTCCCCACATGGGTCTTGTCCGTACCGAGCCTAAAGTATCGCGTTTCCGATACATGTTGACTTGAAGACACACAGACCTTTTATCTTTGTTTTTTCTTTTCTTTTTACTAAGGGGCTTTTGAGGAAATGGTCTCGAACAACTATAAATAAAATAATGACAAAACACTTTGCTAATTCAAATATATGAATAATAAAGTATACTTTCAGAAATTACTGTTTCCAGCCAAATAATTTTATATAATATAAATTGCAATATATGTAATTGATAATATTAACTATTTGTAAGGATAAAAATAATATGAATAGTTTTAATTGTTAATATATAACCAACAATATTTTCTGTGATTGGTACGGATTATATAAAAGTCTTAAAAACTTTATTTATAATTTAATATTCGAAAAAAACTAAGTCTATATAAATATATGTCTTAATTTAAGCATATTAATATGGAGAAAAAATGTATTAAATATATTTTAATATTTCATTAAATTATTCAAATTTAAATATAGATACATGTAAAACTAGTACTTATTTTAATTTTTCATAAAAAGTATTCATAAAAAAGTTATAATTTACTATACATATAACGTTTGAATGCATTTATTTAACCGATTTAATTTAAAAATTTTCATTTCTTATATTTTTCTTTTATTGCATCATTGCCCAGTATTCTATTATATATTCTATACTTCAGTATCTATTGTATACTTGAAATAAGGTTAATCGTAAGTAACTAATATAAGAAATCTTGTTTAAATAATTAACAACTGTATGCAATTTATTAGTGTATATATATATATATATATTTTTATAAATATGTTTAAAATAAAAATATCTACAAGCAAGTTCTTAATTACAGAATGAAAATAGTAAAAGAAATGTATGATAGTAAATATTATTTATTGCTGCATAAAAATCTTTCTAGTATAGTAATCTTTCTTATATAGTATAGTATATATAATTATTAATGACTATTAATATAATTATTATTAAAAATCGTTTGTATAAATAGGTTCTATATTATACTCTTTTGTATTCAACTAAGTTAATCATTGTTTGATTTGAAAAACAACATTAAAGTGAGTATACTCATTTTTATAATTATAAATTACAAATAGTTCAAAGCATATAATTTTATTTGAAGATTCATATATTCTATAATTCTTTATCTATTCATAAGTTAAGATAAGATAGAAATTAATAATAATTCTTCCATATTGTGTATCTAAATTACTGTGTAATAAATACAGTTATTAAAAGTTATTTCATAATTTAATTATAAAATAAATTTAAATATTTTTATGCCGTTATTAAATAGTTAGTGTAAATGTTATAAAAAGTTTAAATGTTGTTTGCAAAAATTATTTACTTTTATGTAGATTGTAAAAAAGGTATTTTAGTAGTAAAAAAAATTAGTAATATATTTATAATTCTAATTAAATTAAATGTTAATATTTTATTTTATTATTTTTTGAAACTAATAAATGTTTAATAAACTATACTTAATGCTAAAACTATATAATGTTTAATAAAAATACAAATTATCAAGTTAAATATATATAAAAAATTTCTGTGCAGTTAAATTAATAAAAGTCATGGCAAAATATTCCTCTGATTCTGATTGTGAACAAAGTACTAATAAACACCGTCGTAAACATACAAGAAGATCAAGGTATAACAAAATTAAATTAATTTTAATTAAAATTAGTTATAAGAACAATTTTAAACATATGTGTATTATAATAGTTATAAAAAAAGTTTAACAAAATAAAATAGTGAATTATCCGACATTGAAAAATTAAAATAAAAAATCTATAGTTCTTTAGATTCTAGTGATAGTTCTTCATATAAAAAACAAATAAAATATTGTAAAATAAGAAAATACTCTTCTCGTTCAAGAAGCAAAGATAGATTTACAAAAAATTATAAGTACTCAAGATGTAGCTCAAAAGAAAGAAGAAGATATCGTTTCCAAAAATCTAGATCTACTTCTGGTGAGCGCCCTTTTTTAAATAAAAGGTCTTGTTCCACAGAAAAAACTGCAAGTAGATCTACTAGTTTTCAATCAAATATTAAACTTTTTAATTCCGATAAGCAAAGCAGTACTTCAAAAGGTGAACAAATATTTACTTTTGAATAAATTAATATTAATATAATTAATTTTCTGATATTATTTATAGGTAATCAGTTATCAAATGAAATAAAAGTAAAAGCATCCACATTAGATGAAATAAATAAAGATGAATTCATTCCAAAACAATTTCATTCCTCAGTAAAAAATAATCAATCAAAAACGAAAAATGTGATTGATATGAATGATGACACTATTATACGTGTACCTCTTATTATGAATGCTTCTATAAATCTAAATAGTATATTTCATACATCGGTATATAACACATAAGCTTATATTTTTTTACTAAAAATATTCAGAGTATTATAAATATTAATTTTCAGATAATGGTTGATAAAGAAGCAAAGTTTGAAAAGTGGGTGAAAAAATTATATATGTTAAGGCAGAAAGTAATAAATGAATAAAATCGTACAATTAATTAGCAAAAAATAAAATTTTTATATTCGAATAAAGATAATATTTATATTAGAATTAAAAGTCAACATAATGTCAGCAATCATTTATTATTAAGACTAATTGATTATGATAAAACTAAGAAAGTAATTTTTGTTAAAATACAAATTATTATTATTGTTTAGGCATAATATATAATTTCATTACTTTGTAATTAGATAGTTAATCAAATAATTTTAAACATGATGGAATAGATTTTAAATAAAATATTTTAATTTAGTATAGATATAAAGCTGATAAGAAAGAAAGAGCTTCACTTTCGACTTCCTCATGAAACACCTTCCTCTTACGAATGAGCAAGCTCGCCAGTTAATTGAGTCAGTTAATACAACCTACTATGGCTAGTTCGCAATCTATTCAAATATTTTTAAGATAACTATTTTGACGAATGATGATTATGTAAAAATATTGACAGTCCCATTTTCACGATTTTCATAAGAACTGACTATTTTCCTCATTGTTTTGTGTTGCAGACAATAGAAAGATTTTTTGCAACATCAAAATTGGTTTCTTATGCGATATAATAATTAACATCAAATCAAGTAACTTGTAGAAACAATCATAAAATCATAAAATCCTTAAACATGTAGATATCTGAATAGAGTACTCAATGAAGCTTGTCTTATAGACTTAATTTCCGACACCCATAACCTTTGGTAATGCGGTAAATGAAAAGAAATGAATATCCAATTCGTTTAGTCATAGTTATCTACTTCCGGCTTAACTGTTAAACTGATGAAGCTGTAAAAACATTTTAACTCAAAATTGTTTTTTATTTTAAATCTTGGCATTGTCGGTGTTATTACCAATCTCTATCGACTTGCAAACCTTCGAAACACAGCATTATGTCTTCTGAAATTAAATCGTATGCCAGCTAAAAGTTCATTACATATATTACAAATTAGATGAGTAATGTTAAGTAAGTATTCCTGTGGTTATACTGATATTGACATTTGTTAATACGCACTATTTGGTTTTTCATCCATTTGCCAATTTCTGCTTTTACTAATAACTGACCGTCTACTAAGAAGTCCTTATGTATTGGATTAACAAATTCAACATCAAATCAAACTTCTAAACAGGAAAGCGAAATGAATTCCTTAAACCAATAATTAGGCATAATCGAATTGTTGTTGCACAATTAAAAGGTGTTTTTAATAACTTTTAAAAAAGTTTAAGATCCTATCAACAACCTTTAATATAAGCTTTCCTATATTGATAAATAAATTTAAACTATTAAATTGATTGTCCTTAAGATGTTCTTTGAACCTACTAGGAGTATTATATTATTGGATCTATTCAAACAATCTAAGATAGGTACTCCTTTCCCTATACTTCACATTACTCAATTATTATAAGCACAAAGCTTTCATGCATAGCTACTTCTATAAAAACGAGTGAGGGCTCGATCCATTACAATTCATCGTTTACAGATTTAGCTCGCAGTCTTTTCTCGTTGTCTCGGTATGTGTCAATAAAAAAATATGAAGTAAATTATTTGTCAATAACAAAAATCATTTAAGAAATATCTCGTGGATCTTTCAAACCGCATCCAATACTATTCAAACTTAGTTTTCCAATAATCAATGCATGTATTATTTGATAGGGCTGGTATTGTAATTTAGATTTCTTATCTCTTAATTAAAAATTTTGATCATGCTACCTGATTTTCGTACTTCATAAATTGATAATCTTGAACAAATATTAAGTTTCATCAGAATAAGCGTTGCATTTGATTTAACAAGTTATCACCGTGTTTACACATCAAAATCATCTTTTTTATATTTGTTACCGACTGCGGGAGGGGGGCGTACCCAACGGTGCTAGCGCAGGGAGCAGGGGCTGGTCTCGCACTCAACTGTTGGGAGACAGAAGGGAGGAGGTAATAGGTAATAGAGCGTGTCAGAACTGCAGGGGTAAACCCGCGAGACACGACCCTGAGCAGCTGGGAGAGCAAAGTTAAAGATGCTACCTGCACCCATGGATTCTCCCGCAGGGGAGGGGATCCGCGGGGTGGCAAGCATGCTTCTCGACAAAAATGCCCGAGGTCAGCGAGAGCGAAGCGCGTCAAGTCGCAGAGGAAGGGGAGTAGGATAAAGCATAAATTAAGTAGGACTCGGAGGAGAGGGAAAGCCGCTCACACCGTAGGAAAACCCGGAAGAGGATTGGAGGAAGAAGGAGTGAGGGTAGCAGGCAATCCGGGGAGACGACGCCGATGGCATGAGGGAAGATCAGTCTTTTCCTAGTCACCACAGGAAAAACATCCGCACGATTAAATCATCTACAGATACACGCGTCTCTTCAAAATTAAAATTAAGATAAAAGGACGATCGACGAGCATCGAATCAAGTGTAAAACGAGGAGCAGCGATCCTTAAGCGCAGGTCCGCGAGCCGTGCCTGCATACGCGCGAGTGACGCGAGAACACGCTTTCGAGTCAAATAACCCGCGACTTGGCCGACGTTGCCGCGCCCCCGCAGGGAAAAACACCACAGTACGGCCGTGAGCGACCGCGAGAAGTCGCGAGGCAACGCCGCATCACAGCGTGTAGAGAGGGGCGAAGAGGTGAATGGGGAGCGTCACCTTGGCAACGCTATCATAGGGAGACGCGTCATCCGCCATCTTGGCGACGCTTGTCGCTCGGACTGCTCCGAGGCACCTCAAAAAGGGCGCCAAATTCAAATTCTGAATTTGCCCGACGCGCACACGTCGCCCAAGGAAAGGTGCGGAAAAATTGAACTTGTAACAGTAGCAACGGCTTGTGCGAAATAGACGTAAAATAATTATTGTGAGCTCGTCGGCGTTCGGTTCCAGAAATCATTACCGACGATCCGTCCCTGATTCGTCCGCGTTAGACTAAGAAAGATTGTATAATCATCCGACGTATTATCGTGTATTGTAATAAATAAAAAGGTGTAAACAACAGTTTTAATAAAGTGACCCATTAGACAACTACCCGCCAATAATCCCTCCCTCATCCTACACGTCCCACGCGACACACATGTTAGTGAACAAAGTGGTGCCGAATCCCGGGAATTCTGACCGGACAGAACTATACGTGAACCTCTGTGGGAAGTGAGTGAGTGAGTGCTATAAGTTGAATAACAGGGATGCATACAAGACCCTCTCGTAAGAGATTGCCATTAAACGTTAGCTCCTAATATAAGATTTATGAAGTTTTTTTTGTTCAATTGAAGATCGGTTAGTTGTAGGATAATAATTATTATAATAAGGTAGATAGTATGTAAATTTCATTAGGTACAAAAAATGCTTATCTTATCCAAGAGTTCAAGGTAAAATTAACTAAATCTAATACGTATATTAAACTAGAGGGCGACGAGATATAATAAATACAAAACGGTTTCCTTATCCTTATAAATAATAGTACTAAAAATTGTTTGCCTTAGAAGTATTGAGAATGAAAACAAAAGCTTTCTTTGTTATAGAGTGTGTTAGGAGATGGCCAATTTACCATCAGACCGACCCCCATCATAATGATCACTTCATAGGTCACTATTGAGACAATATAATTACTGAAATGTATAAGATAATGACAGAAGCCAAAAAGTAATCTACCAACTAATATATTTTATTCTCTACTAGAAGCATATGCAACAGAAACAATATGTATTGTTACGAACTGAACCCCAATAACAAAGATTGTATTTTAAACAGCTACTAGAGCTTTACAGCCTGATTAAATTTATTGACAACGTGTAGTCGTGATTTTTGTATCAGCAAACTAACACCGTTGGTCACACCCCCCTCCCGTAGTCAATAACACTCTGAATAACAAATATTTTTAGGATAACAAGGAATGGTAATGTACATGCTAGTCTATTCTAATAATAATTACGTACTGAAAATTTTCTAGACTTTTTAAATTTGAAAGTGCAAGTCTAAAAGTGGCAAACACGTTTATAGTAAATAATAGAACATGTAATGAAAAAGGTATAAATCAGCACATGTAATTATATTAAAGTATTTAAGTAACACAAATGTTGCAGACCGTTGGAATTATGGTCAAATTGCTTTTATCTGTTATATATAATCGTTCGTACAAAAAAGGCCTCTTCTCAATTTTATATATAATAAGGTCGTTTTCACGTTCTGTCTATGTTCAATTTTAAACGCAACCATCATATATTTGTAGTTGAAAGATGCCTCAAAGTTTCAAAGACTTTTGTTCTTTTATTGTTAGTGATCGTTATTCAAGTAAATATTCCTTTTTTATATAGTTTCTTGCACATATATGTCTTCGCTGGTAATCTTATAAAAGATTAATTTAAACATCTTACAGCAATACTAAGATTATGATATGATGCTGTTATTTGAGGTATCTCAGCAGCGAGTAAATCTACACATTTTTCTGATGTATCTCATCAAGAAATTGAATAGCTACAATACTTATTAATTTTCATATTTATTTTAAATTATAAAGTAATAATATAATACAACTTTATTATAACCATAAATAATATTTTTTTTATAATATATATATACGTAGTATATTTGTATTATGTAGTGATGTATATATAGTCTTTGTATAATAAAATAAAATTATTATACAACTGAAATGGTAATTAACATGGAATTATAAAACTTTTCCTTAACAAATCAATTGCAATACAAGTGAAAATTTCGATATAATTAGCGATAATAAATTAAATACAAAAAATACAAAATTTATACAAACAGTACATACAAAAAGTTATATAATTAAATATGCACATATGTTTAAAAGTTGAATAAACTCCATTATCTTTTGCGCACGCAATATATTGATGTACTATCATTGCTTTTACATATTTATCATTAATAATAGATAAATTTAATTAAATGTATTAGTCTTTTCATTTTACATTTCGTTACGGATCTAAATTTTAATCTTTGAATAAACCAGCTAGCCTTTAAATTTAACTTTCTTGTTTTGATTACATTATATTCCTTGCATTAACAAATGTTATTAAATAATTAATTCAAATTTTGGATACTCTGTAGTTATTGTAGGCCATTGCCTTGAAATATGGTATGAGTAATCTATTCTTCGTAATCATGAGAAAGTTCTGCTAGATATTGATGGTATTAAAATTTATATCGGAATAATTTATTTTATTTTATTGTTTGCTTTATTTTCATGAAAGATAGGCATTTACATTTTATTAATTTTTAATTGATGTGATTGGATTTGCATTGGCAATTTTTAAATTAATTGTAAGATCAATAAATTGTAAGGACATTTTCTTAAATACGCGTGTAATTAGAATTGTGTTTATTTTGTTGACAATAATACATAAAACTTTAATTAGCTATGATATATGTGCTTTTATAAAATACGTATAATTATAATTATTATATTAACTTTGATATGTACGTACGAGTAGTTTTTTTATTTATACAAACAAAATAATTTAATTGGATTGAAGTTTTCGAAATTAAAATATATATTCTTTTTTTTCAGAAGTACACTGCGTTTCTTGAGTAAAAGCTGTTTACCTGTTCATGGCTGCTTCAACCATTGGCTCTACTGTTATATCTTGCACCAAACATTGTTGTAATCCTTGTTGGCAGTTTATCAAAGGCAAAGCATAGCCAACTTGGAAACTATTTATTTTGTGCTTTTTTGTACATGAAGAAATATGACAAGTTTAAAAATTGGTAATATAAACAAAACTAATTAGTGGCTATGAAATAGTTTAAATTTATTTATTCTTTTCTATTGCATGCATATATATATATATATATATATAATGATTCACCATTAATTTATAATTGATAGTAGTTGTATTTCTAATAATACAAATTTTGTATATTGTGAATTCTTATTACATAATAATATCAAAATGTAATGTCTTTCAAAAATTTTTAAATTAGTTATAATTCAAAATTTTACATCTGATTTTAAAGTCCATTTAATAATATTAATACAAATGAAATTAGTAAATAATTTCTTTAAATAATTTTTATTTTTAATAATTCTTGAAAAAGATTTTATTAAAGATATTTATATTCCATCAATTACTGAATTAAAATTCCTTTTTTTATATTTATTATATGTAGTGAATTTTCAAACAGAATGTTATAAATAATTATTTTTATTTAAAAAATGTTTTCACCTTAAAGTGTTAATTATACATCCACTACCTGACCGCTGCAAACAGATTTCAAGTTAAAAAACTGGAAGGTACTCAAATATTAAAAAAAAAATGTATAGAGGTGATAATATAAGGAATGAATTCCTGTTGTAATCATAGAACTAATTTGTGTCTGACAGTTTTTTTATTTTATGATAGTGATACATGCAGAATAACGGCACAAATAAAATTAAATCTAGATTTAAAAGCAAGTATTATATTATCACCCCTTGCTCGCACATGGCAGCCATGAAGCATGGTATGTTTAATTTTAGAAAAAAATTAGATTTTTTTTATTTTATTACAAATTCTTCATACTAATTATATTAATTTTAATGTTTATTAGCACACAATTAATGATAAAGCTTTTACAGGCAAAGCCATCCAAGACGACGTCTGTTATGTTGTGGCAAAATATGATTACGGAGCTCAAGGAGCTCAAGAATTAGATTTACGTAAAAATGAGCGATATTTACTTTTGGATGATTCAAAACATTGGTGGAGAGTACAAAGTTCCAGAGGCCAGGCAGGCTATGTACCAAGTAATTATGTTAAGAAAGAAAAACCTTCTTTGTTTGATAGCATTAAAAAAAAAGTGAAAAAAGGTTCTGGATCAAAGACTCTACCAACCAGTAACTCTCCGTCTCGTGTTGTAGAGTCTCCTATAATGCCTAGACGTTTACCAGTTGATCCAAGTGAAGCTATTGGAACTGCGGTTGTAAAATATAATTATCAAGCCCAGCAAGGCGATGAGCTTTCACTAGTTAAGGGAACAAGAATTTTGATACTTGAAAAAAGTAATGATGGTTGGTGGAGAGGACAAAGTGGGACACAAGCTGGTTGGTTTCCATCAAATTATACACAAGAAGAAGGAGATACAGATGATACACTTCATACTTATGCTATGGCAGAAAATGTTTTAGATATTGTTGTAGCTTTGTATTCTTTTACATCAAATAATGATCAAGAGCTTTCATTTGAAAAAGGAGATCGTCTTGAAATTTTAGATCGTCCACCAACTGATCCAGAGTGGTACAAAGCAAGAAATGGCCAAGGACAAATAGGTTTGGTTCCTCGTAATTATCTGCAAGAACTTAGTGAATATTTGACACAACCCTATCGCGATCGTGTGGGTGTCGGTGGTGGTGGTACTAATGCCAGTAGTGATATTGGACTGGGTGATTCTTTAGAAAGAAGATCTGATCATCCTCGTTTTAACCCTACAGTTGGTATTACTAATACTTTAACAGACAAACCGCATTTATTAGGAAAACCTTGGTATTATGGTAGCATTACTCGTTCACAGTGTGATACACTTTTAAATCAACAAGGACATGACGGTGACTTTTTAATAAGAGATAGTGAAACAAATGTAAGTATATTTAATTATAAATAATTGTTTAATGATTATATTTTTTATTTGATGATAAAATTAAAATAATTTGATTCTATCAAATAAAATTATTGATTGATATCAATATTTATATCTATTAACATTTATATATAACAGGTTATTTTCTTATACAAAGAATATATTCTTTAATAAATTTCTTGTAATAAGAATATTATTGTTGAATATAATTCTCATAAATATATAAAAAAAATTATTTGGTTCTTTATAATTAACAAATAAATTATTAAATTTCTAATATTAATAATTTATAAAATTAGTATCTATATAATTGTTACAAAATAAATTTTAATACAATTCATACAATAAAACATTTTATATACAATACTATAACATTAATTATTACATTAACATTTCTTAAATTTAATTAAATATTTAATTCTAATTCAAGAAATACCTTTGAATAATATTTTATATAAAATGTATATAATTTATATATTTTTAGATTTCAATGTTTTTAAAAAATTAAAGTTTGTAAATAATAATTTTGGTTATAGAATATGTATATTTAAAATATTTATATAGAATATTTATTTTTACTATTTTAATTTATTATCATTAAATAATTACAAAAGCTGTATAATTAATTATAGGGTTAAAATTACATAAGATATATGATAGTTTACCTAAAATTGGAAATAGATTATATTTGAAATAATTTTATTTCTTTTTTAGATGGGAGATTACTCAGTTTCATTAAAAGCTCCAGGTCGAAATAAACACTTTAGAGTACATGTTGAAGGAGCATTGTACTGTATTGGTCAAAGAAAATTTCATACCCTAGACCAACTTGTTGATCATTACCAGCGTGCACCTATTTATACAAATAAACAAGGAGAAAAATTGTACTTGGTACGATCTTTGCCAAAAAGCGGAAATTCAAATAGCAATGGTTGCTAAGCTGCTTAATCTTCGTTACTATTGACTGAAAATGATAATGAATAACCATCTAATGCTTTGTTTGCATGTGTTTATGTGCTTCTTCAGTATTCTGATCTCCTATTCCTTACCAGTTTTCTATTCTGTAATTTATTCTGTAAGTTGCAATTTTATATAATATAATGCAACAAAAATATTACAAAAAAAACATTGATATTTTGAATAATTTTTTTTCATTTTTAGATAAATTTATTTTAGTCTGAACAATAGATTATTTATTATTCATCAGCAATTCTAATCAGTATAGAGTAAATTACATTAAGATAAAATATAATTTAAGTTTTTTGTTTTTATATTGAACTGAAAACCTAAATTTTTACATTGTATAACAGTTTTATTTTATATTATTTATATAAATTTAAATAAACAAAAAACTACCTAGTTTTGATAATTTATTATTCTTAAGTTCTTATCAATTTAGATTTATGCTAGTACTTGATAATAGGATAAATAAATTAACTCAATACTATAACAAGAACGCTTATGTGTGAATTTGTACTTGCTACAATATTTCTAAATGAATAAAAGTATCAAAATGACATTCATACATTTTTCTTTGTTTATTTAACCATAATCCATTAATCCAAAAAAATACAACATTAATAAAATAATAAAATTTCAACAATTTATTCCATAATTCCTTTATTGATTAAAATATATTTACATTAAAAAAAAACTCTAAAAATGTATTTTTACTTAAAAAAGAATACATTTGATATTAATAAAAATTACTATAAAAATAAATTTCTAATTAAGTATCAAATATATTTTTAATTAATTATTATACTATTTTTTAGAGACAAATAATGAAATGTATATTTATATTTATTAAATTATAAGAAAAGAAATTATGCATAAATAAGTTTGTAAATTAAAGGTAATAGAAGACTTACTTTTATAGAAATAAAAATTAATTGTAGTAAATGCAATATTAATATACTCATTTACAATAGTTCTGTTTTATGAATATATAATACTGTACTTTTATGATTACATAAAAATATTACATTGAGTGATCACAAGAAAGGATTGTTCAAGTTTGGGGTTACATCTATGTTATTTGAACTGACCTGTAAAAATAATTTACGTTATTATATATTTAGGGTATTTTGCAATTAATTTATGATTGATAAATCCATACAGTAAATGAATTAATTTTAAAACCTGTTACAGTTTGTTCCCATGATTTATTTGTCTGTGATAAAAGAGCATTTCTAGCATTTTCTATATTTTTTGAATCTTGTTTAAATGAGTAAAGGTCTATAAAAACATAAATTTGTATAAATAAAATAAAAATTTTAATGAATTTTAATCAATATACTTTTAAATAAAATTTTATTTGTTCACCATTATTATAAACTGAAACTTGAGTAGATGTAAATGGATTAGCTGTATTGAACACATTAGGTCTTATTAGATGGATATTATTATTATTATTATTAATGATGTTGTGATTGTTGTTATTGTTTATATTCATAGATGGCTGCCATGTATCATCAACAAAAGGATTAGAAAGAAAGAAATTATTTTTGAGAACAGATGAACTTGAGTTTTTAACTAAAATTAAATTGTTTTGTTAATGTTTTTGTTTTAATTTTGTAACCTTGTTTTAAATACCTGTTATATTATTAGTTTCCTTTAAATTCCATGGTGTTTTAATAAAAGTTTGATTATCTTTGAGATTTGTTTGTTTCATTAATGAATCTAAGTCTTTTAATGCAGCATAACGATCCTCAGATGGTGAAGTATCTATTGTTCGATTAGTATTTGAAATACCATTTAGTGATGATATTGTATTTACTGAAGTAAAGAAACAAATATTTTTGATGATTTAACAAATTATTTTTATATTAAATTCATATTACATTTACCTTTAGTGAAAATGAAGGCAGGATTATCATCAAACTTAGCAAAAGATGGTTGAGGTATGATTGGCTTAGGGAATTTTGATGGAATGGTAAGTGGTAAAGGATCTGGTACCTTACTAAAATCAGCTATAAAATTTATTGCATTCATTGTTTTGTTTTCTTTATCTTTTTTAATTGAGTTAGGTGCAGGAGATATTGAGTTGACTGAAAAAACTTTGATGTTTTTAGTATCAAATTGTACTTTTGGACAATTTTGTGATTTCTGATACAAAAGTTGATTTGCTATAACAGGATCTAAATAATACCTTTTTAATTCATATTTTGCACTCATAAAATCTTTCATAATTTGGTCATCCTTATTATTCCACATTTTTTTCTGAGACATCAAACCTAACCAAATTGCTTTGCAAAATTCATTACCTCTATCTTTTAAAAAGTCAATTTCTTCTTGTGTGAAAGTAGCTATAGAAATTGATTTAACTCTGTGTGGTGGAGTCAATCCTCGTCTAAAATGAAAATATCACTCTTAAATTTATTACTTATAAACATATTAATAAGTAATTAATATTTTATAAAGAACATTTTTTTCAATTTAAATATATTTAAAGTTCTCTTTTATTATTCAAGAAATATATTTATAGTTTATGTTATGTACTTACAGCATTCCTGAACAAGTAGTACAGACAAAGGAACCTATTGTCATATTAGCGTAAGTTGGTCCTCGTTGCTGACAATCAAAGCATTCTTTATTACCTGATAATGAGATTAAATCACGTAGAATTTTTAAATTTTTTTCATCTTGTTTTTTTTTTGCTGATGCCATATCGCTATTATTCGATGTAAGGTTAACTTCAAAATAAAACTTAATAACTATGTATTATACATATATTTTTATTATGTACTATATAATTATGATTAATAAATGTTTAAAAATTTAATTTTCAGGTTTAATTAAAAAAATAGTCACTAAATTTTATTAAATTGAAATCAAACAATCACTTTTCAATAACTTAAGCACTATTTGGATTGAAACGATCATAACAATTCAAAACTGTATTTATTTGAAAAATATGTTAGTACAATTTCTATGCAATATAAAAACTATATTTTTGATGAAATAATTTATTAAATATTTTTTAAACTGTGATTGTTTTACTAATTAAATTCCGATTTTTTACTATTTATGTTTTTAGACTTCACCATTTTCATTATCTATAAATTCACTAATAATACTTATACTTCACATTCTGTAATCTAGTTGAACATCCAATTAGAAGATATATACATTTTTATCAGGTTAGAAAGTTATGCTTACAAAAAAACTCTATAGTTTCATAAAAGAAAAAAATGTCAATTTTTTTATACGTCTATAACCGTTAAAATTGTTTGCATCTTATTCATCGTAAAATTTTAAATCAATTTTCTTTTATTATTAATACTTGATTAAATTAGTTTACAAATTTAAATTATTGAGATACAAAATACAGACTATAATTGTGTTAAAATTATTTTAGAAATAAGTCATGTTTTATTTATTACATGTGAAATTTAAGCAAAATGATTAGTTCAATTAAATTTTAGTTTATATATAAGTTGTATTTTCCATAAAAATATATTCAAGTTTGCTGAATAAAATCTTATTTAATGTTTATCAAATGATTATATAAATTTAAACTTTTATATATAATAAATCAAGTGATGTAAATATTTATTGATAATACTTACAAAAATACATTAAAATAGTTTGAACCAATATAATTTTTATTAAAAATAAATGTATTTTTTATTAGTTATTGAGACACCATTTCTAACAATGGAAAATAAATTTTTACTTCTTTTATTAAAAAATTTATATTCAAATAAGGATTAGCTTTAATGTTCAATTTGTTTAAATTGTGTCTTTTTATCAAATCAAAAACTTCTTCATGATTTTTTATTTTATTATTTGATAATAATAAAATTTTTAAATTATGTAATGTAGGAAATGATTTCAAAGAGCTTATATTATTATTTGACAAATCTAGTAAAATACATTCTCGTAAAATATACAGTTCATAAAGTTGATTTTGAAGAAAATTGTTACTAAGATCTATATTATTGAAAAATGCCAAATACGGTTCTTGCATAGAAATAGTTGTCAGCTGCATACCTGATAAATTAATATGCTTATTTTTATTTTCTTCTAGTTGAATGGTGGTTACATTATGTTGAAGAATACATTTACTACCTAAAAAAATTTATTCATATCATATATATGTATATAATTAAAATAAAAATTGAATGCAATTATATACTTACGTAAATCTTTGTAATAATTGGCACGAAATGAATCAATTTTTATTAAAATGTTTAACTCTTCTATAATATTTACGTATTCATTTATATTATAGTTTAATACAAAAAATACATTAATTAATTTTGCCCATTTATTAGAAGGCTCCATTTTCGAAAGTATTTGATAATTATTTATAAACTCATATAATTTAGAATTATTATAATTCAAATTAAATGCTTCACATTGGTAAATCCAGTTATAAGAAGTTTTTTTATTCAATTTATACATATTTTCTTCAAACAACAATGATATTTCTTCATAATCATCACATAGTGATTTTTCAAAAACTGCATACCATATAATAGAATATTTCTTTCCATTTGCAGACTTCCAGTTACATTCAAATTTAAATTTATTAAAAAATAATTTCAAATTCAAAGGTACTTCTTTGTAAAATGCAGCAGTTATTGATGTTTTTGTTAAAACTACTCGCCATAATTTAAATGGTGATTCACATAAATCTAATAACCATCTTTGATAAAACCATACACTTGAATCATCAGGATCAGTAAAAGTTGCATTCATTACAAGATCAAGTTCTAAAAATAATTCTTTATCTTAAAAAAAAAAAAAAAAACTAATTCATATATATTAAAATACCTTCATTATATATATTATTTTTAACTAATAAATTATAATTATTTTTTGGTTGTAATCTTTGTAATAATTTACTTCTATAATGCCATGAAGAATAGTTTGAAAAATTTCCTAAAATTTTAGTAGTTGTAAATTCTAATTCTTCTTCATTTGGTACATTTGATTTTGTTACTACAAATTGTCTGTAGTCCCAACAATGAACTAAACGAGTAATATTTATTAAAAAGTTAAAATAAATTTTATACTACAATTTTTATTACTTACAGTTTCTTTCATCAAGACTAAGACATTTATTGCATAAATTCAATTCTTCTTTCCAATCTGGATTAAGAATTTGTTCCATTACCCATGTACGGTGATGCCATACACAATATGATTTTGGATTCTCTCTTAAACTTGTTTCAACAATTAGTAGTTCACTTTTCAATTTTTGATTCCACTTGTCGCGACACCTAAAAAAAGTTATATTAAATAATTGTATAACAAAATAAATAATTGACATAAATAAAATAATGGATTCTATGCAAAAAAAATCAATAATATTAAACATGTCTGTTTACCATTTGAAAAGAAAATATAAAATACCATTTATTATTTAAAAATACTTCTCTTCTTATATTCCATAAAGTATTAATATCTGGAAGTTCAATCAGTAATTTTTCTGTCATTAATAATAATTCATTATCCCATTCATGATTTATTCTCTATATTTAAAATAAAATATAATTAATTTAAAATAATTCAACTATTAATAGGTATAAAATTGCTAAAAATGAACCTTTTCAAAAATTATTTTTATTATTTTATTAAATTCTGAAGCCTTTCTTTGTCTAACTAATTGCTTAAGTTTTTCTTGTTGTTCAGTTGTACGAACTTTAACCTTACCATGCTAAAAATAAAAAATTAATTTTTTAAACGTATACAAAAAAGCTTTATCACTTTTGAAATATAATTACCATGGTAAATTTATTTTTTTAAATTATTTATAAATTAAATGATAGCACTTAAATTCTAAATTCAATGAATCAATGTGTTTGAGATATGTGCGTTAATGATGTGTTAAAAAGGACAAAAATTAAAATATTTCAACAATATTTAAAGAAATATTTATTTGATTAATTATAAGTACAAAAATAAAGGTTATCTTGATAAGAATAATATAACATAATTAAAACAAAATTAGTACTAATTAATACTAATTCTTACGCAAAGGTTTCTTTAATTAATACAGTTAAAATAAATTATACTTTTAAAAATATTTCGAATTGTGGATATACGATTGTAGTATTACAATTTTTAAAAATAATTTTGACAAATATTAGTTATAAGAATTTCTTTAAAATAACTTGAAAAATAAAACAATATTTGTTTTTAATGAATTTTTATTCAGAAATATATATAAATTCTAAACAATTTAACTTTAAAATACATTTATATATCCTTAATTGTCAAGATTTTCTCATTCTTTCATTATAAAAAATTCTAGGGCTGTTATATATTTGTCTATATATATTAAAATTTTTAAGAAATCTCATGAATGTTCATTTTCATTATCATAATGGTCTTTAATCCAAAGCAAATGCATTGAAAATTGTTATCATTTACTATTAATATGCCATTAAAAATTCATTATTATTACGATCCCATT
The DNA here is from genome assembly GCA_018883505.1 of Ceratosolen fusciceps. Taxonomy (NCBI): domain Eukaryota; kingdom Metazoa; phylum Arthropoda; class Insecta; order Hymenoptera; family Agaonidae; genus Ceratosolen; species Ceratosolen fusciceps. The sequence goes on along the minus strand of RCIC01000030.1, from coordinate 399,169 downwards.
ATTAAACATAATTCTTACATTTATTTATTTTAATATAAATTTTATATATTGATATTTAATTATTTTATTTATTATAGTTTTTAATAGAAACCTCATCTTTCTGTTTTTAAGATATTTATAAATAAAACAAGTTTGTTTAAGATATTCATTTTTTGTTATTTTAAATGATTTCGTATATATTACATTCATGTTTTAAATTCTAAGAATTATGTGCAATAACAACAGTTTTGTAAACCACATCATTCTTCGTATATCGACTAGGATTATTATTAGGAATAACAGAATTACAAAACATAGAATTTTTAATAAAACCTTTTGAAAAAGAATAACATGAACTTGTCGGTTTTCCGAAATTAAAAGAACTTTTACATCTTTGGTAGAAATATATTGAGTAATAAATAAAACATAAATAGTCTAATAAATTTTAAATAAATAACATTACGTAAATCTAAGAGAAAAATTGTCTTTTTTCTACATTAAATAAATAGCTAATTTATATATTTATTAGTCAGGATTTCGAGCAGGTCTTTTGTTACGAACGCAGCGATACAGAGGACAACAACGACAAAGGAGAACGCGAACATGAACCGCGACGCGCACGAAAGCGTCAATCCTCCGGGGATAGCAACTGATTTCGTCTCGCGGGTCACCCGCGAGGTATGAACCGATTACCCCCACCAGCACCGTTGAGTATGCCCCCCTTTCATTCAGTTAATAACACATATTGACATTATTTATTTACAAATTTATTGGTTATTATTCTTTATTATTATTGTTACGAACGCAGTGACGCAGAGGGCAGCAACGACGCGTACAAAAGCCTCAATCCTCCGGTACTAGTAACTGATTACCCTCGCGGGTCTTCCGCGAGGCGCCAACTGATCCGACTACATTCACTACTGATTTCGGCTCGCGGGCCACCCGTGGAGTAAGATCGGACGCCGGCGCCTCGCGGAATACTCGCGAGCGCTGGCAGATGATAACGTCCTGTAAGAGTCTTGGAGGTACGAACATCCGTTCCGCCGTGTTACCGTAGGAAAACGACGGGAAGGGACGTAACGCGCGCAGAGGAAAGGAGAAGAAGCTCGGGAATGAGAGGTCGGAAGAGCGAAAAAGGGGAAAGGGAAGTGGAAATGGTACGCCCGGTCCGAGATATCTCCCCGCCAGCGTAAGAAGTAGAAAAACTAAGTGGAGAGAAGAAGGAAGAGAGGACACCGGAATAGACGAGGTGGAGAGGGTAAGTGAAAATTTCCCAAGGGCAGGAGAGAGCTGTCGGAAAGACGGCGTGGGAGGCAGTTTTCCGACTAATGTGGGCCTAATCGCATCTGCATCTTCGCACGAAAACGACAAACGCGAGCTACCCCAGAAAACGATCATCGCCGACTGGACCACCACACCAACTAACCACATAAGAGGGTAACCAGTATCATATACGAGAAAGTCCCACGGTATGCCCACACCCACATCTGAGGGAGTGAAGGGGCGACGCCAACGAGACGAAATCTACGACGCAGGACGCGACAACTCTGCCTTTGCCCAAGACGTGGCGTCGCCTACCCACACGGACGTCCACGACGTGAAGATGTCGACACGGACGTCACACCGCCAAAGAACGAAGCCCTTCAATATCAACAGCGACGCAGAACAGGAGGAAGAGGCAAGAGAGACCGACGTCGACGCGCAAGCCGAGTGACGCAACAACCTACCACCGACCGGGAGCCGTAGCGACGCCCCCACTCCCACGACTGCCTCAGCCTGTGCTCTACCGCCGCCACCAACGCCGCCGTTAACGACTGCACCGTCAAGCGAGTACGCCACGCTGGCCATGACGATCTCGGGACAGCTGACGACTGACCACTTTTCCGACCCGCTTGGCAGCGCCGATACCGCTACCACCAGCGACTGGAAACCTAGACTAGCGAAGACCCGGAAACCCTTGCAAATTTATACGCAAAGGATAAATTAAAAGGAACGTTAAACCGAACCGTGTAATATCAATCACCCTTCCCACTCATTCCGCACAACGATAGAACTGTCCGCCCCCCCCCCCAGGTCGAGTCATCTTTGAACGTCTTACGGAAATGTACGATGAAAATGTTTAAATAAAGAAAAAGCTTATATCGATTTAACAAGTAAATATTTTATAGTATTGGAGAAATAAAGAAGTTTTTGTTGAAACAAAAAACCTTTCACGTGGGGTTAAGTTAAGGCGTGAATGCCCTCGGCGGGGCATGTGACTTGCAGATTCCGAACGAGGACGCTCGTTCGGGACTGTGACTTGCACCAGCCGCCAAGGGCTATAGCCAGTGCCAGCCGCCAGGTGCTATAGTCTGTGCCAGCCGTCAGGGGTTATAGCCTGGGAGAATAAGCGACGGAGGGCCGGGGCTAAGTCGCAGCTGCGCGAGGTAGCTAGCACGTGACCCTCGCCGGTCCCTCAACGGAGGAAAGCCAAGCACATCGATAGGCAGGGAAGGGGGCCCTGACAGATCCACCTCCCGATGATGGGATAAAAGGGGCACCGAGAGAAAAACGGGCCTTTTTATCTCGGACCTTTTGACTTGACAACGATCATTTCGACGATTTCGCTGGAAATCTTCAAAATAAAAGCATTAAAATCAAAAGTTAAATTTGACCATTATTGACTCCAACTCACCTTCTAAACACTAATAACAGATAATATATGCAAAAAATATACTGCGGGATAATTTTTCTATTCTTAATAAATTGACGATTTCAAAAAGTTTAGTGAGACTAAAAAATAGATCAAGCAGATTTTTAAACAAAAGAGTAAAAGTAATTATTGGAGAACGAATTCTATCGATGATGGAAGTATACGAGACAATGAACTTGAACGACGATTTTTAATTCTGCATACGTAAATGTGAAGTCAAAAGCATCAACAAAAAGCTTGCATCTAATGAAGATGATCTTAAATATGCTACTCAAGGCCGAAGTCTTTTATTAAGAGCATTATTGAGGTGATATTGAGCGTTAGAATTAATTATGAGACACTTTATCGCCAAAACGCTGTGACGTAATTTAAATTGTATTCATTTTTATTTGCAATAGGTTTGCTCTCTACGTACTGATGCGTCCCTAGTAAATTTTAAGTGAAAGTTCTTTATTTGACTTCAAGTTTTTAAAGGAAGTTTTAGTCTACTACTTTAGATTACTATTAGCTACTCTTTTTAGTTAAAAAGCTGTTATTTGTGATCTCAAGGAAGGCAGGGATAATAGGAAATAATAGTAAAACTTGTTTTTATATTTCAGTTTTTAAAGAATTTATTATAATCTTTTAACACAATTGTGAACGTGTCGCAATAGTCGTCGAAGAAAAAGTTGCTCCTTGTTCCCCCGCACCACATTTTATATTTTTCCCTCTGCTGGTTTTTCCTAGGCTCCTCGGGAAGGATGGATGGTCATCTGGTGGTGAGCCTGACTGAGCGCCCTTTGTTTGACGGTGGATGTACTGAAATTTTCCCACGGATGGAGAGTTGGCGAGAGCCAAGTGGCGACGATCTCGTCTATTTATCCATCGCTGTTTCTTTTTCGCTTTTTTTCTCTTTACAGACTATAGTCCTTGTGGTTTGTGCAGGCTATAGCTCATATAGGTCGTGCGGATTATAGCCCTCGCGGCTCGTGCAGATTATAGCCCCTGCGGCTCGTGCCCAACAAGCATCCTCGTCGGGTAATAACGCACATCAACGACTTCTTTAGGTTCTTTAGTCCCCAAGATATTTAATTTTTCTCTATATACATATAAATATATATAGATTTATTACCTCTTACGCCTACACGAAGAAGTTGTTGTTAGAAGAGATTATTATACATTGGACATATTTATGTGAGCGGCTCTTTCAGCCAGGGAGCCGTAACAATAACAATTGTGATATTTTATACATTATACTATGCTATTCCTTATACTTTGTATCTAAACGTTATTAAATATCTTCATTCAATCTCAAATCTTAACTTTACACAAAATTGTACTGGAAAATAGAGGAAGAGAGAAAATGCGGAAATGAAAGAGTAATGTCGAGAAAGAGTTTCAGATACATTATTAAAATTTAAACGATGCGTATCGTATATTTTATAGCAAATATAGTATTTTTGAATATATATGTATGAACAAGAAAAATTGTAACAAAAAATCATATTTTAATAACATTAAAATTAAAAACAGAAATATGAAAACTAGCAATAAAATAAACTGCTCCTATTTTTATTAAGTGATGTAAAAAGAAACATTCTAATAAATAAGACATATTAAATATAAGAATTTTCTAAATAAAATACAAATAAATAAACTGGGCGATGCAGAATTATATGAGACTCGACATTTCTAAAGTCGATTACACGATATTACGACGATAATTTATACTGACGCGCATACGAAGTGTTTGAATACAATATAAATAGTAATTAAAAAGCGCAATCTCCAAATCGATTATAAAATTCTTGATGAAGCTATGCTCCACTCAGCTCTTCATATATATTTATATTTATAAACTAAAAATAATATATATGGGTAATCAAATTTATTTTCCCAATTCGAATAAACAGTAATTATGTGTAAATATATTTTTTAAGAAAAATTATATTTAAATTCTATTTATAAATATTCAAAATGGAAATTAAAAAGCAAATACTTTTGCAATATATTTATATTTAAAAAAATGAATATCAATATTTCAATTTATTTTCTCATATATAATTACTTTATTTGAAGTGTAAAATTTAAGAAACAATTGGAAAAATTTTTTTTTGACATTTATAATAATATTACATTCAATTTCTGATAGAGCCAATAAGCTTAGAACATATTAATCATATCTAAATTTCGAGTATGAAATAATTTTTTTGTTATCAAATCAACATTTTGTTCATAATTAATATGGTTTTTTTAGATAGTATTATATATACAGTATTCAAATATATTTGTAATAATTTACAATCGTAGATTCTATATTCTTTAATATATATATTTTTCAGTTTATATTTTCTTGTATAAATAAATGTTATTTTGTAAATTATACTCATAATTATAAGAACAATAGTTATAATAAAATTAAAATTTTTAAATATTCCAAGAATGTCCATTTTCAAATTGTCTAAATATTTTACGTATAATAGGTTAAATAATGCAAATTATCTTTATATAAGGTAAATATTAATATATGGATATAAATAAATTATTACCATTAAACATGTTTTTATTTACAGATACAATTTGAACTATATAGAGCAACAAGCTTGGATATCAAATCAACAACGAATGCAATTTGGATTACCATTACCTCCAAAAAGACCTTTATCAGGTTTCTTTCAATTTGCTAAAATTTGCAGACCTAAACTTTTAGAAGTAGAACCACATTTATCACAACGAGAAATAATGAAGCTTATTGCAGTTAAATGGCATAATTTGAACATAGAACAAAAACAAATATTACAAAATAAGAGCAAATTATTATTAAAATCTTATTGTTTAGAATATGAAAAATATAAAAAATCTTTAACAATAGATCAACAGGATATCATTAAAAGATTAAAAAAAAATACTCAAAGAGAGAAACAGATATTAATGACTCGAAAAGTAAAATTATGTTTATTTCTTTTACGTAAAAATATATTTCATAATATGCAATTTATTCTAAATTTTAGAAATGTGTAGATCTAAATAAACCAAAGAAACCTGTTTCAATTTTTATCAAATTTTGGTTGGATAAAAAATATGAAAAAGATAAAAACATCAAACAAACAGTAAGAATTAATTTTTATTTATACATTTAATGATTCATCTAACACAATAAATAATATAAAATATTTATTTTATTTTTTCCAAGGAATGGATAAAATTAATAGCTATGGAGTGGATGAATAATACTTCAGATTCTATTAAAAAACAATATAGAGAAGACTACTTAACAAAATTAAAAAATTACAAATCTGAAATGACAGCTTGGGAAGAAAAAATGATTAGGGAACGGCAAATTGATGTTATTCATCCTACAAAACTGTTACATGAAAAAGTAAAGTCTTGATATTGTTAAGTCTTTAATGAATGTATTACAAAATTAAATTCCTTAAAAAAGATAGTAAATGAAATTTTTTTTTCTTCAATATATATATATATATATGTATATATATATATAAATGTCACTCAATAAGTATGTTATGTAATATAAATATTTCATTTAATTACTGTATTTTATATAGAACAGAATTAAAATAAGATTTTAATGAATTACATAAACTGTATATAATTTTGGGTAGTGAACCACATAAAAGCAACCCAATTAAAAAGTACAAAACTAGTTAAATAGATAGTAAAGTTGTTTAAAATTTCATTACATAAAATAAAAATTTTGTTTAAACGATAAACAATTTCTGGTTTAAAGTTACATAAGGTTAATGTAGTAACTATTATATTACTACCTTGAATTTCTTTTTTTTCGTTTCTGAAAAATATATGTACTGTTATCAATACTATGTAAGGTATGAATATGCTCTGTAAAAAATATGAAAAGTATTATAAATATTCAATGATTTAAATGTATATTAATTTATTTTTACCTTATATAAATTGCAATCTATATTTACTATAAACAATATATTTATAAATGTTGCAAGGAAAATATATGACAAAGAACTCAAAAATAAATGCTTAAATAGGTTATATAATATCTGATTTTCTGATTTTAATGTTGAAATATAATCAACAGATTTGGAAGTATCGTTCCAATTCTCTTGAAAAGAATCTTCTGGATTAGAATGATGTAACATAAATGGTTGACAAAATTCTATATTTGATGCAAAAATCTCTTTATTTTCATGTGTTTCTAGAACATGCAATGTTATTAATCTAAAGACAAGTTTTTAAAGATTAAAATTAGTTCTAATAGAATCAAAAAGTTTAAATATAACAATTATTTCATTTCAACATTTAACTTTGATCTTTTATGTATTTATGTATAGCAAATTTATAATATATAAAAAAAAGTGTTTACCTTCTGCATAATTTTCTTTTCCTATATAAACATTTTTTTCAATTATTGCAGACGGATTTTTATCTATAATAGAAATATTTTGTAAATATAATAATTAAAAAATTCATTTAATTATTTGAATAATTTAAAATAAACAATTTAATAGGAAGCTCAACTTTCATAACATATAACTGGATGATTTATTCATTTACAAGTTTAAATTTATGAATTCTTAAATATTTTACCTTTTATATATTTATTTTTTCCTGATATTTTATGCAGCCTTTCGTCAATATTTTCTAAAATACGTCTTCTTCTAATTTCTCTTTTAATATCAACTAAAGGCATAATGAATTCTATACATAAACTATAGAATGTTTTTTAAAAATGAATTAAGTAAGATTATATATAAATTTTTTGAAGAATTATGAATTCAGAACAATATATTGAAATATATTAAATATATTTAGTTTAGTTAGTGAAATACACTTAATATATTTAGTTTTAAATATATTGAAACAATTATAGTACAATTACCATGTATATTGTAAAATTTTGTATAAAAGTCTATTTTAATTTATTTATTCAAGGAAACTTTTAATGAGTTTTCATGATGCTTAGTTTTATTAGCTAATTTAAAGCGGATAAATGTCATAATATGAAGTTCTTTAGTTCGTTAAATTATTATTAATAAATAATGGCTGCGGAAAGGATTTTTATAGGAACACAACGATCACATAATTATAGTTGAATTTTTATTGAATCGAAAACATGAAAAATCTTTTTCGTTGAAAAAAGGAAAAAGCTTTCGCATTTAACACAAAAATTTTTTTTTTTTTTTATATACATAAAGCCAAAAATTTTGACGTACGATAACGCTAATGCTTATACATAGCCGCTCGCGTTGAAATGCAAATACCATTATTATGGGTGAGCTCTCCTAGCTTAAGTTGTACGTAATGGCTATAATTGGTCTATAACTATGTTTACAAGTCTTAAATGTTGTAAATATTCTGTTAATAAGATAATCATAAAAATATATACTAAGTAATAATAGAAAAACCGTGTATTCGTAAAGTTTGGGAAATAATAAAATAAGACTATTCGTGAAAGAAAAGAATAAGAATACATAATCTTATATTAATTATATTATAAATTTCATTATCTAAAATTTAAAATTTATTATAATGCAACATCAATTACATTTTCTTTTTTTTTTGTGCTTATTACTAAACAAAACTTAGTATTAGAAACATACAAGATGCTCAGCTGTCACTAAGTCAGCATTGTCTCTTAGTTTTTCTTATCGAAAAATATGCTTTCTGTCAACGGTCTCTTTAATGAGAAAAAGGTCCCAGAACAGCCTTCTTATTAATTATAAATTTATAGTTCATAGCTATATGGCTCTTGCCAATCAAGCGTCTTCTTACGACTCAGATTATACACCATTATTTGTATTTAATTTTTTTTATTTATTCAAATTTTATACGCATTTAAGCCCTACCTCTCTAGCAATAGTGAGGAGACGTTGCCGACACTAGAAAGAGTACAAAAGGCGCCAGTAATACTTTCTCGCACCTGGATGAATCTTACGCTGAACCCAAACGCTGATAGTGTTTTTCCTCTGTCTCCGACGTCCTAAGTTATCGTGCCACCGGAGATAACGGTATTAAAATAAGTTCAAATTCGGTAGCCAAGTCCCTGCACGCAAAAGTATCAGTATAGAGCACGAAATCACCGCCACTGTGGTGCCTATGTCGTCCGACATTCTCGAGGTAATGAGCATCACGGACGGTGCACACTCTTTCGTGATCGAATTAGCTTTCGAAGGTGTACTAGGCTTAAACCCAATGACCCAAAGCTACATCATAGACTTTTTACACCCACAAGGCTACGGTGTAGTTACTTCAAGATCACCTTATTATTACTTCTTCCGGACTTATTAGTGTTATCAGATAATAATAATAATTAAATTAAATTAAAATTTATTTCAAAATTTTACAGAATAATAAATTTGTATTGTACATATAATTCATCTGTTATTGAATATGAATTTATTGCTTCTGTTCGAGACCATCCTGATCGCCTTTTGTTTGAGCTGTAAATAATATTAGTTTCAATTAGAGTAGTAAAATTCTTGGCGACGAGTAACCTGATAGTTTACTATAAACAAGGGAGTTTTGTTTTAAGCCACCCGAGAGCAGCGGTCAAACGCCAGTAAAAAAGAATGTAGCGAGCGCAATTCAGTTGTTAGTTAGATTTAGAAGAGTGCGCCTAGTACGTCCCTTTTTGGAATAACCGAGCCTTTAATAATCCGTATAATAAACGGGTAAAGTGAGGCTGACGTAAAGTACCGCGAGTGTAGGTACAGCACTGTTTCTATCTGATCCCGGATCAGACTGCGATCGCGAGGAACCGACTAGGTCTGTATGGGACCGTGTCACCTGGGCCAGCCCCCGCTTGGACGTATTGGGTCTGACGACTAAATCTAGCTGGGACTTTCCTACTTGGTAACCCATCGTCGCGACGGTACTGGGTCTGACGACCAAGTCTGACTGGGATTGTCTCAGCGGGTCACCCATCTCCTTGGACTACCTGGGCTGCTGGTCAGGTCTGATTGGGCCGGTCCTTACCCTTTCGATCATCCTTCTCGTGGCAACTCCTAAGCCTCGGAGGCCTTTATTGCTACCTTCCGCCGATTCGTCGGGCGACGCGGCCCTTGTGTCCATCTATTTAGCGACAATGCTACCACGTTTCAAGGAGCCGATCACGAATTGCAACTTCTGTTTAAATCGGCCTCGGCATTCTACAAGGAATCCGGTGCAACCTTGGCTAACGAGGGCACGGACTGGAAATTCATTCCATCGAATACGCCACATTATGGTGGTTTGTGGGAGGCGGGTGTGAGATCAGTCAAGTTAATTTTACGGCCCCAACAGCTTCATTACTCTAAATTAAAATATTTTGTTTATTCAAATAAAAAATTTGTATTTTCAAAATGTATTAAAATATAATTTTATTTCTATTATATTATGTTTAAAATATTCTATATTATAATATAAGGTATAGATTTTAGGGTAGTACAAAAATAACTTATAATTTACGGTCTATGTATTTGAATCATCTCCATTTCATGAATATCGGCAGAATCATTTGCTGTTTGAATACAAGAATGCTTTAGCTCTATACTTTTCATCTTTTAATAAAGTAAATAATAATAATTGCTATAATGATGCATAATGAAAGTAATTTTAAAAGAAAAATAAAACCCAAAATTTAATTCAAATTTATTAAATAATATTAGCATAATTTTATGTATGATTCTGCGCATTGTGTCTACTATCTATAGCTGATTATAACCATTCGGATACGATCTAGTCATATTGTTTTTGTGTCCCAATAATATAAAATTAATCCAAGAGACACGTAGCAATTTGCTCTTTGTGAGTAAAATTTAAGGAAGAGTAATTTGTTTATAAAATTTTATTTTAAAAATTCAGATTGCATAAAATAAATGAATATAAATATTATAACATTGCACATATTCTTTAATGCATGATATTTTGTAATAAAAGAAAAACAAAGCATAAGTGACTGCAGTATGATAAATAAGTAAATGAAATTTGAAGGTTGCAATATATTTTATACACAATGAATAAAGTTCTTGATTCAGTAAAATTAGGAACAGCTAATTTAATAAATTAATATTATTTTCAATTTAAAATTTTAGTAAAATATATAAGTTATACTTATACGATCTGAAAGAAGTGGGCATTTTCATAATAAACTTGTTCATTTAACTCTAATTTTTAACAAACAGGTGGATGAAGTTCATGCATGTACAGTAATTTCAGGTAGTTTGCTTTTTAACATAAAATAATAGTATTAAATAGTATAAAATTAAATAATTTTTAACAACATATTAAAGATTTTATTTAAAACAATTTTAATCCTATAAATTCCTTATCGAATTAAAAGAATGATCTTACTATTTATGAATTTAATAACATTTATTCCAATATTGTTTGATTAATAATATTAATTATTATTTTAGATATCTAAGAAAGGTTTTTTATTATCAATTAAATAAAAAAAATACTGTAAAATATTTAAATTTACAATTATTTAAAATAAGATAAAGAAATAGTAATTAATTTATTTTTTTTGTACAAAAATAAATATTCAAATAAAATACTTTATTGTTCTTTGGTATTATAAATTTGACTTCTTACATTTTCTGTAAATTATTTTTATTTGGAAAAACATTTTATATTAACCATTAAGAAATCATAATTTAATATTATATTTAGTATTACTAATATTTTTAATCTTAATGTATATCATTTCAAAATTTAATCAATTACATTTAGTTTTGATTAAATGATAAATTACCAAAAACAAAGGATATTACAAATTAAAATTAATTTTTAACAAATTATTTCATTTAAAATAATATATAAAATTTTTGGTATATAACAAAAATTAATTATATACATATTTACAAATTTAATTAAATACTCTTATAATATATATTATTATATATATCCAGCAATATTCAAATCTTATTTGATTATATGAATTTAAATAATTTTGTACAAATACAATCAATTTCTACAAAAGAGCAAGAATGAATTTTATTATTTTTATAATTATTGATACACAATATTATATACTCCATCTCATTAACAAAAAAATTAAATTATGATAAAATCCAATATAAAATATATTAATTGGAATCTTATCTGTTAATTATTTACATCTTTTTAAAATAAATTTTAGTTATTTACCTAGTAAATTATTTGAATTAAATAATTAATAAATGTTTGATCAAATATATATTACAGAAAATGTAACAAATAACATTTTATTTTTACATTTTGGACTTTACACTTATAATAATAATTTAATTTGAAATGTTTTAATATTTTATATCTTATTTGTTGGTGTAATACAAAGTATTGTATACATTAATGTAACAGATTAAAAAAGAAAACTTATACCTTGAAATTTCTTTTTTATGTATGATTTATATACAATTTTTATGTACAACATTTTAATATAAATAAAATTATGTAAATTTAGTAAAATTAAAAAATTTAAATTTATATACAATTCTTACGTTCAACAGTATAATATAAATGAAATTATGTAAATTCAGTAAAATTAAAAAACTAAAATTTTTTATATTGTAAAATCTTTTTTACTCTTTTAATCTATAGATATATAATAAAATTATTAGAACTACTTTTAGGTCTCTAATAATGCATTATATTAGAAAAAAATAAAAATTAATTATTATTATTAGAAATTATTAGAATAATTTATATATTTTTTAATATAATTTATATTTATAGTGGATTTAAAGATAAAAGTTAATATTAAGATATAATTTTATTATTAGAATCTATTAATATAAGAAATATCTTAAAAGTTTGTATAAATATCTTTAAATATTTACAGATAGTAGGAGGCTATTAATCTATAAAAGTTTAATTTTTAATTTTTTAAATGTAGTATAAATATAATTGAAATAAAAATAATTAAATTTTTAAATATATATGTAAATATTTAATTTTATGTATTAATACATTTTATTATGTAATTTTTCAGACTAAAGTAAACATTTTATGAATAATAAGTTAAGAATCAAATCATAATATGTACTAACAATACTGTTAAAGACTTAACAATAATAGATAGATAAATATTTATAATAACTTATTTGATCAAATAATCAATGCCAGAAACAACAAAAATTAGTTTAAAAACAACTAATGTAAGTGACTTTACAACAATTTTAGATCGATGAACCCTGTTCTTATAAGAGCATAAAAGGAGCAATAAAATGTTCCGTTCAAAGATCAGGATACATACTTGCCAGGTTATTCTACTTACTTCACTTGTTTGGTTTCTTGTTGATGTTATAGTCCTTATGTTTTATTCGGATTGCATTAATGGTTCTGGCTGGAATTGTCAAGGTCTTGACTCTGCACGTATAAAACGTCAACATAAGCTAATAATTATTGATGAAAATGAGCAAGGAACAGATATGATCTTACAGAAATATCAGCAACCTATTATTGACTCTAGTACTTTCAAATTGGAAGAATTTAAGCTGTGGAGACCTGCAAAGGTTGTGCTGGAAAATAAAGGCAACCCAGGAGAGATGGGCAAAGCTGTACATATACCCACTGAACAAGAAGCTATGCAGCAAGAGCTTTTTAAACTTAATCAATTTAACCTCATGGCAAGTGACATAATATCATTAAATAGATCACTTAAAGATGTGCGGTTAATTGGTTGTAAAACAAAAAAATACCCTAAGATGTTACCAGATACCAGTATTGTGATTGTATTTCACAATGAAGCTTGGAGCACACTTTTAAGAACTGTTTGGTCAGTTATAAACCGTTCTCCAAGAGCTTTACTAAAAGAAATCATTCTTGTAGATGATGCCAGTGAACGTGGTAAGTATTGCAGTATATTTTCTATAATATGCAAAACAAATTACTGAATTTTGTGATCTAATTTATGTAAAAAAGAAAAATTATTCAAGAAAAAAATAAGATTTTAATCTTATTTTAAAACTAAACAAAAGTAAATTCAAAATCTTTTTTAAAAAAAGTAATCTGTTTTTAATGTTTCAAAAGAAAATTAACTTCAATTTCATTATTAATTATTTAATTTTATCAAAATCATTATTAATTAATTAAGTTCAATAAATAAACCATGTATTAATATAATATAAGTATAATATAAGTAAAAATTATAAGTATAATTGTAATTTATAAAAAAAATTGTTATGATACATAGATTAAAGTATTTTCTACTGTAATATTTATTATAAGTTTTTTTATATTTTTAAAACATAAGATTGTACCAAATTTACATATATATATATATATATTTTTTTTTTTTTTTTCAACAATTGAAGTTGTAAAGTATATTTATTGAATTATTTGGAACATATTTTGAAATATTTTATTTTTTGAATGAATATATTTATTAATAAAATGAATTTTAAACAAATCACTGTTTTATTTATTTGGTATTAAATTTACTTAAAATGAATGATAAATTTTTTTATTTTCATTTTCATTTTTAGATCATCTAAAGCAAGATCTTGAAAATTATGTTCAAACATTACCTGTTTCTACATATATATATCGAACGAAAAAACGTTCAGGCCTTATCAGAGCTAGATTACTAGGTGCAAGACATGTAAAAGGTAAAGTGATAACTTTCTTAGATGCTCACTGCGAGTGTACAGAGGGCTGGTTAGAACCTTTATTAGCTAGAATTGCCTACAACAAGAAAACCGTTGTTTGTCCAATAATTGATGTTATCAGTGATGAAACATTTGAATATATAACAGCTAGTGATATGACTTGGGGCGGTTTCAATTGGAAATTAAATTTTAGATGGTAATTATAATGACAAACAAAAAAATAAAGCTTGAAAAATACATGGAATATTCTGGTATTTTTGAATTCCAGGTATAGAGTAGCTCAAAGAGAAATGAATAGACGACATGGTGATAGAACAGCTCCTCTGCAAACACCAACAATGGCAGGAGGATTATTCTCAATTGATAAAGATTATTTTTATGAATTAGGAGCATATGATGAAGGTATGGACATCTGGGGAGGAGAAAATCTTGAAATGAGTTTTCGAGTGAGTCAATTTTATTTTGATTCTTGATATTTTTATTGTAATGTTTAATAGTCTCATATTGTCATACTATAATATTAATTAAATAAGCATGTTATTATTATTTAAAAAATAATTTGTTTTAACATTTAAATATTTAATTTCATATTTTATTTACTTTTTAAAATTGCATTTTAAGATCAGCTATTAACATTTTCAATTTTGTATCAGTTGATTAATAATATAAACATAATGAGTAAATATTTTATAATGAATGTTTTAATTAATTTTCAGTTACCAATTAAATTAAATATTTCTAATATAAGGCCCACTCACTATTGTTTCAATAATTTAAGAACTTAATTAAAAACTTAAATAAGTTATTTATAGATTTAGAGTTCTCAATTTTTAAACTTTTTAATACAACACCGTTGATTCAATAATAATTTAATACTATTCTATACTAATTTAAAATTTTCTTACAAATTTATTTGCAAATAAACTAAAACAGAAACTTAATAAATAAAATAATTATTTGTAGAATTGTTACCATAGTTCATACCAATCTATAAAAGTTATTTTTTAATATTTTGTTTTCAAATATATACTTACAGATGTATTCATTTTTAGAGATAATAAAAATATGTTTAAAAATTATTTTTATATTTGTTTTCCAAATTTATTAATTTATTAGATTTTTTTTTTATGTATTTCACATGTATTTGTATTCAAAATAAATAATGATTTTGTTTAAAACTAGAAAATACTTTAATTTTTGTTAATTACGTTATTAAATGACCATTTTTATATTAATAATTCTAATAATTTATTTTATAATATATTATTTATTATTATAAATAAGTATATAATTTATATAATTAGAATATATAAAAATTTTAAATGTAAAACGTTAATTGTTGAAAATAAAAATTTTTTTCTAGAATGTATGCATGTTAAATTTTAGGACCAATTATTATTAAAAAAACATTTTTTTACTTGAAATTGAAAATTTAATTTACAATTAAAAGTAATTATTAAGAGCTTTTTTATAGGTTTGGCAGTGCGGTGGTATTTTAGAAATCAGTCCATGTTCCCACGTGGGGCATGTATTTCGAGATAAAAGCCCGTACACATTTCCTGGTGGTGTGAGCAAAATTGTCCTGCACAATGCAGCCCGGGTAGCTGAAGTCTGGATGGATGAGTGGAGAGACTTTTACTATGCCATGAATCCAGGTTAGATCACGTATTTCGAGTTAAATCTTAAACTAGTTCTTGATATTGTAATAACACGTAGATTTAATACGCTTGATATGCATACAACTTAAATTATGTTCCGCTTACTAACTTGTAAATGTTCAAAGATTTTTAAAAAAATTCTTTATTATTTAATAAGTTTTATGATTCCGAAAGAAATGATTTTTATTTATTTTAGTTTTAAAAAGTACGTTTATCTTTGTAATTTATCTGATCCCTAATCTTGAATACCTTTAATTTTATTGACATGAAATATTCAAAATTTATAGTGTAATAAATACAAAATAAAAAGATATAAATAATATTCTACGTTTTTAAAGACTAAATATTTTAATTACATTTCAATTAACTTATTTCTTTGTAAAGTCTTAACCACTCATCCAACCAACTACTAACATTTAAAAAAATAATGAAAGCTGATCGCTTATTTTTAATTTTATATAATTGTTTACAGCTTGCAAACCATAATAGTATTTGTGTTAAGAATATTATAAATTTTTTTATATATAAAACCCTTATATCAATTTCCACCATTAATAATTGGAATATATTCTCAATCATGATTAATGATAGATTGCTATGACTATTAAACTTTTTTATTTTAACAATTAACATATGTCATTGACTGCGTCATGTAACAGTTAACACACTAACAAAATTGAGTTGGTTAGATATGGATGTGTGGTGGCACTTTGGAAATTGCTACGTGCTCGCATGTTGGACATGTATTCCGTAAATCAACTCCATATACATTTCCTGGTGGTACAAGCAAGATAGTTAACCACAACAATGCCCGACTTGCTGAAGTCTGGCTGGACCAGTGGAAATACTTCTATTACAACATTAATCCAGGTAGCACTATACTTGTTCAAGTATGCGTGCATCCACACCTATGTATTGGACTTCTAAATATTTCATTCTATGTCATAATACACATAAAAAATTTTATATAAACATCAAAACAGTGTATATATTTTTTCATTATAGCATGCTCAATCGTATTACCCTTTACCTCATTTTTCTGTAATCATTGCTCATCTATTGCTTTATTCTTTTATTATTTAATATATATTCTATAAACTAGTATTAATACGTAAATTAGTTCTGCTGTTATTTTATAAGATCTATAATCTATGTATTTTTAATATTTATATTACTTTTAGTTTATAATATTAAAACATGTAGTTTATTATCATTTCTTTTAAATAACATATTTATTCATATATATTCATAACATATTTATCTTATATACTATATATTACTACGTATAAAAGAACAGAAAATCATATAACTTAAATAATATCTTACTAAATATAATAATTCCTAATATAAAAGAATAATTGAAATATTATTATAGGTGCACGTAGTGTTCCAGTAGGTGATGTTTCCGAACGGGTTAAACTAAGAGAGCACCTTAAATGTAAGAGCTTTAGATGGTATTTAGAAAACATATATCCAGAATCTCCTATGCCACTAGATTATTACTATTTAGGTGATATAAGGAATGCTGATACGAATTCAGAAAAAATTCAGAGTCATTGTCTTGATACAATGGGTAGAAGAACTAATGAAAATGTGGGGATGAGTTATTGTCATGGGCTTGGTGGTAACCAAGTAAATACATTTTCACTATTCCTAAAATTGAAATAAAAAAATGAATTCTTATTATTTTTATAAATTTAATAATTTCTTACAGATATTTGCTTATACAAAACGACAACAAATTATGTCTGATGATGTATGTTTAGATGCTGCAAGTCCTGATGGACCAGTAAAAATAGTTCGTTGTCATGGAATGGGAGGAAATCAGGTGTGGAGATACAATGAAGAGGTATGCATAAATGGTGTAAAAAATAAAATGTAATCATTAAAACAGTTTTTATACATTTAATAATTATTATATAGACAAAGATGATAAAACATGTCAACACTAAATATTGTCTTACAAAATCTCGTTTAAGTGAGATACGACAACCCATTTTAGCACAGTGCAATACTAAAGCTATTGAACAGAAATGGATTATGCAAAGCAAATTTAAATGGCAAGCTAGCTAATATTTTCTGGCTAAGGAAGTTTTATTTAAATTTTTTTTCTCATTAAATTTTAAAAAAGAAATGCAAATTCAAGTAATTAATGAATTACATTTACCTAGAGGTATTTTCTACAATTTAATTTAACAATGTTAAATTCAGAAAAGTATATATTACAATCTAATATTTTATTAGAAAATAATTGTAAGTATATATTATTTACAAAAAGTTATTATTTGAGTAATACAGTTCAAGTTATAAATTGAAAGATGGAGTTATAAGTTATAAATTTCAGTGATGTATTAAATAGATAATATATATTGATAAGAATAAAAGTTAAATAAAAAAATACATTGCATTAAAAATGCATATATATAAACTGAAAATGAATTAAATGATTGATATAAAGAAAGAGACCAATTTTTAATATGTATTGCAACATGTACAATGAAAAGAAAACTGTAATTACTAGTGTTTGTTAGTGCAATGATCAGTGTTTTGATGAAAGGTAGTTATAAATATACAAATTGTGTTAATTGTATAGATATTATTACTGAGTTTTTGTATTATTTTTATTATGTATGAATGTGTTATTTATTCACAATGTCATAAATAATTTGTAAATACTTATGGATACTTTATATTGTTATAGTTCCTTGCCTTTTATATATTAATTTATCATGTTGCGTCCGCGCGCGTTTGTTACATTGCAGCGAGTTACATAGGAGGGGTACAGGGCGAGAGAGACACATTCTAATTCTTGAAATTAATTGAATTTTAATTCTAATTTATTGAATTTTAATTATTAAAAAAAAATTTACATCAAGTAAAATTAAAAGTTTTTAAATTATTAGAAAACTCATTAATTTTAATACATTTGTATTAATTAATTTTTATATTATTTTCATATCAGATTCATCAGATCTCAATCAGATCCATTTTTGTACTTTCTACTTATTTATAATTGTCAATATTATATGACAAATTTTTAGAATATATCAAAGTTAAAACAAGAAATCATAAAAAAAATAATGGTATTTAAATAAAAATCAGTAAATTTATGATTTCAATATTCAAGTATATCTAAATTAAACAATTTTTATTATTTATTTACAAATAACTTACTCATAAATTTTAATAGCACTACACAAGTACTTAAAAATTTGTAATCTATATAATTTTATAAATGAATGGAGGTAACTTAAATGAAATTATTTCCGAATTTTTATAATATTATAATATTGCTGTTTGGTTGATTGAGATTTATGTATAACGTGTATTGTAATTATGTAAATTATATAAAATTATAAAGTAGTAAGCTTACAGAATGTAAATAGCTATTACTTTTATTGGCGAAAAGAGCATAGTCTAGTCACAGTAACTGAATTTTTAGACTTCGTAAGACGATGCTCAAGTTGTCTTATACAGCTTCATTTACAACCCGTGAGATATTTGAAATCAGGATTCTACTTACTCACGAATATTCTACTCACAATATTTTCATCAATAGGAAAATGTTTTTATTTACTATCATTTACATGTGTGCGTTATATGTTTATGCATTACGTATTTGCCTATTGCAGATATACTCAAATTTCACTTACAAATATAATTTTATTTGTTTTTTTAAATTGTTTCTGCTGATTATATAATTAAATTAAATTTATAACATATTTGTATGATAAAAAAATGAAGGACAAAAGAGTCGTTAAAAAATAATTTTGGCATTCAGCAACGGAAATTAAGTGATGTGCGAAAAAAATTGATCTCCGTTAGATATCGTGAAAATTTAATATTATTTTATTATCATTATCTATTCTGTGAATCCATACTTAGAGACTTCTGTGTCAATTTTAAATAAATATTCTCAAATTTTTGTAATTTTTATTAACAAAGTATATATGTGCTTGTAGATTTAAACAAAATAATTCTTTTGTTACTGTATTAATAAATTTACGAGTTTTTATTTTCTTAAGTATAGTTCATTATACCAGCTATAAGTTACAAATAAAAAACATCAATTATATAATACAACAAAAATGTTGGTCACGTACCTTGCTATATATTTTAATTTTTTATAGTTATATTTATATATGAAATCATTTCACAACTAATATTTCTTAATCAACTTAATGATTTCTAAAGATTTAAACTATAGTATTTTCTAATTAATAACATATGTGTAATCAACACTATCGGGTTTTTCTGATTTCGCCCTGACATGGGGAGGGAACGGACAATGGGATGTTGGTTTTTTTACAGCGTTATCCCGTTTATTTCCGTACATGACAGTACACAGTATAGGTGCCCTTGTATATCTCGATCTGATAGCAGCGTCAGGAGGCGTGACGTGCGGCGTTGTCGATGGCGTGTTACGCAAAATTGTTGATCGGTAACACTTCGAGCTGTGATAGTAAGGGCGATGCTAGTAGGTGCTGCGAATACTTCGCTACGGTGCTATTGAC
This sequence comes from Ceratosolen fusciceps, assembly GCA_018883505.1. NCBI lineage: Eukaryota > Metazoa > Arthropoda > Insecta > Hymenoptera > Agaonidae > Ceratosolen > Ceratosolen fusciceps. The sequence goes on along the minus strand of RCIC01000030.1, from coordinate 378,783 downwards.
TTGTAAACTGTCGATGATAGCGCGTCACGCAAGCTGTTGACATGTGATAAGCAACACCGTGTGACGCATTGCGCTGTGATGGAGGCGACGGCAGTAGCTGTCTTGGATGTTACGACGTTTCGCTGTTCTGGTACCACTCCTCTGATAGTACTGCAACTATGTTTCGAGCTCAAACGGTGCCAGCAAAGTACGTTATCGATCTGGCGAGTAGACGTCTCGTACCTTCGCGAGTTTATTGTGGCGTACTATCCATCTTTTATTTTGAAAGGAAAATCGACTATTCTCTTTCGTGATTGCCGAGGTACTAGTGACCCTGCTTTCCTTAGGTAATAGAATACATTGGGACTCGAGGCAAAAAAAACCCGCTTTGGGTCAATACCGCTCCTAGTTTCGTTATCATTCGTCTCTCATCTTTCATTCGCCGAAGATGAAGGGTGGAGTTCAGACGTACATCGTCTAGCAGGGTATTGCTCGTTCTATTTGACGTTGGAGCGAGTTCTTTTCCTGATACTACAAATTTGTTTAATATACTCGTACGAATACATTTTCGCTCGCTTGTAACGTGAGATGATGCCACTTTTTCTTCACCAATATTTGGTGACTCGATGTTTCTGCGTATTTATCTTAGGGAAATTTCATTTTTCTCTTCAATGAATTCAGTTTACTTCGGCCTCACATTCGGATTGGGTTTTGGTGTCAGCCTTCTTAGGCTCTTGCCTGTGATTTTTTTTTTATAAACTTAGAGACCTTGTCTCTATTTTCTTTCTTTTTTTTAATGTTATCGAAGCATCTAGCATCTGAGGTGTTTGCCGTCGTCTGAATAGTACGCTAGAAGTTTATCAGCAAAACATAAAATTTTTTTGATATGTGCTAATGCGTACAAACAGAATTTAGGGATGAGAAATATTTAGTAAGAAAAATAAAATTTTAGAATTGAACTATAATGTTCATGTGTGCAGTACTTCTTTTTATATATATATATGTAACTATATACAATGCACTCGTCAAATTAATGAGTTGTATCTTCGTTATTTTTATCACTACAATAATTAATACTATAGCAATATATTATTAAAATATAATTTATTCAAATTTAGTTACAGTCGATAGATAAAGATAAACAAATTTTAGATGAGAATCGCACCTACCTTAGTGTGTATTTTTCGCTCTGTTTATATGTGAATTATATAATAGTTAATGTTTTATCATTATGATTGTTATTTGATTTAAAGAATAACCTTACAGGCACCCACCCATTTTAACATATAGTCGAAACTTGACAGATATTTTGGAAATGGGCGGGCGCTAGTTTTGTGTAAATTTCTGTTATAAAATTCGTTATTATAAATTTAATATATTTTAGGTAACGTCTAAACATATAATATAATATCTAATGATACTTTATGAACAAACGAATAATTAATGTTAAATGTAAATCTTAAATATTACCATCAAGAATATATGGAGTAGTATGTCGCGATAAGTTTATAACAATTTAATGCTTCATCTTTCTCTTGTTTTTGTACTTAGTTTATTTTATGAATGATATATATATATATATATATATTATTTTTTATATGAAAACTACGTTTTCATTTATAATTAGCTTGTAACATTTTTTTTTCGGCCTTGTATTTGGTACTAGAGTTTTTTAGGTTAGGGCTCTTGTCCATGTTTTTTCATCAATAAAGTCTGCTTTAGAACACGTACTTTACTGATACAGAGAGGTTTACGGACATGTATTGTACAACCGACCCAGTGGCTTAAACATGCTTTCCTCTTATACCGCGGGCGTACCTGCGAGGCGGAATCACTGCACACATCGTGTGTCTTTTTCATTCATTTTTTTTCCTTCCACGAAGCTTTACCTCCTCTTAATTAAATTTGAATTACTATTCAAACGTAGATAACTTGTATTGAAAATAGAGTTATTTAAGAAGCTTTGATAAAATCAAATATGCTTGATTCTGAATAATATACTTATTAAATTTCTTTAAGACTTACATTAGATATAAAAAAAGAGATAAATATAAAAATGAACCTTAAATTCTATTTATATTTAGACATATATAAATAGCTAAATAATTTACATAGATAAATACAAAGAAGCACGTTAGATTTGTACACGAAAAAAAATTATAAAATATAATGTTAATTATAAAAGTATGAAAAATCCATCATGTGATATGGATAATTCGTTACATATGAAATATAGCGAGAGAAATTAAGCTTATAGAATAAGAGTCAGGTTTTTTTTCATTTGTGATTCATGTTTTTATTCCGATAATTACATTTTGCAGTGATATGGTTACAGTCAAATATGCAGGTATTAAGGTATAGTTTTTTTCATCTAAATGCCGACTTGTTGGAAATAAGTGTTTTATTGCGTAAATAAGATTGCTGGAGTACAAGAGAGTAAAGAGGGCATAGCTGTTTATTATAATAAACATTAGAAATTTGCGTTACAATTACTTATTATAATTTGTAATTTTATGAATCAATGTGTCAATAACAAAATATAGAAAAATTATTAGTGTTCGAGACCATTCCTTTACCCGTGCATTATAAAAAAACAATAGAACAAATTTAGACTAAAAAACAAAGAAGTACTTTTTTGAATGGCACCGAAGAGAATTTCGCATGACTCCTGCGTGTGAGGAAATTTCGCAAGACTCGTTCGTTGCAGTGTCGACAATATTAGTTAGAAATATTTTTAGTTAATTAGAATACAATTCATTATAATTAGTTAATTTGGTTAATTAGCATAATATTTGTTTAGTTTTTATAATTGTAATTGATTATAAATATAATGTCAATCTCAGTGCAAGTTTAAAAAAGTAAAATACTTGCTTGTTCCCTGAGTGGTAAAATAGACATCTGCGCGTGTGTCAAATATTGCTTGTAAAGTATATAAAATTCTATTTATTAACTTACTTAATGTACCCATTATTTATCCGCCACCTCATTCCTTCATAAATTATACTTTATAATAAAGACAAACGCTGCAACAATTAGTATTCGATTCCATCAATTTATGAAATGGAGTATAAGATTATTGAAACTGTTATAAACGAAAAACGCAAATGAATTAAATTTTAAAAAAATTTATGATTTATTTAATTTCTAATATCAATACAAATAGAATAAATGCAAAACATAAATGACAGCGTTAATATTTAAAATATTTAAAATAATTAAAATATAGACTGTTCATTTATACTTACAGCTTTTTAAGTTTCCCGTAATGCATTCTTTCCGAGTACCGTGTGTTACGTGTGCCGTAAATAGTTACCTGTAGATTACCGATAAACTCCATATAATTGTAAAACTATCTGATAAAGTAGATTACCAATAAACCCCACATAATTGTATATGTAATCGTTAAATTTATTTGCAAGGCTCCTGTACATGTGAAATCCATAATTATATGAAATAACTAAGCCCGTATACTTATTAAAATACATAATTATAAGATATAAGTAATGATATTGTAAAACCATAGTTATAAGAAAATCTAGTAAAAATCCAATTATCACCTATTTCTATTTCTTTCTTTTAAATCCTTCTATTACATACCTCACGGTATCCTACCATGACCGCAATTGTCTGAGCTTGGGATATGTACATTGCTTTAAAATGTATAAATTAATTAACAATATATTTAAATGAGCATATTAAAACTTTATGTATATTTTAAATCTTTTATAATATTCATAAATGAAATGTACATTAAATATATTAGTGATTACAGAAAAGAAATTAATTATATATAAAACAAGCATTGAAATAATAGAATGCAATAATTATCTCTTGAGTCAGTATTAAACACTAGTAGTAATTCTGTCTATAACTGTGCCTCCATGACAATATTTGCGGGTTTTCGTTAATTTTAAAATATTACATTGCCCATAATGTTGATTGTAGAATTGATAATGACATTTATATGTCAGGTCATCTGGTACACTCTTGCTGGATTTTAATGAACCATGAGACAATCGACAGTTTCCGCAGTTTTCTGCTTTTTATTAAATATTAAATTACAACATTAATTTACGATCTAAATTCTACAAAACTGAATTACAAAAAAACATTTCATTATAAATAAAAAAAATCTATTGAATATCTTATTTGACTAATTTATTAATACTTATTTTTTATTAATTATGAATAAAATTTAATACAAATGTTGTTACAAATGATTAATAAAATAATTTTTTCAGTATATTTATTATTCGAGAAAATAACTTATCGTTTTTAAATTCACAACTTTTACGCTCATTTACAAATTAATATAAAAACCTCAAATATATATTCAGATGTATGAGTACATTGAAGAAAATTATTTCTAATATAAATTAAGATATTTGTAAATTAAAAATTTATATTTCTAAATTATAATCACTAAAAATAATTGTTCTTTAATTATAAACAAAAAATAAAATTGCTTCAAAATAAAGGAAAGACAATAGAAATAAAAAAAATTACAACATTATTATATATTTAATTATTAATTCTTCTATTCTCGTGTAGCGAGATTAACTGAAAATTTTCTTCCCTATTTTATATTACCTATGTGCAAATATTTTTAAAGATACTATTAGTACCTTATATTGATAGAACTTTTCTATCTAAAATTAATGATTAAATCTATAATTGATTTAATTTGATATAAATTTAATATTCGTTCATATAATATAATTCTAGTTTATATTCATTAACAGAAAAGAATTGTTTTAGGTAAACTATTGTATTTCAAATGATTAAAAATCTCGTTGACTATTGAAACATATTTAATAAATCTTTCTAATACATAAATTAATATCCAACAAATTTACCGAAAATTCATTATAGCATAAAAAAAAAAAATTTTTTTAAGAATCATGAAATACTAATATATATATAATAGACAATATAATAGATACACTAAATGTGGCCTGTGTGCGCGCGCGCATTACAATTAATATTTATAGAAAATTATAACTACGAAATTTAAATTTTTATAAGTTTTAATGAAATCGTTTTTCTCAAAATCTCGTACTTTTAATTTTATATAACGGGTAAACTTGTTATTTAAAATTTATTTAAAATAAAAAAATTTAATCAGTTTTATTATTTTTTTTTTCAGAAAAATTTAAATTATTTGTAGCGAATGTAATTTTTAATGAAGTGTTACTTTATTAGTATTTTAATTAAGAAAATATCGTAATTAACCAATATCCAAAATTTTTACGAAATCGTTACTTACAATGTTGAACCGGCATATCAGCACAGAAGCTCTTTCGTAGAAAATTCGTAGTATAAAACGTACGAGAAGCCTGTTTTATTGGCATCAATAAAGATGAACATTGTTTTTCATTTTTATTAAGAGGTATATGCAGAGACTGAAATTTTGGAGGATGTGTGATACTGCATGTAATAGGTGTCATGCAAGCACAAGGCAATGATCCCAAAGATTTACTTTTTGGTGTAGTAATAAAAGATGAAGAACATGTTTTGCGTTGAATCCGACCAACAAAAAATATTAGAGCAGAAGCACATAATGAACTGAAACTGCAAGCATAATAACCTAATCTCGTACTACTTGTGTTCATATAACCTGTAAACAAATATATGTTCATAAGATATATATAATAAAAGATGGAAAAGTAACTTAATAAAATTTAGTTAAATTGAATTAAAGCTTTTTTATTTACTATCTTTTGTCCAATTAATTAAGAAAGTAATTGAAATTTTAAGTTCTTATAATAATTAATAAATTTAACGATATCTTACTTAATGTATATTTAAAATTATTTTTAATTTGAATTAAATTATAATTTGATATTAATTATCAACTGTATTATTGAATATAAATTTGTTATTAAATTACATTATTATAGAAAAATTATGAGAATTTCAAAATCTAATTAATTATAAGAGTTATTTATTAAATTAATAAATAAAATAAAATAAATAAAAGAAATATAACAAATGAAAGTTAAATTAAATATTTACCGGTGAGAGGAACTCCAAATAAAATTGATAATGCTTCTGCAGCTTGTACAAGTGCCCACGATTTAGCAAATTGTCGAGACCTAAATCTTTCAAAAGCCAACATTTTTAATGAATATAGGGAAGCACCTAATGACGCTCCATATAATCCTGATGCCATTACTAATCCTCGATATCCATCAACACAGCTTAGTACTATTTGAGCTATTGCTATACATAGAAAGTAAAACTGTATATATGAATCATTACAATATATAGAGTCAATTTCATACTAGTATGTTTATTTACAAAAATTTCTTTATTTATTTTTTTAGACATATAATTATTTAAAAATATATAATACAATGATTACTAACCGACTCCGATAAATGCTCCTTGACAGAGATACTGCCTAGATACAAGACATTGGTTAGGTAGTCTTATTGTTATTACTCCTGATACAGCACAACCCATGGCCGCGGATAATCCAAGACATGTTTGTAATAGTATTGATAAATTATGATCATTAATATCTTTATGTTTATCCAAAGTCTGTAGAAAAGTAGATATGGAACAATAAAGAAAATGAAAAATACATTGATTTAATTGCTTCTATTATTTTTAAATTAAAATAAATTTTATTTCGTTCCAATTGCACAAATGTTTAGTAACGAATACATGACATGTATCAAAACTAATATATTTAAAATTATAATTTTTATTTTCGTAGAACCACTTAATTTTAATCTTTAAAAAATCATATTTTTATAAATAAATTAAAATTAATAAACAAGTACGAATTATTATCGCAAAGATAGTAAAGTTATGCAGTAAGTCAAGTTTTTTCATTGACATTTTAAAATAATTTCCATATAAATATTTATTCTCTATAATATACATTAGAAATTCCAGATGACTTACTAATTTGTACATGATATTTGCAATCTTTCAACAAGTCGAGGCTTGGACAGAAAAATTTCTGCTCTTGACTAAGGTAAAATAGGGAAAAAATGATCATCTTAAAATATCTGTCCGCGACAAACAATGAGTGATTCAGATTGAGCAAATCATCTAAGTGCTAGAAAGTGCCATAACTAACAAAGTTCAATCAATGTTTTTAAGTCGTCTGAGAAATATATTTTTTTTTCTGTTGTGGACACAACAACATGGAAGGGGGCGCTAATAGAGAATACGAAGGCATCGATTCTCCAGGGCTAACCACCGACTACCCTCGCGGGTCTCCCGCGAGGTGCCAACTGATTTCGCTTCGCGGAACACCCGAGAGACGCAGACGGATTGCGCCCCTCAGGTCAACCGCGGGGCAGGATCGAATGCCGACGCCCGCGACTAGCCAGCAGGCGTTGGCGGACGATGGCGTTCTACGCCACGAGCGAAAAGTTAGAGTCCCGGAGACATAGGCACCGACTCCACAGCGCGACCGTGAAGAAACTACGAGAAGGGACGAGACTCGCGAAGAGGGAGGGAAGAAGCGTTCGGAAACGGAAAGTCGAGCGAACGGAAAGGGAAGGGAAAGGGGTACGCCCGGCCCGAAATGCCCGTCAACGCAAGCGACGAAGGGACTGGAAGGAGGAAAGAAGGAAACTCGGGACAACGAGTGGAGAAGAAAAGAGAAAGTTTCCCAAGGACTGGTGACAAGGACCAGAAGGGCGAGTTTTTTCCAGTTTTTGAGCCGACGCCGACTGAACAACAGAACGTTTCTGAAAATCGCATCTGCCGATAACCGAATCACTACGTCCACCTATCTGAGGAGAAGTCGAACAGGGCTGGGAACAGAGAAGAGCGGTGTCGAGGCTCATCTGTAGACGGGGGAGCACAGACGTGAAAACACCGAGACGCGATCATCGGCGAAGGAAGCTGCTTCCAAATCTTCGCATCAGGCTTGACGTCGCCTAGCCACATCGACAACACATCAATGAGAGACGAGGCTACGACGCCGACGAGTGAAACGAGTGACTTCATGCCCCCACCTTGGATGAAGAGCCACAGCGACGTTCCCCCGCTAAGAGTGCTGCGCCCGCTCCTGCCACCGAGAACGTTGCGAGAGAAGCTAGACCAGGAGGCTACAGCTACTCGAGGGAGAAAGAGAGAGGGAGAAGGCGGACTACCGATCTCTTTCCGGCGACCAGACAAGAATCTCTGACCACCATCAGGCGAGCGCAACGGCTGAATACGTTGAGAGACACGCGGCTACCCCACTCTTGATACCAACGCCGCCCGCACTTACGCCCGCCGACGTCACCATCTACGCTTGCGTACCGACGAACGTAACTCACAAGTTGCGAAGGTGTAAAACTACTGATTGCCAACGCGCCCCAAACCCACCTGCCTATTGACGTAGTCACCACACCGCCGAGCCAACGCCGCGTACGTGAACACCGAAAGAACTACGGCGACACCCCCACCACGGAGGCCAGCGCTACTCACACCCACAGCCACCGACACAGCCACCCGTAAATACATGCAAACGACGGCGCCTCGCAAACAAAGGCAACTACAGCTGATCAACTAGTCGCTGCCACCCGAGGAAGGTGCCGCGTGGGCAACAACGCAAAACCACCACAACAATGTGTAAAGTGCGACTTGGACAGAGAAATAAAGGGTATTTAAGAGAACATAAACCCTGTATTTAATCACCTCTCCCACTCATCCCACACGTCGACTGTCCCGTCCGACCCGGCCGAGAACAACTATTGAAAATTGTTGTTGATCATTAGATTAAAATACAACTGATGTAAAGTTTTGTAATAAAAAATTATTTGCTTAATGTTTAGATATTGAATATCATTGAATATCATAGAGTTATTAATTTGCTTAATATTTTTATACGCGAAATTTAAATCAATTTTATATTATACAAGACTTTCACAAAAATACTGTATTTAATTTTCCTTAAGAGAAGAAAGTAACAAATAAAGTAAATAATAATTTTGGTACGAAAATTAATTATTTTAGATTTCGTAAATATAATTTTTTTAGTTTTTTCAAACAATATTATTTAACTAATTGCTATCTTAAACTACAGGATTTTTATTAAATCTCGTTTGTTTTACTGTCTTTTAATATAATAATAAAATAGATTATAATTTCAAATTAGTAGAAATATATAAAAAGACTTACAATATAAAATGCTGGCGAATATAGACCGAATGAGGCGATACCAGCAGCTAACATTAACATTCGTACTGGTCGATAACTTAGGGGACTGAAATCTATTAATGGTCGATGAAAAGTCTTCTGTGGTGATTTAGACCTTGATTTAAGTTTATTTTGTTGATTTTTTAGATGTATAATTGCATGACGCTGAGGATGATAAAGAGATGCACTCCGATAGATGAAACCAAGAAAAAAAGCCAATAATAATACACCAGTTGTTGTTTGAAGACCTAATCTCCAACCTAGTTTTCTGCATTAGAAATTAAATTTATGTTTTACAGATTTACTAAGTTATTAATTAACAATAAATACATTTTATCAACAGTATAAATTATATATATAATTAAATATTTAATTTTTAAATTTACCTCAAAATTCAATCCGATAACAATGGTAATAAAAATAAATAGCAGTACTCAGAATCTTAAAATTCTAATAAGTTATATTATTATTATTATTATTATTATCGAACACGGAAGGGACGTGTTACCAACTGTGAAAGCGGGAGTCGCAGGAACTCGTCGCCCGCCAAATGGGAGGGAGATTGGTCGGACAGGAGGAGCATCGGGGGGGAGGGAAGTTGGGGATGCTGCCTGTGCCCACGATCCCTTCAGGTAGGGGAGGGGCGGTGCGGGGCGAGAGCACGCTTCCCTACCCAATAGCCAGGATAAGGAGGCGACACGACAAGCGGCGGAGAGAGAAGTTGGGGCTGCTATCTTCGCCCGCGGTCCCTCTGGCATGGGGAGGGGCGGCGCGGGGTGGTGTGCATGCTTCCCGCATACGAGAAGGACGCACTAGGGAAATGCGCCAGGCACCGGGGGGAGGAATCGAGACTAATATAGGAAGTTATTAGGACCGCGAGAGGGGAGGGTCGCTCACGTCGGAAGAAAAAAACCGACGAGAAGATTGAACAAGACGAGATCGTATGAAGAGAAAATACCCGGAGCGCGAGACCACGAGCCGCGTCCGCACGAGCACGAGTGAGCAGCAAGTACACCGTTCAGACAAACCACCTACACCACAAGCGATGCTACCACAACCCGGCAGGTAATCAGGAGAAAGAGTGGCCGAGAGTAGCCGCGAGGAGCCACGAGGCAACGTCGCATTCAGCGACAGCCAGACGCCTGAAGGGAAAGGATGGAGCACAGTCACACCGCAAGGGATCAGGCCTCCGCCATCTTGGCGGAGTTTGGCGCCAACAAGTGAGGTTAGCACGCAAGGCTTATGGTGAAGTCGGTAAGAGCGAGAGCTGTTGTATCAACGGAGATTGCGGGAAATTCAACGTTAAATAGTGAACTGTCGTTTCTGACGACACATACGAATATTAGAAGTCAGAGAAAGTGAAGACGACTCGGGAGCTCAAATAAATAAATAATTAATTGGACAAACAAAAGACCGCCTTTTCTTCATCTTACTCATTTCCACCTCCCACGTAAGTGCGAATGAGGGGGGACCACTCCCGAACTAAAGGCAGACCGCTGTGTTGGCCGTGCGGTGCGACCCGTGAGCTGCCAAAAAGAGATCCTGGGTGGGGAGGCGCATCCGAGGCTGAGTGGCAAGGTGACCCGTACCATCTTTGGCTCCCGCTGGAGGCAAGATGGGAGGCTAGACCGTAGCCTGGTCCGGTCAATCGGCTTAGGGGCGAGTGCGGTCTGGTGCGTGACGTCCCGCGGAAGCTCTTCAGAGAGTGGAGTGTCTTTGTTGGGGCACAAAACTCGAGAGAGCCTAGGGGGAATAGCATACCAGGGTGTTCTACATTCCTACGTGATGGCCCGATCCAGGATAATCCCTTCAGGTATGTGTTGGGGGGTTATTCTGGTGAGCTCGCCGTTAAAGGGTCCATGGAGGCCGGTCACACGTGGGGACGAATCAAAAACATTATATATGGAAAAAATTAAACAACTGGGGGAAGGGAACACAGCGAGCAACAACGACAGCGTCGTCAAGATGATGCTCCCCCCTTTGCCTCATCCACCCTCTCACCTCGCTGTGATGCGGCGTTTCCTCGTGATTTCTCGCGGTCGCTCACGGCCGTACCGTCGTGTTTCTACCTATGGAGGCGCGGCAACGTCGGCCAGCTCGCGGGTCTTTCGAACGTGGACCTCGTTCTCGCCTTACTCGCCCGTATGCGGCCACGACTCGCGGACTTGCGATGAAGGATCGCTGTTCTACGAATTACAGTTGATACGCTGCTCGCCGGTTTTAATTTAATTTATTTGTTTTATTTTTAATTTATTTGTTGTTTCTGTTTAAATAACTGATATTACGCGAAGTTACCCGTGGTAGCTGGGAACGTACTGACTCCCCCCTCATGCTATTGGCGTCATTTCCCGCGTTGCCTCATACCCTCTCACCTTCTTCCACCAATCTTCTTCCGGGTTTCCCTAAGACGTGGACGGCTTTCCCTTTCTTTTGGGCCCTACTTGCTTCCTGCCTTATGCTGCTCCCCTCCCCCTGGTGTTCGGTGCGCCTCGCTACGCCGTCTCCGCGCATTCAGTCGGGAAGCGTACCCTTCTCCCCTCCCCGACCTGGAGGGAACACGGGCACAGGCGGCATCTTCAACTTCCTTCCCCCCGCTGCTCCCGGTCGTTGGGTTGGGAAGCGTGCTCGACGCGCCGCGCCATCCCCCCCTAACCGAAGAGACCGCGTGCACAGGCAGCATCCTCCACTTCTCTCCCCCGATGCTCCTGCTCCTCCTCCAATCACCCTTCAAAACGGGGCGAGGCCAGCTCCTCCGCCAACCGCCAGCACCGTTAGGCACACCCTCCTCCCGCATTCAATCACAATTATCGTTAAAGGAAAAAAAAGCAATTCAGTCAATGTATTAATTTTTTCAAATGTTACATGAGTTTTAGAAATGAATTCTTTATGCAATGAATGGAATAATGACACATGATTAAAAGTAAAAAAATTTGAATTAATAAACGAATCAGTACAAGAAAATACAGAGTTGACAACAGAACAATTAAATAACAGTAAATAAACCCATACTTTTCGACGGCCAACGATATAAAAAGATGAATGCCGTTGATTATAAAATTGATTATAAAATCTATAACGTGGATTAATTTAACTATGATTAAAAACTGTTCTTTTAATTGTCTTTTAATTGTTCTTTTAATGTAAATCAGGATTTTATTTAAGTTTAAACAACGAATATGAAAATGATTAAATATATTAATTCTATATTAATTGAGTCAATTTCAATTTTCTTAGTAATTATAATTTTAAAACTGACTCTTATTATATAAAAATCTGTAATAATTTATTTAAGAAATAAACATATAATTATATATATTTTAATTATGTAATATATATTTATGAAGAATATTTTTTCAAATAAAATTAATGAATAAAAAATTATATAATTTAAAAAAATTGTTTCTCTTGAAATAAAAATAAATAAAAGATATTAATTTGTATAATTTCTATAATTTAAAATGAATCATTTTTCTTACCCAATAGCTTGTTTATATAAAACACTAAACACTGTTATCCCAACACCTGTACCAGCTTGAACAATCATTTCCACAAATGGCCTACGTTTCTTAAAATAGTGTCCAAGCATTAGATCAGCAGTTTCCCGTACCAATCCTGTTCCAGCTCCGAGTACTAGTCCGTAGCTAAGTAATCACAATTGTTGTAAAGTTTATTAATATAAATAATATATTATCGGAAATATAATTTTAATGTTAATGTAAAGTATATTCTTTAAAAGCTATCTTTATTCTAAATACAAATATCAAATTATTATTTCATAAATATTATTTACGTTTAAATACGTTTAATCGAAATATATTTTGAAAAAATAATATTTCTTTATAAAAGGATGTGGAATGTCCTCAATTCCTATACTAATTTCGATATAAGAAAATTATATATTCTTTATAAAATTTTAATATTTCATAATGAGAATATGAGGAACTATGAATAATTGTAAAGTAATAAAGAATTGACTTGATATCAGACCCGCCTAGAACCAACTGCTTAATGACCATAACGCGCAATTATAACTGTGAAACCGGTACTCAAAATAATATATTTTGATTATCTCTTCTATCTTATAAATTGTTATTTTTCGAAATATTCGAAGTACATACTATCCCTTCTCCTATAATTTTAACCAATATAAAAAATTTATGAATTTCTAAAATCTTATTAAACTGTAAATAAACGTAAATTTTTAAAATAGTCAGAATCTACTTCATATAAAATTGAATATATATAAGTTCAAAGTAATAATTAAATTAATTAATCAGGACATTAAAATTAAACGTTTTCAAAATTCATTTAAATATTTAACAATTAAATATCTTACTAATCCGATTAGTGGATGCATTTTCTAAGAGTTTGAAGGATACAACGATTACAGTAATAAAAATATAGTGGGTAAAGTTAAAAACTAAATTTACATATTTTTAATATATCAATTACTTTTAAAACATAAAAGAATTCATTTTTAAACGATATTTGTAGATATTTTTATTGATTGCACATCAAATTACTATATATATTAAAGTAATTTAGTAATAAAAATATTGAAAGTAATTTTTATTGTGTATGTTGTAATAGGAAAATAAGAAAAGAATTCTTTAATTACTAAGAACTTGACTATACTAGTAAAAAAAAATTCTGTTTTGTTATAAATAAAATAGAAAAAATAGAAAAAAAATTCATTTTGTTCTTTCTTTTAGCCTTCTAGAAAATATCCTTTCTCATTTGAGCCTTATGCGTGCAATGCCATCCTCCGCTATCCCCATTTCACTTGTCAGCTTATGATGACGGGATCCGGGGAAATCTAACCGGAAGCCAATCGGAGTCGATTTTTACAAAGTGAAGAAATCGACCCTGGCGCTCACATGTTCTTCTTTAATATAGAACGCTTACCCATTGTGATCAGGGGGCAAAAATGAATGAGCGTGGTCTTCTAATGGATAGCATGCGTTTATAAGGCCGCGGAGCGCGTCAAACGTATATATATTTATATACACGAATAGTCATATTATACAGAAAAAAAGGTATAAAACATCAATTAAAACAAATTGTAAATAGTAAATAATCGTGATATTTCTGCTACGTGAGACGTTCGAAAATAAATTCATATCTTCATTAAAATGTGCTGACATGCATGTAGTATTGTATGTTGCAAGTCAGTAATTATGTAAACGCTTCAAAACTCGTAGAGATTTAATAAAGCTAGCTATTGAAGATAAAACTTGAAGTATATAAAAGTAAATTAAATAAAATATTTTCAACATTAAACAATTTAAAATAACTGTTTGTAATAACTTATTTGTAATTGAAATATTAAATAAAGAAAATTAATTATGCTTGTATTGATATACATGGGTTATTAGATAAGCCTGCTTATGCGCAAGCAATATTGTTTGCATTTTTATATACAGATAGATTAAAAAACAAAGTAAATATTATACCTAATAAGTACTTGATGCGTTTGAACAGCGAAAGATGTAAATAGGGATGCTAGAGTTAAAAGAAGGCCACCAATAACGGCTGTAAGTCTTGTGCTACTGCGAAAACATGTACCAAGAACCAAAGGTGCAAAAGCACGAGATGTAGCTGCACTTAATGAACCTATCCATACTGAATGCAAAAGAGTTTCGCTTTTTTTAAAAATATTTTTTTAATATAATCTTTTTTTAAGAATAAATTTATTTTAATTTGATTCAATGTAATTATTGTAATATTCATATTGTATGATAAAATAATTATAATCTGAACATTCCAATTGTAGTACATTTATAACTTTTTTATATATTTAAAATCTCACAAAATTTTAAAATCATAATTTTAAACTTTTGATAAATATAATAGATTTATATCTATTTATCCTACCCCTAGAATCTTCGAGCCCATTTCATTTTAATACTTTATAATTCGGATTTTTCTTACCCAGTTCATAATTTTTATGAGTTCACATTCATTTCATATTCTTACTCTACCTTTTATGTTTTTATTATCGATATATACTGTAACATTATTTTATTATTTTAGTATTAATTTGTAATTATATTTGTATCACTTATATTTAGTTCTTAATTATATATTTTGGTAATTTAATTTGATAATAAATTTCATATTTTGAAAAAAAGTAAAGTATTACAGTACAAGAAAATAAATACATTAAAAAAAGTATCCTATGTTTAAAATGAAAATTATAGTAATTTGTAAATTAGGGAACTAAATCTGATTCGACTATGAATTTTTATTTTAAAATTTAAAACAAATTGAACATAAATTTTTATACACCTACCAATATCCATTACATGAGATTTCTTGAGATGTTTAGCAACGTAAACATGTAATTGGCCGAAGGCGAGCTGCATTCCATTACTAAGGAAAATAGCAATAAAACAAGCTATACATACAATCCAGCCCCAGCCTCCTTCAGGATAGAAGTGCATATGAATTCCAGATATATCGATTCCTAAAAAATATACGATTAAATTTAAGATTCAAAATTAATTACTAGATTTAAATTATTCATAAATAATTTAATTGATTTATTTCTTTACATTGATGATAAAATGATTTTAATTACGTAATAATACGTGTTACTGACTGCGGGAAGGGGGCGTACTGAACGGTGCTGGCGGGCGGCGCGAAAGCCGGTCTCGCGTTCTACAGACGAAGGAGGAACACCGAGGGAGGCGAGCATGCTCTCGAATTCCCGGCCCTTCGGCAGGACGAGGGGTGGCGCGGGCGGAGAGCAAGCCCCACGACTCAACGAACGTACGGCGCGGGGAGGAGAGGACGCTCCCGAATTCCCGGCCCATCCCACAGGCGAGGGCGGGGGGGGGCCGCGAGGCAACGCCGCATCGGGGGAACGGGGCGCAGCGTGGGTGGCAAGGAGGGGGTGGTTGTGACGCCACTCGAAGACGCGTCGTCCGCCATCTTGGCGACGCCGAGCAGCGCTGCTGACGTCAGGACAGACTCGCCAGCTGCTGGAGTGGCAATACGTGACGGCACCAGTGGCGTCACCATCCAGCTGACACGGCGCCGCAGCCGACAGGAGCAAGCGCCGTAGCAACCACAACGTGGACCCCGCAGCTAACGCTGCGAAACTGAAGGCGACGGCGAGCTACGCGAGGAGAAAGGAGGCGGCGGCGCGTGACAGCTGACGCGCGAGCCACGCCATCTTGCCCGAAGAGCGCGCGCAGCGACTACGGCGCAGCAGAGAACACGCACGCGCAGTCGCGTTCCCCGATTGGCGCGAGATTCGAATTCCGAAATTCTCTAGTGCGCGCGCAGCGTTCGTCGAGGCGCGGGAAATTCAAATCAACTTAAAGTCCCGGAGCGAAGAAAAACATTAACGCGACGCTCTCGGCTCGTGGGGACAGAGCGAAGGCGAAGACGGTCCTTGGAAGCGTCCTGGGCGGAACTAGTGTGAGCCCGCTGACCTTTCGGCATCGGATTGTTACCGACGAGTCGTCCCTGAATTATCGAGACGCGTAAATATGCTGACAAACCCAACCGTCTGCGCGAATGTGACTTTGTACAATAAACTAAATTTGTAAGCGGCTGGATTGTGATGCGACGCCACCAATAATTGTTAGTGACGGTGCCGAGAGTGTACCTTGTTTAATAATTCTGTTACAACAAATATTATAAATAAAGTGAGCGACAGCTAATCAAGACAAAGAACCACCCTCCCTATTCCTTGACCGTCCCACCCCTGTGTCATTTATTTACAATACGTGTGCTGAATTGTAATCACCAATATTATAAATATTCTTTTCATAAACATGAATGATTATATATGAAAATAATATTTTCTTTCCTATTTTACGGAAATATTAAGATATTAATTAATTGCTTAATAATCAATTATTATTAATTTCATATTAAACTTATATTTAGAAAACAAAATTTTATTTTCACTATACCTAAATATTTATTACAATGAAAACTTTAAAATTTAATGAGTTTTTCATTAAATAAAAAACATAAATAAATTAATGAGTTAATTTAATATTAATATCTTCATATAATAAATTCAAGTACAAATATAAATTTAGATTCTAATTAAATAAATTAAATAAATTTATTTTAAATATTTTAAATATTTAAATTAAATAAATAAATTAAATTAATTAAATTAAATTAAATCAATTCTATTTAAATATTATTTTTAATTAAATTCAAATAATTTTCCTGCGTTTGTTTCGTAATTTCTCATTCCCTACGAGTAAATGTTTCTTATTGATAAAAATTATTTCTATTAATGTGCCGTAAGTATATAACAATATTTTATAAAGTAAAAGAGACTCTTCTTCTTGTAACAACTAATTATTTGTTGAAATTTTTTTATTGTGATTATAGTATCCTGCTCTTTTCTCGAATTTTAGTTACAATGAAACCTATCAGAAAATCATACGGTTATGTGTAACAAATCCATTTCATATTCATACGGCATGTTTAAATAATTCAATTAACTAAATTTGATTTGAATTATTCGATAATTGGAAAAATTTTCTATCAAAAGGTATATATTTATAAATTAATTTCATGAAAAACCTGTTCGTCGTAACGCTGGAACACAATGATGCAAGGTATGCAAATCTTTGAGAACATACTTCTCATTTTTAATTATATTTTCGTCTGAATCTGTATAATTGGCTTGCGAATCTATAAAATAAAATAAAATACGTGAAAATTAATATAATAATATAAATATAGGAATTATAAATCAATTTCCTCAATGAATTTTCATGTGGTCTTTAGAATAGTAAGTGGTAACAATAAGGCTAGAATTTAGTAAATTAATAGAATAAATTGAAATACTTATGATTTAAATAGTAAAAATGACTGTAATAATTAATGACAGTGACGCAATTCAAATATTTTCATAAGAACTATGTCCATATAAAATTACTTAATAGTACAATTTTACGACATTACTAATAATTACTAAATTTTTGTTCCAAAATTGTATTAAAACATAAGTGAACAAAAATTAGCAGAAATTAACGCTGTACTAAATATGAATATGTGAGTAGATTTGAGCATGCTTTTCTCTACCGTTTCTAATGAGTGAAATGTAAATTGTACGCTTTATTAATGTACATGTGATATGGTCATTGCATAAGCTATACTCTACCTTCCAGTTAGATTAAAAAAAACCTGCAAAGGCATATTATAAGATTAACATACAAATTTTGTAACTTGACAGTTTTATCATTTTAATTTATTTAGTATAATATCAATAACATAACTTTTATATTTATAGTACTGTTCTTAACTGCAAAACTTAATTTTTACTTTACCGTTCACAAGTAACCGCATAAGTCTTATAAGTTTACAATTTTGATTAATTGTTATTATTTATAACAATTTACATGAAAATGATTACATAAATAATTAAAATTAAAGAAGTAACTATTTTTGAATTGAAGGTACGAAGATCTGTGCTAAAAAAACGAAAACCGTGGCACAAGAAAACACTTTCTGATCGAAGAAGAAAAAAGCCGTGTTTGAATATATTTCTATTGATATCAATGTTATTATTGAAGAGCTTTGTATATTAATATATATGTAGTAACTTTGACCGGTCCATGATAGACAGATTGACAAAATCTTGTATTATACATTGACGAGCGGGAATATTCAGATAAGGTTTACACATCATACCACTCCATTACATATTTTAGTCTACGGAGAAATAGTGGCGACGTGAGAATTATAGATAATTCAAAAGAAATGTATACAACTTATTATTAAAATTTGATGAAAGCAGAACTATGAAGAATTTTTAATATTATCGATACCGTGATGAATAAATTTTATGAAACCTAACGTATAGAAGTAAAACTCTTACTTTACCACTAATATCATAGTATACGCATAACAAATTACGATATGTATACATATTAAGTGTATTTATATATTTATATAAATATATATATATATATATATATATAATATATAATATATAATATATTAAAGTATAAAAAATTCAGTATATTATATTAAATTTTGTTTACTGTCGACGCCTCCCTCAGCATGTCTATGCCACGGGATTGTATCCAACTTTGCAGCATCCGATTTATTATGCCAATTAATAAAGTCTTCAATAGTGAAATGTAAATACTAAATTTTTTTATTTATTTCTAAATTCTGTTCTTTTAATTTAATAATACATAAGCTTTCTATAAGCATATAGCATTTTTATATAGCATACGATAATTTTAACGCTGCATCAGTACTAAGACTTAAAAATACTAGTTATAAGAAACTTAAAAAATTAATAAACTAAAAATTTGACTCTTATAAAGCTGAAAAAACTTAAAAACAAAGTCAAAGTCTTTATCTATTTAATATCAGTTATAGTTTTATTAGTAATATAAATATTTTTTTGTATTTAAGTATTGTTTAATAAATTTTTTAAAGATCGACCTAGATAGATTTTAATTAAAAATTTAATTTAATAGTAAGAGCTGATAAAATCAGTTTTTTAATATTTATATTTAGAATTATAATGTAGAATAAATTCTTTTAGACACGACACCTCTGTAAGTACAATATTTTTGAAACTTATGTCATTAAAACAAATCTTTTAATTTTTTTACACCCACAAATACTGATTTTTTCTTTATTATTAATAAATAAATTTAACAAAAAATGTATAGAAATTCATTAAAATTCAGTTAAAATTATGAAAATAAAAAAATTTATTCTATATTTAAAATAACATTTACAATTTTTTCATAAATAATTGTAAATATTTATAGTTTATTAATAAATACGCATTAGATTTCCTTTCTTCACATCCAGAGATTATTCATCTTTTTTTTTTCGTTTATGAGTTGTCACAAGTGATATACCATATTTTAAAATACATAATTTTTAACTTTCTACAATTAAAGTTTATGATTCTGATTCCTACGTATTTGCCACGAAACTGCAACTTGATACTTCCAGAGCTATAAATCTAACACCTAAAAATCGCTCTGTAAATTAGAAACACTATTAAATATACTATTTAGGGAACTTCAAATCTTGCCAATTATGTAATTTTCCATGAAAATAAAAAAAAAACGTACATTTAGTTTTTCCTTAACATTACCCATATATATCTATAATATAGTTAATATACATTATATTAAAAAAAAAATACTAATTGATCGGAAAATCATTTAAAATAAAAAATCTTATTTTCTTCTATACATTTTCCAAATTTACGTAATACAAAAAAAATTAATTATTAAAGACCAATGTTATCATGGAAAAAATAGAAATTTACTTTTTTTTCTTTTAAAGGTTTGTCATACAGGTATAATTAACATAAAATCTGAAACCTAGAATAAAGGATTCAAACTGAAGTATCACTTACAGTGCAATAAAATATACTCATTTGGTTTGGTATTAAATAAGTATAATATCTAAAAATTTAATACATAATTTTCTGAAAGAATTAGAACTAAAAAAATTATGGAAACATAACAAATTATTAAAAATTAAAACAAAGTGTTTTTATTAAACAAATTATTAAAATTATTAAAATTATTAAAACAAATTAAATAAAAGCATCTACATGCAAATAAATTATATATACTTATATAATTTAGACAATTTAATTAATTCTAAAATTTTAATATCAATTGCATATTAAAATTTTGAAATCTCATGATATTGATTAACAATAAACTATGTTTATTTTTATGATGTTTGACAAATTTATATTTCTGAAATTTTTGACAAAGTTCAATATTCATTTCCAATTTGTCAATTATAATAAAAATAATACTCATCAGATCTAGTTCGGATAACCAGATGTAATGGAGCAATAACATTAAAAGTATTTATGATAAACTTCTAACTGAAACTTTTTATAACTTTTTAATACAATAAAATTTTTTTTTTATTTTTTGTATATTACCATATTACTTTCAATATACTAGATTTGAATCTTAATTTTTATAAAAACATCATTTTTATGTAAATAATTTAAGGTATTTTTAAACATTTCTATAAGAAAAAGTTTGTTCCGATTTCATTTAATTTGTAGTTATTTTCAATTAGAATATTTCAAGTTAAGGCATAAAATAATAAATGAAAATTAATTAATGTTTATTAAGATTTATTAGTTTCATTTTTTAATTAATGTATTATCTTTATTGTTATAAATAAAAATTCTTGTGGATTTTATGTGTAAATGACTGTAAATATTTCATTCGTAAGATAAATATCTTATGAGTCTTATTATCTAACATTATGTAGTTTGATATAAATTGATATCTGAATCATCTGAAAAACATTATCATAAATGATAATTCAACTTCAATTCATATGATTATCAAAATTCTCTCTTCATGTTATACATTACCTAGAACAATTATTAATTTAAAAAAAATATATTATATTTTATCTTAGAACTGATAGCTAAATATTACATTCCTAATATTATTCTGATAGTACTCTTATAATTGAAATTTTTAAATCTAATATTTAATTCGAAATTCTTATTAATTTTATTAATAAATTATTAAGTATTAATATTTCTTTTCATTACATAATAATAAAATAACATTTTTATATATCTTCTACATCAATAATTAGCTTAAAAAATAAAACATTTAATAAAAAAATTATCAATTATATTTTGCAAAAGCTTATTTCATTTCTTGTGCATGATGAATAATACAAAATTTTTCTATTTATAACAAGATATCGAGAAATTAAAATCTATTAAAAAACATTATTTTTTTTTATTATATATTTATTCTGTATTTAAATATTCTATCAAGTCGTCCATTTCTTAATACATGGCATGATAAAATATACATTATTTATTGTGTTTATATCATAATCGTATAAAAACTAATTAAAATCTAACATTATTAATCTTTAAAAAAAAAAAATCTTTAGAATTAAAATATAATTACACCAGGTCTTTACATTTTTTAAATACCTATAAATATTAAAACTTTACATTTAATATCTATATAAAAAATTAATTATAGTATAAAAAATAATTATAATAAATTACTTAAGGATCAAAACATGTCATAATATTCATATTTTTTTAAATATATTTAAAATTAGAATTTTATTACAAATAATATTTAACTAAAAGATAATACTTTTTGCAAAACAATATTTAAATCGAAAATTTTTTTTACAGGAGTGTTTGCTATATAGTATTAAAATTGAAAATAATTGTATGAATAAATTTAAGAATCCGAATGAAGTTTAAAAAATATCCAACATAATATACATTTGAATATTTTTTTAATTAAAATCAATCTATCCAATTAATATAATTTTTGTATTTAGAGCTTAATTGAGATAGTTATCAACCTATAAAACGTTTACAAATTAGATTTCAATTAACATGTTTAATTAAAAATAATTTAATTCGCTTCAATAATACGTGCATGCACACCTGTATACAACCACAAATATGCACACATTTACGTATAAAAATAATATTTATGTTCATTTGTTTAATTAAATAATTATATTAATTTCTAATATATTTAAGAATTTTTTTTCTACATGATTCTCTTGAAACTTCATCTTATAATCAAATCAATTTTGCGAACTACTTTTAAATTAATCTTATATTTACTTTGTTTTAACATTGTATGATACAAAACTAATTAGAATAACAAATTTTTATTAAACAATTAATGGCTAATATATATATATATATATATTTTATATATATTTTTTATTTTTTACTTACACCTTGTAACAACTTTCATTTATCAAAACTGAATATATATAAAATTAAACAAACAAAAGATTTTTTAAATCAGCAGTAACACTTCTATAATTATCCAATATTCATGGGCTTTAAATGTAAGAAATATACAATATATAAAACTTTTAGGTTATAAAATTTTATTTTAAATTATTATGATCTCTTATGAAATTGTAGAAAACTATGATTTATATTAAATTTATATTTCTCTAATATTCAAAAACATTAAACTATAGCTTTATCGTTTAACATCTTTTTTTTTTCATCTAATTTTTCGATTTTTATTTTGATCATATAAATTTGTTATATAATTTCAAAATAATAATTTAATTTGGATTGCAAATTATTGATTCTTTATTTTAAACTATATAGATATTTATATAATGAATTTAATTTACATAAATAACGTTTATAAATTATTATTATTAAAAAATTTCAATATTATCGTATTTGATTTTTAATGTTATTTAATTATTTTATATTTTATATTTTATAAAAAAAAAATAATAAATTTTATGAAAAAATTTTTAATTTTTAATTTTGTTTTTACATTTAATTGTTGTAAATAAAAATTTAAAAACTGTATTTGCTGAAGTATGTTAAATTTTAATTCAAAATTTATTTTGTCAACATTTATTGGACAAGAATTCAGATTTAAAAATTTTTTTTGTACATATAGCCAGCAACTTTCCATCCAATAATATTACAATGATATTTACACATCCAATAGATAGTGAAATTGTAAAATTCTATCAAGATGAGAATTTATTTGTATATAAACACACCTAATGCTAAATTCAAAGTGAAATTCATAATATTAAAATATTATGTAATTACATTATACTATTAAAACAATAACGATTTAAAATTTATAAATATACTCTTATAGAGAAGTCTTTTAAATGAATACTTTGAAATATTGAAATATTAAGACTAATATTTTACTTAACTCACTTTTTGTTTAAAAGAAGTATGTCAATTTTTAATTCTTTATTATTAAAAAATAAGAATGTAAATTGACCGATAAATAAAATAAAATATATTTTTATTACTATTTACGCAGCTACAGTGGATATATCTAAAAAATAGATTATATCACTCCTATATTAGAAATACATTAGAATCAATTTACACACTTTAAAAACATCTCATTAATATTAATCAGAAGCTCGGTAAGACGGAGTACAAATTTTACTCTAATATCAGAACCTTGGATTCAGAGGGAAGTTCTTTGAAGGGTACGTATTGTTAAAACTCTCTTTTGTACATTTTGTAACACATTAGCCAGAATCTAAACATGCTCTCGAAGTATTAACTAAAAATAACAAGATTTGTCGTAATACTGAATAAAAGATTCAATAAAACTTTGCTTAGCAGCTAAAAATGTAGAGATAAATTCTAAAAATACTATAAATTTTATATAATATTAAAAAAGGAATTTAAATACTTTTTACCGATAATAAAATTATAATAATTTTATTAATAAAAAAAAAAACAAATTCTATTGCTCATACTTTAAAAATTTTCCACTATCATACATTAAATGGTATAACTACGAATTTTTAGAAATAAATTCCAAAAATATATTTGTATTTGGAGAGGAATTATGTTTAAATTTATTTAAAAAATGTATATCGTGAAAATTGTATATATATGGAATGTATTATATTACAAATTCAAAGTAAATTTTGAAATCAAGAAGATGCATAAAAAATTGTGGAGCGAGTTCATAAACAAAATAATATTACTTTATAAATTGCGAATACCAAATTTTCTTTCCTTGAGTATTCTTACGCACTGACACGGGATGTGGGGAACGTGTAGGATAAGGGAAAGGCTGTCCGTTGCAGCTGTCCAATTAAACAATTTAATTTTCCCTTACAATAATGTACAGAGCACGTCGAGTGTTTGCACAATTTATCTTAACCTAACATGGCGGTGAATCAGGGATGAACCGCCGGTAACTACTTCGGAATCCGAAAGCCGACGAGCTTACAATTATTTATTTATTTTTTATTTGCACGTACCGTTGTCACTTACAGACAATTTCAAAGTTCGCGCGTGTTGCCGGCAAGTCTCGGTAACCAACGGTACCCGTATTCGAAAACGAGCATCGCCTGTGGGGAACGGGTGTCCGGAACCGGGAGCATGAGATATTCGGACAGAAGTGAGCCGAGGGAAAGTAGAGAGAGACTGCAAGCACCAAGGGGAGTGAAGAGGTGGGGAGTGAGAAGAGCATCAGGAGAGAAGCGAAAGAGAAAGGGAACGCGAAGGAAAAAGGCCCAGAATTTCGGAAGTTAGTGACTAGAGAGTTTGAGAAAACGGGAGATAGAGGATTGTGGGAAAGCGAATTTTCCTAAAGCAAAATGGGTAAAAGGTGCGAGCGCAACGCCGTGCAAGCGGGGGATGCAGTCTTGTGGCGTCTTTTACAAAGGAAGAACAGTTCGCAAAAACGAGCAAATTTTCAAATTGAAAGGTGACAAGGGTAGATAAATTTCACAGCTGGAATAGGCATAAGTCGGAGGTCGACGCACGAAAAAAACGATGCTACAAAAAAAACAAGATTGTTAACCCGCGTCACCGTTGTCGAAATATTCGATTGAGTCTGCGCGTTTATTGTTGCCGTTGTCATTGTATTATTGTATCGTTGTGAGTGTGTACCGTAAAATTTATCGTTATAATTGTGCATTGTGTTATTTCGATCCTTTGTGATTGTGTAACCGTGAAACTGTAATAGTGCAATTAAACAAACGAAAAAAAAAAGACATATCTACCAGTTATTAAACGTCCTTTCCCAACTCTTACAACACTGAGAATCCGCGGTAAGCGTCCGTAAACTAATACTAATTTTAAATTATTTTGATGGCGAATATAAAGAAAAAAAGTAATATCAATCTCGTACATCGAAGATATTCATTCTTCTTACGATATTGACTAACATATTTTTTGGATGCTATCATCTGTAATTCCATTCTCACTCTTAATGTGATCCCTAGCGTTACAATCTTGCTGCAGATACCGCACAACTCATCTATGTCAACTGTTAAACACTGGGATGGGGAAGACTGGAGGTTCAGGAAGAAATAATAACTCCTTTTGTTACTTTAAATATTTATTGGTCACGGCCTTGTCTCGAGTCGCTTGCCCTTGTTCTTCGTTTGCGTTGCAGTTAATTTAGCGCCAATCTCAGCCGGCGTGGCGGAGGCCTGTTCCCTTGCGCTGTGTGCGTGTGCGCTCCCACTTTCCCTTCAGGCTAGCGTTAGCTGCGACGTTGTTGCGCGGACCCTTTGAAAACTTGCCGGTTGTTCGTGCACTTGCTGGTTGTCGCTCGTGTCCTCCGTTCTTCGATGTTCTCGCTCCTTGCCTGTTATCTTACTCTTCTCGAATTTTCTCGATCTTACCCTTTGCTCTCAGCTTCTCTTTCGGTAGTGCTCGTCGTCTCTTCCTTGCGAAAGTTCAAACGATACTGCTCCTTCTCCCCCGACCTGCTTTCGCCGATCGTGATATCCTTCCCTTCATTCCTTTGTGCCAATCATCCCGCGGTTTTTTCTTGTCCGACTCGAGCGACCTTCCCCTCCTGTGGCGCTAATTAATTCCCGCGCTGGTGTCCTCCTCCCCCCGGTGATTGGCGCGTTTCCTTCCCGCTTCCTTCTAATAATGTCCACCCCGCGTCTCCTTCTCCGTTGCTTCCTCTCGATGCTTCCTTGCTGTTGGGTGGGGACGCGTGCACACCGCCCCGCGCCGCCCTCTTCATCACGGACCGCGGCCGTAAATAGCAGCCCCAGCACCTTTCTCCATTGCTTTCTCTCGATGCTTTCTTGGGTAGGGAAGCGGGCGCCCCGCCCCCATCTAGGGATGACCGCGGGCGCAGTTAGCAGCCCCAGCTCCCCTACCCCCGGTGTCCCTTCTGTTCCGCTGCCTCTTCCCTATCTAGCTGTCGTTTAGCTCCCGCGTCGCCGGCCTTTCCGTTCTCAATCCCCCCTCGCGTTCGTTTACACCAACTATAATTATTCATGCAGACCTTGACAGTCTCATGACGCTTACTTATAGAAAAAATATATTTTTTATATAATAAAGAATTCAGATAACTTAACTTACATTCATGAATTAAAATAAAAATTTTAACAAATACATGTTCAATATGTTTATTAAATTTGTCTTTACTTAAATTTTTTTTGATTATCAAGTAAAAAATTATAAGACGAGAATTTTTTTAATTCTTCAATATTACAATCATAAAGGTATATAACTCAATTACTTCGAAATTATATTTTATCTGAAACGTTTAGATTTCAGTATGTAGAATAGAAACGCATATAATTTTAATAAAGTAAAATATAAACTTAAATCTATGAATTATTTAATAAAAATCTTTTTCAATATATTTCTTTCTATGTCTAAAAAAAATAAAATATAGTTATTTTATAGATTTTGATAATACTGGTATAATGTTAATAAATTTAATCTTAGAAAAAACTTATAATGCACTAAAAAAATTAATAATGTATTATTATAAATAATTATAAAAGTATTATAAATATTATAAATTATAACATTCATGTATTTACATAAAATTACTACATTATATTTAACAGTAAATTCAATATTTTAGAGTTATAATCAGGTTATTTATTAAGTATTTGTTTATTTTATTTTTTTATTAATGAATCTTGATTAATCTTTGAATTCATATAATTGCGATGTTTCCCAGCCGAGATTAAGTAATGACCTGTAAGAAAAATTTATTGATAATTAAATTCATATGTATATTCTATGTTACGTATATGAGAAATTATCATAAAGTATAATAGTCTTTTAAAAATTAAAATTTTTTAATTAAAAAACAATTTTATGCTTCCAATTTTTATGATTGATTTTATGAATTATAAAAATATATTTATTTAAAAGATCAACATAGTTTTTATATCTTACTTTAATTGGATAATAAACGCTTTCAATGTATCCCAAACTAGATATATACCATAATGAGAGTTAAATACTCAATACCATTATTAGTAGTCTGATGATAATTATAAAGTTGAAGTAATTTATTTGCATTAACAATATTGTTTCAGATTATTATTAAGGCAAAGTAGTTTTTAATCGTCGTAGACATTATTATTAAATTATTAAATTATATTCCTTAAAATATTCAAATTAACTAAAACAATTCATAAATCAAATTACAATGATTTACATTAACTTAATTTTATCAATTTAATGTAACTTAAATGATTAATATAAAATCTGAATAAAAATAAAATCTTGCAAGGATTTTATTGAATTGATGAAAATAAAAAAAATCTTTTATTTAATGTCTACAGTTAAAAAATTTTAGAAATGAAAATCACAAATACGTTGCGCACTGATAATATATTTTAGTAATACTATAATGTGAATCAAGAAAATAATGTCATCTTTTTAGTAAAAAGCCTGTGCATTAGAAAAAGAAATAGTATTACAATTTTTTATAATCACATATAAATTATCAACAAACCATTTTATTACGTATATATTCTTTAATTTAAACAAGTTAATTCAATTATTATATAATAAAAACTGATAGAAATATTTATTCGATATCATTTATTTTTCATCTTAATGTTTTAATAATTATATGCATCGGGCAATATTTTTTCAGAATTATATAACACTGACCTTTTATATAATACATAATATTTCAATGTAATAAATAAAATTATTTTACATTTATACAAAGAAAGCAAAAAATAAAAAAAAAGTATTATAAAATTTTATTTACTATTGCCAATGAATAAAATTATACATATTATCGGAACTTATTCTTTACGGTCACTTGTAACCTTTTGCCTTGTATTTAATTTCTTTGGAAATCAGATATTCCGAAAAACGGACATTCATTAATTCGCTAAATAAAATCAAAACTTTTATACCATTGAAGCATTTTTTTAATCCTTGTTTTTTCATTAAATTATTTTGTTAGGGTCAACTTGAATGTATATATATATATAATTTTAGTATTTTATTTGGTCACCGCACTTGATGAATTGAAG
Source organism: Ceratosolen fusciceps (assembly GCA_018883505.1). Classification (NCBI taxonomy): domain Eukaryota; kingdom Metazoa; phylum Arthropoda; class Insecta; order Hymenoptera; family Agaonidae; genus Ceratosolen; species Ceratosolen fusciceps. The sequence continues at coordinate 349,881 of RCIC01000030.1, read as the reverse complement.
TGTATATTTTATTTTTAAAAAATATTAATAAAATTGTATGAATATCAAAGTAAAATAAAAAATAACATTTTCTTTTGAAAAGTTGTTTAGAAGAACCATTTTAGAATCAAGTTATAAATAAAACATTTAAATACCAGTTTTTAAAAGCGTTTTTAAACCTCTGTATTTTTACGTCAAGAACATCTCTCGTATTCTTTTATTAAATATTCTTATTATGGAATACGAAATATAAAAGAACTATTTCAAAATCAAATATCTATGGTGTTCAGAATAGATAAGTAGAAAGTAGTAGTTCCGTTAAAATGAAAAATATTAAAAATATTGCTAAATAAAATAAAATTATATAAGATCTGGAATCAAATGCAATCCATATTGACGAAAAATAGTCGCTACATATTGAAATTTGCTTAGGCTTTATCTAAATTATATTTAAGATAATGTAGTCATTTCTGTTAATGTATTTGTAATCTACAAATTTTCGGGCAGCAATGCATCCTAGTATCAAAGACATCAAATTACTTTGCGACTAAACGTAAAAATGGGAGGAAACTTGTAAGTTACTTGTCTTTCAAAATAAATATACAGTCAAATTTATGATTTATGTTAGTTGCTACTTGCTCTTGGTGTTACTTATTGCATACATAAAAATAAAAAAGTATATTACGCATAAACGAAATCATTCAACAAAATTCAGAGAGGTAGAGAGAGAGGGGAGGAGAAGTACGTATCGAAATATTGTTGCACATTTACAGAAAAATTTCAGTCGAAGAAAACTTGAAGCCTGGAAAAACTTCTACCATTCTACGAGGAGAGGTAATTTGAAACTTAAGGCGAAAAAGTAAGAAAAAATTGATAATTTTTAATAGTTCATCTCATTTTACAAACGTGAAATATTAATGATTATCTACTACATACATTTCTTTTTTAACTATAATTACCATTTTAAGTTTAAAAATAATTATAAATTATATTGAATTTACACAATTTAGTTTCAATACACTAAATTATAAATACTTAAGGATTGTTATTTATTACCGGTGGGGGTTGGGTGTGTGTGTGCGTTTGTGGAAGCAGGATAATGTATGAATGATGCACTCTAATTTGTTTTTCTAATTTGTTTGACACGTTTATTAATTTCCTAGCTAATCCTTATATTATAATTCTACTTTTCTTTGCCGTTAGTTTTCGGTCGCGTAGTCGATGACCTCTATTGCGATCTCCAGTGATCAGCTGTCCGCCTGTGCTGGGCGGCTAGTCTACTCCGGGTAGTTATCAGTGTTGCCGCCTCATTCCTGTAATACGTTTCCGTCGCGTTGTGTTCGTCGCAAGTCGGCGCTCCTTCGCTAACGTCGATACGGCAGACTCCCTCATTACCGAGTTCTGCTTGTCACTGTAGCCTCGCTGTTAGAGATGAGGTCAATTTTTGTTCTCCAGCTCCTCCACCTTACCCTCTCGAATGGTCAAGGTTTTGATCGTTAGGTGGATGCGGGCCTCTCATACCTCGCCGTGACAAGAGTTTCCCGGACACGGCCTATTTATTATTACGTTGCTCGATCACTCGCGTATTAACCATACACCCTTTTCACGTTTATAGTTGATTTCTTTTTCTATCATTTCTTTTTAATATCAGAAATTCCATTAGCTTGCAAGACACAACGTCTTCCTTAGCTTCCGAATTCGAACTGAACTCCCCGGTTCCTTGCTCCGGTACGCGCGTCTTTACCTTACGAGGGGTTCGATTATTTCGTTTCCCGCCCGAATCTTATCAACACCTTCTATTTAAATTCGCGATTTTTTGCGGCATTGTAACGATTTCGTCTCTTGCCCCTTTTTACCTCTGCGCGCTTCAACATACCTTCTTACTTCCTCTCAACGGCGCTCAGCGCTCTCTCTCTCTCTCCTCGCTTCTATTTTTGGCCTCTAGCCTTTTCACTTCCCATCCTCGGCACCCCGCTCGCTGTCTCTCTCTCACTCTCTATTAATTATATATGTGAAAGCAGGGTTAGGAATAAATGAGGTATTTTTTTTCTCAAACTTCTTTATTTATCCGAGTATTCCTAATCTTACACTTCACTGTTTTTTGGTCGCGTAGTCGGTGATGTAAGATATGGGCTCCGACGATCATCTGTCCACCTGTGTTAGGCTGCTTGTAAGATTTACATTGAATTCACTGTTGAATTCGTTGTAGATCGGCGCTTCTTCGGCAAAGTCGATACGTTGACACAGCGTCATCAGCTGGCTTCGTCGGCAGCAGTAGTGGTGTGAGGCTAGACAGTGTCGGTGCTAACAAATCATCGACCAAGCTGTCATCGGTTTACTCGCAGTCAACGCGTCGGGTAGATATGGAGGGTTTCCTTATTATCGAGCTCTCCCTGAGTGGTCGGGCTTTTTATTCCCAGTGGGATGCGCGCTTCTTATAAGTTGTCCGGATATTACCTACTTATTATAAGGTTATAATTAATTCAGCGATATTCCCAAACTCTGTTGGTTATCTAAAATATTCAAAATTTTGTTGACTCGCATGACGTAGTGTCTTGCTCGACTTCCTAATTCGAACTGGTCTTCCACCTTGTTCCTCCAGTACGCGTATCTTTCCTTCGCGCTCTTAGATCCATTTTCTGATTTCCCCTCCGCACTTCTATCTTCGACGTCTAGCCAATTTTCTTCCCGTCCTCGGCGTTCTACTTTTATTTCTTCGCCTTTTAGCCTTCGAAGAGAGTACCAGGTATTACCGTAGTCCGTCTGTGCTCTTCTCCTCAACAAAAGTCGGTTTCGAACGCGTGTCTTCCCGGATAGAGAAGGTCGTGGGTCCACGTCATGCCTCCCTGTCTGTCCTTAGCCGCACTATAGCGGTTTTTGCTTCGCGAGCGTTGCCGCCAGACGTAATCAGTGTCTCGGTGCAATCAAACTTACTTTTCATTCTTGGCTGACTCCGCGCTGTCTTCATCGTATCCGTAACACTCTCCCTTCTTACTTCTATATTTAGGTTCTAGCCTTTGGACACAGTATCAGGTATTACTGGCGTCCGTCCGTGTTTCTAACCTGAACAAGACCTGCTCGCGAGCGCGTTTCTTGATGTCAGAAGGTTACGGGCCCGCTTAATACCTCCCCGTCTATCCTTATCCGCACTTTAGCGGCTCTTACCTCGCGGCCGTCCCTGTGAGACATTATTACTGCCATAGCGCAATCAAATTTCTCTTTCATTTCTTTTGCTGACACTTGGTCTTGGTATCCGTAACACGTAATTATATTAGCATTTGTTTAAATACCTGAAATAAACTTTTAGACTTATACATCTAATAAAAAACTTCTACAAAGTACTCATTAAGTAGTGCATGCAATACCAAATTCATAAACTAAAATAAAAAATAAAAAATGAAGGAAGTCGATAAAAAGCCGAAAGTTATATTAAAAGAATAAACATGTTAAGTTTCTATTTAACAATTTAAACAATCTTTTTTATTTATTTATCGTATAATAGTGGCATATACCAACGCTATCACTGGCCTGCTAATTGTACATTGTGATTGTTCACCTCGCATTGCACAACTTCTGCCATGGAAGATCTATCTACTCTCACAGCGACTGTGCATAATAAGTGAATAATCGTCATCTTCATTGCAGAATTCAATGTCTGTAAGCCGTACAGTCCGCATCGCGTAAATCAGCATGTATCAGGAACTCCTCACGCTACTGATACGAAGTGCATCACGTGAACCTTCATCATCAAAAATTACCCGTTCTATACATTATAACTCTCGCAACATTATCACGACAACGGAAAATTAACTCAAGAGGCAAAGCACTGATTGCGCAATAATCTTTCAGTTTTCGTCTTCAAACTATAGCTTGTCGTAACAACTTGATCCTATAAAGTGTGAAATTAGTAGAGGAACATTACTTTCCCGCTTAACAAGCCCAAACATATCTCCTACTCTGATAACGAAGTAGACTACTACATTTTTAAGTCTGTATGTTACCATGAAACTTCTCTACGTCCTTATCCGTCGGAGTGCTTGTCAGAATTCTCTTCGAATAATGAATTCAGAATTACCCACTCTTCCATTGCTTAAGCGTTTATCATAACACGGTGTAATTAGCCCTCTTGTTGTCCCTTTCTTCTAATTGCGATGTGTCAGGATTTTAATGTTGGCATAATATGTGATTTCGACTATCTGCTTTTCCCAATCACGATATACCAACACATTGTCATGCTGGTACCACGAAAAAATCCCTCTTACTATCCGTGTATTTAATGCACAGTTTATCAGGCCGTTTATGCTGGCACCGTATAAGAACTTCATCTAGGGCACTCGCTTCTACACCATAGCGTGCGACAGAAAACCCCATAACTCTTAGTCAATGTGCTTACCGCAAACCTGCGTGCAGCATATAAATCTATAATTCCGTAATTATTACACCTTATCTATAAACTATTATATAAATCCGTGTGTACGTGTAACACACTCGGAATTATCATAAATATTCATAAATCTGTGAATAAAACACAACTTTAAGATCTGTAACAAGAGATATGTATTTAACTATAATGTCCTCCTTAAACATATGATTCTGTTAATTTTATTCTAGTCATTTCATGAATTAAAAATTATTATATAAACTATAAAATGTTTAAAATAATCTTCTCTTGATTATTTTTAAAAATTTGTTTTTAATTAGTAGCAGTATAAGAATTATTTTTTCTACTTACTCTCTTATAATTTTCATGAAACCAACAGGACCACATGAAAAAATGCAGGCGTTCTTTGAATATTTTCCTACTAAATCCTCCAATAATTTTTTCGACGCAACTCCCGTTTTACCAGTCCAAGTTGTAGTAGCTGCTGATAATACATGCGATACTTTAAATCTGTGAATATATGAAATAGAATAGTTACATTGCAACAAATTACTGTAGTATGCACTAATATTATGGGTACATTAATACAGATAAGTAGCGTTCTTCATGATCAAGAAGCCTTTATTAATGCAAGACTCAACGTTACTTACGTATATTTGATTTTGTTACGATCTTTTTTTTTATTTTTTAATATATTGTCTGATTATATTTCCCTATATTCTAAGACTTTGTTTGTCTTCCAAAATTTAGAGACTAACTTTTTAATTTATTATTTTAGATTTTCTTAATTGTATTAATTGCTTTTGCTAATTGGAAGTAAAATTGACTTCTTAACAATAGTAAAACTTGTATGAAATTATGATATAGAAAAACATTTGATTTTTCATAAAATTGCGATTTGGATTTTTTTTTTAATCAGTAACCCTGGTAGACGCGAAGAATTAAGCCGGAATATTCTAATAACTATTTCTTCACTATAGTTTTTAACACTTACAGCTTTCGGTCAATTGAGTGACGTGGTAACATAGGCGATTATCATTATAATGTGTAATAGTCAAATATTTAATAATAGATTTTAAAAATGATCATTCTAACTGCTAGTTAAAAGAAACTGTTAGTTTATTACAGATAATTTTATAATAATGATATAAATATTTCAACATTAAAAGTAATTATAAATTTAATATTAAATTAGATCAAATAAATTTTTTATATACCCGGTATACTTACTTATATTCCTTTGAAAGATGATCTAGTTGTGTAGCATAAAAAATATTTTCTTCGCTCGTATTAAAAATAACTAAATTTATTAATGGCCTATAATAAATAGAATATATTATTTAAAAAAAAAATATTGCAAATTTTCAAATTACAAAGAAAAATAAGAGTATAGTGGTAATATAATATATATTGCAACCAGTACTATAATATTAAATAATATATTTTTCATTCAACTACGTGATATATACTGGGACGAGAAATATTTTCTACTAATGTATTATATTTCTTGTAATTTCTTGTTATTCTTTCCATTTTTTTCTAAAAACCTACTTTTTTAAATATATTTTAATATTTTCCCTAATACACATTGTTAAGACCTAGCTTTAACGGCAACGTAACAACGGAATATAATTTAATTGTAAATTTATCGCAACGTTCAATGTTATAAATTTCTTGAATTCATGTGTTTTCGGACAAAAGCGAAGACGGACAGGAACACGTGATTTCTTTTTCCCAAAAATATTAATATCCCTGGCCAATAGAAACGTAGATTAAAAAGCTATCCACTTAGGGACAAAACATTGTTTATAAATAGAGCGAATTCGCGAAGGGATGGCACTATTAGTCTTGCTCTTGCATAGTTTACAATGGGGTAATCGTCACTCGTACTCCATATAATTATAACTTAATTATTGTAAAATAAAGTCGCTTATTTAAAAAAAGAACTAAATGTAAAGTTCATTTTCTTTTAACGTGGTGTCATATCCTTAAAATCTTATATATATACTGATATATATAAAAGACAAATAAATGCACAACTCGTTAAGTCGACGAGTGTAAGGCACCTGGTCGTGTTAAAAACCACGTGCTCGTACACACATATTTTTTTGAATTTCTATTTATTTCTTAGTAACTGCGGTATTTTTCATATAATCTATTGTGTATCTGGTCATGATTTTATCTGCCATAATAGTTTTAGCACTTTTTATTTATTTATTTATATTTGTAATTAGTCGACGGTTTGTTTAATATTATATTAGAGGACACGACAATTACTTGTTTTATGTTCTTCGCAATGTAATATATTATGTAATTATACTCACGAAAATATGCAATAAATATGTAAGTAGTGGTGTTTGTTAGAAGATAATGTTCAAATAGCTATTATTTGCACTTTAGTAATTTTTAAGCTTTTACTTAAACTGTATCGCCTCACGGATGCACATTAAATATCAGGACATCACGTGTATCCAAAACTCGTTAATTCATACCGCTGAAATTAATTTTGATGGAGTTACCATAAGTTAAAGACATTATTCAGATCTTGATTACGTAAATTAATTATAATTATAGGTCATCGATGCTGTACTGATACTGTATCTTCATTTGTTATACCTCATAATATATGATGCTGTCTTTGCGATCTCTGTAGCTGCATTCGACAATCGTCCTACCCATCGGGTTACTGCAACGCCAATGCGTAAAACATTATGACAACCCAACTCCACTTATTTTTATGCCAAAATTTTTCTCAAGAACCCCCAAATCTCATAACCGTTGGTCTTTTAAAAATGCCCTTTAAAGAGATACACACCTCTATTAGAAAGCTTTTTTCAAGAGTTTAGTAAATGAAATTTAATACTAGTATCTATAGAGAATGTATTTTTTACGAATATATTAAAAGTGTAGAAGGAGAGGGTATTACTATATAAATCTATATAATATCTATATAACATAGATATAATATCTATATAATCTGTATAAATAAACTATATAAATGAATCTAAATTCCACCAAAAAGTAAAATGATAGCATTAGATAAAAATATATTATTCTAAAAAATAAGGCAAAAGTTTTTTACTTTACTTCAAAATCATTTATGTATGATTATAATCTCAAAAGACTTTATTGGTTCAATTTTGCAAGAAATTTATATTAATTATACAATTATTTAAATGTATTATTTTTAAAAGCACATGTAATTAGAATTTTTACTAACTTGTTATATCTGAGTAAAGTATTTTTTATAACAGACAGCATAATTGTAAGTCCTGTGCCACCCGCAATTAAATGCATTGTTGTATAATCTTCATAAATTTCGAGATGAAAATCCCCTAGAACGTTGCTTAACTCAAGCATATGACCCGGTTGCAGTGCTGTAAGACATGGTGTCATTATACCATTCTTATAATGTTTCACTATAAAACAAATACAATCATCATAACAATGATTGTAATGTTCATCCGGATGTAAATGGTACGGTACCGGGGTATAGCATCGAGAGATTTTAGTTCCTGTTTTGATAATAAATTAGAAATATATTATCGCAAATATTAATAGTTTTGTTAACATTTTTTATATTATTTACTAAATTCATATTTACATTATACTACTACAATCAATCATTATATTTTTTTGGTATTTTATGAATTTTTAACACTTTTTAACGTTTAATAATTGTTACGAATTATTTTATGATTATGCTTTTGATTTTCAGCGTTTATTTTTAATTCTATAAATTTTGAGTCAAATTGTTCGTTTATACTTAATTTTCTTAATTCAATAATTAGTAAAACAGGTAAAATGATTGTGCTTTACATATATTATAAAAAACTTTCGTATTCATAGTTAACTGTACGAAGTAAAATTACCACTTAGAATTTTAGGATCTATTTATAAATATTTAAAATAAGTACACCTACACTGATAATGTGATATAAAAAACTACTAGAAAGATTTATAAATATAATAATGAATTTATGAAACACTAACGAAAGGAATTTATTAAAATTCAACAAAAGAAAAATTAAATAAAGATTAAAATGTAAAGATAATGGATACGGATGTATTCGACAAAAGATTAAAAAGAAAAAATTTCATTTATGTAGTTGTACTTGTGAAAATAAAATAAATAGCTACATTTATTTATGATGTGAAATTCACGAAATAATATTATGATTTAGAGCGTTTATTGGCAGTACTTTTTTATTAAAAACTTTAGAAAAGTGATGAAAGTAATATATTTACGATTTCTTTAAGAGACATTTATTTTCCCAAATAATTATCAATCAAAATGTTCATTTTTTAAAAAATATTGTATATAAATTTGTATCTTAACAAAAAAAAATTAATATAGATTGTGGTAATGAATCCCTAAAGGTTTTCCTGTATTATACTTAGTAAATAAAAAGAAAGTTATAAGTTATATAAACTTACGTAAACTAAATTTTAAAAAGTAAAAGTAAAAGTGAATCTACCATTTCGCAAATTGTTACCAACGCGTGGACTATTTTTCTAGCGCTGGCGTAGGAAGATATTACAGAATGGGAAAAGATATAAGAGAGAGTATAAGCCGCTGAAATACAACAGGGGAGCATTCGAGCCGGTGAGGTATGATAAGGGAGTGCCTAAAATCAACCAACTACAAGACACCGCGGTGATAGCTCTCGGGGACACCTGTGAGACTTGCAACCAGAAGCTTCCAGACTGGAATTCTAATGTTGCAGTACTTGGTTCGAAATCAAGCACCGCTTGTGGGGAAGGGGTGCGTAGGAAAAATCCGCAGAACACCAGAGAAACGTGGTCAAGCACCGGGAGGAAGGAGAGCGAAGAGGGGGAAAGCGGAAAATAAGGAATAGCCGGAACTATCCTCCTAAGTACGCGAATAAATGAGGCACTAACGCGCGAAGATAAGGAGGGAGGGGCCCAAGGCAGCACAAGCGGGAAAGCCGGACGGAGATTGGCGAAAAGCCGAGCTTCCCGCCAAGGGCATGTCGAAGAAAAGGGACTAATTACCGATGGCAGAGATTTCAGTCTGTTCGAAAGGGATCGTGAGCAAGTGGAAGAGACGCTAAGACTGCAAATTTCCGATATTAAAAACATTTAAAAGCATTTAAAAAATATTGAAAAGAAGTCTACGTGAAGCCGAATGGGTCTGCGCATCGCGGCGGGTAGAATAAAAGTACGAACGAGTCCCGAGTCCGACCCGAAACAGCCGCAATTTTCCGACGCTGCCAGATCATCGAGAGATATACGATATGACCGTGGACGATTGCTCCGTTTTCAAGAAAGGTAATAACGTGCAATAAGATTGACGCACACAGCGACGCCGAAAAAACACGTGCACAACACAATGACGAGTGCACACGTTAACACCAAAACGGTGAGACTCATAAACGAACTATACAGTGACGCTTAGTCATACCGTACCGAGAAGTGCGCATGTACGCAGTGACAAAGCGTGACCCGCGTTCGGCGCCATCTTGAGTGCGGCGACGGCATTCGCACTGCAAACAGAGGCGAATTATCGAAGGCGCATCATTGATGCCAGGCTAAGGACAAGGACGAGAGATAATAAATTGAATTTCGTAACGAATAAAAAAAAAAAAGTTTCTTCACTTATTAACTTATTATTTGTTACACCCGTGCTTACCACCTCTCGCCTCCCACTCCTATCTACACTAAACAACCTCGCGTAATTATTACAAATAAATTATAAACGTTTATTACCCTAATCTCCTTAATAATATACACAACCAAAAAATATTGGAAAATAAATTTCAATTAAATTAAATTTTTATTTTATTTCTGTATTTATAAATTTATAAGTATTATGTCTTTTAAAATGTAAGTATATTGTTCAATTTTTTTTATATTATGTAAAATCATGTAAAAATTTTAATTAACAATTAAAAAAATTTATTTAGCTTACCTAAAGTATTTAATTGAACTTCCACATGTCTACCTGGCGGGATGATTTGAATAAAATTTTTAGCGCGTAAAATTAAAAGATGAATTATTTTACATAATTGATTATTCTCAACTACTTCATAAGTATTATAAATTCTTTTGTTGATATCTTTTTTTTCAACATCTAATAATGTTATTCTGTGTTTCTTCCAAATTTCTTTGTCTTTCTTTGCACAAATAATTTCGGTCTATAAAAAATGTAATTGAAATAAAATATAATAAATATAAAAATTTCATATTATACTAGTCTAATAAAATTAATGTTTTATTATATACTATTGAACATAAAAAAATTATATATCGTAATAATATTGTGCAATTTCTAATAGATTCAGTTCTCAACAGGTATGTTGTTACGATGTATTTCAGTTTTATTTATAATCACGCTAGTAACCTCATATTTTGATATTAAGATTCCATCGCTGCTACTCAAAAATAAAAATTTATCCTCTAACTTCTATTCCAGCTTCTAGTATTGACTTGTAGTTTTTCGATTGGCATAAACTTCCCAGGTTTTCTAATCGAGGTTGGTTCATTACCTCTATTCATGATGACGATCCTACATTAGTAAGTGGTCTGACACTAGGTCACTGTATATAAAAATAACACTTTAATACGCGTATCAAACTTGACATATAACACCGCCAGACGGGCGCAGAACACTTCAAATTCCAGCTCTCGTACAAACTCTTCTGCCCCTCTTTTAACAGCCTGAATTTCCACGGAGTACCTGAACGATAGGTTGAGAGAGAACCGATTGGTTCTTGATAGAATTTTCCCCGGGTTGCAGTGTCACGAAGTATCTTACCAGTTGGGATGGCGAGGATGATCAATCTGAAAAATGAGAACCGAGAAAGTTATTCTTCTACCCAGGGCTAGAATGGAGCCAATTTCTCATTCCTCGTGTACAATTGTCTGAATGCGATAAGGAAGACAGGTTCGGAACCACAACACATCAACGTGCGTAACCGTCAGCAAAAGGTTTCCTGTCGCAGATTTCAGTAGCCACAGGCTACCAGTAAACTAATGTCATCGCTGTCGCCCTTTCACTGCTGCTCTAAAATTGCGTGTAGGATGCCTGCAATCTCGCCTTTCTCAAGTTAATAGTCTGAGACACGAATAACTCAGAATAAATAATTATAAATTAATAATTAATAACTAGTTTGCAAAACATAATTAAAAGAATTTTCTTATTAAAAAAGATATAAATAAATCTTATTAATATAATTATTTACTTAATGTATAAAATTTTTTTAATTTCATTCAATCTGATCTAGATATCTAGAGAATCTATATCTATATCTCTATATCTAGAGAAGAAACTGAATTATGTTATGATAATTGAATATTTGAAAAATAAATTTATTATTACTTATATGAACTAAATAGTAGTATATATATAATACTGATTAAATCTATATGTATATTACGATTGCATTTTTGATAAATTGATAGTTGTATTTTTTAATTAATTATTCGTATACACTATCAAATAGTCTAATTTTGTATTCGCATTGTTACAATTACGCAACAAATAATTGTGATAAACTGAAAGCAAATATAGGGACAAGGTGGATTGTGACACGATGACGGTGTATTGATTACATATACTTGTATAGTCTAATATTGTATGTCTATGACATTATGATCATTTAATTCAAAGTAAAGCCCACCTTTGATAATACATCTTTAATTGACTATAAATAAGTAAGAATAAATTAATACATTTAATAATATTTAATAACTACTATGAGTGTATTTAAATTTCAAATTATCGAAAGGATTAGAAAATAATAATAATAAATATATATAATTAGAATAGAATTTTGAAAACAATTCCAAATTTAGTAAAAGGTAAAAAGTTGAGATTTTGGTATTTATCTTATTACAATCAGAAAAGTAAATAATTATTTTATATAAATAAATCACTATTCAAATAAAATATAGACTATTTAATTTAAAAATTTTTTTTAATGAAATATTGTGTGAATATTTTAATTTATAAGATTAGTGAAATGTATATTTATAATACCAAAAAATTAGGGCAAAAATTTTTCTTGTTCTTTTACAATTTGTTCAAGAACATTCCTTAAAAAGCCCCTTAAAAAACAAAGGAAAGAGGAAAAACAAAAAAAGAGGCAATAAGAATTCTCAGGTGGGGGAATACTACCTTCGACAGTGAGGAGAGAACATTATACTTTCTCTCGTTGCAGTGTATACACCTAATAAGTAATTTAATTAGTTAGGATATCAATTATTATAAGTTAAATATACGCAATCATAATTTAAGCATTGGAAGTAGAACACGTATCTGTGATTGCTCTGGTAAGCTGAGTGCGAATCTCAGTGTGAGTTTAAGTGCAATCGCTGGTTCCCGTGTGAGGGCAGCGGATCCTTGACGTGTATACCGATTAATTAAAGTAAGACAATGATTGTTCATATCTTTGTAATAATACTTGAGTAGCATAATATTAGCCAATATTAATCATAAAAGTTAGACATTAAGTTGCGTAATTATTGTAAACGGCTTTTTCCTCTTACAAAAGGAGGTTTTTTATGCCTATAGGGAACATTCTAATAAACCAATTTCTTTTATTCAACAAAATTTAAATGTGCCATTTATTTACTCGCCACCTCATCCCTTTCTAAAAATTAATAATTGTAATAAACACTGAAACACAATTTCAAAATAAATGAATATTTATGTATATATTTATAAGTAAAATGCATACTAAAAAAAATTGTACCTCTAAATCACTTATTCTTTGTAATTTCGGAGGCCACTGTATATCCTTACTTAGTTTTACTTTATATGTCTTAATATCTTCGGTTTGTCCGTAGTTAATACGTATCAAAATTTCAAAGTTATCTAATTTCTTAATTTCAAATGCATTTGATAGATTGTTTATCGGTGTTATATGAAAAGAGATAGTACTTTTAGTTTGATGACAAATTATGTTTATAGCAGGTGAATTAACATGATTTTCCATTGTAATATTTTTACAATCCTTCATGTTATCAAGAAGCAAAGTACCTGATAATGTAATTATGAATGAAATAAGATATGTATAAATTTAAAATAAAACTATTAATATTTTTTATCTACATTGTAAAATAAATTTATATTTCACTTACTAGAATTTTTGACAATCCGTTCAAAATAATATTCTGAATTGATAGAATTTTCTAATCTACCAATGACACATTTTCGAAGGATACTTTGATAATTTACCCATGCATGTACCTGGATATAATTTGAATATAATATAATTTAAAAAAAATAAAAAAATATTACTTTATATTTACTTCATCAAATAACTTAGTAGCGTCTTGTCCAACTCCCTTCATTAGTTCTGAAACACCTCCTGGGTGAAAGCTCATATATAAGGATATATTAAATACTATACCTATCAAATTTAAATATATATAAATAAATTTTTGTTTATTATAGAAACTTTTATTATAGGTTTAAATAAAAACAAAAATATTTGGTAAAAAAAAGTTTTTCATTGCTTATATACGTTAATTGTTAAAAACTACATCATCGTCTCATTACTGGATTTACTAAAAAAAAAGGTCATATTTCAGTAGATGTATTTTTAATTCAGTCTTATAGAAGATAGAAGTTTGTTTTATTCTACATATTATATATTATAATTCTAGAAACTAGAACTTAAATGACATTTCATAAAAAGCAAATGAATTATTGTGATAGTTTCTAGTTATTGTAGTAATATTAAAAAATTTTTATGCCTGAAATGAGTGTTCAATTCAAAAAGCTCGATTTTTAATGGACAATTCAAGCATATCAGAAAATCTTAGTCTAATACTAATATTTACTTCTAGAAATTGGTCGAGGATACTTGGATTAACTCGCTTTTAACATAACTGCATTATAATATTTACATTATTTATGCTTTAATAATTAATTTTCAATTGTTTTGTAGAATTAATAAGATTGTGACGGTTGAATATTAACTGAATACGAAAATCTAAAAATTTAACAGAAAACAATGAAGATTTGGATTGAGTAACTCCCCGTCTAGCAAATAAACGATCTGATCATATGTACCTACCACTAGTTATAAATCTGTAAGTAAAATTTTTTTATCAAATGCTACTTAGGAAACTTTTCATTAATAATGTATAAATAAATCGAAACCGACGATTTTGCAAAATTGGGATGGTGTATTTTGAATATTAATTAGTTTTGAACTACATCCATTCATATTATTTACGAGCAAATAAAATACCAAACAATTTTCAACAGCAGAAATGAAAGTAATGAAATTATATACTGCCGACACAATTACATATGGAACGATCATCGATGCCGATCTTCACGTAGTCTTTTAGAATAAGCCGACATAGTAGAGCAAAAACATCCTGATATCGCTAAATTATCAAACACGATTTTTGCGTTGATAACATTCCAACACGGGCCGATAAATTTCGACGACGCTCTTTTTTTAAAGAATAATTTAACAAAAGTAACTAATACTGCTAGTTCTTATATGCGTATATGGATATAAAATTCAAAACAAATAATGAACTATATTTATAATATCTGTTGTAAATCTCAGCAATACGACTGCACCCGGCTGGACAACGACGTACAACAGGACGACCGCCTCACGCGACCGAACACGAGCATAAGTCCTGATGCCCATTAGAGGAAAGAGGGTCCAAAGGTGAACGAATGCGCTTCGCGGGCTTCCTGCGAGGTATAAATTGAATAAACAAATGCACCCCGCGGGATTTCTTCAAGGTATTAACCACAGAGAATGACCGAGCAACAAGCTGCACTAACAGCAGAAATGAATGCGCTCCACGCCACGGGCGTGAGGTAAGAACCCGGAGGAACACCTACATCTCTCTGTAACGGACGATACTGAATGGAACGCGAGAAAGACGATGGATAGGAATGCGGCGGAGACGGGAAAGGGGGGACAGACAGGAAGGAAATGAACAAGGAGAAAAGAGAAAAATAAGACAAGGATATACGAAGAAGAGAAGAGAAAAGAAGAAAGTTCTAGAGGGGGTGGATAGAAAAAACCCGGAAGACAACGGCGTGGGCATCAGTAGGCTAGCTAAAACGATTACACGAATAAGTATTGCACGTAGTCAACCCACAAATCCAACAAATAATCGATTAAATTTAAATTTCTTACGGGATACGCTCGAGATCGAAGCATTAATCATATGATAGAACCACGACGCAAAGACTACAGCTTATCGGGGAAGCACACGCGGAGAAAATCAAACCCTTAGGTACCACGTTCGAAACCCGAACATCGAAGCCCCTCTATATACCCTGGGGGAATCCGACAATCACACTGAGAAGAAACGATATTCGATGACGCTACAAGCTCTGTACGATCACATACTGCCCTACCACATGTAAGTAGTAATGCACGAACTATAGGCGAAGCGAGCCTCTCCTCCACAACATTAGCTACAGCACTGCGGCGAGTGCAATTGAGGCGATCCATTTACTTACTACACATACTATCGAGGGCTGCTATCGACACCAATACACATCACAAAAAATGACGTCACGAGTCGATATACAACACCTGAGTAGCTACTGGCGTGCTCTACTCCCATGGACTCCATTTTTATTACCAACACCGTCAGCAACACCAACTGTGCAATAAAGACGTGCACGCCACGTAAGCAACGACATGCACCCGAGTAGCTGCCAACGCGCCTCATTCCCTCGCGCTCATCTGTTTTCACCACTGGTACGGACTGCGCGCTGCGAATGCGCAGGACACGTACGTGACACACTCAAGACTTGAAGAGTTGCTGACGCGCGCCATGCCCACATGCTGGCCTGGTGCTGCTGTAGCTGCGATTGACGACAGCTGCGCGCCACGAGTGCGCATGACGTGAGCCCGACACCTCACCAAACGAAATACATTCGACGCCTACGCTTCTCCCGAGATCTATATTATTGACATATCCGACAAGTTGAATTAGAAGTGAAGTGAAATATCTCAAGAACAAGAACATAGACCAATTATTTAATTACACACATTAAACAGTGAGAACTGTAACTCGACAACAATAAATATACGGACCTGACAACACTTAAAAAGGCCTAATTAATTACGACCTATTCTCCACCCATCTCTCGCAATAGAGCCGCCTGGTCCTCACACCCGTCAGGAATACTTACAATAAAAAGTATAATGGAATAATATGCGACACACTCTAAAATATCAAATTCTAAATCAAGTAGAAACAAAAATAAGTAAAATAGTAATTTTAATAAAAAAATTGCACAATTGTATAATCCTTTGGATTAAGTGTAAGAAAAAATAATTATATAGAAACAATCCAAATTTCAGTTTAGCTGAAATGAATCTGTATCTATGGATATTCATACAGAATGGATTGAACTAGTGGATATTTTGTCAAATCTGAATGAGATGTTCCTTAACAATTAAAAAATAATCAAACTGCTTGGACTTGGCGATATATTTGTAAAGGCTTAAAGAGCATTTATTTATATAAAAAATTACAGCGAAGGCTAATTGTATTGCACGTTACATTGCATAAAAAACCGTGTTACGCCTCTAAAATGAATAACATTACCTATAATTGAATTTTCTGAGCTTTAATATAATCCAAATTTTGAAAATCCAAAACTTATTATACAAAAATATTCATGAAATATATTTATTATCCCTCTCGATGATAACATTACAATCGACAAAAACATTCGTCATGAATAATTATAATGAAGCAATTTGGAGCTACGTACCTTCAAAATACAATCCAGCAGATTATTTGTTAAGAATACAACTACAGCCTGAATTAATTAATAATAAACTATGGATAAGTAGTCCTAATTAGCTAATGCTAAATAAAGACTATTGGCTCACTCTTAAAATGAAGCCGTGCGTTCTGCCTGAAGTAAAAACAAAAATTATATTATAAGTAATAAGGATTACTTAGTTAACAAAGTATTATTAAAATACTCATCGACAAATAAATTAATAAATATAATCGCTTACATATGTAGATATTAAAATAATATAAATAAACATAATCTAAAATGACCGACCATTAAAAATATTCGATTTAAGACAAGTAACTACGCCAATAATAAAATGAATATAATTAAAATACCTCGGTAGAAAATGATAAATTAGTTCATGTCACCTTTCATTAAAATTGAAAATAAATTTAATAAATACAATGATTCCATAAAAAAAAAATTTCATAATTTTTTTCCAAAATACATCATATAATGTTTGGTGATATACGTGAGCAATATTATTCTATAACATAAAAATGAATCTTGAAACAGATTATCAAAAAGTACATGTAATATTTTCGAGCAGAACGAATGAAATGAAAATGTATTATACCCTTACTTCTTTCGTAAACGTAGTGAATCATAATTAGCGAAGCATTAAGATGTATTAAATGATTTGGTGAACGTTATAATATGTATTACGATAATGCTAATAATGTTAATAAATGTAATACAAAATTGCAAATTGGAATTTTTTGCTACCTCGCTTCTATCACTTTCACGTAATTCCGAAAACAGCTAAAAAATCATCCAAATAGAATTTCAATCGTAAAGAACAATAAAAATTTTTCCACATACAAATAATTATTAACATACATTATCAAAGTCGCAGCTATCCCAAAGCGCGCATAATTACTCATCTGTCTTCCGATCTAAACGACTGTACAGTATCCTTCATAGTTGATTATAGAATCTTTATTTACATTTAGAAATGGTTGAAGGAGTATTTCAACGAAATGAAGAAAAGCACATAACAGTTTCAAAAGATAAAAAAAAATAAGTCAGGTATGATATTAAAAGATCCGTTCTCAATGAATTGACTTCATAGACGAATCATATACCGAGACCAAAATGGTACTGTTCAGATAAAAATTAAAATAAGTAACAACTATCCTTAGCTAAGCTCAAATCTTGACTGTCGACAGAATGACAAACATGAACATATAAATTTATAAAATATATATAGTAGATTACAATAAACATTTGACTTCTGCCATCGTCTTGAGAGACGCATGCTTCTTTCCCTGATGTCAAGCGCTTCCCTTATCCCTCCTTCCTCAACACCTTCTGCCGCAATATATCGGTGTAGGCGTTAGTCCCATTTGAACAACTGAGAGAACTCACCGAGAACCAAGTGCCTGACGCCATAACACGCCAATCAGAGAACGAAGTTTTCAAGGAGAGCTTGATGGATGCCGCGGACAAGGAAGATCGGAGGAACCACTACTAATTACATCCGGAGGATCCAGACGTCTTTACGTGCTGCCTGGGATGCGGAGAGACATCCTCAAATCTTATCAAGATGATGCTTTTACAGAGTATCATGGGATAGTTGACATAACAAGGGCTATGTGAGGGGCCTATTATTGGTCGTGTCTGCGCGGTGACGTCCGCCGGTATGTGAAGGCATGTACGGTGGAAAAGACCAACGATCAGATTATCAATTCTTCGAGAAACCCAGAATCGATGAACATATCTCTCGACCCGATGGGCCCCTATTCGCAAACAACCCACGGTATGTACTTCATCATGGTCGCCACGGACATTTTTTCAAGATAAACAGAGGCCTTCGCCTCCCTCTTCCTAATACCAGTCTAGGTGTCATCACCTCGCTCTTAGAGAAGGAAGTTTTTCTTCGCTGGGAATTCTCACACACGATCCTAATCGACAACGCACTTTAGTTCCGAGGTTGCCGATGGAGGAGGCTATGTAAGGATTAAAGTGCACAGCTCAAAACAGCACCTGTATATTACTTGCGTACGAACCCGATCGAACAC
The DNA here is from genome assembly GCA_018883505.1 of Ceratosolen fusciceps. Lineage (NCBI taxonomy): Eukaryota > Metazoa > Arthropoda > Insecta > Hymenoptera > Agaonidae > Ceratosolen > Ceratosolen fusciceps. Next base: position 330,728 of record RCIC01000030.1, on the reverse strand, counting down.
CACAATTAAGAAATCAAAAAAGGTTTGCAGCTCTGTTTGAAAAACGGTCTGGGATAGATATTTGCCCGAGACCATCTTCAGCACGCCGCGACCGGGCAGACGCTTGTTGAACTGCTTTTGGATCGTAATCTAGCTCAATCAGGTGACTGGTAAAAGAACCCTCTGAAGACCTTATAGCAGAGGGTTGACGGTACCAGAAACAACCAAATAAATTCCGGCCCCCGAGCTGAGCCGAGCGACGCTACTTTTCGAAACGGTGAGCCTGTACTCGCGAGGTACCACCCTATCCCAAGCTCCACCGACAAGTAGAACGCTGAGTGATTGGCTCGTTTGGTGGGGCCGTTCAAAATCTTGCGAAGTTTAGACAAAAATTATTTTACTATCGATCGGCCAGGGGAGGGTCAGCCAAGTACCACGTTAGCCAACCGAGGTGGACAGACTACCGAGATGACAATGCCAGAGGGTCAGGAGAAGACGAACCCGCCGTTACCACCACTAGCGAATAGTCACAGTTGATGCCGCAAACGACGGACCATCCGGACAAACTAAGGCCACGCGTGTCCGAAACCCTTACCACAACTTCCTCCGCCATGCCGAGGTAAGGAGTTTATAGTTTTCCTTAGAGACGGTCATCTCGGGGTATTCTGCTAACCGTTAGTACCCTTTGAGCAACCAACGGGGGGTTACCGGGAAGCAAGGAATCGCCCGCCTTCCCATCCATTAGAAAAACGCCGCTAAAGCATACCGAACTACCGTACCAGCCACGTACTGTGCCTGTCCTATCTCTTCCAGCACCTCAGCATAGACAAGTCAAATGGAACCCCTCTTCCAAGTATGCCTCATCCAGTCCCCGATATAAGCTATCCTGAGTATTTTCTACCAAGGTCGACCACAATGCCACACACACAGCAGACATCATTACCAGTCTTGACGACAACCCTACCCCGTTCTACAACATAACGGCCATGAACCGATCAGTGCTAAAGTTCCTTTCATCTCTCCCGAACATTTCTAACTACGCTTGCGAGCGTTGATAATGCAGCTCTTGTCGTCTACTCACTTCCACTGTTTCAGCGGTGCTTGCTGTCTCAGCCATCATTATCTTCGACGCTGCAGTCACGCTAGATCCCAGCCTCCAATGTAGGGTTTACTACCCTAGTAATGAAATGCTACCAATTCTTACTACAACGCCATTGTCCGTGCTATTGCTTTCACTAATATAAACACCAACACCGCGACCAGCCGGCGCATAGCTATTCCATTCCGATAAGCGCACGAATTCATAACCGCATCAAAAATCAACGATCGACTTCTAATGCTGCTCTCCCTCGTTCTATGCTCGACTGTAAAAAATTCTCCAAGTATTTTAGTGGTGGAGAGCGTACGCGACTCCAACCTGCGCCTTGTATAACTTCTGAACAAAAATTTTAATTTTCCATAAAACTTTGTCAAGACTTAATTTATTTGAAAATTGATGTGCCATCCTTACCTCCAATGCCTAGTTCTTTTTTCACACTTATATAATAATAGTACAACAATAATAATATCATCTAATGATTAAAAGAAATAAATAAAAATATTGAATCCATGCATTCAAGGGTTGCAGAATGTTTCGTAATTTCGTAATTTTCAATTGTTTTGAATAATAAAAAATTATAACGATTGAATCTTATTCAAATAAGAGAACCGAAATTCACAGAAGATTGATTAAAGTTACTCCTAGCACAATAAATAATCATAATCATACTTACCTAACAGTAATTATAAATTCAGACATAAAAACGCTTATGTGAAGTACTACTTTATTTACTATCCCTTTCCCTATAATCTTAACCAAGTTATCCATTAATGTATAAATAAATCGAAATCAAAGTTATCAAAGTTTAGAAATAAAAATATAAAATTTTGAATTTTTGTGCCTTTATAAGTATAAATACTAATTAAAATAATTTAAGCGCAATAAAAACAAAAATTGTCAAAAAACATAAGTACGAAATACATAAAATCAGAGTACTTAGTATATTTAAATATAACTAGCAATAAAATTGTATGAAATGCTGAGGCTATTTTATTTCCTAAAAGAAAAAGCTAAAAACTAATAATTATTAATTTCATATACAAACGATAATTATACCGGATATGCCTGTAACATGGCAAGAATTGCATTATTTTATAGTTGATACTGCTATAATGAGTCATTGAATGGAAGTAATCAATATATATGCATGCTGAAGCATTAAACTTTTTTTTGCATTACTTTTTAAACATTTTTTATTGACTATGTTACGGCGCAAACCGCTTGTAAACAAAATCGTCAAAGTGACCTCTTTGTCGTCTTGACTAAGTTACAACCTGCGCGGAAAGTAACTAATCGTATGCCATAGAGCCTATTATTTCGGTCTGCGCAATTAGGCGCCGCCTACATCGCGATCGGCATGCCGCCTAAATAACTAATTATCAAGAATGCATAAACAGACAACTAGTACACTCCCGTCCTTCAACAAGACTACTACTAAGCTCATAATTAGCTAGGGTGATGACAACCAAATCTACTCTCTTCACATTGTACTCAAAATTCTACAATAAATAAATTCTAATCACTACACAGTTTCTTCTATTCTTTTGTGCTTATCCGAAAAACAACATTAATTAATAAATATCAAGGTTTGCTAACGCCAACCTTGTACAACGCGTATAGCCTACAACTATACGCCCGAACAGACTAGCTGAATAAGTTTTTATATAAATAAGTAATGACAAATTTTTTATTAACATTTTATCTTTTCTCTTTTACAATACAGACAAATAGAAGATATATATTTTTATCATGAAAAAAGTTATTCAAGTTTAAAGCTTGTAAATGATTTAGCTTTTAGGCTTAATTTGTTTTTCTTTGACTTGTAAAGGGCTTTATTATTAACCATAAATAACTTTATTTTACATAATGTCTGTATAACTGTCATATTATAAATTTCAAATTAATATAAAAGACATTTATTATCATTACATATTATCATACTTATTTATATAAGGCATATCTGAAATAAAGAAGATAAATAATATACATAAAAATTTTAACTTGCCTCGAATAGCGATCCACGCATCATTTTCTTTATTATGCTTAGCTAACTCAGTAGAAGTTATTACAAGAAATTGGCCATCAACTCCTGAAAGATCTTTTTCTGAAGAATTTAATCTAATCCAATCCATTAAACTATGACCTGGAGCAAGAGCTATTTTATTCCTTATAATTTCTGTAAAAATCTATAACTTAAAAACTTTTATTTATATCCTACTACTTAAAATTAAAGTAAAATATTTTTTTAGTATATATCTTAACTAACTTATGAGAAAAAATAAATAGATAAATAAAACAGCCAAACATTATTATATTTTTTATTAGTCTTAATGAGTTTATCATCGTACTGTTAAAATTTAATATTAAATTAACAAGTGAAAAAACGTGTAAACTAGCTTCGATTTTTGTCAATGTTTTGCCTTCTAGTCTTACATTTAGTCGTTACCATTTTCAATGTGTTTTATTTTGTACGATAATTACAAAAGGATCACACATAAAATGTATTGTCTCGTCTCGATCACAGTAATTGGATTTTTATCCCGTTGGCCGACGCGTATATAATATAGATAATGACGTTCTTGTAATTGAATCTTTCGATCAAGTTACTAACTAGCGTAATCCATACTTATATTAAGTATCTTAGATTTTCGAAAGCGCCGTATGAACTACTTTTTTTTACGTTGTCGCGACGTCTCCAGAAGTCAGTCTACACTTGTTTAATATTTTAAATTTATAATTTTTCTTAGATCAGTCGAACACCCTACTTCTTAATAAAGGATTCAACTTTCGGATTAATGTGACACTCTAAACTGTATCAGTTAAGCGTCAGGCTTATCCAAAATATTTTGACATTAAAGCTAGTAATTCTGCAGCTATTGATATGTGAACATCTTCGCGGAACAAAACGTATTTATATTTTAGTTTACGAAACTATTATATATTAACACTTATAAAAAAAAACACTTCAATTCCTCGTATCAATGAATAAATATATATATATATATATATATATATATATATACGTAATAAATATATAACTTATTAATGTAAAACATGCATTCCAAACATTTACAAAAGATGAAGAAATTTATGTATTACATATGTACTCGTCAGAGAATTGAATGCATTAATATCAAAACCACAATCACTTATGACTAACTTGATTAAGAAAATTGAACCCAAATTATTACTACTATCTACTTTCAAAGATTGGAGTTTGTAAAAGAAACAGTTTTATTATAAAGTAATATTAAAGTAAAAAGTTTTTAAACAACAATATATATTGAAAAAATCCGACTTGTTTAATATACTGCACCAATTGTTAAGTCCAGTACTAATTTATAAAAATTTTCAAAATCTATTAAAACTTTAATTAACAAATGTTAACTATTCTAAATAAACATTTATCTAAATTTTTTTTTACCCATAATATTACAATAATATATAACATTTATCATAAATTTTATTCGTAATTTTTTAAAAATTTTTTCAGATAATATAATCATAATTATAAACTTATACTTTCCAAAAATTAAATAAATTATAAATTATTAAAAGTTTACAGTACAATGTATTCACAATTGAATTTAATTGTTTGTATTTTTCGAACATAGCTACCTATTTGAAAATGAAAAAGATTATGATACAATTACTTTGTTAGGGATATTCTTGTAATATGCATAATTAGTTCGTTGAAGAAAAAAACTATGGTTAGACCGATGTTTTTATATATCTATGCCAATTACGAAAAGAATAAAAAGATATAGTGTTTATTAGATTATTAAGATGAATGCACCTTGCTAAGAATGTATAGAATATCAGTTTCTGAGAACTTTGTTTAATAATTAGAAATTCTTAGAAATAACATGAAATGCATGGACTAAATAAGCAAAACTAATGATTATTTGGAATGCATATAAAATTTAGTGTACCTATTTAAGAATTATTTACACCAACAAGTTATTTTTTAAGCGTAAATATCTTCCACGCGGACATTTATTTATGGATATGCTTAAAGAAAATATCACATTGGAAAAGTAAGTGTTTTCACATAATCATGATCAAATTTAAAAACTTCCTTCCCAAGAAAAGTTTTTAGTTCGTAAGGTAAATATTTACATAATTAAATTTATCATCGTAAATATCATTTTTCTTACATTTCTTTTTCTTTTTTTGGCTCTGACGTACAACATAATATTTTACTATCCAATATTCAAGATTCGTTAAATACTTATACGTACAGAATATATCAATTTTCCCTTACACATTAATCGTATAAAGGGAACTCAATAAACTTGAAGCATTTTAAAAGAATTATATCCTAATAAGTAATTATATGTGTAAAACATTAAAATTTACCTTTAGTAGAAGTAGAAGAACTCGATGATGCAAAAGAATTTAGATCAGTATCCTTTATACAAACTATTTTGTTTGGTATAAAGCTGGTATTTTTTTCTAAATGACTTAAAGTTGGTAAACTTTTAGATTTAATATCCATAATTTTTACATCATTTTCAAATTTCACAATTGAATCGATATTCAACGCTTCGATTTTGTTTTTATTTTTCTTTTGAACAAGCGAAAAATTAATATTATCTTGGAGAAAGCTTTGATGATCCTCCATATCTTATAAATGAATATTAAAAAATATACATAATTTTTATTAAAAAAAAGACAATAAAAATTAAAAATATAGGCACAGTTTAATAATATTTTTTTTTGTTAAGATAAAAGAAATTTTAAAGAAAATTTTTTTTAATCATATTGTTTTATTTATGATTATTAATATAATTTTATAATTTTACTGTTTGCAAGACAGCCTTTTTTTTACAACTTTTTAAAAACGCGAAGTTGCAGACACAGATTCTTTCATCCCGAACTCTAAAACTGTAAAAATGTAGAACGAACAAAAGATAAAATTCAATTTACTATTGAATATCTAAATGCCTGTACCTTATTTTCATTGACAAATAAGATAATTCTGTATGAACAATTTCAATTATGTAATACCTTGTATTATCATTTATAACTTCTTTTTGAATTAAATTCGTATTTTCTTTTAGTTGATAGTATTCATTTTCTAAAATGATTTTTTATATTTACACCTTCAGATTAAATTAATTTTCATATTATTTAAAGTGAATACATGTCTAGTTAAATAACATGTTAGTAATTTATGTTTTTTATATCTTTAAAATGAGTAATACACTGATACATAAGTATTCTTTTTTATAAAAAATTGTATACAAACATTCATATTCACATATTTCCACTTCAACATATCATTTGAAGTTTTAATATTCAGAATAAATTCAGAAATTATTGAAATTGGTCTTTAAGCTGATATCTATTGCCATACATTTCAATACATAATTAAAATGTATAGCCTCATTAGTATGTGAATAATGATTTTAAACTAATTATCTTTAAACTTAATTGAAGTTACATACTTAGATTGCAGAAAATAATAAAAACTTTAATAAAAAATATACTTATAATTATTTTTAAAAGGTTATTGAATTATTTAATATATTTATACAGTTAAGAAGTTTTATATAGTAAAATCTAAGTGTTAGTTAATATATCAATATTAACTAACAGTTAAAATTTGATATAACATTTTTATTTAAATCATTAAAATTATTTACTAAACTCTTTAATACATATTTTGAAACATAAAATAAAAGAATTTGTAATAAAATTATATTACAAAAATTAAAGTATATATATAAACAATTATAGATTTTTTTCTAAAATATTTATCTGTTATATTTTTTTATATAGCACCTTTTCTTCTATTAGAAAAAAAATAACTCATTCTAAAAAATTTCTGTAAATGAATAATAAATTAAAAACAAATTTTTTAAACACATTAAATATTAATAAGAATTGTAGTAATCATGAGCAATGAAAATTAACATTATGAAAAAAATTATTATCAAGCCATTAATGTCAAGCATAATTAAAATCTTGTAAGTAATTTCCAATGAAACTATCATTTTTAATCAAAAAGTATATAATAATTACCTTTTACTTAAGTATTTAAACCAAGAACGTAGTATTATTAAAATTATTTATTATATTGGTAAAAGAATTTTTCTATCAAATCCCGTCATCCATACAATTTACTTATTATTATTCTTAATCTCGTTTCTCTTCTAAATCAAAGGGTAATTTTTCAACAACTGCTTTAACCCGCGCAAAATATGAAATTTAAGAATACAAAAAGAATTTTTAATATTTTGAAAATGGTTATAGAATACTATTTCGTATTAAATATATGAAAATATAAATAATTGTAGATATATTAAAACAAAATTTAATATAATAAATAGTTAAATAATAATTGTTATTGTAATAATAATCGAAATATCAATCTCCATTAATTCATATAACAAATAGAAAAATATATAAAAGACATTTTAGCATAAGTTTATTGAAAAGTATTTAAAGCTACTAGTACTAGTATTTAAAGCATCTTGAAAATCTGTGCAATTATGTGTTCATCTCAGTCGTAAATTTATTTGGAATTACTTTATTGGTGTGATAGAGCTGTATGATTTCTCTAAAATTTATTTTTGGCAACTTAAATTACAATTTTATTCGTGACGAACCTATTTTACAAAAATAAAAAAAGAAAACATTTCTCAAAAGGCTTTAAAAATTTGATATTGTTTTTCAACCTGCTCCTTTTTGTTTTAATCGCCCTCTGTCTTTTTTTATTAGTTCGACAAACTTTTCATATAGTAATTTTATAACGATTTCTGCAATAAAATATTTTCTTTCTTTTTTTATATCTTTTTGCATATAATCTTTTTTTATTTTAATCCTAGAGGTTTCATTTTATAGAGCATTATTTTATTTTTGGATAATTTTTTCTTACTAGAATATTTAAACTGCAATAGGTTTATGAATTATACTATCTTAACATAAAACTAAACGCTTTATAATTATATTCTTTATAATTGCTTTTTAATTACAACTAATACAAAATATCTTTGAGATACAGATACATTTTATTTCGCTATTATTATTATTACCTGAAAAGTTAATGTGTTGAGCTTAAGAAATTAAGAAAGAAAGGTAATATAAATATAACAATGTTTACAAGATTAATAAACCAAATTTATGTATTAGTTAATGCGCATGCATAAAAACGTCACCTAAGTGGGAGGACGAAAAAGCGTATTATAAATTATTATAGTTTAAATTAAATTAAATAACTGAAAGCATAATACAGCAAGTAGCATCCTTTATAATAGACAGCTATTTTATTTGAATTCGTTTCTATTAGAAGTTCGTTTCATCCTATAGGATATCATTCTAACTGATAAGCATGACTTTACTATATACCAGTTTAATGACCCCGAGGAGCGGCTCCACACTTTAGATCTTCACGTTGCACAACCTCTATACGACACGAGATTTACACTTTTAACTCTTGCACACAAATAGTATTTCTTTTCACTACAGGTTTTTAGTATATTACAAATAGATACACTTATTAAATCAACAAGTAATTATATTTTTAATAAATCCGAAAAGATGAAACGACAATGGAACAATAAAAACTAATTTAAACAATCAAATAAAGTTAAAACACAATAGAAAAAATATGAATAGAAGATTTTAAAAAGTTTAGCTTGTTTTAATTCAAATTAATATAACTCGTTATTTATTTTTAAGATTAATTAATTCAATTGACTTTAAACTTAAGAATAAATAAATTCTTTCATACATATTTAGATGTAAAGCATCGATGATAAATAAAATATGAATATAACACAGGAATATTCTTTTTCTCAATCGTATCCTACTTCCACTACTTATTCTAATTTTTCATTGAATTCTAATCCAATTAACCTCATCCATTGTACATGCCATGATCATAATATAACTGGTAATGTCTGATAAGCTGTTTTTTTCGTACCTTGAAACAGCGACAACAATTATTTTGGCGAATCGGTTTTACTATGTCATGACATTATAATCTTGATATTCATAATGTATTATTGTTATTATCGCATTCTTTTATCCTTGACCTATGTTTACAACCTATGGTTACGTTATATAATGTTTTGTAACCGCGAAACTGTCTAAGTTGTGAGATTTTTTTTTTTTTAAATGCATAAAATATATTGATGTTAAAATAATATTTGTCTTTTTCAACTCCTAATTACAATTTTTGTTTTTGACTTTATCAAGTAAGTATTTTACTGTGTATTTTTTTTATTTTTAAGTAATTTTTTGTTTTTTATTTAATTTTAAATTTCATTGATATTAGAATCAATTCTGTACAGATCGCAAATCTAACGACCAACCAAGAAAACTTGTATTTAAAAAAACATAAATTATCTCTCAATAAACAAAATAATAATCACAATCTCGCAATTACAAAATAATATAATAAAATAAAAATTCAATAAAGGCAGTTTCTTATTTAATCTCTTCTTATTTTTCCATAATAAAAAGTATTAAAATATTTACTAATACCAATGCTCAACTTTTTTCATTGATAAATAAATAGTAGTTATAAAACAGATTTATAATTACATAATAGTACATGTTTTAAACAGTAAGTAGATTCTTTTCATTAAACTGATTAATGGGGATTGTTTTTTTATTAATATAGAATGATAACAGGGTTAATATATTTTTGATACAGTACTTCTAAAATTTTTTTCATTACAGATTTAATTTCTTAAAGGATAAAGATTATTTTATTACTTAATATATTCTAAAATACTAACATTTTTTTAACAAACTATAAATATAAATAAATTCTTTTATAAATATGCTTTAATAATTCGTATTAATTTTAATTATTCAAATGTTAATAATTAGTATCCAAATTATTTGTTTTTTTTATATTATAAATTTAGTTTATAGAATACAATTCTTGAAGTATCAAAATTAATTTATTTCATTATTTGTTATCATTTAATATTTTTTCACTTTTAGAATTATTTAGATCTTACACAAGAGATGAATTAATTATATATGTACTTCAGTTTCTCTGACAGTATTCATCGATAAATATTATATACTATATAAAATATAAAATAGTTTACAATTTGCAAAGAAAGATAATTACATTTTCTAAATATTTAACAGCTGTTTCAAACATTTTTATTTGGTTTATACCTTTGCATATTGTTTTTAAAATAGTATTTTAAAAACATTTAATACAAAAAGTAAGTACAATTACAATTTAAGAATTTTTATGTCTGAGTATTATTTTTTATAAATATTAATTTATAGTTAGGTTGCACAAACAAAATTTTTTTTAAAACATGAAAGTTATTTGACTAACTGTTGGTTGTTACTTTGTTTTTAATAGTAAGTATTGATTAGTGAGCAAATTTTAAACAAATTATTCTTTGGCAATAGTAAATAAAATTTTATAATACTTATTTTACATTGGAATATTATGTATTATATAAAAGGTCAGTGTTATATAATTCTGAAAAAATATTGCTCGATGCATATAATTATTAAAACATTAAGATGAAAAATATATGATATCGTATAAATATTTCTATCAGTTTTTTATTATATATTAATTGAATTAATCTGTTTAAATTAAAAAATATATACTTAATAAAATAGTTTATTGATAATTTATAATATGTGATTATAAAAAATTGTAATACTATTTCTTTATCTAATATACAGACTTTTTACTAAAAAAATTACATTATTTTCTTGATTCACATATATAGTATTACTAAAATATATTATTAGTGCGCAACGTATTTGTGATTTTCAATTCTAATAATTTTTAACTGTAGACATCAAATATAGGATTTTTTTTTATTTCCATCAATTCAATAAAATCCTCGCAAGTTTTTATTTTTATTTAGATTTCATATTAATTATTTAAATTACATTAAATTGATAAAATTAAGGTAATGTAAATCATTGAAATTTGAAATACGAATTGTTTTAATTAATTTGTATAATTTAAGGATTATAATTTAATAATTTAGTGAATAATTGCTACGACGATTTAAAACTACTAATATATAATATAAAAATTAAAAATTTATGTTAGAAACATTAAATTCGACAAACGGATAAAAATTAATTTTAGTATATAATAAATAAAAAATATAAAAATATAAAAGCCAAAAAATATATTTACATATTATGTAATATTAAAAGTTATAAATTTATGTTAACCAAGTTTAAACCTGATTAATAGTAACAACGGAACGATTAAATCAAATATGACAGAAAAAATAATCATTCATACATAAATAGAAAGGTATTGTTTCGTTTAAATTTAATAATCTAATCATTTTATTGAAAAATTGTTTAAATAAAATTTGCGCTTTTAAACTAATTAAATATTCATTACAAATTGTTTCTGTGTTATACTTTGCGATTAGACAAAATAATTTTAATTCAGTTACTGATAAAATAGCCTTTATGTAACAGGAAACCATGTTTAAAAAACAAATTTTTTTAAACACAAAGTTGGATACAGAATGGAAGGTAAATTTAAAAAATTATAAAGGTTAAAAAATAATTGTAGAAAAAGAATATAGCACAACCAGGATAGAACATTTTTTCTAAAAATAAATTGAAACATTCTATTATTGTAGACTCATTAATATTTTGTAAATACTGTTAACCTATTTAAATAGCTTGATTAATTTAAACATTATTGTTAATTAGTGAAATGTAGTTCAATAATAATTACTATGCTATTGTATTATTTCTGAAAATAAAAAAATATTAATTATATGTATTATCTGAGTGAAATAAACACAAAAAGTTTTATTCTTTTATATATTTTATAGTAAGTGTTTGTACTTTATGGCAAAAATTTCATTTTTGTACTGATTAAAATGACTTTAATTAAAAAATTTGATTAGAAAATATATTCTAATATACTTTTAAGTAGATTAAAATTTATATTTTATTATATAAACTTAATTATTAGTATTTAATATACTAAAAAACCGAAAGCAACAAGCATCTGTGATATAGGAAAAAGAGATATAAGACAGAATTACGAACATTTTAAAAATTTATTTAAGATATAGACTTTATTTAATATAGAAAAAAAATAATAATATATAGATTAATAACGATCCACAGTCATAAAATGATATTTTTCTCGAATTCTTCATATCAAGGTCTGTGGTTCTTACTTTTGAGGCTCTTGAACTTGACAACTATAGATCGAATATATTGAATTAAAAAATGTAATATTTTAATTATAAGAATGAAAAATGATAAACGCTGTACTAAATGATTGCAAAAGATGAATGCAAAAGAATTCTCGCAAATATCTTTATTTTTATCGCTAATTGAATTTTCTATCTCGTCACAGCGTCTTATGACCAAAATTTGATCGCGAAAAATTTAATTAATTTCTACTTTTTTTTTTAATTACTACTGAAACGTTGCAATTATATATATAGCAATTTAAAAAATAATATACCATATTTACTTCGTCTGGGACGACAGCAGAATGGGGCACGTAGTTTTAAATTTCTTGAATTTTCATCCTTGGTAGTCACTGTCAGGTTTTTGCAAATCTTAAGCAGAGAAACAGAAAATTTCTATACTAAAACTTATTCTTGAAGTGTTATATCATAGTGTTATAATTAGTGAAAAATAGAAAGCAGTAAAACAATTGTAATTTTTTAAAAAGTTATTTTATTTTTTAAAAATTTTTTAAAAATAGAGGAAAAGAGAGAGAAATTTACAACTCACGGCTAAGGCTAAAAAAATCTCCTTCGCTGAAAATATTATTGAAGCCTTATTCCTTATGTAAATTACGAAGAAAAAAATAATATTAAAAAGATTACAATAAATGAGTCGGTTTCGCTCCGTGCGCGTGAAAACTCTCGCAAATGATATAATATTTATTGCCAACTAGACTCTTATCTCTCGTGGTACTGATATATCATGGATTCCACATATTCCGGATGTATTGAGAGATCGATCCTTGTGTAGGTGCAGACTTCGGATAGTCCCCAACGTCTTCTGGATCAGATCTGATCACGAGGAACTTTTTCTTCTTGATCGACCATTGTAAGATACTTACGAAAACTAAGTTATTTTTATGATTTACAGTGCTATAGAATGTAACGTATAAGTAAATTTTGTTATATATCCAGTGAAAAATATAAATCATATTCACTAGCAGTTGAGAGAAAATATCTAAAAGACAATGCATGTTTCTTCCTTTCTTTAATTTATATTACTATACTTGTTTGAGTAATCAATATTGAAGTGCGAATATGGAAACTCGGAAGATAATATTAGATCACTTTAGTTTTCGTTTTAAAGAGAATAAACAGCGGATAGACAACTGTACTTCGCGACGGAGTGCAGTTATTTAGCCATCAGAACATAAAGTTAGACTCTTTGAATTAATTACAGCTTTCCACTTCAGTAATCACTTGAATTACATTTTTATTTCATTTGATGCAATTTATTAAATATTAAATATTTGAGTATATATTTAATGTTTAAAGTTAGTTTAAATTATACATGTATAATATTTTTTAAGTGTATAATAATTTTTTAAATATTTAAATTTATCTAAAATGGTATAATTATTAAAAATTTAAATATACAAAAATTATAATTTTAAGAACATTTTTCATAAATATTCAATTATAAAAAATATTAATTATAAGTTCCTAATTATCAAATATATATTATAAAAATTAAATTTCATTGATACTTCTTACAGGTAAAAATGACAAATTCAACTATATTAACTATAATTCATACTATCGTGTTATCATTGTATGTATTTACAATTTATTGTACTTTCTTTGTACTTAATATTCCAAACTTCGATAAAAAACAAATTTATTTTAATGTTGGCCAATTGAAATTTCTTACAGTGTGGAATGTTGTATGTATTATTCTTATTTATTAATACTAAAGTTTTTTTTATAATATATTCATTTTACTAGTTGTAAATTTCATAGAGATAAGAATTTTTATTTATTATTTATAAAAAAAATGAAATAATTTTCCTTCCTTTCATATATATTTTAATACATATATTTTTTAATATTTAATGATATAATTATATATAATATCAATGTATTATATATAAACTGTGGAACATTATATAGTAACTAGAATATATTTAACCGTAATTATACTAACAAAATTTTTTTATACTTTGAATGTTACGCCTCCGCGCACGATGCCCCCATAGAACTGGTCAATAGTTAAGGAGTAGGGAGCGGATAATAAAAAAAAAAAAAATTTTGTCAATTAATGTTCTTTATTCCAGCTCTGTTTTCAGTGTTGTTTTATCTCAGCTTCCTGCGATTAATCCTTTTGTTATTTTCGTTGTTTTCGGTGAGGTGCCTCCAGGGGCGGAGGCTTCGGTGGGGGTGGAGGCTTGACACAATACTGCCACTGTTAGCCGCTGTGCCCCGGGTTGTACTTGTTTCCGTGACGTCACCATGCTGTTACCTTGAGTCGTAATGGTCTCGTTCCCTTGAGCAGACGTTTCAGAGAGGAGTGGGGGTTGCGCTGTAGTTGTTATAAGTGCGCGCCTCTAATGTCATGGTAGATAAGCAGTGTAGTAAAGTAATAGATTAGTAAGAGTAGATTTTAAGTTTAATTGATCGCGCATAATTCAAAGGGGAGGAGTGTATTATTGTCTATTTGCTTCAACGTTTGCCTCGAGAATGCCTTTCTTTCTTCCTCTTCCGAAAGGGCATCGAGTCACGCCAAAGTTTTTTTGAGAAGGAATGCTCATTCTCTTCCTTCGGTTTTCCGACCTGCTCATTGTTTTCTTCAATTTCTCCCGGTCGGCGAAGCGGGAGAGTCGTCGTGTCAAAATGATCGGAGAGGCCCACCTCCCAACTCCGCCATAGTAGCGAAAGGGTTGTGATGAGTCCAATGCAGCCGATTCCAAGTTTTCAATAACTCCGCGAGATCATCCACGAGGGTAAAAAACCACGAAGCTCGCGGAAATCCCCCCTTGTCGTTTTTCCTCCTCCTAGTCGGGGACTCGTCTACTATTTCGCCTATCTCTTCCCTTCTTGACGACCGTCTACCTATCATTGCCGAGCACACTGTCCAATCTGTAACAGTGAAGTTAAGATGTTTAAATAAATATAAAAATTATATAATTATAAATATAAATATATAAATTATAAAATTAAATAAATATAAATATATAAATTATAAAATTAAATAAATATAAATATATAAATTATAAAATTAAATAAATATAAAAATATAAATCTTATACATTATGACGTAATGCTGAATTGAAATATATTAAAATATATGATTTTTACTGAAGACATCGTAAAAGTGACTAGTGAAATTCTTAATATTTAAAAAATTCTTTAACAATTTTATTCGATATAACTATTTTAAATCAACTTATCGGAAAAAATAAATTATTTTAATTTTAGAAAAGCCATTTCACTAAAGTAGAAATAGAATAGCGTCATAAAAATACTTGATTTAAAGTTATTGAAGCTATGGAATAAAGGACTTCATGATAAAGTACTGGTAAAATTCCGAAGAGATTAAGCATTTAAGCTATTATAGAGATAATAGAGTAAAAAAAGAAAATAAAAATGGAGCCAAAGCAGTATTGAAAAAACACTTAATATGAGCAGTACTTAAAAACTGTAGAACTTATTTTTACAGATCTCAAAATCACATATCTTATATGAAAGATAATCAACTTGCTTTTTCAATTATAACTATTTCAATTCAATTGAAAACACTTTTTATAACATAAATTAAAGATCAGATCAATTAGTAGGATATCGTAGAAATTTATCGGGAATGAGGCAATGATCTATACAGCATAAGACGGTGTTTACATCAAAATAACGAAAGAAATTTACATAAAGAATAATATATACGTTCTTCAATATTAGTAAATGGTTAAAAATGCCTTAAAGCGTATCTTAAAGATTTTTAAACCCCGCCATCGATTGTCATTTGCAAATAAAAAATATTAAGTCATAAGTTGTTATCAACGGGGGAGGGGGCACACCCAATGGTGCTCGCGGGAGGAAGCTAGAGGTAGCCTCGCGCAAGAATTGCAGGGAAACAACGAGGGAAAATGAAGGGCGCAAAGAACTCGCGGGGACGCCTGCGAGACATCATCTAGATCATCAGTGGTTGGGAAGTTGGAGATGCGACCGGCATCCGTGGGCTCTCCTATCCGACGATGCTCGAATTGGAAAGCGAGCATCGCTTGTAGAGAGGGGATGCGCGAGGCGTGGAGCATGCTTCCTGACCCAATGTCCGTGGCTATCGAGAGCAGAACACGCCAAGTACCGGGGGAAGGGGAAACGAGCTAGGAAAAAGGGAGCCCAAAAAGGAAGTGGGAGAACGACGAGAGAGGGTAATGAAACGATGACAATCACGCAAGTGAAAGAAAACTGGAACAAGGGAGAGGGGGCCCATGCTCCAACAAAAGAGGAAACAGGAAAGAGATTAGAGGAAAGAAAAGAAATAGTTTTAGGCAAGGATTTCCCGGGAGAACCGACACCGATAGCAAGGGGGAGGCACCTATTATTCCCGCTCGAGCGAAGAGTTAAGAATCCCATTTTCGATAAGCTGCAAAAATTCCGCGAAACTACAAAAAAAAAAAAAACAGCCGAATACGAACGAGCACACTGAAGTAATTATAAACGACATGCGAGAGTGCTACCACGAGCCGTGGCCGCATCCGCGAGAGTGATCGCCGAATATCGTCGAAATTGCAAAAATTGAACGAAACCGTCACCAATAACATAGGCGAGATCAACAGCGAGTAAAAAAGGGCAACACTGCAACGTCAAGCAAAAAAGAAGATACATACCGAGAACCGTAGAGACGTTGTCTAGACGACGCCATTACCACACACCATTCCCCTCAAAAGCGTTTGGTGTCAAAGTGGTGACGTCAACACCGAACCGACGTGCCACCATTTTCTACATCAGTGTCTGACGTCAGAGCAGTGACATCATTGCTAAGAACGACGCGCCGTCTTCGATGCTATATAATAACGTTAAATCAACGTCGGAGGCGCCACATCGGCGAAGAAGTATCGCCACCACATACAAGGTAGCGCGTGAAATTGAAATTTGAATTCATCTAGAGCGCAGATATGGGGAACGCAACCCGATAAAAGAATGGTGCGAAGTGTAAAGTTCAAATCGCGAATCATACAAACCAGATTGCCGGAACACAGCACAGTTGAACTTTGTAAATACGGTATGAATACACGGGACCAGGATAGTGTCAATAGTATGTGCGTACATCTAGTGAACAGTGAAGGTGGTGACAGCTGACCGCGGTTGAGAATCGTTAGGGTTATGCAATTGTAGTTATAATTGATAAGGAATTATTGTGAGTTTGTAGATATTGTGTAAACTTGAATTATTGTATTAGCGTAATATTGTATCAATGCGTAATTGTGATTATGTATAGTGCTTTGTAATTAAACTTTTAACAAAGTCGACACTAAATGATATAAATAATAAATATTTGTATGTAAATTATTAATTATATATAGAAATTAACTTGTATTAGATGGTAATAGTCGAAGATGCAAAATTACTGGAATAGTTTGAAATTTTTAAAGTGGTGTATAAAATGGATGTTTGATAGAAAATCTAAATTGTAAAAAAAAGAAAGGTGAAATTTAGATTGTATGTAATTACATTACATTTGAAACATAAATAATCATTAAACAACTTCTGTTCAAGACCATGATCCTCGCCTTTTGACTGTTTATAAATAATATGAAGCATAGTTTAGAAAATAGCCAAGTAACCCGAGATTATTCTCGGTACACTATTATATTTTCCGCGCTATGCGCTATTCCGGGTAGGCGATAATTAGATAATGAATACATAGTTTAATTTTTCTCTAACAGTCGAATAGCAAGCACTATGTCTTCTCTAGCGTTGCAGTGTAATAGAGGAACATATAGGTTGTTAATAATTATACAAGTACCTTCAGTCTGTAGTAAAGATAGAAAGTAAAGAGTGAAGTGAGGAGTTTGGTATCGCCTGGGTTGATGTTGATGCGTACGTCAACTCCTGGCCATTGTGCCCTTTTAGGTAAAGAGCGAAGTGAGGAGTATGCGTGTTTGACTATCCACTAGAAGGTTACCCCGTTCATACGTTGAGCCCAACGAGCGAGAGGTCTGTGCCGACTCTGATTGGGCGTGTATCGTATGGGATCAAGGAGGATACGATAGATTTGACGATCTGGTTTATGGGTTGATACCTACCGGCTCAGTCTCTCCTCCTTCGTCTCTGCCGGCCCATTAGATTAAGTAGAATTCGCCCTTAAAACATATATTTTAATGATAAGTGCCTGGGCAGTTACGTGCGATAGTTGATAAGTAGGATTTTTCCTCTTTCAATAGAGAAGGAGGTTTTTTACGCCATTAAGATAAAGTAAGTGTAAAGAACTTTTTTCTCCTTCCTTAAAGAAAGAGGTTTTTTATGTCTAGTAGAAATAGAAACTTAAATAAACAAGCAACTTCATCCCTAACCCTTTCCGGAACCATCATATTAATTAAATTTAAGGCAACCAATACGACTACTTTTTGGATATTTCACTTATCAATTTAATATAAAGCTTCTTTAACAAAGAATTTGTTTTCGATTCCTATATTAAAAAAATATATCTACACTTTTTTGCGTATTTATTTAAAAACTTTGTTATAAATTTACTCAAAATTTGAAATATTTTTTTTATTAATAATTATTCAAGGTGGAATACTCGAAAAACAAAAAATTATAATTATTAAAGAACGAAAAATCTTATTTCCATCAGGCGATAACGTTTGATATGTATTTTTTATTTTGAAGAGGAGGTATCACTTACGTGTAGAATTATCAATTTACGTTATTTATGTTTTGACTTGTTTCAATTTCCTTTTTGTATTCCTCTGTCAGTGTTAACATAAAAAAAACTTACATTATAATAATAAAAAAAGAAGAGTATCTAATAATTTTTAATATCGTAAATGAAAAGTTTATGTGAATATTAAATTATAAAATTAATAATAAATTTATTTTATGATAATATATTTATTTGCATACCAAAATGGGTAGTACAATCATCGAGTTTATTCTTTTTATATCCTTTAGTCTACTCAATCTGATAAAAATATAACAATTAAAGTCCAGTGATTCAATATTTGTTATTTTCTATAAGAAATTTTTTTTAAAAACTTTAATAAACAATTATTTTTTACAAATTAACATGTAAATGTATGAATTTGTATTCATAGATATTTTTATTATTCTTTAAAATACAAAAACTTAAACATTTCATATTTATAAATAAGTAACCAAATTATTATATAATTTATGTATATTTAAACTAAACAATTTATGTTTATAAATTTTTGTTATATTTGTCCTTACAAAATATATTTTTTTTTTTAACAGATTGCACAAACATTCTTTTTTTTAATATGTCTATTGAATGATATATTTGGAACTAATATTATCAGACGAAAGAAGCAGCCTTTTATTCGAAAAGCGAAAGATTTTTATCATGCGACCATTGGATTTCCTGTGGCTATAGTAAATAAAAAGATTTTTACAATTTAGTTAACAATACATTTTTCATAATTCCAGATCTTAAATTTAGTAAAAATATATAATAATCCTTTTCTTGCGTTGTTTTTTTTAATTTTTCAAGTTCATTAATTTTAGGTACACGAGAATTTTTTATCAATTAAGAATAGGAAATAGGAATAAATAATAACATTTTGTATTTAAATTATATTATAGAATTTGTTATTACTACAGCATAAAAAACCTTCCACGACGAAAGAGGGAAAAGCCTGAATTACAATCGTATAATTGTTCAATTAATAATTTCAAGTGGTTACCAATTTTATAAATAAAATGCTTTTTGCTGCTATCGATTCCATTTCTGTTTATAGAAAAAACTTATCTTGCTATTCTCGCATGGATACGGACAATCTGCTTACATAACGGTTGAGTGTCGTTTTGAGTTTCGAGGAGGGAGTGCTTCGAGCAGTTGCACGTGGCTGTGAATTTTCGTATTTTCAAAAGGCTAGTCATTCCTTAATAACCTGTATAACGAGTTCCTGGTTGGGGACAGAGCTTCATTTGAAACATACACTTCGTACATCTCGTATTAATCAGAAGATCTAACAATTTTTGAATACCTTACCGGAAACATTTTATGTCTCTATATAACAATTTTTGATGTGTTCTGGAACAACATTCAAGTATGGAGTACATTCCAAGTACCCACATAACTAAGTAAACTTTAGTTTGTAAAAAAAAATATGATAAATATCATATAAAATTGTTGATAAATATTATATTAAATAAAAAATCTTATATAAGTTATGCAAAATAGTTTGGTGAGAAAATAATTGAATTAAATATATTGCGATAGCGTTTTTTATTCTAAGTTATCTTAAAATTTTAATTAATATAAAATTAAAATACCATAGCTTTTCATTATTATTAAAAATTCTTCAAAAGTATACTTATAATTTTATAAATTTTATAAGACTGTTAGTCTCTATTCTGAGAATCTTACAAACGTTGAATTCAATAGAGAACAGTTTATGCTAACAAATATTATGTCTGTTTTGCATTAATTGCACTTTTTTGAAGATAACCTTGACATTTTTTCAAGTAATCTATATATAATATAATTATGAAATTTAGAAAGACTGTAGAGTCGTTAATAGTTCAACGCGAGCAGCAAAGGGGTTGAACTACCAAATTGAGTAAGCAGGAATAAATGGGGTAGATGTAAAATATCTACTTCTGAGTCGAAGAAATAGTGTTTTCTCACTGAGATCTAACATTAGTTAATGAGGTTACTCTTCATCATTCAAAAAGCTTGGATACTTATATCCATCAACTTATTTCATTTATAAGCTTTCCGCCTCGCGGAATACCCGGGAGGCGCAGAAGAATTGCGCCTTTCAGGTCAACGGCGGGGCAAGATCGAACGCCGACGCCTGCGACCAGCCGGCGCGCGTTGGCGGACGATGGCGTCCCACGCCACAAGCGAAAGGTCAGTGCCCCGGGGTTGTGGACGCCCACTCCACTGCGCGACCGTGGGGAAAATACGAGGAGAGAGAAACGGGGAGGGTGGAAAGGGAAGGGATAAAGGTACGCTCGGTCCAAAATGTCCCGTCAACGTAACGAGGAAGGAATCGAGTGGAAAAGGATGAAAGAAGGAAACTCTAGACAACGAGTGGGGGCGGGAAAGGGAAAGTTTCCCGAGGACTAGTAAGGAGAACGGGAGAGGCGACTTTTTCAGTTTTTGAGTCGGCGCTGGCCGAAAGATACACGACGACAACGAACGTCCCTCCAACTCACGCCTGCCGATAATTGGACCACCGCACCTGCCGATCTAGGGAGGACCCAATTGGGGCTGCGTGAGGAGAAGAGCCGCGTCGAGATTCATCCACAGACGGGGGAGTACCGACACGAAGCCATCGAGTCGCGATCATCGACGAAGAACGCCGCATCTCAAACGTCCCACGAGGCTTGGCGTCGTCCAGCCACACCGACAGCACACCGACAAGAGACGAGGCTCCAACACCGACGATAAATTCAGCCATGAGTGACGTCACGTCCCACCACGGACAGAAAACTTCAGCGACGTGCATCACACGAAGTGCTACACCCCGCTCCCTCCACGTCGCCATCACCACCGAGAACAGAGGGAGAGAAGTTCGGCTAGGAGCCCGCCACCACTCTAGAGAGAAAGAGAGAGAGAGCGAGAGGGAAGCCAGGCTACCAATCCCCCCCCCCGGCGGCCGGACAAAACTCCCCACCACCGGTGGACGAGCGCAACGGCCGGAGCGTGGGAGGCGTACCGCCACCCCACTCTGGGGACCAACGTCGCCCGCGCCCGCCACCGCCGGCGTCATCACCGGAGACTGCGCGCCGACGCCCAAATCTACGCTGGTGTGTGACTCACCCCCACCCGACTGCCTAGTGACGCAGTCATCGCCACCACCGGACATAGCTGACTGATCTCCCCGCCCCGGCCTGAGAGCACGGACCACGTCGACGCCTGCCGAACACTGTGAACGTACTCAACGGCGCAAAAAAAGGGGTGCAGTGATACCAAAAAAAAGAATAAAAGAAATAAAAGGAACGCAAGCCGTTTTTTAATTACCCCTCCCACTCATCTCGCGCGTCGACTGTCCCGTCCGACCCGGTCGGGAACATATATATATATTTACTTTTAGTACAATAATTTTAAAATATATTTTTAAACAAGATTAAAGTTGTTATTCATGTATTCATTAAACAACGAATAATATTATATCTGTTGTAATATAATACTTCGATTAAAGCAATATAAGATATATATATTTGAATCATATATACAATGTTAATCAATATAACTGTATATATATATCTTAATGATATAAATACTTGATGTCTCAATTTTTATTTAAATTTTAGTTTTAATATTAAAAATATATATATTTGTTATTTTTACTATTTGAAAATATAAAATAAATGTAAAGCGAAAAATCATAAAAACGTAAATTTTTACTCTTAAATTATATTACTTATGCTAAACATAAACGTTATATTTTTTAATAGCATAAATAATTTTCGCGTACATTACATATATGATGTTCGTTAGAGACTTAGAACTCAAGTTCATTCGGGGAAAGTTCCATGCGTTCCTCAAAAAGCGACAGTAGGTAGCCCTCGATTTAACCTATCCATTAATAATCAGGACGATGTAATTACTTGAGCCAAAATGCGATTGTGGTTATTGACGCGGAGCAGAAAAATAGTCTAATCCCAAAACACGGGCGTTTCCTGTCCGCATCTTATTAATAATTATAAAATTTTAATATAAAGTTTAAGAAATATATTTAAAAGTTATTCATTCCATCGAATTTTGGACTAATTAAAATTAACCTCACAATAAAGGTGTTACCGAACGTAGTGGGGAGGCGGTACCAACGGTGCTGGGGGCGGCAGCAGAGCTGGTCTCGCGCCAAGAGGAGGTGAAGGAGGTGAAGGAGGTGAAAGGGAGGGGTCCCGTGGGGACCCGAGAGACTCCCGGAAGGAGGTGAAGGAGGTGAAGGAGGTGAAGGAGGTGAAAGGGAGGGGTCCCGTGGGGACCCGAGAGACTCCCGGAAGGAGGGAAGGAGGTGAAGGAGGTGAAAGGTAGGAGGTGAGCAGAAGGAGAGAGCCACGAAGGGCCCGAGACCAGCGAAAGCGAGACGCACCTAGTACCGGGGGGAAGGGAGCCGGTTAGAGCAGGAAGCGAGTGGGCCCGGAAGAGAGGGAAAGCCGCCCACGCCGCAGGGAAAATCCGGAAGAGGATTGGCGAGAAACGGGGGGAGGTACGGAGCAACGCGAGAGGGTGACGCCGAGCACTTGAGGGAAAGTTAGTACTTTCCCAGCCACCACGGGAAAATCTTACGAGCATCTCAGACCGATACAAAACTCCCTTCGCAAGCATCTAAAAGGGTAAAGTCGACGGACCGCGAGTGATTGCGCGAGCCTTGTAAGGGAAAGGGAGGGACAGCGCTCCTCCAACGTGCGTCCGCGAGCCGTGACCGCATCCGCGAGAGTGAGGCGAGAACGAGCCACCGGAGACGCGACTCTCACCTAGGCCGGCGTTGCCAAAAATACATTAAAAAGGGGAGCGAAGGAGCCTCCGCGAGTTTCAGCAAAGCCGCGAGGCAACACCGCGACGTTACGAGGTGAGAGGGGAGAAGGCGTCACCTAGGCGACGCTATCGGGGAGGACGCGTCGTCCGCCATTTTGGGCGACAACGACGTCATCAGCAGCGTCAGCTACGCATAGGCGCGGCGTCGCACAAACGGTGAGGCAGCCGGGAAATTGGTTTCCCGAAGGTAGCCGAGAATTGGTTCCCCGCACTACGCCACTGGCCGGAGGTGCCCCCTCCACCGCCTCAGAAGCGTCTGATGTCAGCAGTGACGTCAGCACTGCCTCACCGCAGCACCTTCGTAGGCGAAGGCACCAACGAGTGCGACGACGCGCACTCCGCGAGTGCTGTTGGCGTACTGAGGCGTGCGCGCAGGCTGAGGAGCAGCGCCGACGCGTCAGCTGACAGACGACGCGCCCGTTGCGCCGCCTAGGCGAGTACGCACGTGCGCAGTACGCGCCCGCCAAGCGCGCGTAAATTCAAAATTGAAAATACACGCGCGCGCACTTACTTGGCAAACGCGACAGTTTTAAATGCGTGACGGCTCCCAGGACGCGATTCTCACCACGCAATCGCGTATGTAAGTCCGCCGACCTATACTGTGACGGTGTGCGACCTCAGCGTTACTCCGGTTAGCCTGTGTTAGGTTAAGACTAATTATAAAGTGAACTGTAAGACTACGTGACTGCGCAGTGTGGTATTGTTGCGGAAGAAGCTGTGCACCATTGGCGGAAAATAATAAACAATTAACAAAAACATTTAAATAAAGATATTATTGGAAGAATCCCCATTTATTTCTTCTCCCTCTTCCTACACGATCCATGCGACCCTCACGTGCGTAACAAAAGGAATGTATAAATAAAACTAAAATTTATTGTAAAAAGGATTATGAAAAAATTGTAAAACGTGGCTTGTTCGCGACCGGGTCGGACGGGACAATCGATGTGCGGGATGTGTGGAAGAGGTGATTAAAAAACAAATTATTTTCCTTATTGTCCTTTATTCCTCGGTGGCTTCAATCTGTACAGGTTGTCGCTTTGTTGATCGCGCGGCTCCTTCTTGAGTCAGCGGCTAGCTGGTCAGCTGTAGGTGTCTTTGCTCTGTGACGTCGGCGTTTGCGTATATTCGCGGGCAGTAGTGTTGGTGACCGCAGGTGTGGGTAGTGTTCACTTCCGTGGTGGGGTACCGTCGTAGTCTTCTTGCTGCTTTCGTGCTCAGCGTTGGCTCGGTGGAGTGGGGGCTACGTTACGGGCAGGCGGGTGGGGTGCCTCGTTGAGCAGTCGTATGCTTGCGTATTCGACGTTGGCTCGACGATGTGTTGCCTACGTCACTAGGCCGGCGGGGTAGGGCGTCTCGGCGGGCAGCTGTCTTGGCTCGGTGGTCGGTGAGTCGTGTTCGTCCGTATAGAGGCGTGGATGATGTCGTAGGCGGGACGGGCACGGGGGGCGCCAGTCTCCGGGGTGGGGTAGCCGTGCGTCTCTCCACGTCTCTAGCCGCCGTGTTCTTCCCTTGGTGGTGGGGTCGGCAGTTCCCCTTCCTTCTCACTCTCGCTTCCTCTCGCAGCTATACCCTCCTGGTTCCACTTCCCTGGCGGCGTTCTCGGGTGAGAGCGGTGGTGGTAGGAGCGGGTGTAGCACTCTTGGTGGGGAGCGTCAGTGCTGTTCCGCATTCGAGGTGGGGCGTGACGTCACTCGTGCTGCTCGTCGGTGGTGTAGTCTCTGCTCTCGTGGTGTGTCGTCGGTGTAGCTAGGCGACGCCAAGCATGACGCGACGCTGAAGAAAAAGATTCCCCTTTCCTTCCTTTTCAGCTTCGATGATCAAGTCCCCACGTCGTTGTGGCTGTGCTCCCCGTCTACAGGTGAGCCTCGACGCAGTTCCTCTCTGTCCGTGCTCCCGGACGTTTTTCTGCGGTTGGATGGGCTCAACAGTTTTGATGTTCTCAGATGCGGTCCGGAGGAACGTTCTTACGGGTTCAGCGTCCGCTCAAAAACTGCCGCCCACGCCGTTTCTCTCGCCCTTCTCTCGACCCTGAAAATTTTCTCTTTCGCCTCCCACTCGTTGTTCCGGGCTTCTTCCTTCCTCTTTCCCTCCACCCAGTTCCGTCCTTGCTTATTTTGACGGGGCATTTCGGACCGAGCGTACCTTCCTCCCTTCCCCTTCGTTCACTTGATTTTCCGTTTCCCAACTCCCCGTCTCTCCCTCTTCGCGTCCCGCCACTGCCACTGATTCCCCACGATCGTGCGATGGATTAGGTGTCTACGACCTCGGGCTCCAGCTCTTCACTCGAGGCATAAGTTGCCTTCGTCCACCAACGCCCGCCGGTCGTTCGCGGGCGTCGGCGTTCGATCTTGTCCTGCAGTCGACCCGGGAGACGCGACCTACCCGTGTCTTCCGGGCGTCCCGCGGGACGAAAACAGTTGGCACCTCACGGGAGACCCTCCGCGACTACGTTCATGTTACCTTCCACGTCGTTCCTCCCCCGTGTGTGGCTGCGTTCGCAACATGGCTTATAGTAAATTCTAATATTTATAAAATACTATTATATACATGAGCGCAGAACATATAAAAGATATTTAAATGTAAAATTTAATTTTAAGCAATAGAACATTTATAAGCTTCCCGAAATAATCAAGAACATTCCTATTATATGAATGACGAATGAATTAATATAATCGATAAAGCCATACTCAAAATCGCATTAATTAAATTTTACTTAAAAATTCCATCCTTCGAGATACAAGTGGTTTTCTAAATAGATTAATTATATAATATTATTTATTGCAATTACCATAATTTATTTTTAACAGTTTCAGTAGTCCGCACATAATCACAGAAACACTAAATTATTCGATAATTATACGACAATTAATTGTAAAAATATTACATACATCATCATACAATAGTTACGCATATTTAAATATATGTATCTATTAATTTATTATATAAGAAATATTTAAATATAATCAAAAGAAATATTTAAAATTTTTTAGTATACTCGTCGTTATTAATACAATGATTTTTATTCAAAATATTTTAAAATTTTAATTAATAATGATTTTAAAAATGTAATAACCAAAATGATTGTATAGTTTGTAGGACTCACCTTCTGGGGATTAATGTTTATTGATCGTGAATTAGTATTACCCAAAGTATTGGATCCATATTTCCCGCAATGGTTGAATCATCTAATGCATACGATGATAATGATAACAACCATTTTAGAAATGATAATGACACCAAGAGATTATCCGAAACGATTACAAGGATTAACAGTTCTTACAGCATTTATGTTAATTTATTTATCCTGGTGGGTCTTGTATTTATTTTGTAATATAATTTAATATTACAAGAAAATATTTTAATTAATAATATATTAATTGTGTGAATGAAATACAATTTTAATATTCTTTCGATAATAAATAAAAAAATAGATTACAAACATTCCTGCTTATATTATTTTTAAAAAATACTAAATTGCAATTATTCATTTTTAGGATGCATTTCTTATATTATGTAAATGGAATTTGGGCCTATCCTATAATCGAATTTTTAACATGGCCACTTAGAACGGTATTTTATATATTTCTTTTATTATTAGTAGCTGCTCTGTACTATGTTGGTGAATCAATAAACCGAATAATTTGGGGTAAATATAATTAAATAAATTAAAATTAAAAAAAAAAATTAATTACTACTTAAAATAATAGTTATTGTATGATGTGTCTGATAATTATATTAGGTATATATCTAGGATCTTAGTCGTAAATTCCAACAATTTTTTATATTATTTTATTTTATTTATTATTTTAATACACCAATTATTGATATCGGAATAATAATCTAAATTTATTGAGTGAATCTAAATATAGATAAAATGAGAATTTATCTATAATTATCAAAAGATCTATAATATCTTAGATCGGAAATACGCCAGATGAAAATTAGTAAAGAAATTTCTGTCATGGAGAAAGTATCAATTACCTGCGACTATGAAAGAATTTTTCTAAACTAATACGATACGAGAGATATATATGATGTTATAATACAACAGTAAGTAAGTTTCAACACTAATTACGAAAATTAGATGCATCTTAACATTTAAATAGATTGATTATTTAAAAATAAAGTTAAAATGAAGTTAAACAAAAGTATGTAATAGAGAATTTTTAAACATTTAAGTAAATAGTAAGGAAGAAAGAATATTGAAGTATGAATTCGTAATAATAAGAATTTTTTAATTAGGGAAAAAGAATTCATTTATATATTTAAAATGGCAAAAGAGCATAGAAGAAACAAGGAGAGGTGGCACAAATTCAACAGTTAATAAAGATACATGGAAAGAAAAAAAGCTACAGCAATAAATTATATATATAGTGACTGTTACTGACTGCGGGAAGGGGGCGTACTGAACGGTGCTGGCGGGCGGCGTGAAAGCCGGTCTCGCGTTCTACAGACGAAGGAGGAACAGCGAGGGAGGCGAGCATGCTCTCGAATTCCCGGCCCTTCGGCAGGACGAGGGGTGGCGCGGGGGGAGAGCATGCCCCACGACTCAACGAACGTACGGCGCAGGGAGGAGAGGACGCTCCCGAATTCCCGGCCCCTCCCACAGGTGAGGGGTGGCGCGAGGGGGGAGCGCACTCCCTGGCTCAACGAACGTACGGCGCGGGGAGGAGAGGACGCTCCCGAATTCCCGGCCCCTCCCACAGGCGAGGGGGGGGGCACACTCCCAACGAAAGAATACAGAGACGGCGAAAGCGCAGCGCGTCAGCACCGGGGGGGGTGACAGGGGGGAGTAGAAAGTCCGTGAGGCCCGGAAAAGCGAGCGAACCCGGAAGTAGGGGGTACCTCCCCCGCTCCGGAAGGAATACGCGACGAGGGATTGGCGGAAAAAGAGAAAGTAAGGAGTTTTCCGGGAGGGGAAAGCGACGCCAAGGTAAAAACGAGTTCGTTCCTTCTGAGCCCCAGCCAAGAAGAAGCATCGCGCTTGCAATAATTTACACGCAAAATAAGCCTCTCCGAATATATAATAGACGCGCGAAAGGTCGGCGAGCAGCGAGCGAAGTGAAAAGGACGTGCGTCCAGGGCAGAACCGCGAGCCGAGACGACCCGCGGGCGAGTGAGGTACGAGGGACTCGCGAGAGAGTGTCGAGCGGGCACCGCGCACCTGAGGCGACGCTGCCGCGCACGGGGAAAAAACGCGGAACGCAGCACGGGCGCGAGTGGGCGCGAGGAACCGCGAGGCAACGCCGCATCGGGGGAACGGGGCGCAGCGTGGGTGGCAAGGAGGGGGTGGTTGTGACGCCACTCGAAGACGCGTCGTCCGCCATCTTGGCGACGCCGAGCAGCGCCGCTGACGTCAGGACGGACTCGCCAGCTGCTGGAGTGGCAATACGTGACGGCACCAGTGGCGTCACCATCCAGCTGACACGGCGCCGCAGCCTAGGAGAGCAAGCGCTGCAGCAAGCACTAGGTGCACCCCGCAGCTGACGCCGCGAAACTGAAGGCGACGGCGAGCTGCGTAAGGAGAGGAGAGGCGGCGGCGCGTGACAGCTGACGCGCAAGCCACGCCATCTTGCCCGGAGGACGCGCGCAGCGACTGCGGCGCCTTAGATAGTGCGCACGCGCAGTCATGTTCCCCGATTGGCGCGAGATTCGAATTCCGAAATCTTCTAGGGCGCGCGCAGCGTTCGTCGAGGCGCGGGAAATTCAAATCAACTTAAAGTCCCGGAGCGAAGAAATACATTAACGCGACGCTCTCGGCTCGTGGGGACAGAGCGAAGGCGAAGACGGCCTTTGGAAACGTCCTGGGCGGAACTAGTGTGAGCCCGCTGACCTTTCGGCATCGGATTGTTACCGACGAGTCGTCCCTCAATTACCGACACGCGTAAATATGCTGACAAACCCAACCGTCTGCGCGAATGTGACTTTGTACAATAAACTAAATTTGTAAGCGACTGGATTTTGATGCGACGCCACCAATAATTGTAAGTGACGGTGCCGAGAGTGTACCTTGTTTAATAATTCTGTTACAACAAATATTATAAATAAAGTGAGCGACAGCTAATCAAGACAAAGAACCACCCTCCCTATTCCTTGACCGTCCCACCCCTGTGTCATTTATTTACAGTGACATTATCTACATAAAATGAAAATTTGTAACAATAATAAAAACTGAATCTGGGATAATAAAGAAATTAGAGATTATGAAAGAGAATTGACGGTGTGAGAAATAAGCTGGGTATAAGAAAGAAACTAAGAGACTACGAAAATGCAAGTACATTTTTTTTATACATTTTGAAGAATCATTAATAGAGAGAGAGAGCAGTGTAAACACAAATAAGCGATAAAAATCCAAATAAAATTAACTGTGTTATAAATAGAATTGAATACAGAAATGAAATTTCTACGTGTCAACACCATTAGAAGAAGCGACTGTTACAGAGATGCATCAAATTTATAAGAGCAGAAACGTAGATGCAGTCGATAGTTGTGATGGCGTCACCGGCTTGCGGGACACACGCTTTTCTCCCTGATGTAACGCGCATCCGAAACCACTACCTGTCACTTCTCTGACAATCCGGGGGAAGGGGCTTATAAATTTTCCTTAAACGGGAGGTATATGCTCGAGGCCATATCGGTTGGCTACAGTATCTTCCCCGGGGCCGGACGTACCGAGGTATTCTGCCACCCAAAGGCGACTTAGGCGTGAGTTCTCTTTAAGCAGCCACTAAGAAAGATCATTGGGAATGAAGGGCGTTTGGTAGAAAAGTTGTTGTAGCACGCATGCCCGCTGTACTCGCAATGTGCCCGTCTGGTCTCTTCTTTTCCAAAGCTCGCGGGACTCGAAACTATTCCGAGCGTCTTCTATCGAGGTCGGCCAGCATGCCTCGGGTGTAGTAGACGAAGCCGACGCCGCCACCAGTGCGAAATAACAAACCGCCTCCCCTTTTGTACAACACAACAACCGTGGCTCCATCAGTGCTAGATCTGATATTTCTTCCGGACGTGGCTAGCCATGCTTGCTAGCATTAACGACAAACTTTTCGAGGTCAGCCTGCCTTCACTATTTCTTCAGTGCTTGGTACCTCAGCCATTATTGCCGTTATCGCTTCAAAGTCAGGCAGGACCCACTCCCCATCGCTGCTTCGTTGCAACCACGAAAGGAGGCGCAAATACTTCTCACCACTGCAACAACGCCATTTATACCATTGTTGCCACTACCGCCTCTGCTACTATCAACGCCAAACCGCAATCAGCTGACACATTCCCTCCAGAGCAGCCCACCGTTCTGTAATTGCGCCAAAAATCCATGAACGGCAGCTGATGTCAATTCCCCCTTCTTCTGTGTCTAACAGTGATGAACTTCGGAAGTGTTTTAGTGGGGTGAGGGCGTACTATTCTGATATCTGCGCCTTATATAATCCCTGGACAATAAAATTTTTCCACAAACTTTATCAAAACTATTAAATTACTCGAAAACTTTGCCATCTTTATCTCCCACGCTCATGTTTTTTACGAGGGACGCCCATGAATATGGGATACAATACGCAAAAAAAAACAAACGACTCGAACAATTAACTAACAAAAACAAGAAGATGTGCACAAGATCTTTACATACGCCGCCCGGCATAGGCCAAAGCTCTCGGGCACAAGAATAACAACCAATTTCTTAGAGCGCGCCTACATCCGGTACCGTTCAAAGAATGGAAACACCATTTCCATTCTCAGCAATAGGGGTAACAGCAACGATACTCCCATCATTGCAGACAGACTGGTAGCAAACACCTGTATATACCAATACCTCGCATCTAGCAGCGTTCATTGGGGACTACATGGTAAACTTTTAGTCCTTTTTCGACGAGAAGAGTTGGATAGACAGTAGACCGATTTGAACATTCCCCCCTGGCCAAACCATGAGCACGATTTCAACTGTGTATACTTGGGTAGGGGTGCACGGAAGAGGATCTTCCTCTACAAGACCAAACTCATCGGCTATCCTGTAGCAGTCGATCCGTCAGGGTTTGTCCGAGGAGTTATGCAATAGTTGGTGGGTTTGCTACAGAGACACGCCAACGTGTTCGATGACAAAAAATTTGACATCGTGCTAAAAGATCCATCGTACCCCCTGACGTTTACTGACACGTACAGGTATATACAGACTGTGCTACCATTAAGGAGATACTACCAACAATGATTGGAAAACCAATTCCTCGAGAATCCCAAAATTGATGGGAAGATATCGTTCTCGAACCAACTGGCCCGAACTAGCGGACAGCCCGCAGTAAGCACTTCGTCCTGACCGTTATGGACATTTTTCATGATAGATGAATGCAGGCCTCCGCCCCCCCCCCATGTAATTCTAGGCATCATCCTCCCGCTTGAAGAGAAGGAAGTTTTCTATCGCTGGGAATTCTCACACACGATCCTAATCGACAACGCACTTTAGTTCCGAAGTCGCTGATGCAGGAGGCTATATGAGGATTAAATAAAGTGCACAACTCAGAACAGCTCCTGTATATTACCTGCGTACTAACCCGACCGAACACCGCAATTAAGAAATCAAATAGGACTTGCGGCTCTGTTTGAAAGGTAGTGCGCAACACAAATGCGATAAATATCTGCCCGAGACTATCTTCGGCATACGGTAACACAAAAACGCCGCAACCGAGCAAACGTCGGCTGAGCTGATTTTGGAAGGACTAAATGTTACTCTTAAAAATTGGAGCTTAGTGGAGGCGGGCTATGTAGTTTCGTTATATTTGAAATCTGTAAATATTTCGCAAAGTCTCCCATTTCTTGTACGCCCCTGAAAACTTTGGCAATTTGATGAAGAACAGATTAAATATTTTAATTAAATGTACGCGATAAAATATACTATAATGCAAAATTCATTCCTTAATACTAATAGAGGAATTGTGTTCCTAAATCAAAAAAACTAAGAGCATGCATATGACAGTGGTTCTCGTCCCTTCAAAAACGTTACGTTTTTCTCTTCATGCCTATCCATCATATTTCCCTTACCCGAATTGTATATCCAATAAATCTATTCATTTCAAATAGTCTACGCAGACCAATATGTATTGTTAAATTAAAAAGAATACTTGTTGCAGAGTTTATTACGATTATAAATATTTTGGGAAGGGATGAAGTCGCGGGTAAATAATTGGCACGTCAAATAAAGCTGCGTAAAAAGAATTTTATTTTAACGGTTCCCTATAAGCATAAAAAACCTCCTTCTGTGTGGAAGGAGGAAAAAGCCGTTTACAACTAGTGCGCATCTTAACGTCTATTTCTCATAGCTAATATTGGCCAATATTATTCTACGCACGTATTATTACAAATATAGAAACTATTGCTACCTTAATTTACCTACTTTACCTTGCAAGGTGGATGCAGAATAAATTGTGGTTTGACACAAGTGAGGTATATAGCGGCCCACACACTGGGACAAGCAATACGTTTGGCATACAAACACAAAGGTGCCGCTGCCGACTCACGGGGTCCAGCAATTGGTTTGGTACACACGACGTGTACAGCTGCCTACTCAGGGGTAAGCAATCGACACGTGAACTCGCACTGAGATTCGCACTGTTTCTTAGGGCAATGACAGATACATGATCTAAAACAGATACTCTAACTATGAATGAGTATAACTAAACTATAATAAATGCTATTCTTTTGAATTAAAATACTTATATTATTTGGATAACACTGCAACGAGAAATCTTACGTTGTTCTCTCCTAACAGTCTAAAGTAGTATTACCTCTAACTGAAAATTCTCCTTGCATTCTCCCCAATCTTGTCCGTACGGACAAGACCGTACGGGCAATAAAGTCTCGGATTACGATCAATGTTGCCTCGGAGACACACTGACCTTTATCTTTTGTTTATTCCTTTTCTTTTGTCTAAAGGGCTTTTGAAGGAATGGTCTCGAACAATAATGAAACATTTAATTATATATT
This sequence comes from Ceratosolen fusciceps, assembly GCA_018883505.1. Lineage (NCBI taxonomy): Eukaryota > Metazoa > Arthropoda > Insecta > Hymenoptera > Agaonidae > Ceratosolen > Ceratosolen fusciceps. The sequence continues at coordinate 297,013 of RCIC01000030.1, read as the reverse complement.
TTTGAATGCGTTTAAGAATAAATATAAACAATATACCTTATCTCATCTAAATATACTCCCTAGAGTAACGGATATTAAATATACTATTTTATATTATGTAAAACTTATAGTACGAGATATTAATTCTATACTAAATATAACGATATATAATTAAATCACTTAATAAATTACAATTAGCTTACTGATTTTATCGACTCAAAATTAATTAGCTCTATATTATCTAATCAATACCAAAGTTGCAACTCTTATTCGGTTCAAAGAACTAAATGTTGTATTTGAAATTTTTGTTAATAAATATAGGATGAGTGGAAGAATGAGGCCACCAATTAATAATTGACAATTGAAGATAACAATGAAAAATTGTTTTTATTTCGAACTAATTAAACGCAAGCACAAAAAAACCTCTGTTGAAGGAGAAAAAAGGACAAAAACTATTATCTTATACTAATGGCATAAAAAACTCTCATCTATATTGAAGGAAGAAAAATCTTTCTTATAAACTAACGCGGGATACTGGCCAGTCGTATTCGCTTATACCCGCAACTATAAATATATAGTTGAGCATTAGAGTATACTATTTACTCATTCGGGTTATACTGTTTATTCCGCCGTGCGTGTGATAGACGCTGCCTTGGCCAATTTACTAAAAGGACCGTCCGTAGGTACTAGGGAGGAAGTACCGACATGACCTAAGTAAATCCTTCCAGCCTTCTGGAGATCAAGGGTCGAACGTGTCCCGTCGAGTCCGCACTTGACACATCTTTACTGGTGTGTAGCTACCCACTTAGTGTCAGTTAATTGAAATACACTGTTAAAGATGCGCCCACGCATTCACTCACGACCAACCTTTCGTTTCAAACCAACACTGTATTTAACTCTTCGACTTTATAAATATTTAAGTTTTATTATCTTATATTTATAATATAATATAATTTATAATATTTATTTTTTTTATGTGTACAATTATTAATGCATTTCTAAATAATTATTACGATAAATTTTATATCATTTTCTCTATCAATTTTCTTAAATTGATATAGTGTAAAATAAAAATAAATATCATTGTTTAAATGGTAATATTTTATTTAATAAAAAAAGGTTTGTATTATGGAGTATAATATAATACGCATGATAATTAATTTATTTTCTTAAATTATTATTTTTAAATTTTATATTAAATATTAATATATATATTAAATATTAAATTATATATTAAATTATAGCCGATATTGTCATTTTCAGAAAAAACTGTGTCTACTGTAGATAATACAAAAAAATTGAAATAATTTATAATTAAATATAGATAATTTGTATAAGATCCACTGACGTACTAGTTATGCATAATTTTATTTTTATAGTTTATAAAATACTTTTGTCGATTGAAATAGTAATGTATGATTCTTTTATCATTTATTTTTAAAATAAAATTGTAGTTTTTAATTAGCTTGAAGTTTATTTTATCTATGTATATTTGGGTATGCATGGACGCACATATGTACAGTTGTAATATGCGGCATAAACATGAAGCCAGAATTATATTTATTAAATTCAATAAAATACAGAATGTGGCTATGCGAATATCATTTTTATTCAATCAAATAATTTGTTTATATAAACTACATGGTTCACATCCTTATATTCAAAATAATAATACGAGTTTCTAACTATTCTTTTTTTAAATATGAGATATTTTTTATAAAAATATGTAAATTTATTAAATATGTAAGGTATTTAAGACATTTCATAAGTCAATAAAGCCATTTCTAAAATACACAAAATACTTACCTTATTATAGTTTGAAAATCATCAGAATAGAGATCTCAATTGCTCAATCATCAGCAAAAGGGAGAATCGGTAATCAATTATAATGTATATTTTATAGCAAAATCTCTTATATTTGGTTACATTTTTAATCATATTATTTATTAAATATTATTACATTTTAAAATAAATGCATACCTAAATTTTAATTGAAAATAAATAATGGTAGAAAGGTTATGTTCTGTTGAGGCTGTCTATTTATCAAGTCGCAAGGTAAGTAAGAAGGTGCATAGAGTAAAAGAAAAAAAAGAAAAAAAAATTAAAATAAAATTTAATCATATTATATCAATTATTCCATATCGGTTCGGTGCCGGTAATCGTTTGAACTAAATTAAAACCACAAAACCTCATTTTTTAAGAGAATGAAGAGTCTTGGCATCTGTCATAGTAAAAAAATTTTTGATGGAAGAAAAAAAGAATTTTTCTCTTACGAAATGATTGAGTTTGTATGTAAACATATCAGGTGCAAATGTATTCGTGTTAGGATCAAATTATGTAATGGAAGAGTTCTCTTATTTTATCGTATATGCTATAAGGATAGCTGATCTGTCACCATGGAGTCTCAAAGTCAACAAGAATCTTATTGCAAAGATAACGTGGACCTTCTGACTCATATTGCCCTGCTGAACATCTTAGTATACGAGTAATGATTTTCGTATCACCTTCTTCAATATTGACACGAAGAAATAAGTTTCCCTTCAATGTTAGTAAACAATAAATTACAATCTAAGATCTCGAACTCTATATTATAGTGCAAATTCGATAGAATGACGCGTACCGAAAATATGGAACAATTGTAACGGGTTTTCCACTGCTATATTTACTATGTTTAGATGTAACAGTAATTCGAAAATAGCCCTGTCTTTCTATTTATTATATCCCACCTTTTCAAACATCTAAAACAGAACTGTAAATATGAAATTAAACATTTTTTTTTTAATTGTACATATACAATCTAAATTAAAAGATATATTTTAAAAATTTGTAATTATAAAATTTGGATTGTTTATGTAAGCAGAATTTATTTTTACGTTTTTAATTATTTATCTCTTTTATTTTGTTTAAATAAATCTCTATTTGTAAAAATGCATTAAAAAAATAAAATATATACAATAGTTTAAAAACTCAAATAGTTTTACAAAATTAATAAAATAATATTTAATAGAACTATAAAATATTACAAATGTTTAATACATTGACACACATACACACATACACATGTATATTACTACAAATAATATTCATTTTATATTTATAGATTATTAAGTATATATTTTATCATTGTCAATATAAAAGAAATTGTTATTAAGTTAATTGATTATACATCTATTATTCAGCGTGTATATAATAAATGATCATAATGAAAGATATAAAAAATTTTATTTTATTGTTGATTACTTTCATGATACCAATAATATTTGGAAATTTCAATTTACAAGATTGCATTAAAAATTGTGAAAGTAAGTATTATAAAAAGATTTTGTATTTAAATTACATAACATATATTTACACTAAAAGTAAAAATATTAATTTTCTTTATTTAACGTTATGTTAGCATTTACCAAAAATTAATTATATTTAGGCTTAATTATATTTTATTTTATAGAACTTTATTTTTTAATAAATACTTTAAACATGAATATTATTATTTTTAAATCATCTATTTACATTATTATTTTTGTAAATAATTTATTTATTAAAATTATTTTATATTATCATGTTATATATATTATATATATTAAACCTATTTGTTTCTCTCTTAAACTAATCAATAAATTTCGTAAAATAGTATATCATGATTTAAAAATGATTGATATTCTAATGATAATATTCACGTTGTATTTAATAACTTTATGACTCATGATAATAGAATTAACACGATTAAGCTATTATGTATATGTACATATTTCTCAAACAGTACTTAAATTACATTATAAATTTATAACATTTAATTAATTAAATGTTTATTACAAGTATAAATGTAAAGTTTTTATAATAGAAAGTAACATTATTAATTATATAAATGTTATTAAAAAAATAAGATATTAAATAATTTAAAATTTTTAAATACAATTTTTAAATTTTATATTCATCCCGATTAAAATGTTAATAAATTTCTTATTACTATACCATTAAGGAATCTAATTTTAATAAAAAATATTAAAATTTTTTTATTGATAAATAATTTTTTTAAAGATACATTAATATCTATACGATAAATATTATATGCATAAATATAATATAATTTAATAAGACAGTGGTTAATAAATAAGTATATATATAATTATATTATAAAATTTTTATTTCATGTATTAAAATGTTGTAACAAATTGATTTTTATTGAACTAAATGAATTATGTATATCAATGTATTATATATTAAATTATAATTCGCATATTTGTTTTTATTAATGAATTAACAACTTATTAAATGAAAATAAAAGTTAGTACAGTAAATTTAATAAGTATTTATATAAAGAAATTTATATAAAGAATAATTTTTTATTACTGTTTTAAATAAATTTTTTTTTAATACTTAGCAATAAAATCATTATCAAAAAAAAATTTATGTCTGAAAAATTGCGGTGACGAATATGCAAAGCGTGAGTACATCATAGTTTTCTTATTATTTACATTTGAAAGATAATTTATTCGATTATAAAATGTTTATATTTTTTAATTTGTAGCTCAAGGAACCAGTTTTGGATTGAATGAATGCTTAAACATGTGCAATTGTAAGATATATGTTTTCATTTTGATTTATTATATAATATTTTATACTTACAATACAAATTATTCTTATAACTATCTTAAAATTTTATATTATATACAAAGAAATAGTCAATTTGTGTACGCATAGAATTAAATATAAATATATGATTTTAGTTAGTAAAACGTATAAAATATATTTATTGCAGAAAATTTTTTTTTTCTATATTAATTTATTCCTTTTGTTTTCCTTGTAACCCGGAAAAACCGTAATAATAAATTTCTTTTTTACATATTAATCTGATATTTTCAAATGGATTCAATTTTACATAAAATAGCAGGTTTTTGTTTAGATTAATATTTGAGTATCTTATGTCGTTAATTAGAGAATTTTAGCACTAGATAAGAATAGAAGATATATCCGAAAATACCTCTGAAAATGGTTTCACGCGTCTTCTATTTTTTTATTTCAGTATTTCCTTCGGAGTATCGAGAGCAATGTAAATCGAATTGCAGATATAAATACTGGGATGGGTAAAATTTATTAATTCTTTTGCTTTTAATTAATTTTATAAATTATTAATACGATTACATGAAAAATAAATTTTTAGCAAATTCGATCCAAATCAATTAGGTGAGTAATCATGTAATAATTAAAATATGTAATAATTAAAATTATATATATAATACTTACAAATAAATGATTATGTATGATCTATTAACGTGATAATTAAATTTTATTCAACATCGATTTTTAGTAAGTTTCCTTGATAACATTTTTCTTGTATCTTATTTTCAGGCCAAAGTTCAGGTCAAATTCAAGTTTAAAATCAAGCAATAATAAATGATCGTAATTTCCTGTAATTAAAAATATAATATAACATTTAAATCATAATAATAAATAATAAAAATAAAAAATTTATTAAATAAGAATTATATGTATAAATGAAGTTAATATTTAAAAAAAATAGATTATTTCACCTCTAAAACGATGAACAAATACCTTTATATAGTATGACCTATTCTGAACTACATGAAGATGAAACGAAAGAGTAAAAAAAAAAAAAAATGAAAATTAGAAAAGACAAAAATTGATGAAATTAAATAAAATTAGAATTTTGCAAAAAAATTAAACTAATAAAATCGAAGATAAAATTTGTTTATAGTTCACTATGAACTTTAAATCTACGGTAGTTTGAAGCACTATTAGCTCTAAATACATAGTGTTTGATAGCGTTTGAAGTGATAAAAACGAAAAGCGACTTGGAGAAGAAGTTAATGGTATACACGGTTCCCACAAATTTCGAGGTTAATAAAGTTTTATTAATTATTAGTGAACGCAGCATATTTTGGCTAAAATGATGTAGGTAAAATCGCAATAAAAGCATAAAAAAGAATAATTGCTTTGAAAGGATAAAAAATATTGTTGTAAAATTACGTTTAAATACGTATAGTATGAAAATTATGATACATTATATTAAAACATATTAAATTATTACAAAAATGTTATTAATCACATAATGTATATGTTATCAATTGGGAAAAGGGAGCATATCCAACGGTGCTGGCAGGGGGAAGCTACGGCTGGTCTCGCGCAAAGTCTGTAGGGAGCCAACGAGGAAGAACGAAAGGGCGCAAAGAGGTCGCGGGAAGCTCGCGAGACATCATCTTAGATCATCGGGGAGAGGGAAGTTGGGAATGCAATCGGCACCCGCGAACTCTCCGATCCGGCGATGCTCGGCTTCGAAAGCGATCACCGCTTGTGGGGAGGGGAGCATGGGAACACGTCAAGCACCGGAGGAAGGAGAGTTGAGCAAAGGAAGGAAGTAGCAGAATAACGAGAGGGGGAGACGGAACGATGACACCTACGCAGGCGGAAGGAAATTGGGACTAGAGAAAGGGAAAGGAGGCTCACACCCCACCAAAAGGGAAAAACCCGGAAGGGGATTGGAGGAGGAAAAGAGAAAGTGGAAAAGAGATTTTCCGAGGGGATTCGGTGTAAGGGGGGGAGATAAGCAGTTCCTCATGCTTGAGCACAGAGTCACGACGCCCTTTCAATAAATTAAAATTCCGCGAGACTGAAAGGAAATTTATGTAACGCCGATACCAAAGAAATAATACAATAACGTGAGAGTGCAACCATGAGCCGTGCCCGCATATGGGCAAGTGGTCCGTTAGACCACTGCATCCGTTATCGATCTGCTGACACTGCTAAAACCCGCAGACGTTACATCCTACAACACCGCAACGCTACCAGGACAAGGAGACGTACCGTGAGCAGTGTGGTGACGTTGTCTTCACAACGTCAGCATTCCAACCGATGCGTCGCCAGCCATCATGATAGCATCTGACGTCAAGTGGTGACGTCACATCAAACCGACGTAAAGCCATTCCACTCAACAGCTGTGACGTCAACATTGAACGCGGAGCACAACTACTGATATCACCATGCCACCACAACGAAAGAAGCGCCACAGCGGTGGAGACACAGCGTCATCGAAACTAAGGGTGACTGGCGCACCACCACAGTGAACGAGCGCGATGTTTAAAATTCAAATTAATCCTAAGCGCGGGCCTCGCCGAAATGCTCCAAGGACAAGGCGCACAAAATTTGAAAAATTTTAAAATTCGACAAGAGAGCGGACCTAGACAAGACATTCTGATATAGAAGAGCGCGAAGTTTAAAAAAAGAAAATTGTAAGAATCACAACTAGGTCGCCGTAGCAGTGTTACCCGGGAGTGAGTGAAGGCCAGTGCGTGGTGAAGGTGGTGGTAGCCATGCGCGTAGAATGATATTGTTTAAGACTCCGAAACCGTAATAGCGAATTATTAGTGTGTAAGCGGGTTACGGGATAACTTCGTCTCTGTACCGTTGAAATTAGGTTAACGTAAATTGTAATAATAGATAAGTTATAACATTATTACATCGTTGTAATAATTCGCAATAAAAAAAAAAGGAAAAGAGATTCTTGGTGATTTCAAATCGACACCCACTACACCTCTTCTTATAACACTTACTTCACATGCCTCGCTCAAGTGGAAAACAACATAAAAAAATGTTTTTATTACATGATTATAAATTTCTATTTATTCATTATTATATTTAAATTCAATTGAAATATCCAATAAAAATTATGATTTAGAATTGTGATTATACCTATAAAAGATATATTTATTTAGAACAAATAATTTATAAAAAAGTTAATAGTTTCTTGTACACGTTAAAGTCTGAACATTAAAATAAATGTACATTAAATTAAAATTACTTAGTTTTAAGAGTCTTATTGTATTAAATATTTTGTATGTTTTTTACATAATAAATAATAATAAAATAAATATAAAATTAATATAAAATAAAATATATAATAAATGATTTATATTATTTTTTACCGTTATAATATATTTTTGCGCTCTTATGCATGTCAATACACCAAATTTTGTAAAATTATTTCTTTACCGTTTGTTTAACATTGCTAGTCTTAAAAAAGAAGAGATAAAGATCACAAACGACATGACACACGAACGTAGACGCGTAAAGATGTAAAGTGTGTGTAATTCTACTCGGAAGAAAATTCCACTGTGTATGGAAAAACCTGGACTACATATTGTCGTTTCAGGTTGATATATCGGGTTTTCTATAAAATATAGCATTAGAAATCTCAGACCGCAACACTTTCCTACCAGCGAAATAAACGTATTTTTCCATTGAATCAGTCTATCTAGCATATAAATACTATGTATGCGAACTGTATAAAGAAATAATCAAAGCGTCGACTTTAACGTAACTCTAGCTGAAGGTATACCTCATTTTCGCGTAACGTAGACTATTGATAAACAAAAATATGTACTAGAATAGTCAAATAATACATAAACCATATGCATACAACGGAAACAGTTGCATATATAAAATAGTTAGTTTTATAAAACAACGATTTTCTGATTCTTCAATCAGAAGTTCTTAGAACTTCAATAAGAAAGTTTTTGTACTTACAAATTACTAAACATTTTCTGATTCAACTTTAATATAGCGTGTAATCCTTGATATTCCCATGTCAAATATTTCACAAAAATGTTATTTGCTAATAAGATGAAAATACTTCGAATGAGTTTGACGACAGTTTAAAACATTTGTTTTAATTAGAACGGATTTGTTTATTTTTCTTTTCTTTTAAATTATAGCTTTAACAATAATATTAATAAAAATGTAGCGTTCTTCAGAAATCATACAGAAATACGTATCAATACAATCTAAAAATACAAATTTAAAATGAATTAATAATAGAAGAAATATTTGTTTTTATTTTAAATAGAAATACCTAAATTATTATATAATATTTTTAAGCAATGTTAAATTGTAATAATTATATACATACAAATATTTTTATAGGTAGATATTATGATAGTTAAAATTAATTTAATCAGTGAAAGTTAAATTAAAATTAAAAAATTAAAATAAAATTTAAAATTCTAAGTTTTTTTAAAAAATAAATAATAGTATAATAAAATGTTGTACTACAAATAGTTTATTTTATTTTATTTTTTTACATACAAATTAATAAAACCAATCAGGTAAGAGAAAATATTTGTAAAAAGCTTATGTTAGATAATATCTATCTTATTGATTATTTCCAGACTATCCTTTTCAAGATAGAAAAAATTTTTTTAAATATTATCTGGTATATTAATTGAATTTAAATTTAAAATATTATCAATTTGTAATTTTTATTACTAAATTAGTTATTGAAATATCACATAACCTATATATTTCATTTTAATTATCAAACTTTTATGATTGTTGAAAAATGAATACAATGCATTGTGCTTTTGTAAGTTACAGTATTTAAATATAGTTATAAATATTATTTAATATATTTTTTAATTTTATTCAGAATGAAGAAGATATATTGTATGAAGAAGAAATATTAAGAAATCCATATTCAGTTAAACATTGGCAACGGTATATTGACCACTTAAAATCAACATGCAATGCAAATTTGAATGTTGTTTATGAACGAGCTCTTAAAGAGCTACCAGGAAGGTATTTTTAAATAAAACACTAAAATTTTATATAAGGTTTTGATAATTATATTGATAACATTGATTTTCTATAGTTACAAATTATGGTACAATTATTTAAAACATAAAGTTAATCAATTAAAAGATCGGTGTATTTTAGAGCCAATTTATGATATTGTAAATAATGTATTTGAACGAGCTTTGGTGTTTATGCATAAGATGCCTCGAATTTGGATGGATTATTGTATATTAATGTCAGAGCAAGGTTATATCACTCAAACACGTCATATATTTGATCGTGCTCTTAGGGCTCTTCCTATTACACAACATCATCGTATATGGCCTCTTTATATTAACTTTATAAAGAAACATAATGTTCATGAAACCGCTGTTAGAATTTTTAGAAGATACTTAAAGGTATTTATTTTATTTCAAATTTTTAAATTTAGTATTATTAAAGTTATTTTAGGATTATTTTATTTTTCAATCGTATTATAGCTCGCACCAGAAGAAACTGAAGAATATATTGATTATCTCATTTCAATAGATAGATTAGATGAAGCTGCAATGAAACTTGCAAATATTGTTAATCAAGACGATTTTGTGTCAAAGTATGGAAAATCAAAACACCAACTATGGAATGAACTTTGTAATTTAATTTCAAAAAATCCAAAAAATGTAAAAGCTCTTAATGTAGATGCTATTATTCGGGGTGGACTACGACGTTATACTGATCAAGCTGGTCCTCTTTGGAATGCATTAGCAGATTATTATGTTCGAAGTGGTCTTTTTGAAAGAGTACAATTATAATATAAAATAAATTAAAGAACCATTATTTTTTTTTTAAATATTTAAGAATTATTTTATTTTTAGGCTCGAGATATTTACGAAGAATCTATACAAACTGTGACTACTGTAAGGGATTTTTCACAAGTTTTTGATGCTTACGCTCAATTTGAAGAATTAAGTCTTAAGAAACGAATAGAAAAAGCTTCAATAAACCCCATAGAGGATGGTATTAAATACGTTTTGATAATTTTAAATTTAAAATTAATTTATTTTTAGACATTAAAATTTTTTTTTTGCAGATGAAATCGATTTAGAATTACTATTAGCAAGATTTGAAAATCTTATGGAGAGAAGATTGTTATTACTTAATTCTGTTTCATTAAGGCAAAATCCACATAATGTTTTAGATTGGCATAAAAGAATAGAATTATATGAAGATCGACCACACGAAGTAAATTTTTAAAAAACCTCATTTGAGTGATTACTTTAATTTCAATGTATTTACAGATAATCAATACCTACACTGAAGCTGTTCAAACAGTGCAGCCGCATTTAGCTGTTGGAAAATTACATACTTTATGGGTTGCTTTTGCAAAATTTTATGAACGAAATGAACAGATATCGGATGCTAGAACTGTATTTGAAAAAGCCGTACTTGTTCCCTACTTAAAAGTAGACGATTTAGCTTCAGTATGGTGTGAATGGGCTGAAATGGAAATACGATATGGGTATTAATTTTATTTACAATAATATTCCTTATATTATCAATAATAGCAATGAGTTTATTGTATTTAGTTTTAACAAAGATGTACTAAAACTTATGCATCGTGCTACTGCAATGCCTAGTAGAAAAGTCGCTTATCATGATGAAACTGAAACAGTTCAAATGAGATTATATAAATCTTTAAAAGTGTGGTCTATGTATGCTGACTTAGAAGAAAGTTTTGGAACTTTTAAAGTAAACAACTTTATAAACAATTCTTTGCAATTCATAATAATTATTGTATAATATTTTCTAATATTGCAGACTTGTAAAACTGTTTATGATAAAATAATAGATTTAAAAATTGCAACTCCTCAAATTATAATTAATTACGGTTTATTTCTTGAAGAAAATAATTACTTTGAAGAAGCTTTTAGAGTGAGTTTGTTAATTCACAATATGTTCTTACTATGTACTTAAATTTGCAAACAATAATTAAATTTTAATTTGGTATATTCCAGGCTTACGAAAAAGGTATTGCATTATTTAAATGGCCAAATGTTTTTGATATTTGGAATACATATCTCACCAAATTTTTAAAACGTTATGGTGGATCAAAATTAGAAAGAACTCGAGATTTATTTGAACAGTGTCTTGAAAATTGTCCTTCAAAATATGCAAAAGGTATGCTATTATGCCTTTTAAAAAGTGAATAAATAAAAACTATTGCATTTTACTTCTGCAGCATTATATCTCTTATATGCTAAACTAGAAGAAGAACATGGATTAGCCAGACATGCAATGGCAGTGTATGAAAGAGCAGCAAATGCAGTGTTACCTGAAGAACGATTTGAAGTAAATCTGATAATAATTTGAATCTAAAATATTATACTTAAATATATACCTAAATATATTTTTTTTATTCAAGATGTTCAATATTTATATTAAAAAAGCTGCAGATATTTATGGTGTTCCAAAAACAAGACAAATTTATGAAAAAGCAATAGAAATTTTAAATGAACAAAGTACAAGAGAAATGTGCTTACGATTTGCTGAAATGGAAACCAAATTGGGTGAGGTTGATAGAGCTAGAGCAATTTATGCACATTGTAGTCAAATAAGTGATCCAAGAGTAAAGCATATAACATTTTTTATTATAAAACGATATGATAATAAATATATATTTTATTAATTTAATTTATTTATAGGTTACATCTCACTTCTGGCAAATATGGAAGGAATTTGAAGTAAGTCATGGTAACGAAGATACAATGCGTGAAATGCTTAGAATAAAACGAAGTGTACAAGCTATGTATAATACCCAAGTAAATATGATGTCTGCTCAGATGCTTAATAGTTCTACAAATCAAATAAACGAATCAATGGATGCTATGAAACTTCTTGACAATAAGATGAATGAAAATGGTATCTACCATTATAAATGTAAAATTTATAATTTTCAATGCATTTATAATATTGTATTTTTATTAGCTGAAGTTCACAAATCAACAAAAATAATTAACTTTATACGTGCAAATACAGAAGGAAGTAATACAACAGATCTTCGAGTTATTAATCCAGAGGAAATTAATATTGATATGGACATTAATTATAATGACAATAATGAAATTGATGAAATGGAAGGTAAAGAATTAGCTTATATTTTAAATATATATATATATATATATATATAACATATTATTTTATGTTTTGTAGATATTTTCATTGAAAAACAAATTATTCCACTTCAAGTATTTGGTGGTTTGAAAAATAATGACGATTAAAAATTTTATTTGTGCCAAATTCCTAGAATATTATTTTATTTTCATTTGTTAACTAAAGGCTACATTTGTTAATATTTTATAAGGAAATTATATTTTATATTATAAAAATAAAACTCATAAATTTTAATTTTAAACTTTTCTATTGTTATAAATTTAAAAAGAATCTTTTATTTTTCAATATTAATTTAATTTTAAAACATGCATTTAAAATTTATATTTGTATTTATGTACATTATATAACATATTGTTTTGGTGGATTGATAAAATGAAGATCGTTATAAACTTGAGAATCATCAATGTCTGTTTCACCTTGTATTGTTACCTGTTTCTTTTTAATACCACCAAATACTATTAGTTCTTCTTTACCAAGAACTAAAGAATAAAGTATTCTCTCGTCTGGACCTGTTTCATCATTATGTTTAAGAGGTATCCAAGATGCAGAACACTCATCACATAATATATTATTTATGCTTAAAATATATATACCCAGAGTATTTTCAGTTTTTTTACTAACTGTTGATTGAATTTTACGAATTTGAAGTCTCTCTTCCATGCGACGAAGCGATTCTAATTGTTTTTGCCGATTTACTGTCAAATTACTTCGAACTGTATCATCTCGAAAGGCAGCCATATTTAACGTACTATCATATATTGGTAGTGCTATTATATTTGAAGAGTTTGTTACTGTTGACAGTGAACTTTGGAAATTAGATCTTGGAAGATAACCACGACGTCCATTTACATTTTCATCCTTATCAATTTCTCTATAAGATTGTTGTCTTCTAAATATTAGTAAATTTTAAAATTATACTGTTTCAAATTAAATATAATATAAATATATAGATTCTTTATAAATAACTTATTTTGACTTTCACCTTGTAATATAAAACTGTAAATAAATTTGTTTACATACCTTTCTTGAGACAATGAATTAAAATTTTGAGATAAGTTTTCTGGTCTCCTTACTGATATACTCATTCCATTAGGTTGTGATAGTCGTTTTTTCTTACTTAAAACTATTATATAGTTTCCTACCTGTTAATTAATGTGTATTTATTTTAATAACATATTCAGATAATATTTGTAAATTACTTTTTCAAAATTATGTTACCTTACATGCTTGATGACACCAAATACGTGTTGGTGCATTTTCTGCATGATACATATTTACTTTTTTCCAAGTCCAAATAGGTTCTGCCATTGTCAATAACCAAGCATCATTCATAGCAACATTTGGACCTGTGCACCCACCTAATTTAAATAAATAATTTTATTTAACATTTATAAGTTCGTATTAATTTAAATGAATAATTGATTATAAATAACAAAAAAATATTTCTCACCTAAAATAAGTAAATTTCTATGACCTAATGAAATTTGTGATTGACCATATCTAGGTTCTGGTTTTAATGTAGACGTTGGCTGTTTTGTCCATGAATATGTATCCAAATTCAAAGACCATACATCATTTGAACTTTAAATTATACAAAGATTTTACAAATTATAAGATATAAATAACAATTACATTATCAAATAAAAAATTAATAAGTTTACCTGTATCCATTTGCAACACCACCAAATACAATCATAAGATTTCCATGAATAGAAGCAGAATGAGCTGATGTAGGAGGTGGTGGTTCCGATGTATTGATTGAAAACCATCGATTAGATTCAATTAAATAAACATGTAATTCATTGAATAATTTCCATTGCTTGAATTATAATTATTGATTAAATTTTTTTTTTTTAATTATTTAATTTCAATTTGTATTACCTGATGTACAGGATATGGAGAAGGATGAGACCAGCCGCCAAACAAGATAAAACTTTTTTTATAATTTAACATTGTAGCACAAGCTTTTGGTGATGGATAGCTACCCATTGTAATTGGTCGCACCCATTTTCTAGTATCAAGATCTAATCTCCATAAATCATTAAATGTTGTGCAACTAGCTGTACACCCTCCAAAAACGTACATAGAATTATCATAGGTACATGCTGAATGGGAATGCCTTTTTCCGATTGTAGGTCCAATAGTAATCCATTGGGAACTATGCCAAGAACTCCAAAATAATGATCCATATGCTATTGATTTTTGAAAATGAGTTTTATTATGTTCAATAACATCTACAATTATTAAGTTTTATTAAATATATTTATAATAAATAAAAATATAATTTTAAAAATCAAATATTCACTTTTTGATGCTTGGAACCATCTTTTTGATACAAGCATACACTTTTGTAAGTCTTTATAGGGCGGTATTATACTTAAAATATATTCTAAGATTTCATTTGGTAAATCGTCAATTTTACATTGCATTTTAATTAATATTCTTTGTAACGTCTATTAGCTAACTAATTCTTTAAAAACAAAAAGGATTATTATTATTTTTAAAATATAGTTTACGATGTACGAATTTATAAACATTTATAATATTAATGAAAAACAAAATTTATATTTCTATAAAAATATGTTATTAAATACCTAGAAATAATAAACAATTATAAATATATTACTATAATTTCGCAACGAAATAATTTTGACCACAAATTTAAATATTTATAGTAATTTAGCATTTTTATTTATTAAAAATTTTAATTTTAATAAAAATATTGACCATATCTTAATTATTTTATAAAACACGTGATAAGTTTTTTACGCATGCGCATTATAATTAAATTTACTTTAAACAAAAACGTAAGACTTTCAGCATGCGAATGTAGATAAATATTATCATGTTAGATAAACAAACTTTTCAGCATTATAGTTTTTTCGTTTTACATTGATAAAATAATGTATAAAACAGATAAATTAGATGTTATTACATACATACGCAGATATGAAATGAAAAATAAGAAATGTCCATGTAAAACTAAAAAAAATTTTTATACAAAATAATAATTTAAAATTATATAAATCTTTCCTTGCCATGATTGTTAAAAGATTAATACTTTTATTTTCATTTGGTAGCGTCTGTCATTACTTTCAAATCATTGTTATCGAAGCAAAGCTCATAAATAATTCTCAACTATTCTAAAATGTTCTAAAAAATTATGGCCGAAATTAATTTTAGTTAAAGTTCAATTCATTATATAATATTATTGTTTATCATTCTATTTTATCCTCTGAAAATAATTTAATAAATAATGTAACTGAATACGCAAAACCATTATAAGACGCACAGTAACTTATTAAATTATTTAAAGATTACTAAAACATGAAAAAACATTTCTCTGAAAATATATATTGTAAGTTTATTTTCTTTCGGAACATTTCTGTTACTTATAGATGCATATTTTATTACTATACATCAACTTCTTATCTTTTATGTATTTGAAAACTCTTTTTGTTACCTCTTTCATCAAATGTTCTGGTTCGTCTGTATAACAGAATGTAGGCTTTTTATAAATTTGCTAATCCGTTTTCATTTTTTGTTTCTGAACAAGAGAAAGCATATTTGGACATTTTTTCTTTATATTGATTTTATGAGCCTTGGACCAATCGTAAGTGGAGTAAATTTCATTCTTCATGCCTATTTCCTTTGAAGCACGTAATGTTTTTATCATATTTTTCACCGACTTATATTTTGAAATAGGTTTATTGTTTTCATAGTATACTACTATTAAGGTGCTTATTCACTTTAGTTGTGGTGACATTAGAGATTATTTCTTCCTTTTGCATTTTAGGTTTTCAATTAATATGTTTATTCAGAATAGCAAAATATTTTATTACGAGAAAAAGTATGTTTTCAACTTTACTTAATATAACATTAGGTAAAGTGGCACCTATGTAGTCATTCTATAATATTTTCCATTTGAATATTATGTTTTTAAATTATCCAAGCTTTCAATCTCAATACACTTGCTATTTAATAAGTATCAAAATAATTCGTTTGCAAATTTTTCATCGTGATTCTTCGGTATATGAAGTTTGCAAATGATAACTATATATAAAAAATAATTAATAAGATTACGAGCCAAAAAATTTCCTTCTTTTAATTTAATACAAGTAATACATGCAATACAAATAATTTTACTTTACTACAATTGTTCATTGTATTCCTAATATTTATGTAAATTTTTTTTTTTTTACATTCAAGGCGTTTATAGAATTATCCTTTATATTTAACTGCATTCACAGTAATGCTTAATGACAGTGATCATTTATAATCTTTTATATCTCTATGTGAAAGTGAACTTCTGACAAGAATAAGTTCGTATCTAGTTCGCTATCTAGTTGTACAGTTTAAGCGGAAGTGCAAATTTTAATTTTCTTTATATTTTTATATACATTGATGAACTCCTTGCAGAGATAGCAAGAGCTGCAGAAGATTTCAAACCAGCGGGAAGAAAATTAAAGATAACTAAACGTATGTACATACGACGAGATTTTTCCGACGAGAAAAGCAAGAAATGAAAAATTCGCAGTACAGAACTACAATGTACACCGTAAAAAGGATTCTTTTAGGTATTTTTTTCTCGTGAAATTATCATTTAAAGAACTACTTGTAGGAAAAAACCACCTTATGAAAATCATAAATAAAATATAAATTTTCTTTAAAAAATGTTGTAGCGTTTAATGTAAATAGTAATTATGAAAATAGAATATGTGAAATCTGATAAAATATATGTGAATAAGAATTGTTAATAAATAATAACAGTTTGCGTTAAATTGAACGTATTGTTTTTATTATTATTATTATTATTATTATTATTATTAATATTATTATTGGTGTAAAAAAAACCTTCTGTGTTGAAAGAGGAAAAAACCTTATGATCTAGTGCATACGATTGGATAATCAAATATATGTCACTATAAAATTGTATTTGAATTATAAGAATTCATGAGATTTATCCCCGTAAAAATTTTATTGGGGCGTTTTCACCTTTTATTCGCTTTACTGTATGGGCATACGTCGACTGAATTGAAATCCCGTTACGACAGGCGAAGCGAAAAAATACCCAACACGGCCTAAAGACGTTCAAAAGTTGAAATGCATACAATTCCGAACCAATTATGCACGTATAGTTCTAGAGTCTAAAAATGGAGTTCTGCCCGATATGTTTATGTGTATATTCTTGGTATCCCAATGTTACGAAAATGGTATAACAGAAAAACCCAGCATGTTGCCTGTTTGATACTACTTCATAAACTCATCACTTAATAAGTTGTGTTAGAAAATGGTTCTCTGTATTCCTCCTATCTTTTATATGAGGTAGAATTACCCCTTACATTAATCTATGTTATAAGCATTTCTACAAATGCAATCAAGTTTTGAGAGAAATTTCACCATTTTTTAGAAATAAATTTTAAAGATTTTGAAGTATTTTTCTTTGAGAAAGTATGTATGTATGTATGTATGTATGAGAGTATGTATAAACATTATTATGAGTAGTTCTACTTACCAAAGAAAATTAAAGGAAAGTATATTTTTCTATTTTTCAAATAATTTCATTTTAATAACTTATTTTACTAAATAATAGTAGGTAATCCTCTCACGATAAAAATGCATTCTAATAATAATTTATAGTAATTATATAATTACTATAAAAATAATAAATGAATAATTATGTAATACTTTTATGTTTGTTTATATATATTATAATTTTTGTTTTATACTTAATATAACTTACATTTATTTATATGAAGATTATTTATTTATATATTTATATTCATAAATGAGAAAATGACTAATAAACCATATAATAAATTTAATAAATATAATAATAAATATAAAGTTTTGTTAATTTTAAATTCATGGAACATCGATTATCTAGTACAAAAAACTTTTATACTGTGCTTCTTGTTTATATTATGAAAGTATAAAATTTGAAGTGAAAAATAATAATGTAAATTTCAAAATAACAAAATAGACATTATCTTTAAAAATTAAATCAATTATTTCTTTCTGTTTTTAAGTTTTTCAAAGACATTTTAAATACAAATGAGTATTTCCAGCCTTGGAATTTTCAAGATTTAATGAAATTTTTATTTACATTTATAAATTAAAATTCTTATAAGATTTAAATCGTTTTAAATTATTATATTAGTTTTAAATAAGTGTTTGAATAATTCAAAATTTGAAATAATAATTGATTGCGTTCAAACTATATTTATTTGAGCATTTAAATACAAATTTCATAAAAATCTCAAATCTGATTGGAATAAATATTTTGGAAATTAAATATATCAATATTCAATATATAGACACATGTTTAGAATTCAAAAAGTCTGTAACGTAAATTTTGTAAAATATTTCTTTTATTTATAATAAACATTATGAATATCCAAACTAGTCATAGTAACGATTGTCCCAATCTTATAGGTGATTATAGTACGCCAAAAATTATATGGTATCAAACTGATAGTACTATTGAAATGCGAATTATTTTAGTAGATGTTGAAAAATGTTTTATTAAAGTGAACTGCGATACTTTTCTATTTTGGTAAATAGAATTAATTCTTAGAATTATTTTTAAAAATGAAATAAATAAAATTACAAAATTATAAGATAAGAAAGTGCAAGTAATTTTATAAAAAAAGTAATCTATTTATAATTGCTTAATGTAATTAATTTATTTTATAGTACATTACGAAATGATATAAAATATTTTGTTGGTATAAAATTATGTGGAACAATTATTGCAGAAGATACTTCATATATGCTACTTGAAAGAGAAATCAAATTTTCTTTAATAAAAGCACACAAATGTAAGCAAATAAAATTTACAATTATATATTTATACCTTATTGAATAATAAAACATGTTTATTACATTCAAGGGACAGATTGGCCAAGATTGCAATTAAAAAAAAATAAAAATCCTTTAATTATTTTTGATTTTGATCATATTTTTAAGAAGCATTGGAATAATCCATATACTAATGTAACTGGTATTTACTAAATATTAATTTACAATTCAATATAAACTTTTAATTCATAATAATAAACATAATAAATTTAGATAATTAAAATAATTTTGATATTAAAGATTATCTAAATTTGAAATATATATTATGAATTAAAATTAAACTTTATATTTTATTGTAGAAAAAGAAAATTTTTGTGAATATAAAAAACGAATGAACATACACGATATTCCTCCTCCTGAATCATCTTCATCTAACTCTGACTCTGATGATGAAAATATAATCGGGTATGACCAATAGTCTAAATGATATCTACAAAACTGAAAACCAAAAACAATTATGTTTATTTTATAAGAAAAGTAAATATTAATTTTATTTCTAATACATAAATGTTGACTATATTTCCATTAAAGTATCTTTAAAATATACTTATATATTTTTGATTAAAAATTAAACAATATTTTAATAATACAATGTATTAATAAATCAAATGTAATATATTAAAATAAAGTTATTTAAAAATAATTAATAATTCGACATTTGTTTACCATATTCAATTTTTATTTCTAGTTAAATCATAACTTATTATACTTTTTCAGTTAATGATATAAAATGTATATAATTATAAAATTGTATTTTACATTTTCTACATTGTTTTTAGTTATAATACAAGTTTTAGCATAATTTTAGATTTGTCAATTGAAAATGATCAAATTAAAATGCAGTTAAAAGTTTTTACAATATTTTAAAAGAATATATTTTTACTTAAATAATCATTGTATTTTCTACATTCTATAAGTACCAATAAATTAAAATTATTTACATAAATAAAAAAATTATATCAAGGAATTAATTATTTTAACTGTTTCTAATGAGGAACATTATTTAAAAATAAAAATAAAATGTAAATTTTTTTTGTAAATAATTGATAATGAATTATTTATTTTAATATAATTAGAAAATATAAAATTATTATAATATTATAAATGTATTGAATATATTAATTTAAAATTGAATTAATAAAATTTAAAGACGAACAATAATAAACCTTTAAAATGAAATTTTATGAATAACAAGAACAATGTTTTATTTTTTATAAAATTTGATATTTACATTAAATTTGTATGTACATTAATCACTTTTTTAAATAAATTTTGTGTTCTATTGATTATTAACTCCAACTACTAAATACTAGTTACAATCGGATACAAACACCTATTTATGATTATAACTAACTCAACCATCTAAAGAAAGACGTTGGCTTATATTATCGACATGAATCTTCATTTCTCTAAGTATATCTTCGGCAAGATTGTCTATATTTGTATATCTAACTTTGAAAAAATTAAATATATCAATTAAAAATTCAATTAGTTGTTCTCTAAAATAAAAGCAATTAGATCGTAAACTACTTTCTGGACCTAAAAAACCCCAAATTAATACAGGAGTAACTTGTTCTGAAATTGAATAAAAATGCGCCATGAAGCCTTTCGAGTATTTAAGCATTTGTCTTTTACCCATTAATACTGACCACACTGCTGTTCCGATCGCCTACAAGTAAATAAACAAATTATTTAATATTATAGACGTAATAAATTTTGTATTAAAACATTAAAAAAAACTGAAAGTACCGTTTCTCGAAAACTGGCTGATATCCATCTATTATGAAGTATTGCTTTTATAGAAGATGGCGGTTTTTCAATTTCTTCAAATGCATCTAACAAAACAAAATCAATTACTACGTCATAAAAATTAATACATTTTACTCCTCGTACACCCAATTCTTCTTTCATTATATCTAAACTAGTATCCTGACTAAGAAATTCAAGCATTTTCTCGTAATGCATTAAATAATCTTTTGGATCCTATAAAAGATTATTATTCAGATTACCAACATTAAATTATTATAATTCGTTATATTGTGGCTAATAATATTTACAAAAACATACCCTATCAGCAAATATAATCAAATCACTTATAAGTTGTCGACCAACATCGGTGATCCATGCTGACGCACTCGGAATACTAAATAATCGAGTAAATGCTTGACGTAAGCAGTGTACTTTCGCTAAGTATTCTACATCTGAGCCACATTTAACTAAATCACTATGCAACCGCCTAAAAATATTATATTAAAAATGTCGGAGATAAATTTAATTATAAAAATATATTTTGTTTATACATACTTATGTAGACCATTTTTACTCATCCTGAAATAAATAATATTAGTGTCTTTTAAAAATTAAAAATTTATAAAATTTAATATACTTATTTATAATGATCTTTTTATTATTTAGAATCACCATTAAATTTATTCACGTAGTTTTTTTGTTTAAATTGTTAAATTAAAGAAATAAAATTAATTATTTTGCTTACATTTGTATATTTGTAAAATCTATGATTTGCCACTCTTTCTATAATAAATAATATTCCAGATAGAAATTATTATGAAATTTATAAAACATTTAAAATATTTCATTTAAATTTATAAAATTTAGTATGAATCTATAACCGTTAGTTTGTATAATTACATAAGTTGTCATTTAAAACAAAACTTATTGATTGTAAGAATGTATTAAAATAGAAAATACACGAGCATACGTATTATTTTATATTCTTGAACATGTTAATATTAATAAACTTATTATAACATAATTGTATATCTTTAATATAATATAAAATGTAAATATCGTTCTTCGTAAAACAATACAAGACATTCTAATATCAAAAATTTATTTACAAAAATAATTATATTTAATTTACCTGCATAAAATTCCTTTATCCTCATGCTGTTTTAAAGCAGTATGATAGAGTTTTTGTTGTTCGAAATGTGGATAATATTCGGAAAATTCTTCAAATTCTCGCAAATCTGCTACCTGAAAAAGTATTATCTCAGTAAAATATAAAAAATTATTTAAAAGATTGATACAGTAATATTATTTATATAAAAATTAAATTAACTAATTTAATTTACATAAAAATATAAACAAATATGTTTTGTAGAACTCACACCATCTTTTGCAGACGCATAAGATTCAGGTGAAGATGCAGGATCATATTTATCTTTACTTAACGATAATATAGTTCCCAATGTCGAAGCCTTATGACTTTCTTCATTCAAAGTTCGATGACGGAACAGTATGGAGTGCTAAAATTATATTTGAATATTTACTGTAATTTTTAATATTAATATTATTTTGTGTGCCATACAAATTTAAAAACATTTATATTGAAATATTTATAATTAAAATATATATATATATATAATGCAAATTTATGAATAAAATGAAGCGTGATAAGACAAATTTTAGTACTTTCAAGTGATGTTTTTACTAACAATAAATAATCAAATTGCCCAAAAATATTTAATTATATATAATTTTTCCATCTTATTTCTTAATAAATGCGTATACTTATAATTTTTATATTAAAAAGGTATATGAAAATCCCAATAATTATTTTTATTATATACGTAAACAGTGTTTTTTAATTATAATCAAGATAATTCGATAAATTTTCTTATGGCTCAAATTATAAGTTTTTTATAATTTTTAAATATATATTATATATTATATAGTTTCAAAATTTTATTCAATAACACTCAACGTAGTTTTCTATTTTTTATGTTTTATTTAACAATGTGCTCAGTATAGAAATAATCAATAGTTAGTCGTAGAAATGTTTTTTAAAAAATATATATTACTAATTTATATTATAAATTTTTCATCACATTTATGATATAATTATAATAATATTTATTTTAGAAATTTAAATTTTACATTTTAGTATATATTACAAAAAAATGAAAATACATTTCTTTAAGTATTTATTTGTTTTACATTTGTTATTTAATTTATTGTTTAAATGATTTATTCACATCGTGTTAAAATTAGTACAATTATTATTAGACCTTGTTTGTATAAAATAATTATCTATTTTTCTTATAAAAATAATATGAAAAAATAATAATATCGAAATCATTTATCATTATTATTAAAAAAATTTTTTATTTAAAGTGAAAGCTTATATATATTTCTTTAATTTATTGTAAATTGTATACAATAATTTCTAATATAAAATAGTATTCAAAAAAGAATTTTTTTTATTAAATAATTAATTATTTTGAAATAATTAATACATCATTATTATTATAGTTTCTTTTTATTTATATATTTTTTAATTTTATTAACTTTGTTAATATGATTTTATTAATTTTGTATTAACTTATAAATAACATATACATTAAAATAACAAATCATTTATATATAGATAGTAGAAAATGTAAATTAATTCAAGTAAAACGAAGTATTTATAAAATGATTTATATCAGCAATTTGATATTATTTTTAATATTGTCTATTTTTCATAATAGATAAGTTTTTTTATATGATTATACATAACTTATGTAAATATATTTAAATACTTGCTATAAATATAATATAATAAAATACATATCAATAAATTCAATGTTTATGTATCCCATAAAAATAGTATTATTTAAAATTATGTCATATAAGATTGTAAACATATTACAAATTTAAAAAACGAATACTAATAAAATATTCTTTTAAATTTAAATAAATAAACAAAATGAATTTTACAATTAAAACTTAAATGATTTAAACCCATTATAAAATTTAATTATAATTTTTAAATCGTAATAAAGTGATATGAAAATTATAGTCGACTAATAATTACTTTTGTTTATTATGTTCTTACCTGATCAATAAATAGAAGTTCAGCACTGTTTTGCATTTGATAACCTAAATCTAGTAGCTCTTGAACGTCTCGCGTAAAAGCCGTATCGGCTTTTGAAGGAAATATTAAGGTATCATTATTTAGCTCTGAGCTAAATGCTGTAAGTGCATCTTCCCAACAGTAGAGTGCCTTTTCTAATGCTTCCAAGCCTAAAATATTAAATCAATTCATTTATTTAAAATATATTTATAATTTATTTTTTGTATTACGACCTTTTTAAAATTAATATTTATCATTTCTATTTTTTCACACTTTATGCAAATACTAATTTAATGCGTGCAAAAAAGTAAAACAAATCTATTTTTGATCATCTTAAAATTCAGAACAACATGGAAACGAATGATACAAAGTTAGGTAAATGCAAAGTATTTTTGATAATTTTAGCCATTAATAGTAATATACGATTCTATATAATAGTATAATTAATAATCATTTCAATTCTAATATAGACAATTTTTAACAAATTTCTTTTGTTGTAATATCAACTAGAATGAACTTAATGGTTTTAGTTTTTAATAAATTTGGCCCTTAAACATTCATCGGCTATTTACATAAAATTGTTTAATAGAAATAATAGAATGTATATTTATATGTATATACAAGATAACCGATTAGTGTTATCAATAACTTATATTGGGACATTATTATGCAAAGTGTATATAAACTGACATAAGAACGTTTTTTTAGTTTTAACAGCTTAAAACTTTTATCCTTTATAATGTTGATATTATGTCGATAAATCAGATAAAAATTATAGAAAAACATTTTACTATTTAATTAACATACACAAAATTAAGCAATCTTTAAGATATTGGAAACGTGAATAAGTTTTTATTACGTTAAGAGCTTTTAATTTTATATCAATATTATGAATATTTCAAAATATGCTAATAACTGCTATTTTAAGGATATGTTTTTTAAAATTACTTTAAAAATTAATAATATACAAAATAATATTTATTGATTTGAATAACATTTTATAAAAAAATTTTTGATTAGAAAACTATAATTAAGCGCATAAATTTTTATATATGTAATTGAATATATCTTAGTATAAAACATGAATGTAGAATCTTAAAAATAATGAAACTGCAATCTTAATGCAGTCTTAATTATCTCCATGGAAATGTAATCATATAATTAAGTCGATATTCTCCGACTAGAATATTAAGAAAAGATATAATGTTAAATAAGTATGTCTTTTATTTAGTATGTATTATCTCATTATTTAATTAATAATGCTGACATTCTAATTATGATAGAAGTATAAATTATTTTGAAAAAATGAGTATAAACAATTTTCATTTTAAAGTTATTTTTTGTGTTCAATTTTATATATAAATTAAAAAACCTCTATAAAGTAAAAAATTAATTGTTACATAAATTTAATTACATGAGTTTTGTTGAACAAAAAGTTTTTAAAACAACTATCATAGCCAAAATTAAAGAACCTTTAAATATATCTAAAATTTATATACTACAAAAGAAACATTTAAAGAAATTAATACTTTGATTTAACTTTTAATATAAGTAACAAGACGATTTTAATAAAAAGTAATCTTAAAATTAATTAATAATTTAATGTGTATCAATATTATTAATAAAAAGATAAATACAATAAGTATATTACAAATGTTTGTTCACAACTGAATATAAATAACTGCTATAATGTTTATATTTTATAAGTAGATTGCTAGGTAAATTACAATATTTGTTATTGATTAATTAACCCATGCACAATAGCGAGGTATTATTTTATTTGAAAATTTAACTAAGATAATATTGAAGACTACAAATATTATTTTTAGATAATTATTATATGTATTGATAGATTATTTTATTTAGATAATTATTTGCATATTTTTCATTTTTTGTTTATTTATAATTATTTCATTAAATAGTACAAAATTAAATATCTTAGTTCTACATCAAAATCGAAATGAAAATATTAAAGTATAATTATCATGTAACAATAAAAAATGTATTATAGAAAAAATTTTTAAAAATGCCTGTGAAAGTTAATTCTTGTCATATTCATTTTAGAGGGTAACACTTAACAGTCGAACAAAATCCAAGAATACCAGAATGTGCGCGCGCTTCTTTTGCCCTTCGCGCACATTCTTAGTTTCTCTTTCTTTTTATGCTTGGCTGAATGTAGTTTAGATTTATCTATAATATTTGTTGTTATTTTTTATTCCACAAGTAATTATATATATATATATATATATATAGAATAAACACAAAAAATCGTTAATATCATACTGAAATATATTCATTTGCGAACACACATTAATATTTATCTGCATGGATATGCTTGTCTTAGAAAAAGACAGATGATCCCTTCCTTTATTTCGTCTCAATTGCGTCGTTTCTATTATAGAGTTGTCTGACAGCCAACTTATCATCAGTCATTTGGAAGTTTATCTAGGGATATATTGTACAACATTTTAAATGGATACATATTACGTTTTAGTACATCTTGCAGTGCCAATTTTCAAGTGATCAATTGTAAAGTAAAGTAGTGATTCAATGTATTTAAAATCACAGCATGAAAAAGAATGAAGAGGGGTGGTAAGAAAAGTCGATTGAGAAAAATAATACTTATGCAAATGGACATCCATTCATTGTATAGAACAATTTTTAAAAGTGCATTTTTGTTCAAATAATTAAAATAACAAAAAAGCATCACTCAAAAACCGAATTAAGAGAGAAAACGTGTTTGTGAGTATTTTGATAAAAAAAATAATAAAATTAGTTTTCTGAGACACAATTAAAAAAAAGAGAAAACAAAATTAGTTTAACTAAGCTCAACATAGTAAGTATAGTTGTATTATAATAATTGTGACTTTGCATGCAAGTTTGTATTTACATACGTTTTGTACGATATTTTCCAGGATAGTTTACCATTAGGGTTAGTTATTTGATTTTGTAGGTAAAACTGTTTAATAAATAATTAAATTCAATTAAATATGAAATTTTAATTGAAACATTTAGATCTGTTCCTTTTGTAATAATAATATGTTTGTGTTAAAATATAATGTTACCTTACTACAATTCTTACAATAAACTAATAAATTTACTATATATTTTAAAATACTATTAAGAGTCATAAAATTTAATTTATTAAACTTTATAAATAATATTAATAAATATTACACGTTATTCTATATTAGTAACAATATCTAGATTGTTAATAATAATATTGAGAAAAATTAAATGCATAAATAGTATTTTTGACTTAATCTATCATTATTAAGTTACACTTTCTACAATTAGGCTCCATCTAACTTTAATAACATATTAAAAATGTAATACATTTTTGGACAAAAACAATTTCGTTTTTTCTTCAAAATAGAATTTTTATTAGTATCATTGAAAAATATATATCAAAAAATCTGTAGTTTAAAAAATAATGTTTTTTAAACCAAGTTCATTTATACGCACTTATGCATGTGTATAGAATATACTTATTATTATGGTACTGCTTAATTCATTTTGTTGCCTTTTTACTATTTATTTACATATACAACATTAATTTGCGATTATTTCGCTTGCGTCAAGTGTAACGCGATACCCTTCTATTCGATTACAGCAATTTGGTGACAGCAGCGCATTCCATGATAGAAGAAAAAAAGAAATGATAACTAGCAATTGAGTTAAAATAAATTTCAAATGGACATGGATATGTTGAAGGACATGCTTCGTACCTGAAGGAAACTGGCGTCGATTAATGATACTTAAGCAATTTTCTCAATTTTTTTGTATAATTCCTGTTCTCAAACACTAATTTTATTTCTATAGCATGTTATATTTTTTATAAAAATTTGGAACTAATTTCATCGACATAGTTTTACATCTCATAATAGTAGTAAGAACAGATTAAGTAGTGTCACCAATTTATATAGTATATTAAAAATAATTGTATGATATATTTAATAACTTTAAGCACTTATATAGCTTTATAATGTATCAATTAGTATACATTTTTCTTAAAGTATTAACAATTTATAAAAATATTCATACAAGCTTAGACAAATTTTTTATATTATTTTTAATAATCTCAAAATTCAATTAAAATATTTTAATTTTACTATAGGTTAGTTAATCCATTTTTATATCACCGAATCGATTAATATATATTATTTCGTAAATAAATTTGATGTAAATACTAAATTTCAATACAAATAGTTCAATTTACACTGTTTATACATCAAACTACATTTTTAATAAGACTATTACAATAAAATTATTATTGTATCTAGATTAAAATAAGATAATAAAATATGACGCACATATTTTACGCGCAAGAATTCGTCCAATAACATTAACGCAATAAATTATATGTTAATGTTTATTTAAAATTTAAAATACTAATGTAAAATATAATAGACATAAGAAAGATCGGAGACAACAAATAACTTAAAAAAATTATTTTTAAGCAATAATTTATGAAAATTTAGAACAAAAATTTTTTTTTTTTTTTATCAACTTCTAAATACAGTTTTTTTTATTTAATAATCTTTTTATCTGTTATAAAGTTATTTTCAAAATTGTTCTTAATGAAACTATAAAAAGCTTATCATTAAATAAAAATGTGTTTTTTAAATAAATTAAGGTGATAAAATAACTTCCTTGTGTTAAACTTACATAAATGAAAATGTATCAATGTACAATATGAAACAAATACATTTTGATTTTGACGAACAAATGAACTTATGTAATGTAGTTTTTTATTTTATTAATTTTAACGAAAATTGTTATGTGTATTTTTTAATTTTAACGTCAATCTTTCGTTTATAAATCCCTTAAAAGCTGCATGATAACAATTGCGCTTTAATTTTATTTATATGGTTCTTATAAATAATATTTTCATTTTTTTCAATTGTATTAATGTTTCCAAATACTTGTCATTTTAAAATAAATTATGTATTCTTATGAAAAAAATATGAATTTTATTATTTTCTTTTATTTGTTCATTTATCTTTATTTTTATAACTTCATTACTTAATTTATTTTAACTATTTGTTTAACTCTTATTATTTTTAATCAACCGCATTTTCATTCATAATTTTATGTTTCTAATTCTAATTAATTGTATTAATAGCTGATTTTCTTTCAATTTAATATACAAGAAAATCTATTATTAATATAAATTTATATCTTTTATTATACTTTTATTATTCTTTTATTATAATATCAAATTTTTTTTAGTTAAATTATTACTTTATATGTAGTAAGTAAAAAGTTAAATTCTAAAAAATCCATACTCAATCTTTTTAACAATGCTAATAAACTGTTTTTATAAAATATAGCAATTTTATTAAACGAAGAAAATTTACAATACATAAAAGTTTAATTTATGGATATTACCTACTTATATATTTAATATCTGAAATTATATTTAAAATATTGAACCACCCACAAGTATAAAATTTATTATTTTTTACTGTATACATACTTTTATATAGTTATTTTAAATATTGATAAAAAATAATCATTTTTAACAAATTGGATTTCGACATGCAATAATTACATATAAGAAATTATAAATGATTAATTTAATTTATACAACGATGAGGTAATTTTATTTATTTAATAAAATTTTATTTATAAAAATATTGGATATTATTGAGGTATAAAGGCATTTGAATGAATATGAATACTTTTTTTCTTTGTACTATTCATTTATTAAATTATCTGAATAATTTGAGCAATTATTACTAAAATTTACAAAATTATTCGTATTAAGCTTACTAAATTTACTAGCTTGTATAATATTTATATTATTAAAGTATCTTATTTAAGTTGCAAAGTAAGAGATGTTATCGTAAAAATTATCTTGAAAATATGTAAACGTCTATTGATTGGTAAAAAATTATGAATAAATTGCTTTAATTCTATTCTTGAACGTTTAAATAATTAATAACTATCAAACATTAAATATAAATTTACTAAATATTGCAAGTATAATATCTAAATAAATATTCAATATTTATTTAGAGAGAGCTTGTTTAATTTGTCAAGAAAATGAGACTGCAAGATTTTTTTATTCAAATAGATTAAAATATATTACATAGACTACATATTATTATTAATCAAAACTTACCAATCCTGATTAAAAATATCTATATGCTGATTTTTAATAAATAGGTTTTATAAATTGATAAGATATTTTTTTTCTTCTAATGAATATTCTTGATTTAATCTTAAACATAAATTATATAAGTATATAAAAAGTAAGGAAAAAGTTGTTATTTGCTATTATACAAATGCAAATAATAGATTTAAGTAATGCTAGAATGAATTATATTCAAGATTTGAAAGAGCTACGATTGAATATATTTCAAAATTCATTAAACATTTCATTTTCTTTCCATAAATATCAAAAGCAATAGTTTGCAGCATGTACTACTACTATAGCGATAGTAGTAGCATATTTTCAAAATAAATCAAGCCATATATCATTTACTATAAATATTAGCGAATTTATAAATAATTTCTCTATTTACAGATGATATTTTTTATATTGTATCTTGGTAGCCTCCTACTTTTTGTTAAACCTGATACAAGCGTTCATATTTTGTCAGAACAATATGGAAATGGACAACTCGTCACTTCTAGCACATTAAATTGGATTCCAGTTTTACATTACAGCGCTTTAAAGAATTTTGTCATAGGAGGCTTTGAAACTGTTGAAAATTCGTCAGGTTTGTTTATGAATACATTGGTTTCAGAATCTAATTTAGAACTTAACTCTTGTATT
The DNA here is from genome assembly GCA_018883505.1 of Ceratosolen fusciceps. NCBI lineage: Eukaryota > Metazoa > Arthropoda > Insecta > Hymenoptera > Agaonidae > Ceratosolen > Ceratosolen fusciceps. Next base: position 265,799 of record RCIC01000030.1, on the reverse strand, counting down.
AAATATATTTGTACTAAATTTAAAATATTTATATAAGTATGAAATCACTTTAAAATAAAATATAAAAATTGTATAAAATTTAAAATTATATTGAAAAATATGTTGATTATAATAACAAATAGATATTAAATAAAATATTAACTGTTAATAGCGAAATTTTAAATTATAATTCATTGTTTTAAACGGTATTAAATATACATAATATGTACACTAGTAAATAGATAATTTCATAAATTAAATTAAATGAACTAAATTTTAAATGTGAACAGAGAATCTGACAAAATTAAAAAAAAGACCAATCTTCGTCTGTCGTGCTTTACACAACGGAATTTGGGTGGCGGGTAGTCAAAAAGAAGGTGATAAGCGTTGTACAGTCACTCTCGCAGGAAATATACAGTCATATGAACATTACCAATTATTAGAAAACGTAGAAAATGCTGCTCGTATCAGTTGGAATGACTGGACTAAATTTTATAGACCGCCTGTTGGAACTGTAGCGACAGGTAAATTGTTTATTGCGAGACACATAGTCAGTGAAATGGAGCAGAAGGGACAAAGGTCTGTGCAAACCCATTACATTGGTACTTTGAACTTGCAAGACAGCCTTGGTACAATTACATATGTGATAGAGGTAAATGACTTACTAATTTTGTAATAAATATGAGCAAACTTTCTATATTAATTTTTTAAATAATTTTATTTATATTTATGATATATATATATAAACATTTGCATACCTTTTAAAATAGATTTGTTCATTTTATTTTATTTAAAGATAAAGAAAATCGATAAGTTATGAAAAAATAAATAATATCTGACAAATTATAATTCATATATTTGTTTAGAAAATATTAAAATTAATAATTATCATTTATTTTATTTCCAATAAGATGTTCTCAAAATAATATTTATTAAATCTAGTTTAAGTAATTAATTATATAATGGAATTATTTGTAGAATGATAATGAAGGTTCAGTTGAACTTGGACAACTTCTAGTAGAAACTGAACCGATTTCATATGAATTGATTGATGTGAATTTAAACTATATAAAACAGCGAATTGTTAAGAAAAATATTCGAATCCTTGGAGAAATTACTATAAAAAATGAAAATCACTTTCCGGTTAAAATGGCTGAAGCTATTGTTTATGCACATTGGCATACACTTTATTGGGGTCAAGGACATGCTATGCTTAAAGGTCTTAATACTAGTATTACCTTAAAAAATAAGACTCGACTACAAGATATGAAATGGGGGATTGACATAAAAGAAAACCGTTCCAATGTTCATACGTAAGTTTAAATGGCTTTGAAATATATTTAAATTAGTACTAACAATAATAATGATAATGTTACACAATTTTTTGTAATTTACAATACAATAAAAAAATTGTTGACCGTTAAGCAAAATTATTATACAAAAAATGTATTAATTATATAGAATTTAATAATTGAAAATTAATTACATTTTTAATTCAATTAATTTAGAAAATATTAAAGAATAAGTTAATAAATACAAATATATGATGTATACATATTTTTAGCGTAGAAGTATATTTAGAATCACGAACAGCAGTAAATGTAACTCTCCAAGGACATTATATAGAGGTTGAAATTCCCTATAATGGTACACTATTCTCTAATTACAAAGATAAAGCTTTAACTGATCCACGGATAATAAGCAGTGTTTGTCGAGAAGAAAGTATTGCTGATTTAATACTTAAATTTGACACCATTTATTATTTGAGCAATTTCAGTCTCGTTCCGTCAACAATTCTGACCTCAGTTAATGAATCATCTGTGAATAAAATAATGATGGTAGTTACGAATAGTCAATTACATACGAAGCCATTATATTTAGCAAATAACAATTTCGAAAATCTATTAAAAAAGAAAAATGTCAGTATCGATAGAAATGAAATTCTAATTAACCTAGAGCGACCGGAAGTGAAAAATATTCTAGGGGATTATAGCAATTCGTTATTACTTAAAAATAATAATGATAAATCTATGGTTATAAAACCTGTAGTTTCCAAAATTTTATTACTTATTATTATAATTTTGTTAACAATAAATCGATTTATGTAAATTATTCAATTGCTTAAGTCATAAAACTTGTTTAATATAGATGTATTTGTTTATAAAAAAAATAGCAAGAGATTAATGCAAAATTTATAATTATGCATATAATTTAATTTAATTAAAAAAAATAGTTTATCTTATTTATCTTTAACATGTATGTAAGTAATTATATATTTATTTTCTTATGTGTATTCATATGCATGAAACAAAGTGAAATTACTTATTAAATATATAGTATATGAATTTATATATTTACACAAAATTTTTATTAATATCTAATTTAATAAATTTAATTCATCAAATATTGCTAACTAACAAATAAATAATATTCAGAAAATTCAACATAGAATATTTTTTTAGTCAAAAAATAAATATGAATTTTAAGTACTATAATATTTCTACTTTTTGAATGATAATCTAAAATGATTTATCAATATTATTTTTTTTTAAATTATTTAATTTAAAATTTCTCTTATAAGTTATATAATACAAACAGTTGCATTAATCAGAGATTTCTTAAATTAAAAGAAATAAATGTAAGTAAGAATTATTAATATTTTTTAATATTGTAAAATATAAAATCCACAATAGTATTAATAAAAATATTTAATAAAAAATAAATTTATAATATATATTTTATCACAAATAATAGAATTGCTTTTGCTAGTACATTAATTTTAAGATATTAATGTCAAAAATATTTTTTAAAACTATTTATAACTATTATACTTAAAGTATATAAGTACATGAAATTACTAATAAAAAATTAATTAACGAAACACGTCTCAAAGTATAATTCATTTTTATATAGTCAATTTATAAGAGCATTCCAAAATTAAATTAAAATAGTTTTAATTTTAAATAAATTCAACATATTACTGTTAGTTCAATAATAAAAAAATATTAGTAAATACAATATCTATGTATAAAATTACTGGTTATTGATATTTTTATACACATGATATTAATATTATAAAGGAAAAAATAAGTTAATATAATAATTAAAACATAATATATATAAACATATAATTATCATTTATGATAAAAAATTGGTAATAATAATTTTATTAAATTTTTGTTTGTTGACGTATAACTTATATTTAAAATATTTATTGATTGCTGTTAAAATTAAATACCTATAAATTAAGACTTTAATATAGTTATATTGAATGAATATGTACATAAAGAAATATTAAATAATAAAATTATTTAAATATATTTATTGTTATATAAATATATAAATATATTTCATATATTTATTGTTACATAGTTTTATTTTCAATATATGTAAACTCCATAATATAACAATTTTCTTTAAAATAACGAAATACGAAACGAATAACGAAAAAAAAGTTAACAAAAAGTGTAATAAGTCATAATAAAGAACAAAAATTAAAATAAAGATGGTATACTATTCTAAATAGAATACAACTCGTTCTTAAATGAAAATATTATCTTACATGAAATTAACAATTATAATAAAATCAATATAATGATTGCTTTTCTATAAATATGATTATTTTTTTAGTAATTAATTTTCTTGACAAGTTTAAAATAATTTTATAATAGCAAAATTTATATTGTAACTTATAAAATAATTACATCAGCTTAATAGTTTATTTATTTATTTAATACTTTTTTTACATACAGTTTCATGTAATCCATTACTGTATTTAAAACTAAATAACTAAATAAGTATTACTAAACTAAATAAAATTTACACTTTATCAACTAAAAATAAAGTTAAATTCCTACAATATTTTGATATGCTCCTAACATTAAATTTTACAAATAAGTTGGTATGCTTACTACTTTTGTTTTTATTTTTATTCTTCATGTATTTATTAAATATTTGTTATAATCACTTTTTAATAATTTGATTTAATAAAAGAAATATATTGTAGATCAACTTTTTCTAATATATAAAATGACAATAAAAACCGACGATATTTATTTAATAATTTAAACAGTTTTTAATTATTAATTATAATTTATATGAAACATTTGTAAAAAAATATTAATCATTAATGTACTATTATATCTGTATAGTTACGACGAATACAAATGTAAAGTATAAAAAATATATAATTAAAATTTTTATTTGAAAAAAAGCTTTTAATCTGGAAGTATTAATAGAACACAATTTGAGAAATTTTCAATTCTTAGATTACTACTAAATAACAAAATTTAAAAGTGCTTCAATAACTTACTACTAAGTTTTTTTAATAATATAGAAAATACTATATTTATAAACTAATTATGAACAAAATTTCTTTATAAATGATTGTTTGAAAAATACTTAAATTTTCAAAGAGTAATTTTATGATTTCTTTATTATTTTATTGTAAACATTTGCATATATTTCAAAACAAATAATAGTAAAAAGTCTAATTTTTTAAATAACTTTTGTGTTTATTAAATATATAATAATATTATTTATAAAATTATATTTTATTATATATTATATTTATTATATATAAATTATAGAATTATTTATAAAAGTTAAGTTTATATAAGTAAAAAAATTTTACGGTACATAATTAGAAATACTTACCAAGTACACCATATTGCTGAGAAGTTAACTTAATATCTCCTTCAAAACCTCCAGGTATTGAAGATAAAATAGATGTCCTATCACTAATAATACTACGGCTACTAGCTTCACTTCGTCTTGCCCAAGATACTTGTGAAACAGCATCTATAATATGTATAATTGCACAATTTTTATGTTAAATACTAATTTGAACAATCAACTAATTATTTAAATTTTACCTAAATTCGAACTCTTTGAATAAATCAATCTTTGTTTTGAATCTTGTAAATATTTTTTGGCAGGAAGAATATGATGTCTTCTACGTCTTTTCAAAAATTTTGCTAAGCTCCCAAGTAATAGAGTTCCACTTGTTAAGCAAATTATTAAAACCTAAAATTTGATAATAAAATTAAAAAATATAACAATTTAATTATATCTAATATTAAATAAAATAAAAAATTAAATTAAAATCCGATAATTATTTTACTAAATGTATAGTTATAAAAATTTATTGAAAATAATAAATCTGTAAAATTATTTATTTATTGAAACTAAAGTAAATATTGTTTATTGGTTAATTACCTTTTGAGATCGTGATAGGTTAACATTTGGTAATGAAGTAATATAACGAATATAAAATTTTCCTAAAAAATCTTGAACATTGAAAAGTAACATATTAATTTTATAATTAATAAAATGTTGTTTTTTATAAATTAAATAAATTCATGAATTAAAAACCGCGGTTTTCGAGATTAAACCTAAAAATTGCTTGTTATACCTGTCATCTAAATAAAAACAGTAATTTACTCTTCTAAATTATATTTAACAAAACGTTATTTCTAACGATCCAAACCCAATAAAACTATTATTTAATTATTAAGAATATTAATTTTAATTTTAAAGTATCTGAGTTCGAATAAATTAAATTTTTTATTTTTGAAGTGAATGCTTCTATATTTAAATACAGAATATAAATACTTGCAAATTATCCAATAATAATAAAAAATATTTTCTAATAACACTTCTCTCACATTCAAAAGAAATTCATTTTCAAATACGTCTATGAATATCTTATCATGTAAATATTTAGTCTTTTTAAAAAAAATTTTAAGAAACGTAATTTTTTAATTAAACAAGGGTTGAAATGATTACTATGTTTTATTAAATTTTTTAAAATATTGACTTTTTAAAATTCATAATTTTACGAAACAATTTTTTTAATTTAAAAAAAAGCATTAATAATAATAGATTGATAATACCAATAATAATAATAATTTCATGCCTAAAATTTTTTTTTATGAGTCGTATTATTTTTTTTGTATTTTTAAAAAATTATTATTTAATTGTATATATGTAAAATATAAGTAACTTATTTCGAACATTTAAATAAGAATTTCATTAACATCTATGTTTTATTGATACAAATACAAACCCGAATCCATATGTAATAATTCATTTTAATTTAATATTTTGAAATAAAAAAGAATTACAACTCTCTTTTAATAATGATTTCAATATAAAAATTATGTACGTCACGGAAAATATTTAGAACAACGAATTAATATAATTTCTTACATTATATATTATTATATAAAGATTTCCTATTAATCCACTTTATCCTTGTTACACTAACAAGTTATTCAACCATATTTTTATTTTGTTTACAAATTTTATATTTAAATTAATTATTTTTCAATGCACTAGTTATTATTATTTTTATTTAATGTTTTTATGTCACTTTTTTTTTTTTTTTTATAAAGAAGGAAGAAAATCTTATAGAAACCATTAGGGACTCAGGCTCCCGTTGTATGAGAGTCCCCGAATATGAAGATATACTTTCCTGGTTCGTATGTCTTCCCTGGAACCATCGTTAAGCATTACTTCAGAGAAAGACCCACATTTTAAGGCTTCGATTCACTCTCTACTCTAATAGCGCTTAATTTAGGGAAGAATTTGTTTCATACATCTAAGGATGTTCTCAATGAAAGAAGCGACCATTCCCTAGTTTCCCTCGCTAGCAAATATTAGAGTGACAATGTTTTTGGGAGTGACTCTTTCGACATCACCGTCTAACGTCTCCCTTAAACGCCGCCAACATTCGCATTTAAAAAAAATGCATGCAGCACGTCGTCTGTAGAATGTCCACGGAAGTCGACCATGGAAGTAATCTTGGCCGATTAGCAGCTAGGTGAGGTAATAATTCATCTTATCATGCTGCCAAACGACCCACGGGGTTGATTAGTCCGGCAGCATCTGATTACCTTGGCCATAGCTCGGTACAGGGGAGTAATCGCTGTTATCGCCTTATCTTACGTGCTCCGAATATGTTCCTCGAGAGACTGCACCAACATTATATCTGCATAAGAAGCTACCGTAAACTGGACACACATTTCATCATGAGGAGCATAATTTCGATTTTCGCCTCTGTTAGCTGTAGTTCGTAATAGTACATCCAGTGAGGGTTTCTCCGTGTAGTCTGATTGAACTACAACATCATCCGTGTACTCGATCAGGAAACAATCTTCAGGCATTTTCAATCGAAAGATTCCGTCATATAAAATATTCAACCTAAAAAATCCTAAAAAAGAGTCTTGGGCTGCATCACACGTTAACTCCCTCCGTTTTGAACCTAAGGTAATGACTGATAATTCATAAGTCCCTTGAAGTCCTGATCCACCGCACAGAGCATGTTTTTCCACCTTACCAAGTTGAAAAAATTTTAAATGTCAAATGTTACCAGGAAATATGAGTTCGGAGAAATAATTTTCTCCAGTGTTTATGGTCACCGCCACTATTTCTAGATAGCGTTGATAGTCCATCAGAAAATATCCACGTACATATCCATCCGAAAATTATACTATCTCTCGGAGAGAGCGACAGATCTTCACACCGTCGCCGAAAGCGGAATCGCATCAGCTATTTTAGAAGCTTCCCAACGGTATTCAGCATACATAAAAGTATACTTTCCCACGTTTCCTTGCCTTTGTTTAGTAATATAAGCCCTACCTCTTTGTAAGGAAAGTAAAAAAATCCTGTCTGAAAACTCGAGTTGCACATGGCAAGCAAGAGCTAAGGATGACTCCCAGTCACCGCTTTCAACAGCTACGCTAGAAGGCCATCTGGCTCTAATGCCTTCTGGGTCCTGGTTGAGCGAAATGCACTATCTAGCTCCGTCATTGTAAGTGGCGAACCCTCAGAAACTAATGGCGCCGGAGGCTCATACCTTCGAACGGGATGTATCCCCTAAGATCTTTGTTGAGATTTTCTTCAGGTTTCTTCCAGCATCGGCACTTCCTAACTTAGATGGACCTTTTGAGAGTTTTCCTTATCATCAGATGTTTGGCGATCACAGAAGAGGTATTACGCTCGAGGGCTATTCGTTATAAATGAAGATACTTACGTCGCACTTCCATGATATCGCTTCCTTGCAAACTTGTCGAATTAAGTGCATAGTTGCGCCAGATACCGCTATTGCACGTTAGGAGTACGTTCCGCTCCTTAAAACTTCAACCAAGATTAGCTATTCTCGTATTGTAGGGCATGGGAAAACAGTGGATCGTCCATCCTCGCAACAAGTCATCTGAAAGAATGGCGAATGATCGCCGCCCTGATCGGCTGAACATCAAGAACGCAAAACATGATATACTGGTAAGCGCTGATTGTGTAGTTCTCAATTATTTTCAGTCTTGCATCCTCGTAACCAGACATTCCGTGGCAAAGGAGATATCGGGAACAATTTATCTGTAACTGACCATCCGAAAGGTCGTCATGGAACTGGTGTTTAAAAGCACCAATTTTGTCCTTGGAACAATGTCTTCACCTGGAATCAGTCACAAATACCCCTCAATCAACAACCTTGATGTTAAGTCCCCTGCCATATCAGCTCATCCTCCATGTCCCTGATAGCATTCTCGAGGACGTCCACTTTTCCTTGGAAATCGTCGATGGATTCGTTCGAAGTGAGTACTACCTCCACTAGTTTTTTACCAGCTTTACTGGATATCCTTAGCCTCATCTCAATAGGATTGGTATAATCCTGAAGAATGGTAAAGAGGTCGCTTTTAACCTCCTTGCTTGTTTCGCACATATCTTTAACTTCCAGTATAGTCCTTGGGATCATCATTGACTTCTTGTCTTAATCAGGATTTCCCTATTTTGAATTTTGCGGATGATCTTGATCGATAGTTTGTGCTTTGAGGAGCTGACCTACTGTTGGATCCTTTATAGGATATCCACATAACTTTTGCCATCCGTTGACCTAACGACGATTGCTTGGAGCATCGCCATACTTCTTTTATTAAATGCGTTCTTTTTTATAGTGGTCCCTTTTTTTCTTTTTCTCTTTTTTCTATTTATTCCTTCTCTCTTCATGCATGGAGAACTTCTTTTAGTTAAGGATAAGGACAAGAATGTAGCAGTTTATAAGCTACTTACCACGTGCGTAAGTTCTTAAATAACTATATCATAAAGGGAGAGAAAATAAAAGTCGTTGTTTCTCTTGTATTTAAAATTAAGATAAATTTATTGATTATTAATCGTTGCGAGGTATAAAAAACCTTTTTCCCTGGTAAGGAGCATAAAAACCTTTTTATTTATTAAAATTACAATCGATTTGTTCTATTATTATTATAGGTTAGGTTATACATTGCTCATGGGAGAGCTCCTGCAAATATGTTTGAATTTAGACTTACTATCAGCTGGGTTTCTGCGACTCTAGCCATGGTACCAGTGCGTTGCGAATTCCACATTATTCGGATATTCTGGATAACCCATCGGTATATGGGTGTGGACACCGGATTATCTCAAACGTTTTGGAGACCGGAACTGGCCGCGAGAAACTTACTATCTCTCTCTATCTCTCTTTCTCTCCTTCTTACTCAGGATGGGCCACCTGGAGTTTCTAATCCTTCACCAGGGAAGCCCAAGTTCTTCTCTGAAGTCAATGTGAGAACTTTTTCATTCACAAATAACCCGACCACGAGCACACGCCACGACGGTATAATAGTGGTGAACCCTATCATCTCGAGATTCTTAAGACCTGGGCTTTCAATCGTAGCTCTTTTAATTCGAAACGCAATAATTGAATAAATAAATTAATTACAAAACGTGAGGATAATCAAAGAAAATTCGCATGCGGCTCTCAGTAATTTTCTTGAAGGGACACTTGGTGTCTTTTCTTAATTTGTTTTACATTGTTTTTCTTCATTACGCCAACCGAGATCGTGTTTTCTCGTATTCCCGAAACTAATTTTTCTACCTTATATTAATGGTCTCCAATACATAGTAAGTTATTACATTAATATACTATGTAACTATGCTTTATATTTAGTTATTTATATGTACATTTTCTTGTTTTAAATGAAATTGTAATTATCTGAAAATAATTATTTTGTAATGGTATTGGAATGGTATGTATAGAAAGAAGCATTTCATATTATTTTATTTCATATAATGAATAAACAATATATTTATAAATAAATGTAAGGATATTAAAAAATCATTAGAATTATGAACATTTGCTCTGATTTAAAATGATATGGAGTAACGTATATTATACGTATTTCAAGGCCTAATTAAATTAATTCTTTATTGCGCATGCGACAATAAAGCATTTATCTACTTTATGTTCAAACAAATTGACGCGTGCGTGGATATAGCGTAGCTGATACGTCATTGTTCGTAACTGTATTTGCGTACAGATGTGACTGATTCGTGGCGAACAACTTGAAGATCTATAAGTCATGGACGAATATGCGAATGAATGTTCCGTCGGCCATGATGGCTGTACACAGGGTTTGTGTTTTAGAAACACGCTTTCAAATAATTGACTTTGAAAGCACAGAGGAGATCACGACTCTCTTATTGTGTTGAAATGTTATGGCCGGTCAAGGATGAGGTCCTCAGCTGATCTGCGGCAGATTATTTAGCCGCTTGATTCAACTAGTTCGAGCTGCCTTATTGAGCGCAACTCAAAAATACACATAGCATATAATTGTGCAAAGAAATAGAAATTCGTGCCCAAACCAAGCAATCTAGTTTCAAGAATTCTATTATATAAGTGATTAGCGCTTGTAAAATGAATGGAAATCTGAGTTGAGAATTTGAAACGTAAAATACAGCTAGCATTGTCAACAAGTAAACCACCATGAGCAAACTTTCATTCAGGGCGCGTGCCCTAGACGCTTCCAAACCTATGCCAATATTCATGGCTGAGGAATTGCCAGATCTTCCGGATTATTCGGCTATTAATCGAGCTGTACCTCAAATGCCGAGCGGTATGCAGAAGGAAGAAGAATGTGTAAGTTTACTTTAACAAAATTTAAAGTGCATGTTTTTTGCATTCGCCATTTTAAGCATCTACAAACACAAACGGTTTATAAACATTCACCAGATGGCACTATAATTATTTTTTATAAAATTATTTTTTATTTATGTACGTGTAAATATATAAATATTAGAAAAAAATATAATAATATTTAAATATTTTTACAAATTTACAAAATTATATTTACATCAAAAGGAACATCATCTTCAAAGAGCAATATGTACAGGATTAATAATACCAACTCCTGAAGTAACTAATTTAACTGATGTGGAAGCTTATGACAAAATTTATCCTGCAGACTACAAATTACCACGACAACTTATTCACATGCAACGTAAGTGTCATTTGCAGTATAAAAATGTTCTTATAATTTTATAATAGAAATAATTAATTATATTAAATTGTAGCTTTTGCTATGGAACAAGATATTCCAGATTATGATATGGATTCTGAAGATGAAAAATGGGTTGGAATTCAAAGTCGTAAAATGGATTTAACATCACTTCAATTTGAGGAGATGATGGACCGACTTGAAAAAAGTTCTGGACAAACAGTAGTTACATTAAATGAAGCAAAAGCACTTTTAAAAGAAGATGATGATTTAATTATTGCTGTGTTTGATTATTGGTTAAATAAACGTCTCAAAACAGTAAGTGTAATATTTTCATATTTTTTTATATATTTTAAAGAAAGTTCGTTTTTGTTTTTTTATTAAATTTTGAAAATAAATATTTATTTTATAAATATCTTAAACTGTTAGCTATAATATAAAAATTTTTAAAAAATTACTTTTATTTAAAATCTTAATTATTAATTGATGCGTTTTTAGCAACATCCACTTCTTTTAACAGTAAAAACTGAGCACCGTCTTGGTTCAGCAGCCAATAATCCATATTTAGCATTTAGAAGGCGAACAGAAAAAATGCAAACACGTAAAAACCGTAAGAATGATGAAACTAGTTATGAAAAAATGCTTAAGCTTCGTAGAGATCTCTGTAGAGCTGTCACCTTATTAGAAATGGTAAAAAGACGAGAAAAAACGAAACGAGAACATTTACATCTAACCATTGAAGTTTATGAAAAAAGGTTAAAATCATATTTATTAAACATTTAATAAGTATAAATAAATTTTTCTTGCTTTAATAAATATTTATAACTTAGGTGGTAGGGTGTTTCAGTTGTATATATATATATATATATATATATATATATATATATTTAATTTTGAATCAATGTTAATTTTAATGCTAATAACAGGTATCAAGCACAAGATTTCAATGGACAAATTTTGGCAGATTTATCTGCTTTAAAAACATCACGACCAGCATTTGCACCACTCTTCACAAATCAATTTGGAGCTCATCAAAATTGGACAAATAAAGTTTGTGGAAAAGTAAGCTTTTTCTCAGCCAGTGAAATCTATATATATTAGATGGAATAGATATTTTTAAAAACATTTTCATGCAATCAGGATGATGTACCAAGGAAGGAGAAAAGACAATACAAAAAGAGGAAGCATAAAGCAGATCTAAGAAACATAAATTTAGATGACGTTAATGTACGCAGTAGTTCCGGCAGTAGTGGTAGTCGAAGCAGTCGAGTGATTCTCGAAAGCGGACTGGATACCCTTATTAGCTCCGATGAAGAAATTCTTCCAATACATTCACAGCCCAGTCTTTCCTCTGATCATGAAGATGAGGCTCCAGTTGATGAGGGACAATTTACGTTTCGTCGAAATAGAAACAATAATTACTTATCTGTAAGAATTCTATAATTCAATTTTATACTGTTTGGTTTAGTGCTTATAATTATTAATTTTCTAAATATTTATAATATTTTTGTATGAAAATAGCCTGTATCAGGTGGGTTTGGAAATTGGCCTTGGTGTAACAGAGATGAAGGAGGATTAGCTGATAAAAAATATAGATTTGCTCTTACAAGTATCAATAAACCTATACCGAAATGTATTGGTTTTGCACGACGCAGAATGGGTCGCGGAGGAAGGTATGAAGATTTTTCAAATTAATTAAAATAATATTTTTGTTTAAAAAAATATTTAAAAATTTCATATATTAGAATTATTCTTGATCGGTATTCAAATGATACGAATGACATTTGGTCATCATTAGATTTCACAATACATGAAACTAAGTGTGATACAGCAGTTAAAATAGATTCCACTGATACTGCTACAACTACAATTAAAAAAGATTGGTATGATATTTTTTATTGTTTCAATTACATTATTAAAATATTTATCTACAATTTATTATTATCATTGTAATATTAAAATGGATAAATATTATATATCAATAAATCTTTTTTTTTTTTAAGGTTACATTTTCGCCCAAAAACACCGCCAGCTTCAATACATAGTCCAAGTGAAGAGAGTAGTGAGAGTGATTCTGAAATGGAATCAACTTCTGTTGTCGAACCTCTTGTGTATCCATTTCCATCAGAGGCAACATCTATTTGTGTTGACATAGAAACAGATCGTTTAGATGATGATCCTCCTTTTACTTCTGAATTTAATATATCAGATTACTTTTCTCTTGATACATTATCAGACTTTGATTTAGCAGTTACAGCTAGTAGTAATCCCAATTCATCAGATAACAGTGACTGGCAGACAGACGAATTAGGATGTTCACATTTCTTAGTTTTACCAGAAGTTAGTAATTTATTCGCACCACAAATCCGACCACAGTGTAGTGGTAATCCTAATAGTGTAAATATATCTAACTATTCTACTACTCCTCCAATGTTGTGTACAAATATTCAATCAACAGTTTCAAATTCATCAATGACTACTACTACACAGAGAATAAATGTTAATATTGAAACTCAATTAAATAATCAAAATAAATATAGACAATTACAAAATAATAGCAATGTTACCACTATACTCTCTAAAACATTGTCAAGTCCAACTAATAATAAAAATAATTCTGGAGGAATCAGAGTGTTTGGTACAATGGGGATGAGTGGTAGTGGCAGTACAATAACAAATTTTGGCAACAGTCACCAAAATGGTCCTGTTTCTCAAATACATAACTCAAAAAATTTATCCAACAATACACATGTCAAAAACCAATCAACGATACTTTTACCACAGAAGCATACAGGATCTACTTTGCTGTCAGGTTTCAACAAACTTGCCAATTTTAATAGACATCCACAGCAAATACATGATCAGACTCAACAAATACCAACATCTGGGGAAATTACGCTTAATAGTAATAGGTAAAAGAAAATATTTTATATTTTTCAATTTTTTGTATTGAAAAAATTGATTCTGTTTGCAATAAAGCTGTGAATTAATAAATCACAATTATTAGTATATTATTACATCAAATTGTTATTTATAAATTTTTTATTAGTAAAAACGTAAAAAATTATAAAATGAGTTATAATTTATAAAATCTTTAAAAAGGCTCATTTTTTACATTTAATATTGTTTGCTGTCCATTTATTTCAACATAATTCATTATCCATAATACATTAAATTAAAAAACCCTTTAAAAATATCAATTATATTTTATATTAATATCTTATTTTTCAGTCATTTGTATGTTATAATTAAATTCATTTTGAATAATGATTTTAAGAAATTTACATTTATTTTAAATATACTTTTAAATATATTTTTATATAAAAATTCTATTCCATTTTTATTTTTCGTATTTTATTTTTAGTGAAAGATTGGATATGGATATTGATGAAGTTCAAAATAAACCATGTGATAGTAAGTCACAGCAGCAGTTAGTACAAGGAAATAAAACAAATTCGTTACCAATGGAAGTGACATGATGCCTGCTGTCAACACCCCTACTATTATTACATCACTGGGGTTCGCTATCTTTACCTTGCATGCCTCATTTTGGCATTGAATATAGACTACTCTTTCACCAGTAATTATGGTATGGATATGTACATTAACAGGGACATATACAATCTGTTTCATGACAACTACTTTTAAAAAATGACAAATCACTTATAAGAACAATAATGTGACTCTTAATCGAAGTAGTATTTAAATTTATTTTCAAATTTTTTAATTTAAAGTATAAATTTATTTTTCATTTTCCCTTCATAACTAATCATTCTTGTTGACATATTCGTTACATAGAAGAAACATGCTTTTAATTATGAATAATAAAAGATTTTAAACACGATCAATCTTCTAATTATTAAGTACAAAATTTATAATTAAATACTTATAATTAAATTCTGTTGTTTCACTGAAGTTTTTTTTGTATTATCTTAGAACGATAAATAATTAATAATAACATTTACACATGTTAATATTAGTTTTTTAAAAAAAATTATAACTCGTACATTCTACATACATATTTCTAGTTAATAGATTTAATGAGTTCGCAAAAATCTTGTAAATTTGTAATATTTATTTTATAAAAGTCTTTGCAATAACCTACAAAATATATTTATAATTGCCATACTTTATAATAAATAAGTAATTATAAACATTACTTGTCAAAAATAAAATATTTTGTTTGAATATTTTAATTTAAAAAATAATTAATCTATTTCTTTATAATTTACAATGTATAAAAATAATACCTACTAATTTACAAAATAAAATTTTGTTTAATTAATTATTATATTATATAGCATTCTTCTATGTAACAATTATAATTTCAGTACACTAGCTCTGAAAATTTAATAAATTAGAATTAATCTTGAAAATACCAATTAAGAGATACTAATTCCCATATTAAACTATATTAGAATTCATTTTATTTTATTGCATTTTACTTTTCATTTTTGTATTCAAAATTTATTGTGTACAGATTATTTGTAAAAAATTAAATTCTTTTATAAAAAGAGCTCAGTAAAAAGCTTTTTTTTGTTAAAATAATATAACTTATGTGAAAATATTCTTTCAGCATGCATTGTTACTTAAATGTAACAGTAATTAATAAACCATAATAGAGTATCAAAAAAAAATTGCATGCTTAATGTTTGTTTAGAAAAATCATATAAGATTGTCATGAACAAGTAATGTTCTTCAATTAGTCAACGTTTTCATGTAAGAGATATAATTAAACTGTTTTATTTTTTTTATTATTGAGCTAACACATGAATAAATTTTCTTATCTTTTAACAATTAAAATAATTTTCCTAGTTTTAAATATATTTATCTATAAATTTAAAAAGCTCTATATGTTTTTTAAAGAATCTTTGCTGTAAAAATAAATTATTTTAAGCGAATAAAAGTGAGACTTTTGTATTTATTTGAACTAGTATTAACTTTGGGAATTAATAATAAAAATAAAAAATACAATTTGTATACTTTTGTATACTTTAGGAACATGGAATATTTTATTGTAATATATTCAAATTATGTATTATTGCTATAAGTTAATAGGTATTACAAACAATATTGTACCAGTGGGATATTTTCAGTTATATTAGTAAAAAACAATCATAAGTTTCGTACCGAAAAAAAATTATGCTTACTATATCTCTTACAATTACGTTTTAATAAAAGTAATCTATTTAATGCTGTGGTAGGTGCACAGTAATGTACAAGAAAACTGACCATTAATTCAAATTCATTTTATGAATAAGTTCATAATAGTTACTTTGAATAAGTCAAAGTTTGAATTATTTTGAGGGGGGGGGGTTTGTTTGTATATGATGTACATTTTCTGTAAGTAAGGTCTACATATATTTTAAAATAATCTTGTATATACTTTCTTATCTACTATTAAATGTGTAATATCTTGACAGATTGAAACTTAGCTTTAAAATATAATATAAATTTATATTTGTATTAACATGAAGAAATTGTTAGCTATAAATTTTATCAATACTAATATGTAGTATTTTGCCAAACTTCTGTTTCAAAATCTTTAATATCAAAATCATATAATAAATTTACAAATATTTTTAATAAAATTTTCTTTTAACTTTAATTGAATAAAAAAAGAAGAAAAATGTGTAAAAATTTCTATTAACTAAGTTAAATGGTTGAGTGTGAAAATATTAAAGTAAACAAGGAACTAATGATAATTTATTTCAATTATACACTATTTAACGTAGCTTGTATTTTTCACAACACATTTTGATGTTTGATTTATTGACTATTTTATATTAATTTTTAAAAAAACAAACAAGTTTAATGTTATGTTTTTTTGTAAATAAAATTTTTTAATATTCACCATTTTTTTAAACTTAAATTTATTATTATATTCTGGATTATATTACTTTTACAATAAAAATAGATTTTTATTAATATAGACGTTTTAAATATAGCTGGATAATAAATTAGAAAATCATACAATGAAAAATGATTATCAATCACCATTTTCTAAATTTTTATAATTTGTATAAACTTTTTCATTTTAAAATGCAATATATTAGCTAACACAATTTCTGATTTTACTTATATATTTTTTGTAAATAATTTAATATGCATAGTTTATTAGTTAAGTATTTATATATATATACATACATAGCAATTATACAAAAATTTACTAATAATATACTCTTTTAGTGACATTTATTATTTTTTAATAGTTCATAAAAGATAATTAACAAATTCTATTTCTTATTTATGAAGTTTTTATTAATATGTTAAAATAGCTTCTTATGATTGATTATTTATAAAATTATTACCAAAGCGAACGAATGTAATTCCTTTTTGTATCCTTTATTGCATCATCTGAGCCCTCTACACTGTATCCTCATTTGCATCGAATTGTCTGACCAAACAAACTGCCACTATTGAACTACAAGATAGACCAACATGTTTAGTGGAATAAGATCCGATATTAGAACTTTCATGTCCCGTCTTGTACGATCCGCGAGTCATTACCAGTGATATATGAAAATAAATTAGTATTGTTGAGACAAAAAAAAGCAGGTTCTTTCTGCAATCCTCAACCTTTTAAGAAAAAAGTGGACACTTCTTCTCTTTTACATTATTCTTTTTTCTAAAATCAAGTATTTATTTCATTGTCTTTTTTTCACTTAATTATTATATTATAGCAAAAATATTAATAGTAAAAATATAAAATAAATTTTTTTTTATATACATTTTTACATTTGTCATGTAATCTACTAATTTCTTTATAATTTAATTTTAAATTATATATACATTTATAAAAAAAATTATGAAGATACAATGTAATATCATAAAAAAAGGTAAATAAAAAAAGAAATATATTATGTTCACTTTACAAATTATTTAATTGTCGAAATAAAAATATTGTTAATAAAATTTCTTCCCATTTTTATAAAAGAGAAAATGCTCAAATGAAGTCAAAAAATTATAGATAATGCATGAGATTTAAATATAATAAAATTACATAAGTATATAAATTAAGTATATATTATTTGTATAAAATAATATTTCATAAATTTAAATATATTATTTAAAAAACACACAGAAAGCATTAAATACAAAATTTTTACTTTATGTAATGTTTTAAAATTTGTCTAAATATATGTAGAATATGTAAACTATTAGAATATAATTTAAAGTTTCTTGAAAAATATAATTAAAAAAAACAAATTTGTACATTTACATTATTAAACAGTCTTTGCAAAATGAATCTCTGTATAATAAACTTTATAAAAATTTGTATATGAACTTTTTATAAAAAAAAATGACAGTACTTATTTTTAAAGTAATATCTACAATATTATCATATAAACTGCAATACATTGCAATATTGTAAACTGAGATTTTAACTGGTCTAAATTATTTAAATTTAAATTAATAAAATACAAATAAATGCGATAAATTAGCCAGTATAAAATGTAGTGTCAGAATGATATACTTAAAGTCAACATTTTTATTTTGACTGAAAAAGCACTTACAAATTAAAATATTACATTATTTAATAAATTTGAATCATAATAAAAATAAAAAATGTACTTGTTTTTATATTTTATTGCTTTGTTATGCATGTTTCTTTTATACATTCTTTTGTACATTTGTATTTGGTTTAAGACCACGTATGCTAAGATCATAAACCACTTCTTCAATTTTTTTCACATTATATTTTAAGTTATCAAAACGTTTTCTTAATGCATCATTTTTTAAATTTAAAAGTCGAAAACCTGCATTCATTTCATTTACAAAACGTGCAATTTCTATCGGTTGATGATAGTTACCATTAGTAACACTGTTTACAGCAAAACGGATCTAAAAATAATTAACATAATTAATAAATTTCATAATTAATCACAAATCTTTTTTTCTCTTACTAATTCAGAAGAAAGTTGTAATAAACCCATTAAAAAATCTTCCATGTCCAAGTGAAATCCATTGTTACTTTTTTCGTTTACTAAAATGAAATATTAAAGAAATTAATCTTTTTTTCACCAACATTAATTAAATTTAAATTTACTTCCTAAGATCTCTGCAACAATTTCTTTAGTAACAAGAATTCGAACTTCTAAATATAGAACAAGAGAAACCAGATAACATAATTTTTGAGTAACTGACTTCCATTCCAAATGAAAGCGATAATACTGATCTCTAGGTACAATATCAGCGAGTTTTTCATAATGTTTACGAACATCTTCAAATAATGTTCGAGCTTTAGTACAATAATGAACAATAACTATAAATTTAAATAAATTTATATTAAACAAAATGAATAACATTATAAAGCTTATAATGAAAACTTACCTATATTTTCTTCAGTATGTAAATTGTGAATGTTTTGTAAAATAATTACAATATCTCTAGTAATTTTTTCGATTTGTTTTACATTGTTCCGAATTTCCTAAAATCAATGTGAAATTGAGTGAAAATTATGAATTATATATTTTAAAAGTATAGAACTAGGTTAATAAAATTATCTATATTATTATAACATATAAGTAAAATATTATATTTATTTCATTTGAAATATTGTTTACTACATGTAATAATCATTTAAAAACACCATAAAGACCTCTCTAATATCTTGTTCATTTGTTAAATATTCTTGAAATGATTTAAAAATCTCTGTTATTCGGTCACTCATTCTATCATTAAAATTTGTACGTATTAAATTAAGGCATATTTGAATAGTAGAAAAATGCACAAGTACATAACTGTTTATTGTATGCGCAGTAAAATTTGGAATTCATTGTGTAATTACAATCTCCAATCTCCAAATCTCCAATACTAAAATATTCTTAGTTTTAAATTAAATTTAATATTATACTAAATTTAAAATTAATGTTTCAAATTTTTAGAGTATGAAGTATTTGAAAGAGTAATTAACCCCAATATATTATTAAGGTCAATAATTTTTTTTAGATTATTAATTTATTAAATCATTAAATATGAATTATTATTCGTACGATAATATTTTATTGTATATTAATAGAATACAATATTTTTAAGTAATACTTCATTATTTTAATAAAAATATTAGAATTAATTATAAAAAATTACAATTGATTGAAATAATTAAAATAATTTAATAATAATAATAATTGTTACGGACGGGTGTGGGAGGTGGGAATAGGTAGAATGAATAAATACACTCTGCATTCGTTCGATTAATCTTTATTATCGGATCTCCCGCGTCTTCGTACCTTTCCTCGACGTCTGCCCTTTCCGTGTGTCGCCACTGGCCGCAGTTCACTATTCAAGCGTTTAAATTTCCCGCTTGCTCTGATGATACGAAGGCTCCCGCTCTTATCGACCTCGCCACGTGTCTTGAAGCCTAACCCCACTTGGCGGAGGCCTGATCCCTTGCGCTGTGGCTGCGCTCCCACCTTCCCTTCAGGCGCTTGACTGTCGCGACGTTGCCTCGTGGCTCCTCGCGGCTACATTCGGCTACGCTCTCACCTGGTTGTCTGCCGGATCGTGGCAGCGTCGCTTGTGTGTAGGTGGCTGGTTTGAACGTCAAACCTGTCAATTTGCGTTCGTGCCGCTGTTGCCCGTTGTCTTACAATCTGGGTACTCTTCATTCCTGCTTCGGGTCTCTGTCACCTTCTCGTCTATCTCCGTCCGGTTCCCTTTGATTCGATGATATTGTACTTGCTTCTTCTGCTCGCGATCGCCATCCGTTCTTTCTCCTGGTACGTCCGACACTGCTCTCGCTATCCACCTCCTACCTCTCCTCATCATCTCTTCATTTCTCCTTTTGTTTCTCTTTCTTCGACGCGAGCGACTCTCCTCTCTCGCGGTCCTAATTACTTTCTATAATTTCCACTCCCTCCCCCCGCTGCCTGGCGCGCTTTCCTCTTGCCCTTTTCTTCTTTACTTACTTTAAACGTTTACCTTTACTTCTTTCGCCTTCGCCCCCTCCTTCCTCGCGCTTCTTCCCCCTCCCTTGTGCTTGGCATGATTCGCTTTAGTTAGCCTCGGACGTTAGGCTAGGTAACATGCTCCCCACTCCGCACATACCTTCCCCATAAGCGGTGCCCGCTTTCAAACTCAAGCATCGCTGGATAGGAGGGACCGCGGGTGCCGGTCGCATCCCCAGCTCCCTAGCCTATGGTAATCTCGATATCTTGCGGGCGCCCAACGAAATTTTCAGCCCTTCGTTGCTCCTTCCGGCTCTTCCTACCATTTTCGGCCTCCTCCCGCTAGCACCGATAGATGTGCCTTCCCAGTTGATAATAACTACTGTTCTGAGTTATTGAGTATATAAAATAAAGAGAATGAGATAAAGAGATTTAAAATATTGACACATCTTTGCACAACAATCCCAGTTAAGGAAAACTTGACTAAGCTTGAAAAATCCTAGCTATGCAGTTGTAATTCATTACACATAAGTCTCTCGAATTTTCGTCACGGAACAGCATTTGAACCCTAAGTAACCCAAAACTTGTTTTTACTGATCTATCACTGAAAAAATTTTTTCAAATATTTTTTATAATTTAGAATTTTAACAAATGCTAAACTGAGAACAGCAACGAGGTTACTATTAAAAATCCGCTCTATTTAAGCAGGACTTAAGTATAATGCATTTTTTTGCCTTTTGGTAGGATAACTTTTACATTGCATTTTGATTGGCGTTCATATTTTTAATATTCTGGAAAATAGTCATACACATGCCCGCCCATCTTCATGTGCATTCGAAAAACAAAATAAAATATTTTGGAATCGGACGCGCTTTATTTCACAAAAAATTCGCCAGTTACAAAATCCATCATAGTATTACATTATAACGGAAGATAATATAATAACACAATATTATTAGAAAATAGTTTTGGCAAAGCTTAAAAATATATAATTATATTTATTTGTAAATAATAATATATATATACATATTGTTACAGGCCCGTGTGCGTTGTCCCGGTAGCGTAATTAACGACGTAATTTACATAAAACTATTGTTAATTCTAATCTAATTGCGTTCATTTTATTATACACTTGACCGTTGATTATTGTCCAAAAAGTGCACTTTGTCCTTTCGTGTGACTTCGGGTGTGGAAATTTTTACGAGGGAGAGATGTTGTTCTCCTATATTTGCTCCTCACTCAAGTCGTGTCTTTTCCGTGACGTCACCGTCAGATTTATCATTGAGTCACGGCAGCGTGTGTGTCTGAGCCCACGTTTCGGTGAGGTGGGATGTGCAGCGCAGTCATTGCAGTTATATGCGCTGTAGTTGAGTTGCACGTACGCCTCTGATGTCACTATTCCAATCCTCGGCTAACTTGGAAGGATGTTTCGGTGATAGTGGGGGCTGTCCGGAGTTGTTACTGCTGCTGCTGCGTTGCATTAGTCCCCGCGTCTACGTTTGAGGGGAAGACTTCGGTGGAAGGAGTCATACTTCGCGGTGCTATGGTTGCTGCTTTGCTGTATTAAGCTGTGCTTGTACTCGCGGCTGCACTTATGCTACTTCGTCGCGTTGTTTGTAATAGGGGAGAGTCTGTGTCGACGGGTTGTCGATTATTGTCATAGACATTTGTGGAAGCTGATATCAACCATATAGCCTAAGATAAGGTAACGCTGATCTCAGTTTTTTGTTCCCTATTGCTGGGCTATGAACTGTGGCCGGTCGCTGATGGTCCGCACGCCGCGCGTGTCACCGTTGTAGACGTCTGACATTTGCCTGCCATCTCAGCTTATTCCCTGATCCTAATAGTAGATGTGTCGTGTAGTCTCCTGGTTAATCTAATTTTTGTAGTTGTCTGGGTTGAATGAATCGAAACTCTTTATCGATCGCTGGGCTTCACTACAAAGCTATCGATGCTTGCTTAGTACTCGGCTGTACGTGCTCGATCAGACTTATATACTTCTCCTGCTACCAACGAGCGACCCCTTTTCTTGTCTGGAATTTACTTACACTGCTGATCTTACAGTTTCCTTCATTATTCGGTAGGGTCCCAGGCTCCTTCTTTTCATTGCTTTGTATATTGTCTTCATCTTTTTTCCAGGCCGGGGAAAATTGTTACCGCGGGCGTACCAAGTCATTGAACTTCCCTCTACCCATAATATACCCCTTTCTTCGCGTTCCCTCGATCTCCTTTGCCTGTTGCGACCTTGCCTTCCGTTTTTCGTGTTAAACTTGCTACTTTTATTTATCAATCTTGCTTTACCACGACGACAGGTCCAACGTTGCCGTCTTTGCAGTTCGATGTTCCGATCCCTCGCACCGCGATCGAAATCCAACAAAAAAAATTAAAAGAATTTTTTTAATATTTTAAATAATTCGAATACAATAATAATAAATTATGTTATAATTAAAAAAACTATTTTTTAATCATAAAACTTTGTATTTATATTTTTTTTTTTAATCATAAAACTGCATAAAACTTTGTACATTGAATTCAAGGGTATAGCTTAAATAATCTATGCCTTAAAAATATAAGATATAGCTAATACAAAGATTAAAAAAATAATTGCTTGGTTCTCATTGTATACACATTGAATAATATTTATTGTTATATCATATAATAATAACAAGTAAAAAGTAGTACAAAATATGCTTCGAAATGTTACAAGCACTTGGATCCTCCACTGTAAAATGGGTTATTGATTTGGCCATCACACTTGTGGCGTATACTTTTGAATTATGTTTTATCTTTTCTGTTTCTATGATTTATGTCTTTATAAAGTTTTCTTTATGAAATGTGACTCTATTTTTCGTTTTTCTTTAATTTTATGTATAAATTGCTCGATATTTTTAAGTTATTTTGATTTTGTTACTTAAGTTTGAAAACATTAAATTATCTAATTAAATGTAATTGTTGGGGTCGTAAATTGAAATTTATATACAGGTTCAGGAAAGGGTGGGGGATAAAGTTGCCGCTAATAAATGACACCTTGGATTAAGTAGAACAAATATTATTTATTTATTTTACACCTACACAGAGCATACAAAACCTCCTTCTTTATAGGAGGAAAAAGCCCTTTACCTCTAATTTATCCTAACTGCATAAAAAAACCTCTTCTCTAAAGAAGGAGGAAAAAGCAGATATAGAACTAATTCGCGCTACTGGTCAGGTGCTTACTAAATTAATACTTATTCTACCGCACGCTTACTATTATACTCATGAGTTTCGCAAAGAGGAAGAGGGTCGACCGAGTGGGATCGGCATATTCAAACCTGACCGTCAGACCCGATAGTACAAGGAGATGGGTGACCCACTGAGACAATTCCAATCCTACTTGGTCGTCAGACCCAGTACAGCCGAGACGAAGACTGACCAAGTAGGATTGCCCCAATTAGACTTAGTCGTCAAATCCAGTACATTGAATAATAACATTGAACGTTGATGGCTTTGTCGAAGCCAGAAAAATTTGCTCTAATGACCGTTGCGATATATTTACAGTTATATTCTATTCCGTTGTTACGTTGCTTTTAAGACTAGGTCTTAACATAAAGTATTTTTTAAATTTTAATATTAATTTTTATAAAAAATCAATAAAAATAATATATATTATATAATTTTTTATAATAACTGCATTATAGAAGCCATCCTGTAATAAGATAATTAAGTTTAATATAACTATTTTTATTATTTGGGTTAAAATAAATAATAAATATAAAAGTAATTCTATTACTTTTATATTATTACTACTATATTAATGTATATATATATATATATATATTATTTTTGTATATTATTTATATTTATATAAAATAAACTGAATTAATTTTTACAAAAAAGTTAAGTTCTAATCATCTATAACGTCTACTACTTGATCGAAAATAAATAAATTATGTGTTCAAATCATTATTTGAAAATTCAGTTAATTATCTACGCAAATAAAATCAATTGTAAAGAAAAGGTATTTGTTTTTAAATATAAATGTTATTTTATTTACAAAACATATAGTTATTAATTTATAAAATATAGATTTGTAATTTGGAAAAACTAAGATTTAAAATACTCACATTAATAATGAATTATAAATGTTTTTTTTCATAATTTACTATAAAATTATGGTTTCCATATACAAGTTTTTAGTTGAATATGAACATTTTCAATATTGTTCTTTTTAAATGAATTACATTTGTATGATTAATAAACATCTTTAAAAAATATTTAAAATGCAGTAAATTATTCTCATCTTAGATATAGCATTATATTTTTATTTATTTTTTTATAAATTTAAAATATATCTATATATATCATCGACCTAGTTTTTTGTTTTTTTAGAAAATTTAATGATGTGGTTCAAAAATTTTAAATACCCAACACCTATTACCTTTTATTTTTTAGCTTATATATTTCTATCAAGCCATGTAAAAAATATAAATATTATCAATGCTTTTAATTTTGATAAAATCCAATTATCTTTTTATGTTCATTTGATTATTAATTAAAACTAATTTTAATATTGAAATAAATTAACAAATTCAATTATATTTTATAAATTATAGTGTATAAATAATAAACATAGCAGAACTGAATGTATTAAATTTTTATTTATTACATATACACTTATCTTCATTTTCTCGTTACAATAAAAATCAATGTTTTACATCAACTCTTATTACGCAGAATTACGCATTTTGAAAGTTTTGACGATAGTTAGCCAAAATAAAAAACGATTTTATTTGTTAGAGAAGTTTTTATTTCTTAATTCTTGTGTACTCTTACCAATTTTCGTGCCATCCGCGACGTGTCTTGCGCATATCAAAGGTGAGGAAGGAAGTTCAACAAATTAATCCAGTTAATAAATTATTATAAATAAAAGATAGGTATTCTTATTATTCATTTTAACATATTAATTACTGAATTTTAAATCCGTTACATCCGACCTAATATATTGTAATATTAGCTCTACTCCTGCTGAGAGTAAAATCTCAGACTAAAAACAGAGCATTGCACCTTTTTCTTGGTGAGAAAATATTGTAAAAATATGATTGGTTTACACAAACGTGTAAACCGACGTAACAGTGATTAGAAAATTAATAAATGTATAAAATTCGAACCATTAATATATTTAAACAGTAATGTAATAAACTTTTATTTATCAAATAACTTAAATTACTACTAGTAAATAATATAGTTGGATACGTAAAACTAACTGGAGTATTTCATACAATCGTTTGTACAAATAGTTGTACTAATATTATATTATATTTTTAAATTAACCCGTTTGCCTGTTTCGAAGAATAAAATAAGAGACTTATAGATACACAATGCAATATCTTCTAAAAATATTAACTGCTGTGACTGTATGCCGTGTTTGTATACGGTCCACTATATATTGAGGATCCTGTAGTTGAAATATTTTTGTCTCGCCTTTTTCCAAGAAAAATAAATATTGCACCAATTATAGCCAACAAAAGAAATAGGCTGGTGACAGCAATCCCAATAGCAAAGCTTCTTTGTGACATGCAGATGTAATTTGTATCGTCATATGCCTGTAATAAATAGTTTAATGTAATTTCTGAATTCAGACTCAGGTCATTTTTATATCAGTTCAACTCAGTTAATTATCTTTGTACGCTCAAATATAAGTGTACTTACAAACAGTAAATTACTGAAAATTATAGAAAACACTGTATTGCACGTAAATATAAATTAATTCAATTTATAGATTGTTTAATAATAATAGAATGAAAATACAATTTAATGCAATATTCAGAATATTTTAATAAAAATAAAAACCAATTTAATACTAGCAAGAAT
The DNA here is from genome assembly GCA_018883505.1 of Ceratosolen fusciceps. Classification (NCBI taxonomy): domain Eukaryota; kingdom Metazoa; phylum Arthropoda; class Insecta; order Hymenoptera; family Agaonidae; genus Ceratosolen; species Ceratosolen fusciceps. The sequence goes on along the minus strand of RCIC01000030.1, from coordinate 238,789 downwards.
ATTATACAAGAAAATTGTATAAAAGTATTTCGTATGCAAAATTAATATTGAATGGTATAAACTTTTAATAAGTATAAATTTAATAATTATTTAATATATATTAAAATGAAAAATTCACCCGTTCTTTTGATACGTCGTAGTAATCTGATTTGGGAATCACATCGGCTTCATTTACATAAAATCCACTATAGACTTCTATAGTAGCCGGTACACCTACATCAGTATTTTCTGCATTTTTGTTTCTAATCTCGTTTGTTTCTCTACGTCGCCGAAATACATCGTTGCAGGATGGAGGCTGTAATAGAGATGTAATCATACATAAATTATTTATATAAAATTCATTTTAATGCGAGTGGTGTGAATTTTAAATTTTATGTTAATTTATAATTTTTATTTGATAATTTAGTATTTATTTTAAAGTAATTACTAATATATTTAATTTTTCCATTTTAAAACATAATTTGGTTATTACTTATTCGGAATTGCAAAAGCCGCAGGCGTGAACTGTCCGACATCCATGGTGAGGTATGGTAGTATTAAAAGTAGGTAGGAAAAAAGGAAATTCGGAAAAAATTTGTAAGTAACATGTAGTCTCGAAGTACCTTACGCGCGCTTCATATTTGTAAGTGACTCTCGATAAATCGAAAAGTAGTACATGCGAAAGTGCATTCCCAACCTTTTAATTGTTTTTGAATAAAAATTATGGAAAATTAGTGTCATGGAGTATTTGGTAACAGGGATGTCAAGGGACCTGAATATCAAGGATTATATGTATCCAAGTCGCACCGGTATCATAATAAGAAGCATCTGTTAGTGAGAACTGAAATATGGCAATAAGAAGGCTTTTCCCTCCACGATTGGTGATTATAAATAAATAAATTATTAAAACTTTAAATTTATTAATTGTTGTATGCACTCTTCTATCTCACTTTCCTTCATCATTGTTGCATGAATAACAAAGTGCTCATGTAGATAATAAATTATTAACATTACTCTATATAAAGATATTTGTAGATAAAAAAAATATATAAATGTTAATATGATAAACATATTTACCGTATCAGAACATCCATCTGCATATTTCATGCAAATACTAACATTGCATTGATAATATACGCTAGATGTATATGGAAATTTGTGTGCTTGAAAATGCACCTTAGCTTGCGTTTTATCTTCGCTATAAGTAAATTGTCCCATAATTTCACCATCTACTGGGCAACTGAAAAAGAATACATAAAATGCGTAAAATGAATAGTTCTTGAAGTATCGATAATATAAATTGTAATCTGTAAAAGGTATATCTGTATAGCATACTTTATTGTTGTTCATGCATAAATTGATATAAAGTTTTCACGACATCTGTTGCGAACTGGAGCAATGCGAACAACTACGCCAGGCGGGATGACAAATGAGACTGTTCGTACGCTTCGCGCGGCTGAACGCGAGCACGAATCGCGGCGCGCGTTAAAAGGAAGAGGGTGCTCCAGGGCCTACGTATATATGAAACAAAGATCAATTATCAAACCATACAAACCCTCCGAAGATAATTAAACAGACATACTCAGATTGTTAATAAATAAATACATCTTCGTACAACCAACATAAAGTTTAATTATTTGTCACACTATCCTTCACCCGTCCCCGCGATAGTGCTACCAACTTCGCACATCAGACAAGAATAATTTCATTGCATTCTAATTAATTTTTATTTTTCTTCTACTATATCATTACATTTTAGTAGCCTAAGTCTACTTCCACATTTCAATAACAGGCTCTAGAGCTACTAGTCTTTTTGTTTATTAATATTTCATTAATAACAAGTGTTTCCACTCGGGCGGATAGATGGGAGGAGATGTGTAGTGGGCGCGGGTTTCAATTAGAAGTAGTCTTTTCCTTTAGCTTCAATTAGAATTAGTTTTTTTCTTTATAAGTTTTTCTTTCTTTTTATAACTGTTACGCAACGTGAGGATCGCATAGGACGTGTAGGATGAGGGAGGTGTTATTCTCGGGTAGTTGTCCAATGAGTCCTTTATTGAGTTTTTTATTTGCACATTTTTATTTATCACGATATACAATAATGTGTTGAATGATTACACAATGTGCTTAGTCTATCGCGGGCAAATCAGGAACAGATCGTCGGTACGAATTCCAGAACCAAACGCCGATGAGCTCACAATAATTGTCTTACGTCTATTTCGCATGAGTTGTTGCCACTGTCACACGTTCGAATTTCCCGCACTTTTCTTTGGACTACCGCGCGTCGGGCAAATTCAATATTTGAATCTGGCGCGCTTTGGTCGTGTCTCGGCGCGGTCCGCACTCTCCACAATTTGAATTCGAATTTTGCGCGCTAGCTTCTAGTCGATACCTCCTCGCCCCTCTCACCACGCGACTTCTCGCGATCGCTCACGGCTGTACCGCGGTGTTTCTCCCCGCGGGGCGTGGCAACGTCTTCCAAGTCGCTGGTTATTTGACGGTGGATCTCGTTTTCGCGTCACTCGCACGTATGCGGGCACGGCTCGCGAACTTATGCTGAAGGATCGCTGCTCCTCGTCATACAACTGATTCGATGCTCGCCGATCATCCTTTTCTTTATATTTTAATTGCAAAGAGGCGCGTATGTCCGTAATTGATATAAGTGTACGGATGTTGCCTGTGGTGACTGGAAAAAGCCTGCCTCCCCCACATGCCAACGGCGTCGTCTCTCCGCGTTGCTTCTTACCCTCTCTCCTTCTTCTGCCAATCCTCTTCTGGGTTTCTCTACGGTGTGAGCGGCTTTTCCTCTCTTCCGGGCCCTACTTCCTTCCTGCCTTATTCTACTCCACTCCCCCCGGTGCTAGAATCTCTTCGCTCTCGCTAGCGTCGGGCATTTTCGTCGAGATGCATGCTCGCCGCCACGCGCTTCTCCTCCCCTTTGGGAGAGTCCATGGGTGCGGCTAGCATCTTTAGCTGCTCTGGTATGTGCCTCCTATTGGGTGCGAAACCAGCCCCTCTCCCTGTGCTAGCACCGTTGGGTACGCGCTCATCCCGCAGACGGTAACAATAACAATGGTATACTTATTTACTATTACAATTCACGCTACCTGAATATTATGATACACAATATTATAACAACATAATCCAATAAAATATAATGATTCGTGCCTATGCAAAATAGACGAGCTCACAATAATTTCTTTTAACTACCAATGTTGTGATGCGATCAGCTTTCCCCACTCGTCCTTTTCACTGGGCACAAACTTACTATTGTTGCCGTCACGGCGACCTGAATTCAAGCTTCTTGAGTTTTCACTTTGAACTTCATGCACTTATTTATCGTGGGTCCAGGCTCTTGACGAATTCGAAATTCCAAAATTTCGCGTGCTTTTCTGTGTAGTGGCGCTTCAGTCGGTTCGATAATAGGTGGTAGCGCTCCCGTTGTTGCCTTTTTTTTTGCTCGAGGATGTCCTCACTTGTGTTGTTGGAGGCGGTTTCGTCGAGCTGTGGTAGCGATTGATATCGCGAACCCTTCTGTAATTTCATTATCTGGACGATCACTCGCACGGATACGTGCGCGGCTCGTGGTCGCGTTTTCGCGTTCTTTCCGTGATGTCTCTTGCGCGCTCGCTTTCTCTTTATTTACATGTGTATTTCACTTTGCTCTCGCAGATTTTACAATTTTATCAGAAAGGCGTCTATTCAATTCGCTTAAGCGTCAAAACTAAACTCCCCCACCCCCACGCCATCGGCGTCGGTTATCGGGAAAACTTCCTCTTTATTTCCTCCATTCTGTCTTCGAATTTTCCATTTTCCTGGTGTAGACCCCCTCTCCATCTCCCTCGTTCCAGCTTCCTTCTGCCTGCGTGGAAGTCACTGTTACTTCTTCCCTTTCTCCCCCATTTCCTCTTTCCGCTCGCGCTCTCTGTTTCCGTTCTCGTCTCCCCTTCTCCAGGTGCTTGGCGTGGTTATTCACTTTCCATAGCTTCGGGCATTAGGTGAGGAAGCGTGCTCCCCGCCCCGCATACTCCCTCGATACTCGAGTTCGAAATAGAGCATCGTCGGGAATCTTATGCTTATACGAAAGTTACTATAATTATAGTTAATACTACTTTAAAATGAATACGTAGTTACTAATGATTAGTTTAAGACAACTATTATTTATGTCAATGTCTGTTTTAATATACTAATCATTATAAGAAAATATCAAATTTCATGTTTAATAAAAAAAAAATTACCATATAGTAGGAATATATATATATATAGTCATACACATATAAAAAGAACGATATTTGTTTTCAAACTATTTACTTTGTTCAAACATTCATAACATTACAATAAATAGTATGATATAAATGAATTTTTTCTCTCAAGTATCATTGTATGGTGAATATACGTTAAAAACTTCGAAAATTCGATCGTTCGCTAAATGAAAGTAAATACTGATAAAGTTGAAAGCCTCGTAAACAATTACAATATCAAATTCATGTATTGAGCTGGATACAAAAAAGATAAATCAAATGAACAAAGTATAGTCCTATTAATCTTATGAATTATTTGATTACGTTTCCAACTTTAAGATAATTTTAAATTAAAAATTTTGACAAAAATTATCTAAATTGCGTAAATTATTACGTGCAGTTGAATAAAGACCTTGTGAATATATCACAAATAAAAAGTATACACAATTTAGCAAAAGTATAGCAATGATAGTATACATAAGAATTTTATGTAATGTAAAGTAATAGAAAATATTTTTATGTAGAATAAGAAGAATTCTACATAAGAATAAATTTTTATTCTAACACAATGTTTCAAAAAATGGCATTTATTATAGTATTTTGTTGATAAAAACAAAAAATGTTTATTCAAGTTAAAGAGTTAGTTCTATTAATTAATATTTATATATGTAATTATTATATGTATATTTTAATGAAATATTTAATAACGAAAATTTCTATTTTTGTGTAATTAAATATATGATTTATTTTACTCTTACATAAACGAAAAAATATAATTAATTAATAGAATATTTTACTCCTTCTCTTTTAAATATAATAGGTTTTGTATTATATCATAGTAAAATGTTATTGAAGATTTTTTTCATACCCTTCGTGATTTATTAATCGTTGTTCACCCCATCCAATCCCATCTCTAACAATACAATCAGAAATTCGGAGTCCGAATAAATCTTGAATTTCAATACCAATAACTAAGGTTAATGGATCTCCTATTCTTACGTTCTCGGCAATATTTTGAGCTAATGGTTCACCATTATAGATTTTCATTGAACAGCTTGGCACCGGTACTGTCGCCTATAGAATTACAGTTGCACAAAAAAATTACTATTGTTTTTTCTATTGTATCAAATCTACTTTAATTTAAAAAAAAAATTTACTAGTGATATCATTTTTATTATGGTTGTATCGAATAAAATAAATTATAAAATTTAGTTATGATTTTTTACTAACTAAAAAAAAAAATGATAAAAATTTATTTTAAACAAAATCCATTTCATAATCAAGAATTATTATGTCTTACTTGTACAGGTAATGATTGCATCATTGGTACATGTGTTTGATCATTAGAAACAATTTTATCACGTGTTTGATAGCGGCATCGTACGTGAAAGCCTCTGCCCTGATTCGTGACTAACTTCAAATGTGGTTGTACAACGATGGTATTATAATACTCAATGCCACCGTCCTCCTAGAATATTAAATAGATAAGTTAATTAATAAAATTGTATGTATACTTATCTTATAATAAATATAATAAAAATATTTTTGCATTTTGAAAATATTATTCAAAGATACGCTTATTATACTTAACATTTATTTACTTAGATCTTCCGATATCTTTCTCTTTATAAGACGTCATAAGCTGTATAACAAAAGCACTAGTTTTTTACTTTATACATTGAAAATAGCTTTACTAAATTTAATTAAATGCTATCATATATATGAGCATACCGCGAGTTTTAAATTTCTTTATAATTACCCGCATTAGAAAATTACATTTTTGCCCAAACAATTTTTATCTTTGCAATTAATTAAGTAGCGATGTTATATACTCACAACTGAATAATTAATTTAAATTCGCGAAAATGAGACGATGGTGCTAAGAAGAAAAGGACGAGGTAGGGGGTCAGTTCGATTTCGGAAGTCTAGGCAGACGCTTACGAGCTAATCGAATTTCAGCGATGAAGGAAGGAACAAGCTAAAGGCGCGAAAGAGGGATAAGGCGACAACACCGACAACCATCTAGAGCAGACAAGACGCCCTCAACAGGTGGACAACTGATCACTGGAGATCGCGACCGACGTCTTTGACTACGAGACCGAAAACTAACGGCAAACGGAAATTAGCATTATAAAGTCAGGATTAGCTTGGATATTAATAAAGATGTCACAACGAAAAAAGATTGAATCATTTATACCTTATCCTGCTTTCACATACACATATACAAACACATCACCTATAATAATAATAAATAATAAGCTATTAATAATAATAGCTATAATTTATATTATCAGTATCGAAAATCTTATCCAAATATTTTGGAGGCATTATGCTGGTTTTCCTCATCTTCCTAAGCAGTTCACACTCTGTCTGAACGTACCAGAAAGTCGGTTGAATTAAAAATACTTCTAAGTATCTTATTTACCTTAAAATATATCAAGATACTATCATGATTATCTCAGTATACTTTAATATACTTCTACTTATTACTTATTAAGCCTTCGTTCAAAATATTTAAATAAGAAAGGATATTGAAAACTAATTAATTTTATACCGCTTGTACAGATAAAATACGAGAAAGTATTTTGACCTCGATACCGTCACACCTGATTTCATTATTGGTAGTGATGTGAATTTGGTTATGATTACCAGATTAGGAAATTAAGAAATGTAATGCAACAATTTTTATAAAAATTCGGTCTAATTTTGAAAATCGTTTTCGTCAATCCGAGAAGTTTATTAATATTTGCAATTAATCAATCACAATCATATAAAAATATTATGCCGTTGAACAGTTCCATGGAATTATTTGAGAACATTTTCAAGAATTTAAAATAAGTCTATTTTTTTATTAAATCTTTATTGCTATTATTATATTAAGTTTAATGATATTATCACTCTGAGGCCTTTCAACATAAATTATTGTTGATAGTTTTAAAATGATTTGAAAGTAGAAGTATTTTATTAATAAATAAAATCTTTTGATATAAATTAATTTCTATACCGAATACTCAACTTGAGATCAATTACGATACTCTCAGTTAATATGTTAGTTTTCATAACATCCACTCATGTATTTGTTACGGACTCACGCACGCGATTGGAGCGGGATAGGTTCCACAGTGGGGATGAGGTAAAGAATAGTTCTAGGACATTTCAAGTAACTAAAGTTGTTTATTGCAAACTGAGAGTTAAATGGGTTTTACAATTGGCACTTTAATTTTATAGCGATACGCACGCCGCCGATTTCACAATCTATTCGTCCGTGTAGAAGAAAATTATCATGTTAATACATACACGTAAACCTTTAAACTTATTTTATATAAATTCAATATATGTGACTGTATAATATCTTATCTAGGAATTAACAGCTAGCTCACATGCACGCGGGCAATGCGTATCTCGCCCCGTCCCGCTGGACGTCGTCAGCTGTGCGAACGGACAGCACCCGCAGTGTCGGGACCACCGACGCCTCACCTTGCTCCTCGGTATGGTTGACGATGGGAGGTGAACCGGGTACTTGGCGTCGCTAGTACGTTCCTGTCGATGATTTTTGGTAGGAACGTTCTCTTTCCCATTCTTACCGTGTTTGGTAATGATGTGTTCTCTTCGCTATGCTGTCTGGGCGCTCGCTGTTAGTCATATGCCGTCGTTGTTTCTTCAGTTCCCCTTCTCTGTTAGCCTGATCGCAGTAGTGGTGTACTTTCACTTTTCCTGCTTCTAGGCTCGATGAGGTGGGGCGATCCCCCTCCAAATGCCTCGTACTCGGCGTCGATGCGTCTTCGTTCCAGAATTGATTTAATGTACGACGAGGGGTTGTGGGGCTAGCGAGAGCTTATTACTCTTGGTGCGCAATCCCTATTCTTCCGTCTCACCTTCCCATTTTGTCCACTTGCAGCGGTGACACACTTTCACCTTTTCTTCGTGCAGGCTCGATGAGGCGGGCGGTGACTACGGCTACGTCAGATCTTGTGATGGGTGCGCTCCCCTTGCCTACGTCCTATACTCGGTATCTATGTGTTTCCGTCACTACGCTGGTGTACCCAGCGGCGAGTCGTGAAGGAGTCGGGTGCACACGGTTGCCGTCGTATCGACGCTACTCCTCAGCTTCCCTCCCCCTGCTTGTTCGCTCGTAGCAGTGATGTATTCTAGGTTGTCCGTACTGTAAACTCAGTGAGGTGGGGTAGGCGGGCGTTGGCTAAACAGCGTCGCCAGAACGTCCTAACCTCACCCATGTTTTGAAAGATCCTTGTGCATTCACTTACTGCCTTCCCACGGAGAGATTAGCACTCGGATGTGGGAAATCTTCCGAATTCCACTTCGTCAGAAAGCGTTGGTTTCGTGGTGAACGGAATTCCTGCGGAAGTCATCCGAGTTTGGATTGATTGATCTTCTAATGATGATTTTCTCTTCCGGATTCTCGAAGGGTGCACTTGACTTAGTAATCCAAGCAGCTTGAGGTTAGAGGATGGAATATGCGCTGAGGCTGGCCGTATGCTCTTGTCATGTACTCCGGCTCACTTTCATCATGTGACTGTCATATCTACCTTCGCGAAGTATTTCCGACTCACAGTAGGAAAGGAATGCACTTTCTCTTCCGCATTCCTCTCATTGCCTTCCCTCGGTGCTGTCCCTTTCCTGCTTTCCCTTAGTCGCATGAGCTGTCTTTGACCCCCCTTACTCCTAAGTTATCTTTAGCACTCCCTTGTTGTTGTCTTTTCTTGTGTCTTGCGTTCAGTTCGCCGTGGCTGCGGATCTATCAGTGTTCCTTTGTAGGCCAACGCTGGCTCGTATGTCTGTTTCCACCTCGTCGAAATCGGTAACAGTACTCTTAATTCTACTGTAACTGATATGTGTAACCGATAAATCATTTTTGACAGTTATTTTTATATTCCGTATATTTTTACTATATATAGATGTGTTTAACAATAAAAAAATATACCTTAAATAACTATTATTATTATATTATAAAAAATAAACGTATACAAATTTATTCTTACTAAATGGAATAATCTGTATAAACTATTTATAAAAAACTATACGCAATTGGAATCTATTTCTTCTTTAAGATTCTAGTGCGCTAGATACTAGCGTGATCTGAAATTTTAATAAAGCTGAATAACTAATTTATATTATTTTGCTCGCTGAATCGAACAATTGTATTCGCCAGCAGAGTTGGTATCGTAAAATTCAGGACCTCAATGAGAGATTCTAGAATAGAACAATTAAAAGAAAACTAGTTATGTCTAGAAAAAAAAAAGAAAACCATTTCTCAAATTTTAGTGCAATAAAGGCTTAGTCTGATTGAAACATAGTAAAGCAGTTGAGAAGCCATGAGCTTTCATCTAATGCATCTACTTTTTAAAATTCAGGTGTCAGTAAGCACAAAGTTTAGTATTAGTCAACGGTTGTGGCGCCACGGCATTTTCAAGCGGAATAGTTAAGTGGGTGTAATTGTGTACTCTTATCTCCCAGGGTGATGAAAAGGGACTTCCTTGGAAGCTGAATTGCATCTTTCGAATGTACATGCGGAAGAATGATAGTTTCTCATGGCCAGGTCTGGTCCACAGGAAGTGTAGAGAATTTAATGTCTAGCAATCCACAAAGATATAACCCCACACAAGGATAGGTCTCCCAGTACGACCGGATTGTGTGGAATCTGCGACGTAACCATTTCACGGCGAGAAATAGAAAGTCCAGCAAACAATAAATTTTAAGATTTTAAAAGAGTCCTCCGCTCTCGCGTATAAAATAACGGAATAGAATTTGTAATAATATTTCTCCATTATAAATTGCGTGTGTTACAAGGCTATTTTCTTTCTCTTCGGCGAAGCTTCTTTTTTATAGTTCGGAGGATTAGTAAATATTATCATAAGAAAAATATTGACTTCTGTAATTTAATATAATAATACTATAGCTTTTGTACGCTACTTTATCTTATACATAAATTATTCATTATTCAAAAGGCAATAAAAAAAAAATTGAATTTCTTTTCTCCTGTACTGTATTAATAAAAATTTATGTATAAGATAAAGTAGCGTACAAAAGCTATAGTATTATTATATTAAATTACAGAAGTCAATATTTTTTTTATGATTATTTTTAAATTATTTATTTTTATATTAAATAAAACTTACCAACTCTGAAGGCATTGTATTACATGATCTAAGAGGCAAACTGTAGGTTATAGGAGTTGGTTGATTTTTATACTCATATAAACATGAGCTATTTTTTGAGAGTCCTCTAGGATATACTAATCCGTGAAAGTTAGTATTACCTTCAGTTGATATATGAACTATTATGGATTCATTGGCACATTCAATCTGTACAGTGCTTGCTATTGATACTGTTGCTAAAAATTATAAAAAAAATTTTAATAAATCAGATATTTCAGTACTAACTTATTATATATTTGTTTTTATTACTTTTCATTAATAGCTAACAACAACAACAACAACAACAACAACAACAACAACATTAATAATAATAATAATAATAACAATAACAGAAACAACAATAATAATAGCTTTCAAAATAAGTATGATCAATAAATTAAGTAAGGTGTTGTGTATGTATAGAATTCTAATATTTTTTTAGTACGTATAGACAGCAGAGAATGACGGAAGGCAGAAATTAACTGGATATCAAAGTAATTTGGATGATAAGATCATATGATAATCAGAAACTACACATTTTAAAAGATTTAAAATTTTATGTTTAATAATTGATTGGTACACAACATCTGTTTCGAATCTAGTTTCCAGGTATAGTTTATCATCTAGGACTTAATAGATTCCTATTCTTTGTACTTTTTATGATAAAGTTAAACATTATTTAAATATATATATATATATATATTTAAAGCATTTCGTCCAGGTGATTTACTTTTTCAATAATTTGTGAATAAAAATATTTGGCCTATTCATGCAAATGTTGTTTTTTGCTATAAACGTATATTGCTTAAAATTAAAGAAATTTCAATTTATAACAAATGTAGGAAGCTCAAATTAGCTCTGATACTATTGGTGTTAATAAATTTAATTTTATTACAATTCATCATAATCATACTTACACGTCGATTGTGGTGGTATTTGCGCTGCATATGTACTGTTATTTTTTGTCAAGGAGACCTAAAAAAGAACAAATTAAAAAATACAATCAAAATACGTAAATGAACTGTATATGATATAAATAGTATTAATGTAGTAATTTCAGTTGGCATTAATTTGAAGAAAAAATTTCTTTTCTTTTCAAAAAAATTTTATTTTTTTATTGAAAGTTCAATAATTACTAAAAAAAGATTTATTCAATAACGAAAATGATATAGGCTATAAGACAATAGACGTACAAACATCTGTATTGATTTTCAAAAATGAATATAATATTTAACAATTTATTGAAATATTCATTAATTTGAGTTAAACGTTCCTTAATAGAATCGATAAATTAATAATAGTTTTGGCCAATAATAATAATATAAACATATGAATAACAATAATATAAACATATGAATAACAATAATATAAACATATGACTAACAATAATATAAACATATGAATAACAATAATATAAACATATTAATATTATATTATATAATATTATAAACATAAATAATATAAACATTATTTAAATTATAACCTAGTTTAATATATTTTAAATTTTCTTTCTGAATATCATCGCATACCATAATCTAGCATCGAATCACCTGCGCGTGACATGCTTCAAATGCAAAGCGAGCGAAGGAAATCGTTTTGTCACCCGCGGATTAGTACGCTGACCGAAAATAAAGGTGATCAAAATACGAACTGCTCCTAATGAACCTTGAAAAATACACCAAACAAATCATTTAGGATTGTCTATTATTGATAGCGATTATTGTAGTGATAGTCTTCTTTTTGTGCTCTCAGCGCTACAATTTGAGGTATCATTTCCTAAAGTAGTATGTAGCCATGTCAGCCAAGAAATATTAATCCAAACAGTTTTACTTTATTATTTTTCACAAAAATACAGATACACAAAATCAAAGTATAATTAATAAACTGTATTTACGACACTTTAAAACAAGAAAGTGTGTTATACTCATTTCAATATTAAATGTATTCCAGTGATTTTTAAAATTAAAACGTAGAAAATAATATCACAATTGTAAACAATACTATTTGTTACAGATACGAGGAAGACAGCGCGGAGCCAACTGAGAATCAAAAGTAAATTTTATTGCGCCAAGGTTTGGATTACGTCTCGCGGGGACGCCCAGCAGACAAGGCCGCTAAAGAGCGGTTAAGAACAGACGGGGATGTATGACTTGGGTCCGTGACCTTCTCTATCCGGCAAGACACGCGTTCGAAGGCGGGTCTTGTTGAGGGGAGAAGCACGAAATGGCTACGAAAATACCTGGTACTCTGTCCAAAGGCTAGAGGCCGAATATGAGCGCAAGGGGAGAGTGAGTGGACTCGAATGCCGAGCGCCAACGAGGTGAAACAAGAACCGTCAAAACACCGTCTTTGAAGTCTACCAAAAATTTGATAGCAACGGATTTGTGAACATCTTCGATTTCATTATAATCTTGTTGTTACGGCGCGAACCGCCTTTAAACCAAATCGTCAAAGCGACCTCTTTGTCGTCTTGACTAAGTTACAAACCTGCGCGGGAAATTAACTAATCGTATGCCATAGAGTCTATTGTTTTCGGTCTGCGCAATTAGGCGCCGACTACCCCGCGATCGACATGCCACCTAAATAACTAATTATCAAGCAATGCATAAAAAGACCCCCAGTACACTCCCTTCCTTCAACAAGACTACTACGAAAGCTCATAATTAGCTAGCGTGACAAGACCCAAGCCTACTCTATTCACAGTGTTACTCAAAATTCTACATTAAATAAATTCTAAACACTACACAGTTTCTTCTATTCTTTTGTGATTACCCGAAAACAACTTTAACTAATAAATATCAAGGTTTGCTAACGCCAACCTTGTACAACGCGTCTAGCTTACAGCTATACGCCCGAACACTTGTAACAAGTAGGCGATACCCTTAAGAGGTGCGCATCTCATTGGGAATAAGAGGTCCGATCTCTCGGAGGGATATCTGCAATACGAAAACCTTCCTTATTTACTCGACACGTCGACTGCTAGTCGGCAAATGACATCTTGGGGAACCACTCATCAGCGGCGACGGCTCCTAGCCAGACAGCGCTGCTGCTGCCGACGTCACTAGCTGACGATTTTGCGTTAACGCAACGTTGACGAAAGAACGTCGATTGGACACGAACACAACAGAGCAAAGGCGAGCGACGGGGACAGCACGGCAACACCGACGGTGCAGCGGGGCGTACGAGCCGCCTAGCACAAGCAAACAGCTGACCGTCGAAACCCGCCTCTCAGAAAAAACTCAGTGGGTGTATAAGATTAGGAGTTACCGGAAAAATAAAGTTTAAATAAAAAAAACAAAAAAATATATACGTAAAATCTCATTAACCTTAACCCTATATCCACGAATTGATTTTCAAACTTACCCAGCTTAATATTTCGTCAACAAAGCATGAAAATATTATTACATGTAACTTTCAGATTTGAATGACTAACATAAAATCATATATCATCTCCTAATAACTTCACATATGAAATAAAGTTATTCATTCATTTTATTTATTATAAAATATTTATATGCAAAATTTTAAATTGTTTCAATACTTACCAAAAAAATTATCAAAGTAAATCTCCACGAGGCCATGGCTAAAACAATAAAAGAAACTGTAATTAATTAAAAGTTGTAAAATTTTTAAATTTTTTATGCATTTTTATTAAAATGGTTGATATTAAGTTTTTTTATTATCTAATTTTTTAATAGGTATTGATTACAATAACATAGGCATGTATCTCTCATAACTTCTAGTATTGCGTTATGTCATGTACATCAATAATGAAAATTTTTTTAATGTGTTACGTAAATATTCTGAATATTTATGTTATACTATAAAGTCATAATTCCTTACAAATATTAACATTACTGTAAGCAGCATTGTTGAATGTTTTATTCAACATTATTTGGAATAAATGACAACTAATGGTAAGAATCCTATTAATATTTTGTAAAAATAACATTTTAAGTATTATCATTATAATTCTTGATGATAGATAGTAAATTTATTAGAATCAAAAAAATATATGTTTGATTAAACAAGCAATACTATTATTTTAAAATACTAATATATTTATCATTAAATATATATTCAAAATTTTTTATGCCTTTATATTTGTATTTGAAATTCTTAATTATTTTGTTTTAAATAATAAAGTAGATGATTTTTACATTTTTTTTAATTATGGATTTTATTTGAAATTATTTCTAGGAAGGTCCGGATTACTATAAAACTATTTATGCAATTCTCTGATTAATACAGGCTTTCAAATTAATTCACTTTAAATATTTTCATTTCAAAAGGTATTCCAGTTCGTAAATACTGAAGGTTGCGTATCATCTATCTAGTATTGTAAAATAAGCTTTAATTTATTTTAATGTTAATTTAATTTACAAGATAATATATGCATTTAAAATATTTTTAATACGTATTATAAAACCTTTATTTTCAAATGTAAAAAACGAATTAACTATAAAATAAAAGCAAATAGATTTACTTAATTTGTAAATTAATTAAAACTGCAAAATATTATTATAAATTATATTTTTATATACATATATATACATATAATATATTGAATAGCTTATATTAAATTTTATTCATTTTTTAAAATTTGATTTACATTTCGATTCCATCCTCTGTCGTAAAAAATCAACTGTTCGTACGGCGCAACTCAACGCCAATAAGCAGATAAGTACTGCCTTTATCGCGCATACTAGTATTCACAAGCTGTGCTACCACATCGCCCAGCCCCTCACCGTCAAACGACATACCTTGAACTTCGCTATACTTACCATTAGCAACAGAAACTGCCATAACATCGGAAAATGTAAAGAGAAAATAATTAGCTTATGAGACGGTCAGCAAATGCTGTAATCATCCATAAGCCCTCAAACAGAAATTATGGCTTCTAAAAAACACAAATTTAGTCTAAAATCGTACCATGAACTCACGATCCTGTAATTATTCAACCCATAGATTATCGGAAACATCTACTCACACTCATAACCAGTATTTGTAAAATTCGCGGCGGGGGGGTGTCTGTAAGATTAGTAATAAAATATGTAATAAATCGTATAATGTACCTATTAAATATAAAAATTTATTGAAATCGTATAATTATAAGGATAGGTATTATAATAGCTTTAAACGTATTCTTATTGTACCCGTAAATAATAATATTACATAGCTCTATCAATCAATTAATTACGAATAGTAATTGAAGAATAATAACAAGTATGATTTTCAAAACACTATTGTTCTTAATTTTTAAATTAAAAACCAAAAGATTTATTATAATTTATATATACGAAGCATTAAAATATTGGAGATTTGCGAATAAATTAAGTTAATTTTAAATAAATTTTTTTTACATAATATTTCATTTACAAATACATAAAATAAGATCGTCTAATAATAGACGTACGTATTTTAATTTATGGCGGACGGAGCGGGGAAATGTAACTTCTCCAGCTAACCCAAAAAGATGCGTATGCTTAACAGCGATAAGTAGTTTTACGGTCTAATTACTCGCAGTGCACGTGCATTGTAAGAGTAAACAAAGTCGAAGGCCACCTCTCCCCACCTCGGGTCATCGGAATCAAAGCGACTTTTGCCCTCCCGAAGTGGATGCTCAGCCAACAATAAAACGAGTTCGCCACGAGGCTCCCGGCCATGTACTTCTCCAATAAACACTAAATAAAAGAGTAACCGCACTTATTTCTTTTGCCTTCCTGACCCCCGTCTCCTCCTCTCCGTCGCACTTATTTCGGTCTGCGAGACAACGAGCACGCTAACAATTCAAAATTTTTATTTTTAATAAATTGTAGACCGTAACCTTTTTCTAAATTAAAGCATAAATAATACTTTTATTTACAAAATTTATTTTTATAAATTCAAAAAATTTCTTTATTTGATTTTTTTTTTTATAAACACTAATTTTCTATTGAATCTAATTAATCAAAATTTTTTTAAATGAATTACATTAATTTTTAAATGCAAATGATATGATATGATGCATATATGATACTTATATTTATATGCAAATGATAAAATGATTATATATAATGATATTATATTCATTATATATATAATGAATGATCGCTTTAAAAAATTATAAATATAATTTATTTGAACAATGACTTTTCGAATATAAAAAAAATAAAATAAAATAAAATAAAACTATAAAAATTAGTTATTTTAATTTATAGATCCAAAATTATTCATACCAATTAAAATCTTAAATCAATAAAACGATCGATAATTGCTCGTTTCATTTCAACATAATTTGTGTGATTCAATTTGATTTTTTAAATATCGTATAAACATTTAAATACTTTTATGATGTTTAAAATTTTTATTTGAGATAATTGGAATTTTTTAATTCTTTTTTTTTATCAGTCACAAAATTTTCTTAAAAACATATCCAATACTTAAAATTAAATATAAATATCATTCACAATTTAGAACAAAATACCCAAAATAAAATGATTTTGAATAAATATATATTTTATAATTTACATAAAATATAAATAAAATTTTATTTAAAAATCAAATATACAATTATATCTAATTTTACGTATTACATTATATTATTTTATTGTTGTAATTTTATGTTTATGCATAAAATAGTAATTAGTTTAAAAAGAATTTCATAAAGTCATATATATTTGCATTTAATAAGAGTTATAAATAAATATATTTAAAGTATAATAATTATATCTTTTTAAAATATATCATAAAAACCTTTAAAAAATTTGATTGTTTACAATTTATTAAATATAAATTTCAACATCATTAAAATAACTAACATATAAATAAAAACATACAAAAACTTGTATTTACTTTGATATACTTTACATATTCCTATAGTAATACATTCATAGTCTTCCAAGGAAACAAGATTTATAAAATTCTTCTTAAACAAATTTAATCATAATGTTAACTTCAAGAAATCGTTGTAATTCACTTAAAGCACTTAATTGTTATGACGTTTTAATATTAAAATTAACATTACAATTATTTTTAATTTCAAATTCTAAATAATTTTTTATGAAACTATTTAAATGTATATAAATACAATTTATAACCGAAACATATTTTTGATATAATATTCTCCATAATAAGTTTTCATTGAAATATATATTTATCACTTTTAATTTTCTTATCTTTCTATAATTATATTTTGAAAATAAAATATTAAATATTTTTATTCTACTGATATTAGTAGTTAAATTTGCCTTACTTTATTTTATTACTTTTAAATCTATCATTTCTTATACATTAAAATAATTTAAGCATAATAAAATTCTAATACCTACTTTTGATGTTTAGTTTAATATTGACATTTTTTCTGCCATGAATCTGTGATTTCATTCCTCTCCTTGTTGCTCAATGTTTTATACGGAATAGCCTATCCAAATCGTTTTATCTTCTCTCTCTCTTTCTCCACCGCTCACAAGCAATGAACAATATAATATAAAGATAGAAATATGGATAAAAATATATAAGGAAATAAAATTCAAAAATATTTTTAAAATAACACTCATTAAAAACAAAAATACTTATTTTTATTAAAAATAAAATTAAAATTATAAAATTAATTAATTAAAATTAAATTAAAATTAATTAAATTTAATTAATTAAAATTATAAATTAAAAATAAATTAAAAAAAAAAAAAAAAAAAAAAAAATTTTTATTAAAATATATAAGTAATAAAGCATGAAATATAGAATGTGGTATTTTTAAATATTAATATATTAAAATGACAGATATATAAAGTTTTAACTTTTTAAAAACTATTTAATAATCAAAATTTTTGTAGAATACAAACAAACAATTTTAATTTTCTTAATGCAAACTTTTTTATTTCTTAATGATTAAATTCTTTATATTTTCATTTTTTTTAAAATATCAGAATATATAAATTTCGAATAGTTAAAACCTTTCTTTTAAATTATTTATTATCTTTTTATTTTTATTTATGAAAAATATTTTTAAATGAATTATAATAAACTATTGTATATTATTATAAATTATTTAAAAAAAATTTAAACCTTTTTGTATAAAAAGTTTTTTTATTTAAACTGATAATATAATAATAAATTAACATTATAGTACTATGTCATATATAAATAAAATTGTAAAAACTATTTTTCCACTACTTTGCAAATACTTCAAAAAAAACATTAATGAAAAGATTAATTAGGATTTCAAGGACATTTATGTGGTATCTTGTAGCACAATATAGATAATTAATTAATAGTTATTAAATATACGTAAGGTACTGTATCTAACAAGCAAAAACTAGTGACAACTAATGATGAGCGTTTATGACAAATTTGTTTTATAAATTATAATATTTTCAATATCATAACAAGTTCCATTAGTTATGTCTTTTATCCATTGTTTGCTAATATTACAATAACAAGATAAAAATGCAAAAATTATATATAAAAATATTTTAAAAAATCATTATTTAGTTTTTGAACAAGTTAACAAAATATTTATTATATATATTCAGGTGTCACCTAAATTAAATTAAAACAATAAACGGAATTTCTGCAAAACTAGCACCACATCTTATATGAAGCAATTTGGGTATTTCCCAAAAACAAAAATGACCATAGGGGAGTGCCTGCAACGTCATTTTTCTAGATATAATATATAAATATCAGCTAAAGTTAACTGAACGGCAATTGCTATTCCTTATTCAATAATATAAAATCTTTAACTATTTATACATTAAATAAATTATACATAAAAATCACAAGTTTAAAATATTATTAATTTCCAAAATATATAACGAAGGCACAACTCATTAGTTTGACGTATGCATAGCGTGCAACAGATATTAAAAAAAAAAAAATTCACGTTAGAACAATATATAAGAAACTAAAATTTTTATTATTATTTAAAATATGAATGTGACAGGCCCCATGATAATTAAAACTATAAATTTAATGCAGTATTTAGTATTGTAAATACTTTGTTTTGTTTCGATTTTTAAATAATGTAA
Source organism: Ceratosolen fusciceps (assembly GCA_018883505.1). Classification (NCBI taxonomy): domain Eukaryota; kingdom Metazoa; phylum Arthropoda; class Insecta; order Hymenoptera; family Agaonidae; genus Ceratosolen; species Ceratosolen fusciceps. Next base: position 219,409 of record RCIC01000030.1, on the reverse strand, counting down.
ATTAAATGTTATTAATTTTTTTCATGCTACATAATTTGATTACAAAGAAATTGTGATCAATTACGAAATGCGGAAACTAAAAGTCTTGTTATTTACTTAAAAATGTGAATCAATAAGTAAAAATTTATATTCTTTCAACATCTATAAACAATGATTGAAATTTCATCATTTCAAGTATTCAATTATAATTATACTAAATATAATTATTATACTTAATTAAATGAATTGATTGCCTATAATAATACTTTAATTTTTATAGCGGATACGATGTCAAGTAAACTATTATTTTTAATAATAAGACAAAATAGAATAAATATTTTTGCAACAGATCCTTTTTTAACCTTTAATTCTATCTTTTTTATGATAATGATTTGTTCTCGATGGGGTATCTGACGCTTAATGTATATTAACATGGTCGTGCAACACAGTGCCTACACATCCACACCCTTCCCTAAAATACGTCGATAGAATCAAGTCGAGGATGCTATCTTTCTTGCCGCGCAACGTTCGTGTAGTCGTACTCTGAAAGCCCTCATGGTCCTTCTCGTTGCTGCCATTAACTCCACAAAGTTTCATCAATCAAGGTATAAAACTCATTTACAACTTTAATAAGTGTAATGCATAATTTATAAAATAAAGCTAATTTCTAGTCATTTCAGATTTTATAATTTCGTAATTATTATATTCATTTATAACACTATATAAGACATTTGTTACTTGTAAGAATTTTTCCAATAATATATTTAAATTATAAGTAAGATTATTGCATGCATCTGTTTAAAAATACCATTTATTTCTATTTGTTTAAATAAATTTATCAAATTTGTTAGTATAATATAGTATAAAAGTATATGGAGAACTGGATAAAATAAAAGTTTTTCATATTATTGATGGCACAAAAAACTTCTTTATGTACAGAAATAAAACTTTTTTTATTACGACAAAATACTATAATATAATTTGAATGTTTTCTTATAATATTAGGTATTTTTTAAGAATAGAATACATTATATTATTATATTTAGATTACATTTGTTATATTAAATTTAGATTTTTATCTCTACCTATGATTTGGTTTAATATTGAACAAATACTTGTTTTCTATTCCAAAGAATGAAATTTATATCATCTACTAATATAAAATGATGGAACATCATTATCAACAGTGCCAAAGTTTCTAATGTAGGGTGAAAATTTTAAGAGGTGAAGATTATATCTAGGTAGGCGAGAAGCCAAGTTCCTTCTCAATAAACTAAGTTCACAAGCCCTAAAATGCTACTAGCAATTTTACTAAATCAGGGTAGCATGGCTCTTTATAAACTCTTTATAAATTATTTGTAATAAGTGTATTTGTAATAAGTGTAATAAGTCTATAACTCCATGACCTCAAACTTTTTCTTCGATGTTCTCTGTACCACTGACTCTTCTTCGCCTCTCAGTGTACTAGGCAGTAAGAGATCTCAGTCCCGAACAGCTTGAATTTATCAAATGATGAAGATAATGATCATGAGGCTGTAAATAAAATATTGTTATAAACATAAATACATAAAAAGCTTAAATTTGATTAATAAATCTCTTGAAACGTATTCAAAAGTTATAGATATATATAAAAAAAAAAAACTATTTAATCTCGCTAAAATATATAACGATAACAGAATAAGAAAAGACTTTTAATAACGAGATTTTTTCTTTGAATATTTTAAGTACATTTATAAATTGTAATTATTTTTATATAAAATGAAAGTGTCCAAAAACTTAATGAATATATTAAATAAATAAATATATTAACAAAATAATTGCAATATTCAATTTTTATGGAGTGTAATCATCTATACCTATTATCTCAATGGAGAACTTTTATTGATATTTGTAAGATATTTTAGCGAATTTATATAAATCCACTATCTCAATTAGAATAAAGAATGTTCTTCACTTTTTCCGTTTGCAATCCGTATCTTTATATCTTTTTTTCGAATATTTATCACTCTTCAAAAATGATTGTAATTAAGAGAATAAGTACTTTTTGTTTTTAAATTCTCTTTTAAATTTTAAATTAACGTCTTTCCTCAATTATAAATTATTTTAGATTCACATGTGGGACGCCAATAATAAAAAATATATATGAAAGTATTTTTAATAATGAATGTATGAAATAATATTAAATATTTATTTATTTAGTATTTGATTTAATGAAATGTCGATTTGTATTATTTCACATGAATAAGCTATTATCTCTTATATTGAATATTCCATACGGGCGTTTCTCTTGAAATTTAAGATGGTTAAACGTGTTAACTTATATTTAAATTATTTATGTATTACTTAGAGTATTACGTAAATTATAAAACTAATTGTATTAAATATATATATGTGTGTTAACAGTCTTTACATATTTATGAGAACTTCAATTTGTTGATGTTACAACTAGCAGAACACAATACTTGAAGTTTATCCGTTTTTTATAAATTGAAATACTAGGATAAAAATGTTTCGAACGTGTAACCTTGCCTTACAAGCATTAGATAAGAGGAAGGTTGAAATGAATTTTAAATGTTAAGATATTTGACAATATTGTTAAATACTTTCGTAAAGTATGATCCTTTATAATAAAAGTAAATATTTTATATTATTATATCAAAAATAAATGCAAATATTACGTCACAAAAATTTTAAAATATATGTAAATTATTCTAAAGTATTGTTAAGTCGATAGAAGAAGGCGATATTTTAAGCCTATAAAATTTATACATTCGTAAACAGATATTAAATACCTTCGATAAAACAAAACAAAAAAAACAATTCCTCAAAATAAAGAGATATCACGACAAATTCCCAATGGATGAATAGTCTCTTGTTTATCCCCAGTTTTAAGTAAATTGTATATTTATGCACGCGAAAATTTAAATCAATTGGGATTCTTACAAATATATAACATCAACGCAATCCCTGAAATTGTAAATCGAATATTAATAAAGAAATATTCAGCGCAATTAGTTTATTTATTTATTTATTAAATCTGGGATATACCCGTAGAAATACGCTTATATTTTATACTGGTAAGTTCGCAAAAGACGAATATCTAAAGTATATTCATAGACTTCAACAAATATAAAATAACTAAAAAATGACAAAAGTTTTATAATTTCGAATTAGTATTAATAATTCGTTTCATTTTAAAATTTATGTTGCCACCTATTGAATACTTTTTTAAATCAATTAAAATTGAATTTTAAAAATGGCGCTGGTTGCGTATGTGCCTGGAAAAGTGTTTATATTTTCTTTTAATTATTGCTTTAAATGTATTCCAAATTTTTCAACAATAGGATTATATAGAAAACAAACTGCAAGCTTTTTAGAAATTAATAAATTTTTTTATAATCTTAATTTTTTACATACCGGTAAATTTAAAAACCTAACCTTGTTCAATGAAATTTACATTAATATTGTTTTTTTGACATATAATTTCTTATTATTAGACAGATTTTATGCATAATTCTATAATTAAATTACATTAATAATTATCAATAAACTTTTTTCATTTTCTATAGATTTAACACCTAAATTAAAAGAATCCAAATTTGTTGAATATGATGAACTTGTAGAATATCGAAGATTGCAAGCTCAACGTTCAATGTTGATAGAGATACAATCATATAAGTCTTGTAGTGATGTTTATAAATATTGTTCTCAATTTGGAAAAATTAAAAATATTTTTCATTATGTAAATTCAAAACTATTAAGGGTACGAATAATAATATATTAATATAAAAAATTATTTATTTGTGTTTATTAAAATGTATAAGTTTATTACAGCATTTTGCCTTTATTGAATTTGAAAATCAGCAATATGTAGAAAAAATATTATCTATTTCAACACATATAAATTATGAGCAAATAATACCAGTTTATTCTTCGAATCTTTGGTTTCGAAATATAAATAAACCAATAAATAGTATAACAGTTAATGAATCTAAAATTAAATTCTCTAAACATACATGCAAATTATTACAAGATCATGATATTATTAAAATGTTATCAGATATTAGTACAGTTAGTAAAATTATAAATTAATTTTCATATAATATATTTTGATACATTAAAACATTGTCTAATTTATCAAATAGATTTCAGAACAAATCTTATCATTATACGAAGCTACCAAATTGAATGATATAGGTATACGTTTAAGATTTTACACCGCTTATCAGATTGAACATAGTTTTCATGGTTTATTTCCAAATATAGCTGTCTTACCATTTGGTTCTTCCGTTAATGGTTTTGGTAAACAAAATTGTGATTTAGATTTAAGTCTCAGTTTCGAAAAACAAAAAATTGTATGTAAAATATTTTTATGCAATGCGTAATAATAAAATAAATGTAATTTTTTTATAATTTTTTTTTAACTAGGAAAAAAAAAACAGTAACTTAGTATTTCATACAAAATATTTTTCAATTTCTGATAAACAACGAGTCCAACATTTAATGGAAATAATTGCTGGGATAATGAATATTTGTATACCAGGCATTTTTAATATAAGAAAAATATTACAAGCTAGAGTACCGATTATTAAATTTGAACACAAATTAACTGGAATTGAGTGTGATTTATCAATAACCAATATGTAAGTAGAAAATTGAATTCTATCTATAATTTCTATAATTAAAGTACTGTATTTATTTTATATATACCATAAAATATTTGTAAATTATTGAAGTTGTATGTAAATATAAGTATTATTTGATAAATATGAATATGAATAGTTGTATTGTTAGTAAATATAGGATTGATAAATTTAATTTTATTATTTTAAAAAAGTTTATATATTTAGGTCTGCATATTATATGTCAGAGTTATTATATATGTTTGGGGAAATAGATTGGAGAGTTAGACCACTTATTTGTACTATAAAAACATGGGCTAAAAACTGCAATTTAACTAAAGATACTGCTGGACCATGGATAACTAATTTTTCATTATCACTTATGGTTTTATTTTTTCTTCAGCAAAGAAAAATTCTTCCTTCTCTTGATTTACTTCAATCATGTGCTAGTAAGCAAGTTCAAAATATAAAAGAAAAATTGAATTATATATTTTTAAAATTAGTTGATTTTTAACTATATTTCTGTTTCTTTTTAGCAAAAAATGATGTACGCTTAGTTGATGCTCATATAGATTGTACTTTTCAACGAGATATAACTAAATTACCAAAATATACAGTTAAAACAAAGGAAGAATCTCTTGAACAGCTTCTTTTCAGTTTTTTTAAATATTACAGTAATTTTGATTTTGAAACGAAAGCTATTTCGTTAAGGAAAGGTGAATCTATTGTCAAGCCAGAATCATATGCTTTATACATTTGTAATCCTCTAGAAATAAGTTTAAATGTTAGTAAAAATGTAAAAGCTGAAGAAAAGCATAGAATTCAGTATGAAATGCGCAATGCAGTGTGGACTATGGAGAATCAAAATAAATTGAAAAATTTAGGATTAATAAATTTACTTTTTAATAGAAAAGAAGCTGTTAATGTTAAATTTAAGGAATCCATTAACATTAAAAAAATTTTTGAAACATAATTCAATAGTGTGAAGACATAATTAAAACAAAATTACTATGAGTCCTGTAAATAAGGTTTTTTATTCTTGTTGCATTCAGACCTAAATAATATAAAATACAATGTTCAAATTTTATTTAAGTGAGTTGTGTATAAGTAAAAAAAAACAAATCTAAAACAGTAATATCGTGTTTGTAGATTTTTTAAAATATTTTTTTCTATATTTCCTATAGATATTTCTTATAATATTACTCATTTATTTTTGCTAAGTACTACTATTGTATTTAAAATCTTTTATATACTTTAACATAAATGTATTATTTATCCTTCAAAATTTATTATAATTAATAATAATAAATGTTTTTTAAAAATAAGTTTTACGTTTTGTATATTTTTCAAGCATAAATAATGCAATACAATTACTGATTCATTTAAATTGATTGATAAATACCGATTTGAATTTCTTTTTTAATCGTTATTAAAAAAAATTCAAGCCATATTAAGAAGTTTTTATTTTCTAACAAAAAGTTTATTGTAATTAAAATATTCTTATTAAATTATTAAAATTAGTATAATTTAAAAATTGTTATTCTATCAATGATTTAATTATCGCAATACTGTATCAGCTTTTTAAATATCATTATTATTCGAACATTTATATTCTTACTTAGGAAAAGATATTTTAATAGTTATGAGCATTATAAATAAAATATCTATTTTTGTTGAATACAATGTGTTTTATTTCGTTTTAAACTTTTTACATTTAGTATTATTTATTGCAATTTAATTTGTTTTACTTTTACGATGATAACGATGTTGACGAAGATGATGTTGGCGGAATTTAGAACGTGTTTCTTGGACTGCTGCAACAAGCGTACGTACAGCTTCTTCGTGCCCTTCAAAGCTATCTGTTTTTTTGAGCTGATTAAATGTTTTACTATTATTTCCATTTCCGGTAATTTTAGTGCAACTGGTTTCACCGTATGAAATTGAAATATTTCGCTTGCTCTTAGGACGAGGGAAAGTTTCCCAAGAATGCTGTTTGTTCATTAATGATGATGCCATTGGAGAAGATCCTATAAAAAAAACTAGAGTTTTTCTTGTATCTTGTGTAGATAAACCTATTTCTTCGTCATTAATACTAGAACGTCCAGTCCCAGAACCAATGCTCAAATTATCGTAACTGCCACGTCTACACTGTCTTTCTTTTTTATCTACTGAATTTTTTTCTATTACATCAAACACTTTTTCAGAATTATTTAATGATATAAGATCTTCAGGTACTGTATGAACCTGCGCAAGTACTCTCTTCTTTGTCTCGATCACACTTGAAGGTTTTGATATTTGCTGATATTCATATTCATTACCTGAGTGTAATACATTAATTTTTTTATTAACTACACTCAATACATAATTTTTTTTTTTTTTTAATATTAAATAAATATTCTGTTAGAACATTTTATAAATATAAAGAAATTAATATTTATCATTTATTTATTTATTTATTTATTTATCATATAATTTCTATATAAATAACTTTAAATTATAATTAAATTATATTTAAATTATATTTAATTTAAATTATATTTGCAATCAAAATAACATTCAGTAAAATTGGATATTAATGGCTTTTCTATTACAGCAATAATCTAAAAAGTCGATATCCAATTAATAATAATATGTTAATAGATATATATTTAAATTTTCATTTATATAAATTTATACATTTATTTAATAATTTGATGATTTCCTAAAATTATTTTTTAATTACGATTTTGCTAAACAATACATTGTAGAACAATATTAATTAAAAACATTTTTAAAACTATAGTATTTATTATATATAACACATATATACTTATAGAATATATTATTTCTAGAGTATCAACTGATATCTATAATAACTTTATTTTAACATGAAATTTAACATGTTTAGTCATTATAAACTGAATACCTTGATAATGTTGAAAATCGTCAAATTGTTGTTTGCAAACTTCAATAGAGATATCATTTTCAAGATCAGCATCGTTTAATGTTTGAAAAACTTTATTGGTTGACAAATGACCAGGAGATTTTAATTTAATACTTTCAGAAGATTTACGAAATAATCGAGTTTGATTTTGATTATCCTCCTCCTTTTCTCTTCTATAACATTTTACTCTTCCTTCTTTTATTTTGTTTTTTTTAATTAATTGATTAAGGACACCTTCTTTTGACTCCCTATTTGGATTATAATCAACTCCATTTTCACTGGAGTCTATGACGGTTTCCATTTCTGTATTAGGTGTTTTAAGATGCATTTGCATTTTTTTTTTATTTTAGATAATTTATAATTAATATTTAATTTTTTTTATAAATGAATAATTTTTAAATTGTTATAATGTTAGTCATTCTCTTAAATCTTAAATACTTACCTTTAGAATCCAATATATTAGCAGTAACATTTCGTTGATCGCGGTTTTCTTTTGCTAATACAAGTACTTGTGATTGTGAAAAATTCTCCATTTTTAAATGCTCTAAATGATTTACTAAAGTTTGAAAGTGTTTATGATAATTTACGTCTTCATTAGTATTCATTTCTTTTATAAACGATTTAATGAAAGGCTCTAATTGTTGCGCGACAGATTGCAATTGCTTTATTTCACCTTTTAGTAATAATATGTCATTTATCTATTGTACAAAATAATTAATATATTCTATGAATGTTTTCAAACGCAATAATATTATAACTTTACCTGAGAGTAAAACATTTCTTTTTCCATTTGGATTCGACAATATTGTTCTTCCCAAAGCGCATCAAATACTATACGTAATTTTTCTAGTTCTATATGATGCTGTTCTAATTGTTGTTCTAATAATCGACATTCTTTAGAAATATTTTCATACCGAATCTGTAACGTAAGAGTATTAGCTCCTCGCAATAATGTAATATCTTGATGCAGTTCCTCTAACCCATCTTTCACAATTTTCAGTTGATTATTTAGTTCTTCAAATTGATTATCAAATATTTTGCAGTGATTATTAAATCGGACTGATTCACAATGAAGTTTTGTTTGAAATCCTAAATTTAATTTACATTGCTGAAAACAGTTTAATCTCCTTAGCAATTGTGAAAACAAATTAAAATAATATTATATATTACACTTTTTAATATTATATCACTTGCTTTAAATACAGCAATTCACAAGAAATTATTTAATATAAAGTTTTTAATTTTTTATTTAATAATATTTTATTCAATAGATAATATAATCAAATAATATTAAATAATAATTTAATAACATTATCAATCTTACATATAAATATAAAATTATATAAAAAAATTTTAAAAATAAATGAATGTAAATTTTTATTTTTATATAATATTAAATTATTAATCCCTTATTTAATATTTAAAAAAGTAAAATTAAAAATATAAAATTATTTTAATCAAAATTAAACATTGTTTACCAAAATTTAATACCTATAATTTTTAGTTAACTAATAAGTACACTTCTAATTTTCTCATTGAATTTAAAGAATTTAAATGTCAAAGATAATTTATGTTTATAAAAATAGCCTCTATGTGTTTAATGTAAGAAAATACCAATGTAAGGCTTTAATTTAAGAGTATAATAAAATAATTAATTCATATTATTATTTTAATAACATGCTTTCATTTATACCTGTAAAAATTGAGATTCATGTTGCTGAAGTTGTTGTGACTGTACAGGATTATGAAGTATTTCCTTAGTTGTAGGAGACAAGTCAAAAACGAAAGGTTGTAAATTGCGTATAAATTCGTTTTTATAACTTTTTTTAAAATTAACACTTAAGACAGATGGTCTCTTCACATTTTCTATTTGAGCTACGCGATCAAGACGTTCGATCATTAGATGCGCTAATTCAAGAAACTGGTATTTGTTCATAGAATTTGTGAATGCTGTACATAATCCAAAATGTATTTGCAGAACAGGTAAAGTATTGCTCAATGACAGAAGCTGTCCGTGTATTATCTTCTCTTTGGCATCAAAATCACGATGAAGTTCTAATAAGACTGAAGAATGGGTTCTGTTCACAATCTCTTTTATTCCCTATATATATTTTGATAATTTTTAACTGTCAATAATTAAAATTTAGTGCATTTTGTACATTTTGATGTATATATATAGTAGTGCATTAAAGTACATAAAATTTGAGTACATTAAATAAAAATATAATATATTCGATTTTCATAACCGAATAATAATGGAAAAGCTTTTGAACAACAAATATTAAAATTTAATAATATTTTTTTCAAAATAAGAATAATCTATTCGTATATATATCTAATATAATTTATATAATAATATCAAAAAATAAAATTTAATTCTAAAAATCGCATCTAATTATTAATAATGTAAAATAACATTGAGAATATATAATTTATCTAATTAATACTTTTTGTAACCATATATTACAATATTATATTGCAAATAAAATGTAATATTTTGTAAAAGTATTGTAAATACCAATAAAATAAATAAATAATTTTTAATATAATATTTAAATTGCAAATTTTTAGTGAAATTGGTTATTGATATAATAAACAATAATAAAATGAACCAAAGAATATATAATTTATTCAAAAGTAATTCATTAAAATAATATAATTTTTTATTTTCATTGTATTATTTGATTAATATAACTAAATAAGCCTATAACTAAATTAACTTGGTATATTCTTTTACAACGTTTTAAAAAAAGGGCGTTTTTAAGTAAGTTTAGTATCATATAATAACCGTAGTAACTGATACTTAGAGCTACTAAAAAGCAAGGAGCTTTTTAGATAACTCATCGCTAAAATATTTTGATGCACCTAAAAGATATTTATGTGGAATAGTAGATACGTTTATGACCTCAGCCCCATTTCATGCTGAATTCTTATTAATTATTATTAATTATTATTATTATTAATTATTAGTGTAGTCGAATTACTAAATTATCTTTAATATATTTTATGCCGTATTTGTTGTCCATATTTTTTTATTCTGACCGATATTTTTAATGCCGTTATGGTAATTTTACTTATTTTTTTTATTATTAACTATAGAAGCAAATTTAACCAATTATTTAAAATCAATCTCTCTACTAATCTGTAATTAACTAATTGATACTCAGACGTAATAAGGTTTCAACCGTTGCGTATTTAATTTATGTCATTCATACATTATTATTCTGTATATGTAATAATTAAATTAATATTCCTTGTAAGCTACTTGAACTCTGTACTTGGATGGTTTAGATGTGGACAGAATCATTAAAAGAATTTTTTTAATGATTTATGGTTTATAATGACTTATGATAAATGATGTTTGAGTACATGGTAAGTATATTTACTGTTACTCTATTTTTTTTATATATATAATTGTATAAATAATTTTAGTTTGCACCTAGATTTATTTGAGAAATATTTTAAATGCATATATATCATAACTTTTACACAGTAAAACTTTAAATTTTGATTGGAAAATGTGTGAGTGTGAAATAGTATAATGTAATCTAAAAACAATAATACTTATTAAATATTGTTATTAATGCTAGTATTATATAAGATTAAACAAATATATTTCATATGATTAAATAATGCATTTTGAAAATTAGACGTGAATAAATATATGAATATTTTATATATAAGATATAATTAAAGAATAATGATAGTGAATAAATGTATGAAATTTATATAGAATATAGGAAGTATTTTATATGAATGCGGCTGAAAGAGAAAATAATTTAGCTCTAAGTCTACAAAAAATGCCAGTATACACGTAAGGAACACTTTTAACGAGCCGAGAGAAACGTGGAAAAGCACTGAATCCGAAATCTAGTGAAATCTTCTCTAGCAACTCTTGGAATGGCGGATGACATCTCTTGGTAGGTGAATGAGGTTTCGAGAATATACATTTTAGATACAAATTTACAATACAAATTTTAGATTGAATTTGAACAGGTAATGTAAATTATATTGAAAGTTTATTTTAATAAATGAAAATTAAATGTAGCAACTAATTTATAAATATACATCTCCATACCTGGCAATAAATATTCAGTGCTTGCTTTTCTGTATCGAAATTTTTCTTTAATTCATCAAGTTTAATTTTAAAATCAAAAAGAGTATCAGATACTATCGTTTGTAATTTGTAGATTGAATTTACGGCACGTTCCAATTTTTTAGATGCTTGTTGCCAAGCCGTATCAATATTAACGCAATGAAGTTGAGCATCAGACGGTGTATCACGAAAACATATAGCGCATAACATGCACTTAGCGGTTCGACTAAACATTATGTATTGTTCGCCGTGACTTTGACAGCGTGTCTGCAAGTCCTTTTTGCATTTACTCATATGTATAACTTCGTGTGATGAAAACATTTTAGCTCTGTGTGTATGTTCCTTGCAATGCATGCATAATGCTTGACCTAGATTACCAATTAATACATATGTAATTATTACGTTAATAATCAAATAGAAATTTAGTATTGGTAGTAATCAAACGGTTTACAAATGATTAAAAATTTATAGAAAAATTTCGTCATAACACATAGATTTAATTGTAATAAAACTATATATTACCACATGTAGTGCAAAAAAACATAGTAGTCTTATCTCGTTTTTCACAATTGGCGCATGGTGGATTCTCGCAGTTTACCAATTCGAGAAGGTGTTGAATTAATTGATCGCTTGGTAGTGGTTGTGCTCCATCCTTCAATAGCGTCGTTTGCCTGTAGTTTCCGCAATAAGCTTGGCGTCACTATGGCGACTCAAGTAGGATGGTTGCCGCCTGGTAATAAAATAGCGAGCATGCTCTCGATCTACCGTCTAATTTTCGAGTATCTATCGAAGGAAGCCACGGATTTGACGAAGATGCATTGATCGTATCGACTCGTATTTAATTATTATTAGCATTTATATAACTTTTTTTTAAACTTATAAAAAATAATTTATTAAAATTTTTTTGAAATTATTCTTAGTACATTATATTGTATTTCGTAATGTGTACTTTGAAAAAATATATTTTCGTAAATTAACTGGTATATTGTGATTATCATTAAAAAGCACTATAACGATTGCATAAAATATAAAAATCAAATTAAAAATATCAATAAAATGTGGATATTGATTAAAATGAATTTTATTTCATTTAAACTAATTTTAATATTGAATGATAGATCGATAACATGGTATTTAATTTTTTTGTTCCCACGGTGTGTATTATATTTTTAATCTACTATAATAGAAATAAAAATAAAGAGCTTACCCACAAATCGGACAAGATATTTGGCCATTTAGTTGTGGTTGATGAATACAGCGTGCACAAAATGTGTGAAAGCAAGATAAAAGACAAGGATCATTGTAATAATCGTGGCAAATGCTGCAAAGAAGTAGATTTCCGGAACTAGCTGTAGATATACTTTCACTGGTGATTTGGATGTTTTCAAATTCGACACCATCATTTCGCTTAAATTTGGAACTTGCCATCGTTTTTCTTTAACATTTAATAAAAAATATAAATGTTATCTAAAATTATACTTTAATTTTCATAGACATTTTTAACATTGTTCATAGTATTAAAATCGTAAAAAATAATATTATGAGTTACTTAAAAATATATATTTCACTGTATCATACTAAAATTAGGTTAATAAATAAAAGATTTGCTTTTATATTTCTAAGATACTTGACTAATTCAATTTATCAATTTTTATTACTATAAATTTATAAATCATTTTACATGAATATATATATTTCTTATTCTTGACGTATTAATCAATAAATGATGTTTAAATTTAACTATATTATAAAATTTATTGCTTATATTTTTTATATACAAATGTTAAACAAAATTAACAAAAATTTTTATACGAAAACGTTAAATAAATAATTAAGTTATTGGCTTATTTCATAATTGAATAAAAATATATAAATAAAATATATGCGTAGAGATTACAATAAATAAGATGAATTTTCAAATATTTAAAACCATGTGTATAATTGTAAAATTGTACAAAATCTATATATATATATAGAAATAAGCTATATACACTTACAACTAAGCTTGAAGATAATAAAATTATTAAAATTTCAACATGTACTTAATATTAAGAATTCGTTCACAAAATTATTTTTATAAATATTTAGATATTATGTAATTTTATGTTCTTTACATCACGTATGAAATAACAATCAATTTTAAAAGTAAATCTTTCATTTCTAAGTATAAATGAATAGATAAAATATTTATTAGTGCAATGAGCCCTAACATCAAGCTTGCGCGTTAAATTCACCCTGTTTGATTATGTGTTGCGCATAAACCACGAAAAATTTTAAGTATACTAGAATTTCTGAACTGTCACCATTGGCAATGTATTTTTACATACATATACGTTAATATTTTATTCAGCATTTTTTAAATTTATTTTATATTTTTTATATTCTCCATTATAGACTTAGTACATCATTTACGATAATACTAAAAATAAATAATAAAAAGGTAGTATATTTTTGCAATTTGACATTTTTAAAAATAAATAAGTTTAATAATAATGCTATACTAAATAAATAAAATTTGTTTTTCATAATTTTTAATTAATTTTGACTAATTTATTTTATTTTATATAATTTTGCACACGATATCTTTAAAGAAAAACATTTTGCTTGATCATAAATGTAGAATAAATTTTTCAATTACATCCCATATTATGTATTTTTCAAATTTTGTGTATATTTTATCGAAAATATTTATAGAAGGATGTATACAAAATCTATTTTATTGTATTTTATAGTTACAAATATTAGTCTATTTTCGTAAATGTATTTTTACAAATGTATAATTTTATACCAACAATAAAAATTATAATAATAATAATAGTTAAATTTAATATTATGAAATTCTCATTTGTTTATTATAAATTACTTAAGATGGTAATATAGTAAATTTTATTTTATTTTTATATAATATTCATAAAGTCTTATTATTATGGTATTAAGCTAAAAAATTTATATTGGGACCAACAATAGGTCTAGCATTTAATAAAAATACTGAATCAATCGTATATCATAAAATTATTTAAATTATTAGTATTAAAATTTATATAACTTATAATTTATATTTTCAATTTTATATATTTAAAGCTTTAGAAAGCAAACATATTCTTATTAAATTTATATTACTATACTATTTTTTCTATTAAATATAATTCTTTCTATTAAAAACATAATCAGATATATTCCTTTTCCTCAATATATTGTGTTTTCGGCTAACTTATAAACAAGAGTACATTGTTGTTTGTCCCTGTATTTGAGTCTTAACGACTTACCCATCCTCTCTATAATTTTCGGGTGTAATTTTAATGATCTTTAAAACGCTTTTCTTATACTACATACGTTAATTCCATTATCTAAACGCCAATCTATATTATATATAAGCAAAATTAATATTAAGTATTAGAAGCATTGCAAAGACGTATATATTGTCATGATATCGCCAGTAGTTCTATCAGCTGCTTTAATATTTAACGATCCTTTTGTCCCTAAATTAACTATGCATTTTTATGTCTATTTACCGAGAATATTGCTCTTGATTATCATAATTTTCTGATTGTAATAATCATTAATCAAATTGACTTAAGATGATTCTGTTATTAAATAATTATTGTTATATCAGGCTTTGTGCTTATAGCATCTGTGGTTTGTGCTTCATGTTGCAAAAAATATATTTTTTAAGATGTGTAAAACATTTTAAGTAATTCATTATTCTTTGATTGACCCACATTACTATTTTACTTCCTCTTGTTATGAATTTCTATAATATATATTTTTGAGATACGACACTTTTATTATATTTTTTTCGCTAGTTTTTTCATTTCTATGAGATAAGTTTTAAATTTATGAATGTTTTATTCAAAGTGATTCAAGTAACTAAGTTATAATAATTTGATTTATTACCAATAAATTTCAGTCAATTCATCGAACCTAGCTGATCCGATCAAATGTAGAACATAGCCTTAGCACCGTGAATATTCGATCTGGACGTCGATTTGGAGACATGTCATGTCAATTTCCCATGTTGTTCTACACTTCTGATTATCGTAGTTAAAATTCAATATAAAATCACTTCCGTTTCTGTCTTTGAAGTAACTGTTCATAAGAAAAAAATCATTGTTTAACATCTCTCGGCTTCAATTCGTATGGAACCCAATTTTCTTGCTTATGAATTATTCCGATTGCTTTTAAAATGAAAACTACAAAATTGCTGTTCGAGTGACTGCCAATGATTGGAATAAGTTTTCTTGCGTTTGACATTAGTCTTCAGTAAGTAATCCCTCTAGTTCGGAGTTTTCGAAAATTTATTCTCTTCCATCGTCATGTCAGGCATCAATATAAAAATCACTGATAATAAACCTATAAAACCACTCAAGATACTTTCTCTCACTAAGAGCAGTCTCACTGTAACACTTGAGAACATTCGCTAAACCTCAGCCGCAGTTTTCTTCAAATGAAAGCAGAAAAACAACACTTCACTAATGTGGTGCTGTCGTTACGTTGACAGATGTCTAACCTTACAGGATGAAATTTTTTATCTTCCTATTGAACTGGAACTTACCGTTGCATTTAGCTCTAGAAAAGTAGAGGAAGCAAAGTTGGTCACCAATTACTATAGTTTAAAATATAATTTTTAATTAGCTATTAATAACACTGGGTGAAGATGTCGGAATGATAAATAATAGAAATAAGCTACGTTATTTTTTTTATTTTTCTTTTACAAATTGTAGTATGATCAAATTGGTATTGATTAAATAACTAGCACGTCATGTCGGCTTGAATTTCTAAATCTTTGAACGCCTTTTCCTTACACTTATTGTTGATCTGGTTGATATCTCTCCAATTTTCTCGCATTTACACAAATATGGGCTACATTTTGATTTTACTTCTTGGCCGAAGAGAATTTTCTCATTGTTCGTATTTTTTAATTTCGTTGATATTTTCACGGTGTCAAAATCGTATATTTTCATTTCTTGTAGGTTGGTATATTGTCATTGCTTTTCCCATCGAAAAAACGGGATATCGAATAACGTTTTTTTCAGGTAAGAAAAGTAACATGTACGAGTGACTACGATTCTTTTTCTTGGGTCTTAACCTCATTAGCTCTTGCCTGGTAAACGTCCCTGTAAGATAATAGCAAAGCGTACATCTTATGGCTATTTACCAACTATAATGCACGCCCACCGGACAGGAAGCATGAGTTCATCGGCCAGAAAGAAGCGAATCGAGAAAAGAAAGAGAGAGCCTGCCAGCACCGGGGGCAAGAGATAGCCGAGGAGCAGGAAGAGCGCGAAGAAAGAAGTGAAAGAGAAAGGGGGTGGAAAAGGAGTAGACTTCGAATGGCGCGAACGAGGAGCAGAGAGTGTTCTCGAAAGCGAGGAGAAAGAGCCAAGGAATGCGGAAGTGGAAGGGAGACGAGTGACCCCACCCTAAGGGAACAGAAGAAAGAGGATTGGGGGAAACGGATTTCCCTAAGAGAAATAAAAAAAAGGGAGGCACGCGACGATGAGCAAGCGTAGGAGGACGGTCTTGTGACATCTTCTATGAAGGAACCATAACGCATATATCTCTGGCTCCTACTACCTAATCACGTGAACGGTCGCAATCGATAAGAGTATGACTCCCACATCTCCTTCAGCTTCACTGTTTTGGATTTTCTTTTGTTTGTAAATATTTACACGTATGCTCCCCACCCCATTTTTTGCACATTCATGTTTTCAGTTATTTTTATTTATGACAATTGTATTTGGTCGGGTCATCACATTACACTATGAATTTATTTCTATTCGCAATAATGCTGTTGTTACTGATTACGACTGTGAGGTGATATGGAATTATTTGGACTCGCGGATGCGTCCGCGAGTGGTGAGCAGCTAATTCGTGGGACCCCGTCGGCTTCCCACGAGGAGGTAGTAGACATGCGAGCCAATGCCAGACAACAAGGGAACAACACCAACAGACCCGGAAGGATGACGAACCGAACGTAGATCATAGGAAGGGACTACAATGAAGAAAGGGGAAAGGAATACAGAAAAGAAAGCGCATTCCTCTCCAAGGCCAGCTGCGGCGGAAAAGGACGCTATGCAGAAGGAAGCGAGAGACTCCTATTCAACGCGAGCCGGTATGGTGCATAAACTTACACTCAGGTGAAAATCCGCTCCATACGTCAATTCCTCCAAACGTAAATAATAACTTAGAACCAAGTGCGAGTAAAATACGAATTTCGTTCGGCGTGGGAATCAGACAATGTAGGGCGTCGACTCCCGCCCCCTCACTTCACCGGACCCACGAACGCAAGGAGGAAGCGAAGAACTGAGAGTGGGGAAACACAGCCACAGCTGACGCCCGTTTACCACCCCGCACTGCGCCTATCAGCAAAAAGGTGAAAGCAAGTCACCATAGTCAGCAGGGAGGGGGAACGCAGTAAGCAGTGGCAGATGATGTAGCGGACAGGACCAGCGCCACCGAACGCAAGACATAGGAAAGGGGGACTCCCACCACTACCCACCGACAGGGACGTGACGACGGCGCAAGATATTCGACCCATCGACGTTGCTCAAGTAAAAGGACAGGGAGACAATGGGCCCCGACTACATTTCGAGCTCTGCACTAACTCAGGACGCTACTACCTGCGCGCAGCAGGATGGGTGGAGGGATGACGTCATGCACGTACACTCGGGTTCAAAACTATCGCCGCAATTTTAGGTGTAATTAAAATTAATAAGTTATGAATTTAATTATAAGGTGTACGAGTGTCAGCGTGAGCAACCCCTCTAGCCGGAAATACAGAATGTGAAGCCGGCGATATGGAGATTATAATAATTTATAAATTACGAAAATAAACAAAACGAACCATCGGAGCTATTGTGAGTTGCTAAATATTTTTCACCGTTGAGTCACACATCCAACCCCAACCGCGTGCGCGTACCGTTACAGCTGCATTTGTATATTATTAATATTTGGTTAAAAAATATTTTAGAGTAGGAAAGTTTTTTATTTCATTTCAGTAAAATACAATTAGTATTAGATACATCGCAGAAAAGGGTTTCGAATTTTACTCAGCAGTTTGATATTGCTCTTGTACTAATGAATTGGTAATTAAAACATATTATCGTGGTTATTGATGACTTTTAGATGTTTTATATTCAGACTGTGACGACAAAATTCTAAAGAACTTAAGGAAGAAATTATTACTTAAGAAATCTGTAATTATAAACTTATAGACTCTGTTACTTGGAATAGGAAGCGAGCAGGAATCGATCGGATTTCAGGGATGGAATTAATCATTCGAATTTTCACTTATTTAATCCTTTATTGAGAGGTTGTAACAGTCATCGTTGTGTCGGACGTTTCAAGACAAAAAGGCGTCGTTGATCCTCCGCGCTGGCCTTTTAACGCTTCCAGGTCATCAGGTCGTCGCCTACCCGGCCCCATCCCTCGCCTCGGTTGTTTATTTATTCTTCTTCGTTAAGGAATCAGCGACGGCCACGTGCTGACCACCTTGCGCGGCTTCAGCCTAGATCCGAGCCTCCTTCGCTCGTTTTCCCAGGCTATAGACCCTGGTGGCTTGGTCAGGTTATAGCCCCTGACGGCGGGCACAGGCTATAGTCCCTGGCTACTTGGTCGGGCTATAGCCCCCGATAGCTCGCACAGGCTATCGACCCTGGCGGCTCGGCTGGCACAGGCTACAGCCCCTGGCGGCTCGACTGGATCGTAGCTTGATTGTTATTCTTGTAGTCGCGCGCGGTCTTACATTACGCGCGGCGATTTCTCGTAACCTATTCCGCGGTTAGAACAAGGGGACATTGTTCTATCAGTTCCGCACCCCCCGTGGAGGAATCATTTGTTTATAACTCTACTTATATTCCGTGGGCCGTAACAGACTCCAACTAAAATCCATAAGAAATCTATCTAATATCGTAACCCGTCTTTCTGTTAACCTAGTTAATACCCGTAACGTTATCAATTGATAGCGTGAATATATGTATGGATGAAAAGATTGGATAAAAAAAATTGAATTTTATTTCATAATTTGTTTGCATATTTATATATATAATTCTTCATATTGTTTCTATACTTTGGAAAAGGGAAAAGTTTTTCTTATTTTTACCGTTATGCAAATTTTATTATATAATTGGCAAGTAGTAGGTGTTCAGTTAATCCCGATCTGAAAAATTTAATATTTATATGTTATTAAAAGACGTTTTATTTTGGAGTTTCCTGTTTAGGAAAAAGTTACATGTAAATTACTCGTATAAAAGATTAAATTACATATTAAAGTTCTCCTTTTTTCTCTGTACTTGTCAATTCTTTGACCTGTCATAATTGTAAGAGATAATACTGTGAAAAATACTCTTTTAATAAAGATAGTATAACCGAAAAAAGTCTCGAATCTATTTATGCTTAGGAAACAAGAAAAAAATGATTAAAAATACGTTAACAGTATAGTAAAACGTTTCCTTTTCACTGGTTTAAATTTATCACGATATAACTATCAAATTTAACAAAATTATAAGCGTGACAGATTCAAAAATATTTGAATTTGAAAAAAATAATTTATTCCATTTAGAAATATAGAAATACTGTTTGTGTTAAACACTGGGATGGGGTGGGTGGTTCAGGAAGAAATAATAACTCCTTTTGTTACTTTCCTTTTGTTATCCCCTCCGCGTCAAGGTACGGCGTTAGCTGTTCTAATCTGCTCCCCCGCGGTAATTCCTCTGCTGTTTTTTTGCCTTTGTCCCTGCCCACGTCCCGAACGCCTTCCTCACTCTCCTGGCCCACGCTAACCACCCGTCCCACCCTAAGGCCCTTATCGCGAGTGGCACCTTCACGCGTGTTACGAAGTACGTGCGCGCGACGACCGGTTCTTCTTCCTCTTCCGACGCGTCCTCCTCGTCCTCTAGTTGCTTCTTCTCTATCGGCCAGTCTGCTTCCCCTTTCTCTAAGAAATCCGGTTCTTTGAACCATCTTGAGTCCGGTTTCAGAGCGTCTCTCCCCTCTCTTGTCCCGTCATCTGCTGGGTTCATGCTTGTCGGCACCCACCTCCACTCTTCGACTTGTGTTAATTCTAGGATGTCTCCGATGCGGTCGTTTACGAATACTGGCCTCTTCTTGTGTTTTGACCACAGCCAGCAGAGGACTACTGCTGAGTCCGACCAGAAGAATCGTTTGTCTATTCGCTGGTCAAGCTCTTTCCCCACGTACTCGGCTAGTTTCGCTCCTAATAGCGCGGCTTGAAGCTCCAGTTTTGGAATGGCCACTGCCCTCAACGGCGCTACCCGTGATTTCGCTCTCCCGCTCCTTCATGTATGCCACGGCCGCGTACGCTACGCTGCTCATGTCGCAGAAAACGTGGAGTTCTCTATCGCCTCGTCGCCCCGACTCCTTCGCTAGTGCTCGTGGCACTCGGCATTCTTCCACATCGTTTAGTCTGCGTTTCCATTTCGTTCACGTGATCGGTTCTTCCTCCCCTATCGGTTCGTCCCACCCGGTTCCCCTCCGCCATATGTCTTGTAGCAGCAACTTCGAAGTCAACGTGAATGGAGTGAATAAAACTAGCGGGTCGTAAATCGACATTACCACTCTGAGGACCTGCTGCTTCGTGGGTATGTGATCTTCGCCTCGCATATTTTCTGGGATCCTCACCATCCTCACATTAAACATCAACTCGTCCGTCGCTGTATCCCATACCATACCCAACACACTTTCGTTCCCGTCCAACTCCATCATCTTCGCTTCGCCCTCCCTCCCGCCTGTTCTTACCACGGTCGGTAGTGCCACAGGACTATTGCTGGCCCACCCGTGCATCTCGAAGTTCCCGGGTTTGTTTATTAGCGTTACGTCTCGGATGAGGTGACGCATTTCTTCCTCGGTACGCGCGCTGGTCAGGTAATCGTCCATATAACTATCGCGTCTAATGCTGCGTGCCGCCACCGGGTACTTCTTAGCGAATCCCTCGGCGTTCTTGTTCTTAATGTAAATCGCGCTACAAGGCGACGACTTCGCCCCGAATATGAGGCCACTCATTCGGTATACGCTCGGCTCTGAATTTCGGTCCCTCCCCCTCCACAGGAATCTCTGCGCGTCCCAATCCTTTTTCCTCACCATAATTCGCAGGAACATATCGGATATGTCTCCTTTGCAAGCGACGGCGTACCGACGAAACCTCAAAATTACCCCCGGCAACGACTCCAATAGATCCGGCCCCGCCTCTAGCTGGTCGTTTAGACTCACTCCGCTAGTTTTCGCGGCCGCGTCGAAAACGAGGTGAATCCGACCCGGTTTATTAGGGTTAGTCACCCCGAAGTCTGGTAAGTACCACACTCTTTCCCCCTTCGTTGCATCGTGTTCCCTCGCCGCGTATCCCTCGTCTATCAGACGCTGCATTTCCCGGTAGTATAGGTCCCCGAATACCCGATCTCTGTCCATGCGTCGTTCTAGATTCATCAGCCTCCTGTGCGCGGTGGTGGCCCCGTCTACTTTCGGTCGCATGTCGTCGTTCCACAGTAACCCCGTTTCCCATATTCCGTCTCTGAACCTGCTTGTTCCATCTAGTATCCGATCCACCGCGTTTCCCACTTTGTTTCCTTTTCTTTGACCCACGCCTACACTTTCCAATGCGAAATACCTCCGAATAAGTTCATCCAACTCTCCCTCGCGTTGTCCTGCTGCGTGGCCCTCTTCCACGCAGCGTGTTAAACCGCAGACGCGTTGTTGCCCGATTTTTTCCGCCGTCCCATTCTTTCTCGAATCGCCGTGTAACGCCCATCCGAGCTCGCTCCGCGACGCCACTAACCCCGTCGTTATGTCCTCGACATATTCCTTCGTTATGATCGTTCGCCAGTTATCCTGCCCTATCAGTATCCTAACCTTCCCCCGGTAGTAGGGCTCTATTTTCACCCTCGTCTCGAAACCTAGGCTCTCGATCAGGTCTCGCGAAATCGTTTAGATCGGTAAATCCAACCCCGACGTCGTTACCCCAGTTAGCTCTACTGCGACACCCCGCGTGTTGACTACGGCGAACTTGACCCCTTTGCACCCCTCGAGCTTCATCTCTTCGTGTATCCCCTTCACGCTCAACTTTCGCGGCTTTCCCTCCATCCCTACCTCGCACGCTAATCTCGCGTCTACCAATGTGATAGTAGACCCCTCGTCAAGCAACGCGTATGTGTCCGCCCTACCGCTTTCCCCCCTGACTCCCACTGGCACAATCTTTAAGTACGGTTCCTCTGCTATCAGTCATGCTTGTCGTCTTCCCCCCGTCTCTCCTTCCCGGCTTCGCTGTCTTTTAACTCCCTGTTCTCCTCGCCTTCCTCGACCCTCTCTCTTTCGTGTAGTAGCCGATGGTGGTCCCTCCCGCACGTTTCACACTTGGCCATCCTGCATCCCTCCCGGTTGTGTCTCAGGCAGCGAAAGCACAGGCCCTCCCCCTTGACTTTGGCCCAGCGTTCCTTCAGCGAGGCGCGTAGGAACTCCCGGCAGTTAGCCACCGACCTGCACTCTCTCCTGCAATAAGCGCAGTTCCTCTCTCTCGGTGACCGTTCGCGCGTTAGCGGCTCTCGTCCTTCCCGTGTCTCGTATCGCGATCTACGCGACGGTTCCTCTCTCTCCCTCGACTTTCGCCCCCTCCTGCTTCCCGATAGCACGTCGCAGTTGAACGCGCTCGACCGCCCCGTGGCTTCCGCGTCGGCCCATAGAAAGTCACTCAGCCTTTCTATGTCTTCCAGCTCTCTGTCCTGCGGATCCGCCCACACCCGGTACATATATTTCGAATAGTCGGGCAGCTTCGTCAGTATTCTATCAAATAGTCTGCCCGTCTTCTCTTTCCAACGTATGTCTGCCTTCTTCATGGCGAAGATCCCATACTTAACCTTCCCTGCTAGCTGTTGCACCGACAGCCTCCCCGATCCCACCGATGGTAGGTCCTTGAGATCTGCTACCACGATCTAGAAATGCTAGACTTTACTCTACCGTATTGCGACTGAAGCAAACCCATGACGTCCTCCGCCTTCGCGCCCACCGAGAACAAAGGCATCACGTGTGCCCGCGCTTCACCCATCAAAACCTCCTGCAGCCGCCCGATGTTTTCCCGCTCCGAGTACTGCTCCGTCACCGTCGTCGTCATGAAGCTTTCCCTGAAGGCTGTCCACTCAGAGGGCTTCCCATCGAACCTAGGTAACTCAATCTCTACCCCCCTCCGGGCGTCATGCCCTGAAGGGGTTACCTGAGTTGAGTTGTCCCGCACGCTCCTTATCGCCGTCATGATCCGCACCATGAGTGCCTCGTCAGATGGGAAGGTGTGTCCTCGTTGGTCTGGCCTCACCGTGCTAGGCGCCCCTCGCCGGCTTTCCTCTCCTCCGGGACGTTCCCGATCGAGCCCCGACGACTCCTCATTCGTCTCCCGAAGGTGACGTCTCGGTTGTCTCGCTGTCAACTCGGGCGACTCCGTCCCCGTTGAACTATCGGTTATTCCCTGCTTCCTGCTCCACTCATCCCTATTCTTGACCGCATCTTGCCCACTGCCGCCGGCTGAGTCGTCAGACAGCGAGCCCCGCGGAGGTGAATCGCCCACTCCCGTGTTTCTCTTCTTCCTTACTGGGGAAACCTGGTCTTCCAACCCGCCGTTAACTTCCGCCTGGATCGGGATCTGGCTCATATTGAATCGGCCGCCTCGCGTATACACTCTCGCCCTCAACCGAACTCCCCACCACCGTTCACGTCCAACACTTTATCCGGTCTTTGAGTCCCGGATTTCGGCACCACTTGTTAAACACTGGGATGGGGTGGGAGGTTCAGGAAGAAATAATAACGCCTTTTTGTTATTTCAAATATTTATTGGTCACGGTCTAGTCTCGCGTGGCTTGCCCTTGTTCTTCGTTTGCGTTGCAACGAAACTCGGCGCCAATCTCCGCCGGCGTGGCGGAGGCCTGGTCCCTTACGCTGTGTGCGTGTGCGCTCCCACCTTCCCTTCAGGCTGGCGTTAGCTGCGACGTTGTTGCGCGGACCCTTTGAAATCTTGCCGGTTGTTCGTGCCCTTGCTGGTTGTCGCTCGCGTCTTCCGTTCTTCGGTGTTCTCGCTCTTTCTCCGTTATCTTACTCTTCTCGAATTTTCTCGATCTTTCCGTTGGCTCTCAGCTTCTCTTTCGGTAGTCCTCGGTGTCTCTTCCTTGCGAAAGTTCAAACGATACTGCCCCTTCTCCCCCGACCTGCTTTCGCCGATCGTGATATCCTTCCCTTCTTTCCTTTGTGCCAATCGTCCCGCGATTTTTTCTTGTCCGACTCGAGCGACCTTCCCCTCCTGTGGCGCTAATTAATTCCCGCGGTGGTGTCCTCCTCCCCCCGGTGATCGGCGCGTTTCCTTCCCGCTTCCTTCTAATGTTGGCTGGCCGACGTGCACACCACCCCGCGCCTCCCTCTCCGTTGCTTCCTCTCGATGCTTCCTTGTTGTTGGGTGGAGACGCGTGCACGCCGCCCCGCGCCGCCCTCTTCATCAGGGACCGTGGGCGCAGATAGTAGCCCCAGCGTCCCCGTCGCCCTTCTCCGTTGCTTTCTCTCGATGCTTTCTTGGGTAGGGAAGCGGGCGCCCCGCCCCGCGCCGCCTCCACATCTAGGGATGACCGCGGGCGCAGTTAGCA
The DNA here is from genome assembly GCA_018883505.1 of Ceratosolen fusciceps. NCBI lineage: Eukaryota > Metazoa > Arthropoda > Insecta > Hymenoptera > Agaonidae > Ceratosolen > Ceratosolen fusciceps. Next base: position 194,161 of record RCIC01000030.1, on the reverse strand, counting down.
GCCCCAGCTCCCCTCCCTCCGGTATCCCTCCTGTTCCGCTGCCTCTTCCCTATCTAGCCGTCGTTTAGCTCCCGCGTCGCCGGCCTTTCCGTTCTCAATCCCCCCTCGCGTTCGTTTACATTATCTGTGAGCCGCACATTGACGATTGTATTAGAAACGCATTTTGAGTGTGCCATCTTACTTGCTTGTCCCTGGTATAGGCAGCTACACTGAGAGTTTTTCAATTTACTTGATTATCCCCGGCGTGGGGAGGTACACACTATGAGTATGTCAACTTACTTGCTTGACCCATTGACATATAAGCGTAATTTAATATATATATATATATATAAGAATCATAAATGTGCTTTGTACTCACTCAATCTTTACGACCTTGTATCTACAAGCAGATTGATATCATGCGTCACCACGCTACTTGTCTCGCCGGGACTATTCGCGCCTTTCCGTCCTTTGTTTTTCTATTATGTTATTAAACTCGCGCCAACTGCAAACATCGAGCGGTAAATTCTAAATACTCCTGCTACTTATTTTCCCGCATAACTTTAACTGTCTCCAATAATACTAAACTAAAAAATACTAAACAAGTAATCATTTTATTATCAAAATTATATTTGAGAATATAATATTATAATTTAATATTTGTTTGAAATAACAATTTTATATTTTCATATCATTAATCTATTTTATTTTTTACTTTAGTATTTTTACATAGTCTAACTTTGATTTCCAAATGCGTAAATTCTTTAAATTATTGATCATTCTATAAAGAACGAATATATTTACAGGATTAAACATAAAATAATATGTTGCAGAACTTAATTAAAGATTAAAATATATTTTAATGTCGAAGAAAGTAAAGGCATTGGTTAAACTTAACCATAGGGATTAGAGGATCCAGGAAAATCTCGCCCGAGTAGCGTTAGACCAGAGGTATGAGGATATGAGCCGAGGTTTCCCCAAGCCTGCACGAACAGGTTTCGAGCGAGACTTAGGATTGAAGGATGAGGCCGTTGGGGCGGAAAGAGCTGGAAGAAAGAAGAGTCTCAAAAAGCCTAAAAAAAGCCTTTTTTTAATTCATCGCCCCTGCACTTCCCCACTCTCTTGACTACCGAACTTGTCAAATTATCATCGTAAAAGATTTTTCTTAAAGATAAAATTAATGATATATATATCTTTAGAACATAATTAAAATTGTAACTTTGATTGTCGCAAATATCGCCAAGGGGTATTCAGACTCCTCCCCCTCCCCCGTGGATTGCTTTTCTTATCATCACTGCGGGTACTTGATTTTGGTTGGCGCCGCGGCCTAATACACCGTACAAAGAAAGGTCTGTTAGGCTGGGATCGAAGAGGGAGGGCAAGGAAAGAGCTAAGAACAACGATAGTGCGAAGGAAGCAAAAACAATAGAAAAAAAGGAGCGAGATCTTCTTGATGTAGATTAGTGGTGCCGGCCGCTGCATAGAGTTCACGGACGCAGATACATCTAATTATAACTAGGCATATTCACTTGTGGTACTCGAGGCTTTTTGTAATTAAGAATATTAAGAAGGAACCAGATCGCGCAGCCCACTTAACAAGATCCCAGTTTACGTTTTGAGCTGACCAACACTCGGTACAAATTGTATTTAAGGTTGACGAGAAACGAAGGAGCTTGATACACAGCTCATAATTAGAATGTAAGATAAGAGAGCTCTGTATATATAATCGAACCGAATCCTATTCGCGATTGCATGTGACCGGTAGCCGAATTAAAATTAAGATAAAATGTGTATTTAAAAGGCTTTTTCATCCTGCTACTGGGAGAAGGTTTTTTATGCCCGCACGATAAGTAATAAATTATCTATATTACGCTAGACGATGAGAGTTGATTTTTATTTGTACAACCCTTCCGTCTGCATTCCTGAACTCATCAACCTTCAGACATTGAGAGTGAATAAGAAGTTAAATTTCAAACATTAACACACACTTAATCGAGTTTTTCTGTGTTGTAATTGCTACGAAAAAACGAAACGATATTTTTTAAATCTCTTGCACCCTATATATTTTATTGCACATTGTTGCGAAATCAATTTTGGAAAGTATACCGAGTACCTGCAGCATTTGCAGGAAAAAAACATTTATGTTAACAAACACGTTAATGATGTTGGTATCGTTAGAATACATTCTATCAAAATGAATTTGAGTGTCTTGAAGAGACATATCGTTCTCGTTTGCATATTTGCGATGGATGAATCGTCAATTAATAAAGGTTAAGATAGGCGAATTAAATTGAAGAATATAGTTATACGGATATACTACGAGAAGGAGATTCATCTGATGGACAAAGGTTAGTAGGATGTTCGGAATTCTGAGATCTTATTCGTAAACTAGCCGATATCCGAGCGGAATAGCCTTGCAATAAGAGTAGGTAGAAAAAAGTGAAAATATAGAGACTCATTCGGGAAAATTCATAGACTACGACAGTCTCTTCGAAGTGTCTCTCATAAGTGCTTCAAATCGTGAGTAGCTCTTGACAAATCGTGCAAAGCAGTGGTTTTTTAGGGAGTCTGTGTTCTCTTGGTGATTGGTCAAAGATTACGATAGTAATCGCCACGCGGCCCAATGTAATCAGTAAGGCGCCCATTGGGGATTAATCGTCTCGGCGTTCAAGATTCTGTCGTTCGAAATGCACCCCCATTAGAACAACGGATACTTCCGAGAGAGTACTCTTTCTTAGTCACGTAATTATGAGAGCTCTCTCGGTCGCGACGCGAAAGCATTATCGTTAGTGGATTATAATAAATTATAAAATACATGTGTATGCGATTAAATAAACTATTAAAATTTTTAAAATCTTATACGTCGTGTTCATTTTGTTCCCTCACCTTCTTTCTAGTTATTGGTACAAAAATATACAGAACTGAAGTAAGTAATAAATCATAACAATAATATTTGTATAAAAAACATTTTTCCACTGAGGAGAGGTTTTTTACACCCGCGCATTAAATGATAAATTATTTATATTTAGTTCTACGAAGAACGATGTATTTTATCTGTATAACCCTCCCTCCTCCTTCCGTATTCATTGACCTTAAACTGCAAAAGTGAATAAAATAAGTGATATTCTAAAAAGTAATTTTTGAAAAGAAACTAAATCTATCAACTGCAATTTAATATTTATTTATTTTTATTCATTTGATATATTTAAAAATATATAAATCTTTTAAATTGCAGCATTAATTCAAAGTAATTTAAATCATGAACAATGTACTTGGTTTTAAGAAAAGACAATGTAAGTCGTGACCTAATTTTAAGCACTAATCTTAAACTACGAAAATACACTAAATAAGCGACTTTATTTCATAAGAACAAACTCCCGAGACAAAATAAAAATTAAATTAAAAACAAAATTTAAATTGGCAACTACTTTTTAAAAAAAAGGAAATTATAAACTAGTCAATTTAGGCAATAACTGAAGTTATAGAAGAAAATGAAATAAATTTGTTATTGAAAAAAATTTAGATACGAGAAATACGATAGATCAATAGAAAAGCCTATACTTATTTATCGACGCCCGAAAAATTCCTTTAAATATCATTGCAAAGTCAAAAGAGGGTACGTCAGAAAACAATATCGACGTAATTAAATTTATAAATGTATAAATTTATACAGCTAAATCTCAAAGTCTTTCGGAAGTATTGCTTTTTTTGTACAGTAGTTTTGCTGTAAATAAAATTGTAATTTCCATTAAAGAAAAAAAATTCTAAAATCTAAAATGATTAATATATATTTTCTTTATATAGTAATCATATACTTCCCTTCTTTATTATTTTTTTTATAAGAAATTTCATTAAAAACTACCAGCAAAAGAGAAAATGATGACAACGGATTGCTAAAATGCCGCAAAGAGCAAACAGAAAAATCTGCCTGTTACGACCGCTTGTATCAATGAAGTATTATTTTACTATTGAGATATTACTATTAATTGGCTTATTTTATTGACTCTTGAAGATTCTAATACAGTACAAGATATTTTAGATAAAATGTATAAAGCCTATATTTCAGATTTTTAGTATAAATGATGTTATTGTTTATTAATTTTTAACTAACTATTTGCTAAAATTACTTCTAAAATTATTAAATATTTTAAAGTGAATATGAAAATTGAAATAGGATAATATAAACTAACTACATGAAAAAATTATAAAGCAAAAAAATTTGTAAAAAAAAAAACAAAAAATATGTAAAAAAAAAAGTTCATAGCAAAAATTCAAACATATGTAATTAACATATTTGTAATAAACATATTTATTAATAGAAGGGTCAATGTGTAGTTATTATTTTCTAAATTTCATATATTTTTTTTAATAATAAGTAACGGCATTTAAAGCCAAAGTTATTTGTTTCCCTACAAATGATTTTATATTATATCAACTAATAAATTAATTGAAAACTAAAATTGTAAGCAATAAGCTTTGAAGTCTTTAGAAGTAATTTTAAAGATATAATATATTACAAGTATTTTATATTCGTGCGTTTCGAAATGCCGTCTCGTGGTGAAGATATTTTTAAAGGTTTTCAAATGTATCCTTCAAAGTTAAAACAATTGAGAAAATTGTTAAATATATAGGTTATGTATTATCGTATAAAGTTTGATAACTAAAATTATTTTATGTTGTATTTAATTTTACTTTCCCTATTTACAATATGTGTATTAATATACCTTTTTTCCTTAATAAAATTTTCTTCAGTAATTGGATAAATTTGAGGGATGCTGATACTGGAAAAATTTTGTGGCAAGGAAATGAAGATTTGTAAATATTTAATGTATTTTTAATTTAATTAATTAATTAGTAATTTCACAACTTCATAGGAATTGTATTTTTAATTTAGATCTGTACCAGATATTGAACATGAAGCTAGAGTTCCAAAACAAATCTTACGATGCCGTGCAGTTTCTAGAGAAATTAATTTTAGTACAACAGAACCAATGGAAAGATTTAGATTAGAACAAAAAGTTCTTTTTAAAGGACGTTGTTTAGAAGAATGGTTTTTTGAGCTCGGTTTTGTTATTCCAAATAGTACTAATACATGGCAAAGCCTATTCCAAGCTGCACCAGAAAGTCAAATGATGCCAGCTCATATTTTAAAGTAAGTTTATATAAAAAAATTGATTAAATATTAAAATTTTATTAAAAAATGTATTTTTTACTTCGCAGTGGGAATATGGTCATAGAAACTAAATTCTATGATGATGACCTTCTTTTAACAATGAGTCGAGTACGTTTATTTTATGTTTAATTTGTATTTATAAGAGTAAAATTTTCATGTGATAAAGTTAGTTAACGAAAAAATTAATTCCATAATTATATATACTTATAATTCTAAATCATTTACTAAAAGCTTATTCTTAATTAATACCAAATTATAAAAAAATAATACAATTTTTTAAATTATTTATATATATTTTTTTAATTTAATTTGTTAGATATACATACAAATAGAAATTTTTGTATTAGATGTAAAATAAGTATATCGTTGTTGATAATCTATTTTTATAAGAATATTGTAACATATTTATTACATATATAATTAAATTAAATTACAGCTTTTATCTTATGTTTGTGTTTAAATACTTATTTCATTCATTGTAAATTACGTATTATATAATTGTAAAAATAAATATGGTCTTAACAAATATACTTTATGTTTCAGATTTTATTTATTGTATATTTTTACACTTTTTTCCTATTAATCGATCAGTGCGATTGTAACTGAACAAAATTTATTATATTAATATATATACAATAGATAAGATAATTAATTTTTCAAATGATTATTATTAATATTAAACTATTAATAAATTATTTATTTTTATGGTTTAATTAATTTAATTTAAAATAGTTCATATATATTTATGTACAATTTGGTTTGCTTAAATTACTATTAATAATTTATTTCTTATATATAATTAATTACTTGCTTGACTAAATATTATATTGATAAGTGTTACAGTTTTATAAAATTTTATAGTAAAGCCTAACAAGGGAAAAAGCAGATATATATATTTTTAGTCATATCGTCGTTATATTATTGATTCGTCGTGTAAAGTAATACATTTTTGAGGCTTCATTACCCCTCTTGTAGAAGCTCACATTAAATGTATGATCCCCTACTTTATCATGTAAAAGTGTAAGAAAAAAAAAAGTAAAAATTAGAAAAGAAACAAGTTTTGTATTTACAGTCTTTATTTCCAAATAATTTTAAAAAATAATGTATTTAATTATTAATAGCTGAAATTGTCCATAATGTTTTATCAATTCTTTAAATTAATTAATTAATTTATGTATTTTTAAATAAATTAAGAAATTATCAATATTTTATTAAAAATAGCAATATTAATATAACTATGGAATTAAAAGATGATGATGACACCATTAGTGAAGTAGGTAGACAATTATTTTTGATTGATACCCCACGGAATTCAATGCTATCCACTAGTACAATAATTACAGCTGGCAATAATAGTAATGAAATAAATTCTGTAGAAGACATCCAGTCAAGTGCTCTTGTTAGTTTAGTGGGTGCACAATCTTCAATTTGTTTTCCAGCTAAATTCTGTAAGTAGCCACTAATAATTTAATTTCATAATTTGATTTTGTTTGATTTAATTAGCTGTCTCATTCAATATCTTTTAAACTCAAAGTTCTCAATTAACATTAAAATAAAAAAATTAGCAATTAATTTAAAGTAAATTAATTATGTTATTTACATAAAGTATACTTATATATGATAACTATATTCTTATTGAACATCTGTTTTTTGAACAATTTTTATTATATTTTCTAAAATATAAATAATCCTATTGATTAAACTAAAATGTAATTTTAGCATATGATTTTTCTTCAGTAAGTACAGAAAATGGAGATCGAGAAGTAACTGGTACAGTTGGCAAACGAAAACAGCGTAGATATAGAACTACATTTACCAATTTTCAATTAGAAGAGCTTGAAAGAGCTTTTCAAAAAACTCATTATCCAGATGTTTTTTTCAGAGAAGAATTAGCATTAAAAATACAATTAACTGAAGCTAGAGTTCAAGTAAATAAAATATTAAATTTTTTTTATATTATAGTATTGCTCTACTATACAATTAAAATATTATTACTAATTTTTATAAGGTATGGTTTCAAAATAGGAGAGCAAAATGGCGAAAACAAGAAAAGCAATATAAAAGCAATACTAATTTTTCAACAAATCTTATGACAGATTGTCCAGATGTACAACATCCTCAGTCAGACCATTTATTGTTTGAGCCTTCTCTAGTTAATTCACCATCGATATATCTTGGAATGGAGTGGACAGGATTTTCACCATATAGTAGTAGTTCTACAACTTCTTCTCTCATAATTAGTGGAATTAATAAACCAGACTCTGATGATAATCCTTTATTAGATACAGAATTACTTCAATTAAAAACATCTCAATCATAATATAATTTTTGTCACACAATTTTTTTAAAAATGACAAAAAAAATTTACTTAAGTAAATTATAAAATTAAATATGCCTTATAGAAATGAAATAAGTTTTTTTACATACTAATTAATTGAATTGAATTGAATTATTAAGAATCAAGTTTGGGAAAGGATTCATTCAATACATTTTGTTTTCAATTCAACAAAATATAATTTATTAATGTTATTTTTTCAAATCTATAAATAAACGTATTAAAATTTGACTTTTATAACAATGTAACAAAAACAAAAAATATGTATCCCCTTGACACCTTTAACAGAAGAATTTTATATTGAAGAAATGGTATTTATTACAAATGTTCTTCAATCAATTTTTACTCAATTGTTTTTAATTAAATTAAAATAATAACATCTTTTATTTAAAGCGCATATATTACAAGTCATTCATTCATTTCATTACAAACTTATACAATAATGTTAAATACAGTTAAATTTTTCAAGATGCTCACAATTATTGAATACTATTAATAAAAAAGTATTAATATGCAACATATTTTTCAAAAAATCATAAAAATATAATCAAATGTATAATTTTGAATATTATTAGCATAATCGAAAAAATAAAATATAAAAGATTTACTTCATTTTATGACAGCTAATAATAATATTAATAATTACACTGATGACGATAATAATGTTAATCTTTGTAGTAATATTAATATATATTCAATAAAGTAATCTTTTATGTTACCTTTATTTGAAAGAAAATATATGCAAGAAAATTTATAAAAAAAACCTTGCAATAAACTTAAGATGTAATGTATTTAATTGTTTGGTACTTTTAAAATTACTTTTTATATCTTAGCAGAGAGCATCTCATATTAAAATAAATTACTAAGAATAAATACATTAAAATTATGCAACATATGAATATTCATCAGCACTATTGGAAGTACGTTCAATATACTGTTTATCAATAAGATTTTCAATGCATTTCTTAATCATTCCAATAGAAGGTGCAAAAGTAACTTTGGACTGTCCAAGAACCTAAAAATACAGTCATAAAATGTTGATAAAATATTTTATTTGTAAAACATATTACTGATTAAAAACTAATTAAATAAATAAAAATAAACAATTACAGAATAAAATTAATTTTTTAAAGCTATAAATTTATGACTGCAAAAATTTTCTAAAACAAATGTAATAATTTAATACTAGTGCAAAGTTTTTTTTTATAGAAATCTATGAATTATTACCTCTTGTACAAGTTGATTGTGTTTTAAAATTTTTCGACTTTTCATTATACGAACAATTGCAGCTTGCAAATATAATTTACGATCATCATCAACACTACGATGAGTGGCTTCTGTATCGTGCGGGGCATCACGATGAAGTGCTCCAGTTACGCGAAATTTCGTTCTCTTATTATAATAATCAAAATTAAGTGTAAGAATAGTATCTTCATCTAAATCTCTTTCACATGATTTTTTAAGTATTTTACAATCAACAAGACTAATAGCATGTTTAACTAGTTGATCATAAGATAATCGTAGAGACGCAGCTGCTTCTTTACAAGATATTGAATCGCAATGTTCAAACAACAGCAATAAAGCCATTTGATACGTTTGTACAGTAACTAAATATGGTTTCTTTAAATAATTTAATTTCAGCTCTCCTTGACATAAATGGTGTAACCAGGTAAGTTTTCGGCCACTAAATTGTGCATGATAAAAGGATTCAAAAGCTTGTACTGATTTTTCAAGTTGTTGAGGTACATGAAATGGTCCAGGAGATGGAGGAAGTCCTAATGGCCAAGCACCAGCTTGTAATACATATACTATAAATCCAATACCAAATTGATGATTTTCACCTTCTCTTTCTCGTAAATTAGCAGTGAATTTTGTATTTAGATCTGAAGATACAGACATATCTGTAAACATCCTGTGCAATTTATTTGTAAATTCATATCCACATGCTTGTTTTAATCGATCAATCATTGCTTCTTCTGCATCCATAGATTGCGACTGTTGATGAATCAATCGCTTAGCTAGCATTCGAGCATAAAATTTTTGAAAAACGTCTTTATCATCTACATATTTGAAAACAGTTATTGAACGTGATAATTTTTCTTCAATTTCACTTTCAGATGCAAACTTGGCAGATTTTTTTAATAATGAATCACAGTATTTAGCTAACTTTAAAAATATTAATTTAACTATCAATCTTAAATATTTATTTAAGTAAATATTAAATCATATATAATTGAAATATTTACCAATTCTGGTGCACGTGCAGACTGTCGTGGAGTAGACTTATGATTTGCAACTGCTGAACATGCTTTGTCAAGAGCTCCAATAAATGCCTGATCTCCTTTGAATAAATCTTTAATTAAATCTGAATATTTAGTATGCACTGTCAACATACTTTCGACAAACTGTATATGAACCTAATAACAAAAATTTCTTATATAGCTAATACTAGTATATCATTATTGAAATATATTCAGAATTACATTTTCTCCTTGTAAGGAACCAATTGCTTGTAAACCTTCATTTGTAATATGCTGAGTAAGTTTATGTACAAGGTGTGCTAATCCAGTAGGAAGTGGTCTTAGCAATGGATAGATGAGTGAGAGATCTTTTCTACGTTCATTTTCTATCATAGCATCTACTTCTGTATGTAACCATGCTACATGAGCTGCAACCATTTTTTCTTCACAGCATTGTCTTACCTGATGTATTTATTAAATTATAATACTCCTTAATAAAATCATTGAAATACAATTACATAAGTTAATGGGAATAAAAGCTGAAAGTAATAGAAATACCTTAGGTACAGATGTAATGTGAAGAAATTTATGCCCACGTAATTCTTCTTGACTAAGACGCCAAGTAACTCTTTCCATGTAACGAGTTACATTTGATTGTTGTAACAATTCTGAAGCCTCTCTAGAATAAAATTCTCCACTTTGTTTTAAAAAAGAGCTCTCAAAAATTTCTTGATACAGCTGAAAAATTGTTTGTACATAAAAAAAATATTTTTAAATCTTATATAATATTTGTTTATAATATTATCTAATATAATATTTGTTTTATAAAATTGGAAGCATTTCAATAATAACTGGTAACTATTAAAAAATTTCATGTTTGTCATTCAATTTTGATTTTTTATAACTATTAATTAAATTACATAAATCCAATTATATTTGGATAATTACTAAGAATTTAAAAAAAATATACAAAAAATTGTAAGTTTAAAATTATTTTTACGTAATATAATAAAATTGTTATAACTTACATGTAGTTGACCTTTCATTTTGTATTCTTCAACTCTCACAAAACTTTCTATAACTCCACAAATAACATCTGTTGTGGCTGGTTGTGCTTCTCCTAGTCTATCTGCATGTATTCCTTCAAGAAGTAAGGAGACAAGAGAATTTTTTAATGATTCAATCATTTTATTTTTCCATATATATAACCCAAGTTCACCAATTTCTTTTTGCTCTTCATAGTCTGAAGAATCTCCTGAAGATGAAACATATATAATTTCAGCCTCTGTAAGTTTTTGTTTTTTTATATGTTGTTGATTTAAATATAAATATAATTGATGAAGATAATTGATTCCTTGAGAATATTCTGTCCAAGCTCGATGATATGCTTGCAATAAGCCATTCTCTCCTTGTGCCCGAACTGTATTTAATAATTGAGTGACATGATTATCTAAAAATTTTTCTGTTTCACTGTACAGTTGATCTGCTAATGGTTCAGGATAAGCAACACACAGTGAATACACGTCACTAACAAAATCAAATATAATGTTATATACATCTTATTCTATATTTTTTATTACTTTTAGGAAATATTTATTAATTACTTACCTGAATCTGTCATTCCATGTTGCTCTTGGAACATCAGCTAATGTTATTACACCTTTAACAGTTTCTTGTAAAATATTCCATGTTCGACTAAAATCTACTACTTTTGGCTTAAGTGACATTTCTTCTTTATTTATATATCTTAATAATTTTTAAAATAATTTTATTTCTAAAATTTAAATTATTCTATGCATCTAAAATAAATTATAAATACATTACATTTAATATGTTAATTGTAATTATTATACTTAAAAAAATAATAATCATAATTAATAAGAATTCAAATTTTATACCAGAGAAATTATATATCTATTATTTTTTATTGTAATGGTTCAATATAGAAACATTAAAAAAAGTAAAAATAATTTTAAAAATGAAAATCTGCTTAAAAAATAAAATAAATATTAAAGTCGCATAATTATCATGTACAAGAATTTTTTTTAATTATACTATACAATTTCCAAATACAATATAAACGAAAAAATAGAAAAAAAAATTATACACCTTATTCAATAAATATTAAACTCTTAATCAATTTTAATTTCTAGAATATGAGCTACTTTATAGCATTTATTTTCGGTATACCGCGAAACATTCTGTATTATAAAATACAAGTCATACACAATAGTTTTTATTATCGTTCTATGCTTACATTTCTTATCTACTCTTGAAGGTATATTCTATTTGAAATATTTGTATAACCATAGAAGTACATGAATTTTATTTGTTTAGTAAAGAAACTTTTATATTATAGATGTATTTTTATATTTTATTAATTGTTATTTTAATTTACTTTCTACAGAGATAATATTACATTATTAAAGATCACTTTAATAATATGAAAAGGAAAAGCAATAGTAATATAATATTTAATTATATATATTTATATAAAGCTAGTATATTCATACATATATATATAACTTTATTTTTTATTCCTTATACAATTTTATTCCAACGTTGAAATATATATGGCGATATTATCCCATTTGACCTTGAATCGGTATGTATTGTAAGTAGATTATGTATTTACATCTGTAGTGAGATATAACTTTATCAATAATTGAATATTTGTCTTTATTGATTATTTTCAGATTGTAAAGTATATTGCATTTTTCAGAGTGATTTCGAATTTAAAATATAAAAAATAGATTTCAATTTGTCAGTAAATTGATTAAATAAGGTTATCAAATACTACGCATTCGATTTTAATATTATTGAATTTTATCATTGTAACGCAAAACATAAAAAGCTTTCTTTACTGTTAAGTAATAAAAATCATTGTATACAGATTAATTAGTCTAAGTAGTTAATATACATGATAATTAAATAACAAGGAATAACTAATGCTTTTCAACCATTCGCTTCAATAATAATTATTTTTAAGACTTATGGCCTATTTAAATAAGTATTGCGTAGCGCTGACATCATTAAAGATTCAAAAAAATTTTAGACACATAAGAAAATTTGAACATGTGGGTATAAAAACTGCACGATAATCCTTTATATTTAGAAGATGGAGCGGTGCAGCAATAAGTCCAAGGCTACTGCGTTTAATCATTGAGAGTACTCGATTACCTTCTGAAAATTTAAACGGTTTCTCGACAATTGATTTCCAATATATAAACATCCAATCACCGCACATTGTGCAACTATATATTTAACTAATTTATTTAATTTATCTGTTCACGTTTCACAGGGAGTTTGGGAGGGTGAATGAATAATTTGAAACACGCGAATATTTTTTCTCTTAATTGTTTTATTCTAATACTTTAAACTTATACAATAGAGGTATTGGACGGTAGCGAGAGACAATTTTCGCGATACTTCCTTGCTGATGAAAATCGATCAAGGAGGAGAGAGCCTCGTGCGCTTCATTTTTCCGCCTTTTATTTCCTCTTTCTCCGCCCCTGGAAATTTGCCGCGCGACATAATTGGCCAAACTTCCAGTGGAGGGGTTGAGGGAGTGGGCCTCTTCCCGTGCTCATCACGTCGGGCCTAGATACCTTACTCTAGTCGATAGGCAGCCCAGCTCCGCCCTATTCTTTACTTTAGGGCCATTCCACGTGGCCCGAAGGCGGTCGCCGGTCCCCATGCGGAGGACATCCTTCCTCGGCCACAGACTCCCTGTCGTATTACGAGTGGCAACCCGAGCGGGCGGGCGTGGGCGTCTTTCGGCTACTATGAGGCTTCAAGCCCCTGCGGCTATCAGGTCTCAAGCCCCTGCGGCTGTCAGGCTTCGAGCCCCTGCGGCTATCAGGCCTCGAGCCCCTGCGGCTGTCAGGCTTCGAGCCCCTGCGGCTGTCAGGCTTCGAGCCCCTGCGGCTGTTACTATTTTATTTACGTATTTCATTCGGCTGATAGTTGTTGATTTTTCAGTTTTCAAAAACGTTCCGCAAGTTACGCTCGTATCGCTTGTCTCTCCGAACCGTATACACATGGTCGTAAATTATGCTTACGAGTTTACAATTATTTTCAGTACATTTTCGGTTTAACTAATCTTATATGGTATCTCATTGTTGCGCGACTGATGCTAGTCCTTATTACTAGTTTATTTCGCTGGCGGTATCCTTTTACATTGGTTTACGGCTAAATACATTTATCACTCGTGGCTAATTCTCTCATTTTAGGCATCTGCCTCGCACGTTCGGTCTCCGTCGCCGCGCCACTCGCGCGCACTTACGTTTCTCTTTATTTTCGGGTTATTTTACCGTAAATATCTTTTACAAACAATCATTGTATATACATTACGCGTAGCTATCCTCTCATTTAGGCATCTGCCTCGCACGTTCGGTCTCCGTCGCCGCACCACTCGCGCGCACTTACGTTTTTCCTTATTTTCGGGTTATTTTCCCGTATATATCTTTTACAAACAATCATTGTATATACATTACGCGTAGCTATCTTCTCATTTCGGCATCTGCCTCGCACGTTCGGTCCCCGTCGCCGCGCCATCCGTAACATTATCTATTATAAAAATATTATTGCAAAGGTTTTTTCATCTTGATTTCAAACAAGTTTAAACGCAATTACTGAAGTTCTAAAACTTTTATTATGTAAAATTTAAAATAAACGGTTAAAAATAAAGGTCATTATTATTAAAATCTCTTGTATCGCTTAAAAATTGTTTATCAATAAATTTTATCAAAAATAATAAGATTTATCGTAAGCGCGTTCCCTTGTTGTTGTTGTTTTTTTTTTTTTTGACACTTTCACACTAGTTGTTTTCACAAATCGCGTTTTCGTTAAAGATTCGAGATTCGATTTGGTTATATTAGAATTTTTATCAAATATGTACAATTATAAGATGGTACGATCATAGATTTAATTAGTTACTTTAATAAATTTTAATATAAAATACTGGTTTCAACATGCTAATTATTAGTATTTTTAGCGCACCGACACCCACTACGATTTGCTGGTGATTTTGGAGCTGAAGGAAGACGTTGAATAACTGGCAGAGATAATGTTTTTTTTTTACTCTTTATAATGTTTCAATGATTTAACCATACTATACTCGGTGATACAATTATACGAATACAAGAACGATGGCACAAACAATCAATTACAATGAAAGAACACCATGGTACACGCTTGCACGATACAATAATATAACGACGACGGTATCCATACACACACACACACACAAACACTCACACCACGATTCTATACAACGATAATGCGTTTCTACGTTGGCACTACGGTTTAATAATACAAATACGGCAGTACGTCTGCACACGAACACAAGAGGATACACCACACCAACATGCTTGGGCGCCGGCGCGATAATTTGCCTGTACAATAGTGCGCGTAACGAATTCGCTCGTATTATATTTTCCAATCGATTTTCTTTGTGGTACGATTTAAAATTTAAATTTTTCGCGCTATTTTCTAGATGTCTCATTGAAGGTCCGCGCTTCCATTTGAAATCTTAATTCGAATTTCCCGTGCATTTTTCTGGGACGTCTCGTTGAGGTCCGCGCTCTCGACTCGTGTTCCTTTGGTGCGGTGACGCGTCGGATGCTCTCGTCTTCGTGCCGATGCTTCTCCCAGCTTCAACGCTTCAGTCGTCGCGTTGATGTGGTAGTGTCGGCTGCGCATCGCATACGTAATCGACGTCACCGCTCTGACATCAGTTTTGTGGAAGAAGATGGTGGCGCGTCGATCCTGTTCACGAGTTAGCGTCGCCTTGATGATGTCCCAACGCTTCTCTATCGCTCACTTTTTCGCATTCTGTCGGTGTTGCACTGTTGCTCTTTCCGGCCTCTTGAGGTTTTGCTTACTTTCCTTACGAGGCTCGATCGGGTTTTTCGGCAACGTCGGCGATGCCGCGAGTCGTTCGGCGTTAATTTCTCCCGGTGATCATTCGCCCGGATGCGAGTGCGTCTCGCGGTCGAAAGTAGCGGAGCACGCGTGATTACTCGTTATCTCTCGCGTAATCCAGTCCCGTAGTAACTTTGGCTTTAAACTTTTTATTTTTGATTTTGTTCTATTCAGTTCGCAACAACTGATAATTTTACCAAAAGCTCTCGTCAAAGACTGTCCTCCCCGTTAACTTGGTGTCGCATCCCGCCCTTCTTTTCTCCCGGTTTTCGCTAGGAAAATCCGTTTTCCTTCAATCCTCTCTCTTCCGTTCCTTTCAGGTGGGGTCACTCGTCGCCCTTCCACTTCCGCATTCCTTGGCCCTTTCTCCTCCCCTTCGAGAGCACTCTCTCTCCCTCATCCGCGCCATTCGAAGTCTATTCCTTTACCACCCTCTTTCCCTTTCGCTTCTCTCTTCGCGCTCTTCCTGCTTCCCAGTTCTCTCCTTCCCTCTACTCGCTTCTAGCCGAAGAACTCATGCTCCCGGTCCCGTGCACCCCTTCCCCACAAGCGATGCTTGTTTTCGAATACGAGCATCGCTGGACAGGAAGGCTCGTAACAGCGGTCGCATGCCCAGTTCTCCGACAGCATATGCCACCCATACGATATCGTGGTAATGAGCTCCTCCCTTACTTCACGAGCCACCTCCACTATTCTCCTGTTACAGCACCGGTGGACACGCATACCAGTTGGTGACAAGTATAATGCATCATAATCGAATTAGGAATTAAAAGCTAGTATAGTGAAAAATGTATTGCACTACACCAATTTCAATATATAAATACATGAATGTATTAACTTAAATGTATAATCCGGTAGGCGGGCGAATCTCCAATCAATTTTTTATCTACTCTTAGTCTTTCAAATTACTTAAAGATTAAAACAAATAATAATAGTATTATCGCACACATAGATGCAAGATACCATTTTGCCGACTCAAATTGTATTCAAATATTTTCAAATTAAGGTGTATGCTTCTTTAAACTCTGACAATGTCCTTACATTAACCATATTACATAAGTTTTTCGAAATATAATTCCTAGTATTCGTAGCTACTAAATGTCTAATATTATAATCAGTCAAAAAAACAAATTTCAGAAAAAAATACATCTGTTTGTAACATAAACTAAAAAATATTATCATACAATTTCGAATACTCTTTAAATTTGAGAATTGATGGCTTTTTATTAAGAGAGAAATTTACTACGTCTGTTATATACAACTAATTAAGAATTAAAGTTTAAATGCATTAATATAGATTCAGACTCTTTTTCAGTTATTTTTAAGTTAAATATTTAAGTTTAGTTTAACCATTATGATGATATATACTATAAAACAAACAAAAAATTTGTAATTACTTTAATTATTTCTAATGGGACAATAATACAAATAAATACAAATATGTAAATAAATCGTAGTGACAAAATGAAGTCGTGGAATAGATTTTAGCATTAGATTTCAAAAATAGTTATATAATAATAGCATGGTTGACCCGACAAGAGTTTTTAGCAATATAGAACATACATTTTGATTTACACAGTGAACTATTTTCATAATAGTGAATGTTTCAACACAGTATCACAATACTGGTCAAATCTGTACATTGACTATCATGAAATTAAAAAATTATTTATTGTACTTTACTAATAATTTATAAAGATAGATAAGGAGCCCTATTTTCTAATCGTGACTGGAAATCCACTTATCAACAGCTATATATAACTTATGGCTTACATATAAGCTTATCTTATACCATTTAATGCATTTTTATGTGCTATAGAAGTACTAAATACTCATTTATAACTTAGTTTAATAGTTATTTTTTAAATTCAATTATTATTATTCGTCTATCGTATGTAACTGTAATCGTATAAGTTTTATAATATTCAGTTGCAGAGCTTAAATGATTAATATGAATAAATAATAATTAAGCAAGAAGAATTTTTAGAAAAGTTTAAATGATTACAGAAATAATTAAATTTATATAAGTGAATATTTACTAAATTAAATGGACAAAAATTCCCTAATCAAAGGAGGAAAAAACCTCTCATATAAGAAACGATTGAATTTACGTGGAAAACCACTCATGCTTGAATGTATTCAAGTTTATATCAATATTTATTATCAGATAGCTTCTGATAGTAGATATATTCTGAGTATAGCCGACTTGTTCTCATGAATGCTATTGATCAGCAGGATAGTGTTAGCACGTCTCTAACGCCGAAGGAGAAAATAGGGCTAGTAGCAACCAACTGTTCATCGCCGCCACCCCGGCCTACATCACCTGCAACCTCATGCGTAACCACACCTTCACTCCTTCGATACCAACGGATCACCCCTCTGTTTACCTCATATTGACATATCCAACATTCATTTCCGGATAGATTGATTTTGCTAACTTACTAAACGTATAGTTTAATATTTATAAATATGTAAACATTTATTTTATTTTGCATACTACAATATAAATATTTCTTAATACCATATAATCGAGGTAGTTTATTGTATCAATATTTATTTATATTTTATTAAATTCATGCATATAATTTAATTTTATATTTACATGGCTTGCCTTATTATTGCAACATATATAAAGTCATTAACTTGTAAAATATGTTTGTAGTTTTTAAATTTTTATAAAAATGCACGTATGCATGTTTTAATACATTATTCAAAGTCATAAAAGAAGCTGTAATAATTTAAAAAAGTATAAATATGTTATAGGCTTCATCATAAAAGTTAAAGAATTATATCTAATAAACAAACATTCATATAAAATTTAATTAACATTATTTGTGTACATTAAAATACAATTATTTAAATAATTTATACTTTATTCACTCTTCAATTCATGTATTTGATCGTACGAAATTTATAAATTTGTGTGCACCACAGGTCATTTTCTCTTAAGCAGATCGCATTCATTACGATTCATTATAATTACACATTACTCGTCAGTATTTTCTTACAAAGATATCAGAAATTGATTGACTCCCTAGTAGAGTTTCGTGTTCCTCTTCAGTTTTGATTATTATATAATTAAGGCATTATATAATATAAATTATTTTTTCGATGTTCATATGCAACATATTAAAAAAATACACAACAGTACATATTAAAAAAATATTAAAAATACATACAAGCACATGTATTTATATATTTTATGAAATTTTTTTTTATTAACAATTAATTTTTCATGTTAATAAATTCAAATGTAAAAAAATTTTTTTTAGAAGATTACAATATTTTAATTAAATTTTTAAATTTTTATTTAATTGAATCTTTATTTATTTAGTTTATGATTTAAATCACCACTTTTTCTAGAGTTTCTTATTTCGTGGTTGTAAGCATTTAGTATTGTATTACAGTAGGAATTACATATATTAAATATTCTTGTTTTAGATAAATAATATGGTAATTAATTACAAAATTTTTATTTACTAAATAACTTTAATATTATTAATTAGGATTATTAATTAATATAAAATATTAATATAATAATTAATATAAAAAAATATTTTTTAAACTGTTATAAAGTATATTTTTATGACTTGCATTTAATATTTCGAAATTGCCTTTAATAATGTATTAAAATAATTTGTAAAATAAAATGATTTGATTTTAATTTGATCAATACTTTAATAGAATTACAAAGTATTAATTCATCACATGTTAATGTTCTTCATGTGTTATGTTAAATAAAAATGTTACTATGTAATGTTATAATAGATTATTAATACTTAATATAATACTTAAATTATATTTATCATATTTGAATTTTTTAGAGTATTTTAGCATATAATGGTGGTGCTATTATAGCAATGAAAGGGAAGAATTGTGTTGCTATAGCAGCTGATCGTAGATTTGGTATTCAAGCACAAACAATATCATGTAATTTTCAAAAAATTTATGAAATGGGACCTTATTTATATCTTGGTCTTCCTGGATTGGCAACAGATAGTCAAACTGTTATGGAAAGATTAAGATTTAGATTGAATCTTTATGAGTTAAAAGAAAATAGGAAGATTCATCCAAAAATATTTGGTTCCATGATTTCAAATCTTTTATACGAAAGAAGATTTGGACCATATTTTGTTGAACCTATAGTAGCTGGCTTAGATCCTGATACTTTTGAACCCTTTATATGTAATATGGATTTAATTGGATGTCTGAATTTACCAGAAGATTTTGTAGTTGGTGGTACTTGTTCAGAACAATTATATGGTATGTGCGAAGCTGTATATGAGCCTAATTTACAAGGAGATGATCTTTTTGAAACTATAAGTCAAGCAATGGTTAATTCATGTGATAGAGATGCTATTTCTGGTTGGGGTGCTATAGTTTATATCATGTTAGTATAATTAAATGTAAAAAAATTTTTTTATCATGATTTAATGCTTTAATTTATTTTTCAGAGAAAAAGATAAAGTTACTACAAGAACTATTAAAACTCGTATGGATTAATGTATTCCTATGTTTAAAAACATATTTTATAGATTATTTTTAATTGAATAAATATATTTTAGAACAAATTAACAATTTATTGTTTACAGACAAGTTTTATTTTTTATAACTTCATAAAAAAATATATTGCTTTTAAATTTATGTAAGTCATACATTTTCATATCAACTATTTAAAAAATACTT
This sequence comes from Ceratosolen fusciceps, assembly GCA_018883505.1. Classification (NCBI taxonomy): domain Eukaryota; kingdom Metazoa; phylum Arthropoda; class Insecta; order Hymenoptera; family Agaonidae; genus Ceratosolen; species Ceratosolen fusciceps. The sequence continues at coordinate 173,823 of RCIC01000030.1, read as the reverse complement.
ACACTTATTGTCAAAGTTAAATGTGTATGATAAAAATTCATTCATACTTGTCAAAATTGTTCTTATTTATATCATGTTCCTATGAAACTTATTCTTGCTTAATCTATTGTATTCAAGTTTTAGATTAATCTAGTTTGAATATTACACAAGGTAAGAAATATAAAAAGTTTATATAATATTGTGTATAAAATTAAAAGATTTTAAAAAAGAAGAATAAAATTATGAAATGAAAATATAATAAAAAAATTAACTTCGATGGCTATAATGTATAAAATAGTCATTATTCATAAAAAATATTGTAAAGCAGAAAACTACACTTTATTTCCAAATTTTCTTTATATAATAATTTAATAAAATTCAACGCGATCTGCGTTTACTTTTAAAATATATTTGACAGTTCATTATTTTTGAAATTATAGTACACGTATAATTATCCGTGTGTGTACATTAGCTGTTCATAAGTTTGTATTATGGTACTTATTTTACCTATTTGTCCCAAAATTTCTCAATTTAAATAAATTATTTTCAAAATTATTTCTACTTAATATATAAAAATACTGAATTTAATACTATTATAATTGTTGCGGACGCAGCGACTCGAACAACACCGACGGTGAAGCAACAAAAAAACAAACGTCGAATCTCCAGGGCTGATGATTGCGCCTCGCGGGGTATCAGCGGACGATGATATTCTGCGCCACGGGCGCAGAGCCGACCCCTAGAGGCACAACTGTCTGTCCCATCATATTACTGCAGGGAAGCTACGGGAAAGGACGTAACGTACGTGGGAAAAAGAAGCTCGGGAATGGAGGGTTAGAAGGACGGACAAAGAGAAAGGGAAACGGGTGGAGTAAGCCAGGTCCGAGATATCCCCACCCCGTCAGCGCAAGAGGCGGAAAACTAGGTGCAGAGAAAGAGAAAAGGAGGAAGCCGCCCGGAACAGACAAGGTAGTGAGGGAGAGGGAAAGTGAAAGTTGTCCTAGGGTCCATGGGAGAGCGGCCGGAAGCAGAGTCTGGGTGGCAGTTTTGGGACTGACGTGGACGGAACAGTATTCATTAAGAATGAAGTACGAAGAAAAGATACAGCAGAAGACGATCGCCACGAACGAGACCACCGAGCTAGTAAACTGTGAGGGAACGCGGATCCACCAACAACCCCACGAGACTCGCCACGTCAGATCTCCAACCTGCATTGGGGGAGCGAAGTTGCACGACGCCACCAAGACCAAACCAAGGACGCAAGGGCCCGACCTCACGCTTCTCCTGCTTAAGACGCGGCATCCCCTACACACACCCACAGACGTTCACGGCTTATGAACATCGACATGGAGGCCACGTCACGATAGGACGAAGCCCCCCCTACGCCATCACCGACACACAACGTAGGAAGGGGACCCCGGAGGCTCCCACAGCAACTAGGACGACGTTGTGAGTGAAAGCGTCGCAAGTCCCGAGTGACGTCAAGACCCCACGCACTCAGAAACTGCTACGACACCCCCACTCCCACGACTGTCACAGCCTATGCCTCCACCACCGCCGCCGATGCCGACTCAACCACCAACACTACTGCGCAGCTGAACCCGCACACCACGTAGGCACCGACCACCCCGGGACAGCGGACCGCTCGCCCCCCTTCACTCGTCTGCCTGGTGACATCTACGCTACCGACTAGCTGAGCACCGCGGAAAAGCGAGAAAGCATCGACCCAACGTCACCAACGACTAAAAACTCAACCTCGAGACGATCCAACGTCACCTGTAAACCACTGTATCACCAAGGATAAATAAAGTTTCTGAAGTGAGACAGTACGAACTATTTTTTACTCCCTCCCACTCATCCCTCACGACGATAGACCCATTCACGCCCGGGTTAGGAACAATAATAATATTTTTAAATAAATTTTTTTTATCAAAATATATATATACTATACGAAAACTAGTATCGGACATAAAATTCGAGTATAAATTAATTAATATTATTGTTGAATCTATTAAAAATATTTCTTTATAATTTTCTAAAAGTTATGATAAATCAAAATTTTATCATTTAAATAATCGTTTTTTAATTGCAAATACAAAATAAAAAATTATTTCCATATCTTTTTCATAAGATATTATGAGATTCTTTGTAACTGTAACAGAATTGCAAAGCTTTAACAATTTTCTTAATATATACTTAATATATATTTATTTGTTTATTTGTTATTATTTAAGATTTTGGTAAAGAGTACGTCTCAAGTAGAACTTTTACATATGTAATGGGTACAAATTTTGTCAGTTTTGAAGGAAGTATGGATGAAGGTTTTTGTGTTTTAGATGTGAAAGTAGCCCGAAAGTAATTGGGTTAAGGAGGACATCATCTTTTGCTTTTAATAAGACTGTTATCGACTGCGGGGGGAGGGCGTACCCAACGGTGCTAGCGCAGGGAACAAGACTGGTCTCGCGCCCAATAGTTAGGCGACTGAGGAGGTGAAGGAGATGAGGAGTTGAAATAGGTGAAGGAGGTGAAAGAGCACGACCCCAAGCAGCTAAAGATGCTACCCGCACCCGTGGACCCGGAAGGGGAGGAGGTGCGCCGGACGGCGAGCATGCTTTACGAGGAAAAATGCCCGAGACCAGCGAGAGCGAGGCGCGCCTAGCACTGGGGGGAGGGAGAAGGATAAGACAGGAAGAAAGTAGGACCCAGAAGAGAGGGAAAGCCGCCCACGCCGTAGGGAAACTCTGAAGAGGATGCCGATGGCATGAAGGGGGAGTCAGTACTTTCCCAGTCACCGTGGGAAACTTTCGCGCAATATCAGCCTTTTAAAAATAGACACGCGCCTCTTCGTAAATAAATTAAAAAAAAAAAGAACGACCGGCGAGATGCGCATCAACTGTGAGTCGAGGAGCAGCGATCCTCCAGCGCGTGTCCACGAGCCGTGCCCGCATACGCACGAGTGAAGCGAAGCCGAGTCACAAGTTAAATGACCCGCGATTTGACCGACGTTTCCGCGTCATCGCGGGAATAAACACCACGCCACAACCGTAAGCATCCGCAAGAAGTCGCGAGGCAACGCCACATTGCAGCGAGGTGAGAGGGGCGATGATATAAAGGTGAGGCGTCACCTGGGCTAGCAGGAGAGGACGCGTCGTCCGCCATTTTGGCAACGCCTGACGTCAGCCGTGACGTCAGCATCGTATCGGTGCAGCGCCCCTGTCGGCAGAGTCCGACATAACACCAGCCGGAGTGCACACCACGAGCGGAGCGGCGGCGCGGTGTCGACTGGCAGACAGCGTGCTCGGCGCACCATCTGGCCGAGAACGCGCGTGCAATTCGAATTCGAATTGCGAGAAGCGCAGACAGCGCTGAGACAGGACCAAAGAGCGCCAAATTCAAAAGTTGAATTTGCTCGGCGCGTGCACATCGCCCAAGGAAAGTGCGGAAAATTTGAAAGTGTGACTGTGGTAACGACTTGTCTAAAATAGATATACCACGATCATTGTGAGCTCGTCGGTGTTCGGTTCCGAAATTCGTAACCGACGTTCTGTCCTCGATTCACCGACGTTAGGTTAAGGAATTTGTGTAAATATTCTACGTGTTACTGTTTAGCGAAATTAATAAAGTTGTGTAAAAAACAAACAATAAAGTGCTCAGTGTACGGTTACACGACAATAACTCCTCCCTCGTTCTACATATCCCGCGCGACCCTTATGTTACAAAATAAAGACTAAGTGCGTAGTAAGTTCGAAATATTTTTCATTATAGATATCGGTAAATTAAAGTGTAGGTACAATGATACCTAGTGAAACAATACCCATGTTTTTACAGTTGAGCATGTATGACAATTTCTTATGCCAGCGTTTTGTATGACCCAAACAAGTTTTTTGACAAATGTATTGCAAATTATTACAAATATAATTAGGGTATAAATTATTGATTTATTTAGCATTGTCGCGTTATATAAAAAATTTTCTTCGAAATTATAGAGAAGAAAAACTGGTATCAAAATGTATAAAATTTAATTAGATTTCCGTATAATGTTTGAATCTTTATTTTAATTACATTAATATGATCATTATATGCCTTGAAATCAGAAGCACAATTACTGTTAGATGATAGTTACAGGTCCCTTTATTCTTATAGTAAATTAAACGGTGGGATCAATTTAGTGGTCAAAAATATTTTAAATCAATTAAGCGTGCTATTATTTACGTTTAAGTTTTCCATGTAATTAACTCGATCACTTCGCTTTACAGAGTTGACACCGTTCTTTGCGATATTAGGAGCGAATAGAGGAAGTTGGAGATGGGAGAAGCGAGAGAGAGATAGTCACTATAAACTTTTTTTTTTATTTTTTTATTTAAACAGTGGCATCCACGTCTGTAGTCTCTTCTCGTTGCCTCGATTGTAGCCGGATCGTCTGCACTTTAGTCGGTCAGCTAGTTGTGCGAACAACGGCGCCGACGTCACTTTCAATATGGCCCCAGCTTGAGTTTCGGTTACACGTCGTCGCGTCAGTGTTCTGGTGTTGCGGTCAGCGGAAAGCTGTGCGAACGACAGTGCCGTCGCAACTTCCAATGTAGCCCCGGGTTGAGTTTCAGCTGTCTGTCGTCGTCGTAGAGGTTCTGGTGTTCCTCTGCTCGGCACGTCCCTGTAGGACAGATGACGGTGTTGCTGGTGTCTCGCAAACGTCGACTCCTAGTGCTCGTACTCGTCAGGTTGCAGCCTGTCTTGGATTTAGTGTTCTCGTTTATGTCGTAGCCACTTCACCCTCTGATGCGTGATACCACATATTCTCGGCTCGTCGTGTTCTTGGTCTGAGATCCCCGCGTGGTAGTTCTCCACCCTTGCTCACTCGTGGCACGTGGATGTAGGGTAAATAGAGCGTTACAAGTCGTCCACAGCAGATATTGGCGGCGAGAGCTCGCGTTGCGCGGTCAGGTTCGGCTCGGTTTGCGTTATGGTTTTACGTTTTTCTCGTTTTGCGTACCTTGTTGCGTAGCAAATTTCTCTTCGTGCTCTCGATCGCGTTCTTTCTTTCTTTTTTAATAATTTTGCGACTGTTTTCTCGCCTCTCTTGCGATCAAGTGACACTCTACCTCCCCTGGTCCTCCAGCCGCCATTTTTGACCTCCCCCCGAGAGTCTTTTGTTTTGCCCAATCCCATCTTCCCTATCCAGGTTTACTGGATGACTTTCCCTCCCTCCTTCACCTGCTAGGTGACCGCCACGTCTATCCCCTCTTATCCTCCTTCTCATACTTCCTCCCCGCCGCCCGATTATCATTTGTCTCTTAGCGCATCGTATCTTCCGTGTGTCGTTGTTGTGTAGTACCTTTTGTTTGTAGTATCGTCAACTGTAGTATCATTCGTTGTAGTGTCACCTCGTTGTATCAAATATTGTAGTATCAACTCGTAGTATCATTCATTGTAGTATCAACTCGTAGTATCATTCATTGTAGTATCAACTCGTAGTATCATTCATTGTTGTATCACTAATTGTAGTATCATTCATTGTAGTATAATTCATTGTAGTATCATTCATTTGTAGTATCATGCGTCTTAATATCGTCTCGTAGTATTATTCGTGTTATCGACGGCGAGGGTAACACCAGAGGGCTGGGAAGGGACGAGGACGATACGACGAGAGATACGACATATACGAGGACGATACTACGAGAGATACGACATATACCAGGACGATACTACGAGAGATACGAATGATACTACGAGAGATACTACAACTACAAGAGATACTACAACTACGAGAGATACTACAACTATGAGAGATACTACAGCTACGAGAGATACTACAACTACGAGAGATACTATAGCTACGAGAGATACTACACTACGACAGATACTACGACTACGAGAGATACTACAGCTGCGAGAGATACTACAATGACAAAGACACACGGACGATACGACGCACTAAGAGGCAATGGTAATAAAGCGGCGGGAAGAAACATGAGAAGTAGGATGAGAGGGGAAAGACACGTTGGAATACTACGCTGGCAAATGAGGGTGGGGAATACGCATTTTACATAGCGATGGAGGAGAAAAAATAAACAATCACTGGGGGAGGGCCAAGAAACAAAAGAGAGTCGGCGGGCGAGTGGAGAAAGAAAAAAAAAGGCGGGCAGGAGAGAGAGTTAGTCGCGTGATAGCTCGGTACAAAGAAAGTGAGTAATAAGAAAACTCAAAAAATAATTGCTACGCCACGAGGTACGCGAAAGAAAACGTTGCGAAAACCTAAAGTAAAATCCGAAAAATATCAGTGCAACTCGCTGCCATCACAAGCCGCGGTGGACGCGAAAAAGCTCTTAATCGCCCTACCACGAGTACCAAAGGAACGAGGGTAGAACGAGCGCAGAACATAGTTCTCGGCCGAGAAGGAAGACCAATAACGGCTGGGAAGCTGCACTCATCGAAGGTTGACGCGGCAGCAACGATACCGAGGACGACCGAGCCAAGTCCGGCTGTCAGACCTAAGGGAAGCCGCGAGGAAGAGGCTCCGGCCACAAGGAGGCCCCGACACGAGGTCATCAGGGACGTGCTAACTGAGAGTATGCTAACGTGTTGACCCGGGGCCCAAGGAGAAGCGCGACGGCTCTGGAACGGGCACAACTACAACCAAAGACAAATTAAACACAGGCACAACGAGCCAGTGAATTACCAGTCGAAACCGGGGCTACGCCTAAGGGTGCTACGGTTCGGTCGGCCGCACGGAGACAAGGCGGGCGCCAACAGACAGTCGGTGAAGCCGACGCTCATTCGATTTTGCGCCGGGCGCGATTTAAAGGTGAGACGGGCCTGACGTTAATGCTAAACCCGCTCCATTTACTCGCTGGAGTGCAGACACTAGACGCACGGTAAAACGGCGAGAAGAGAGGGGAGAGGAGGCGTCGTCGGCGCCGTCGAGCAGGCGACGGTCAGCTGAGCGAACAAAAGGAGACGACCAGCCGCAACTGAGGGGACGGGGAGTGACGCTGCCGCGAACGCAGCCATATAAATTAATAATAAATATAAAGTGAACTCAACAGACTATAGATTTCATTTCGCCACCCGCATATCCGATTTCCCTCATCCTCTCCGCCGACGCGAGTAACAAGTCGTCTTCGTTTTTCCTCAGTTTACGAGTACTTCCCTGGCGGTCGGGAACACACACATTGTATTCTAACTTATTTTTATGCATAAATGATATGTTTTATGGCTTTTTTATTATATTACTCTACGGGACCAAATAACTTATTGATATAATACTTCTTAAGTAACTAATTGCTGTACATATTTTATCTTTATTTTACTTTTTAGAATTATTAAAATACTTTAAAACATACCGTAAACGAACGCGAGGGGGATTGAGAAAGGAAAGGCCGGTGAAGCGGGAGCTAAACGACGGCTAGATAGGGAACAGGCAGCGGAACAGGAGGGATACCGGGGGGAGGGGAGCTGGGGCTGCTAACTGCGCCCGCGGTCATCCCTAGATGGGGAGGCGGCGCGGGGCGGGGCGCCCGCTTCCCTACCCAAGAAAGCATCGAGAGAAAGCAACGGAGAAGGGTGACGGGGACGCTGGGGCTACTATCTACGCCCGCGGTCCGTGATGAAGAGGGCGGCGCGGGGCGGCGTGCACGCGTTCCCACCCAACAGCAAGGAAGCATCGAGAGGAAGCAACGGAGAGGGAGGCGCGGGGTGGTGTGCACGTCGGCCAGCCAACATTAGAAGGAAGCGGGAAGGAAACGCGCCAATCACCGGGGGGAGGAGGACACCACCGCGGGAATTAATTAGCGCCACAGGAGGGGAAGGTCGCTCGAGTCGGACAAGAAAAAATCGCGGGACGATTGGCACAAAGGAAAGAAGGGAAGGATATCACGATCGGCGAAAGCAGGTCGGGGGAGAAGGGGCAGTATCGTTTGAACTTTCGCAAGGAAGAGACACCGAGGACTACCGAAAGAGAAGCTGAGAGCCAACGGAAAGATCGAGAAAATTCGAGAAGAGTAAGATAACGGAGAAAGAGCGAGAACACCGAAGAACGGAGGACGCGAGCGACAACCAGCAAGGGCACGAACAACCGGCAAGATTTCAAAGGGTCCGCACAACAACGTCGCAGCTAACGCCAGCCTGAAGGGAAGGTGGGAGCGCACACGCACACAGCGCAAGGGACCATTATTCGTTGCAACGCAAACGAAGAACAAGGGCAAGCGACGCGAGACTAGACCGTGACCAATAAATATTTGAAATAACAAAAAGGCGTTATTATTTCTTCCTGAACCTCCCACCCCATCCCAGTGTTTAACAGATAATATCTTTATTTAAATTACTTACGTCAAAATTAACTCAATTAATTTATTCCTTTTAGATAATATCTACTGTTTAAATAAGCTACAACTAGAAAGAATAGAAAAATGATATTCTCTTTTCGCTAATCAAATATAAACAAACTTCATTCTATTTGTGAACTGATTTTTTACTTATTTTGTGAAAAAACAGAAGATTTTTATAAAAACAACAATGGAGCATTTTTATTCCCAAGTTTTTTCTCATTTGTTTTTAATCGAGCAATAATAAGAATGGTCTCGAACACTATCCTACTTCCTAAAGAAAAATCAAATATAGAAGACATTGCAGAAAAAGGCGATAGAAACAGAGAGCTAATATTTTATTAATAACGTGGACACCTATTTTCTTATGGCCTGATACAAATTTCCGATATAAAATTAAAATTATAAATTCATGAATTAATTTATTTTTATTTTATTCCACTTTCTTACTTGAAAGTCTTTAACGATAACGTCACATTGCGATCGCCTTTATTAAGTAGGCAGATTAGTTTTAATTGAAATTAAAAGATCAGTTGAAGAATTTTGAAATATTCATTATTTAGTTAAAAATGAAGATTATACCAACAAATAAATAATCTTCAAATTTAAACCATGTTAAAAAAAAAGAGTTAGTCAAAAGAGTTAGTGATACCTAAAAGTATTCAACCCCGACGTTATACCATTGAATCCTGGAAGCATTGAGATACTGTAGTAATTAACGGTAAATAAGGGACACTTAAAGTTTTTGTGTTCGAGACCATCTTCATCGCCCTCGGTCTGCGTTATAAATAATATTAGTTTAGTTTAGAGAGTAATAAAATTCTTAACGGCGAGTAACCCGAGAGTCTACTATATTCAATGAAGTCTTGCTTTAAGCAGCCCGAGAGGGACGGTCAAGCGATAATTAGATAATGTAAGGAGAGTTCTTAGTTTTTCTCTAGCTTTAGAAGAGTGAGCGTGGTACTTCATTGGAGTGGTCTAGCAATTAGTAATCGGTATTATTAAAAGGGTGAATTGAGTCTGAAGTGAAAGCCAGTGAGTGGAGGTACCGGAACGCCTCCACCCGATCACGTATCGGACTGCACTGCTGATCGGGACTGTGCCAACTGACCACCCTCCTTGGACGTACTTGGTCTGCCGACCAAATCGAACTGGGGCATTCCTACTTGGTCACCCCTCGTCGCGGCTGTACTGGATTTAACGACCAAGTCTGATTGGGATTGTCTCAGCTGGTCACCCATTTCCTTGGACTATCGGGTCTGACGGTCAGATTTGAATGGGCCAGTCCCACCCGGTCGAAACTCATGAGTATCATAGTAAGCGAGCGGTAGAATAAGTATTAGTTTAGTAAGCATAAGCAAGCGCCTGGCCAGTAGCGTGAATTAGTTCTACATCTACTTTTTCCTCCTTCATTAGAGAAGGAGGTTTTTTATGCAGTTAGGATAAATTAAAGGTAAAGGGCTTTTTCCTCCTTCTATGGCGAAGGAGGTTTTTTATACTCTGCGTAGGTGTAAAATAAATAAATAATATTTCTTCTACTTAATCCAAGGTATCATTTATTAGCGGCAACTTTATCCCCCACCCTTTCCTGAACCTGTATATAAAATTAATTTACAGCCGCAACAGTTTTAGATAAAAGAAAATGTATTTAATTTGGAAGTATCTAAAATATTTCTACTTCGGGTGCGAACTCTTCAATACAAATACAAATTTTTTGACAAATTACGCAGTAGATAGGATTTGTCGGGAAAATGTATATCATTACTGTCTCCGCAGACCAGGATGTACATGTGACTGAAATAAGGAGACGATCAACCCATCTATCAACAGAAGATCTACCTTGTCCTTCTGAAAGCTAGGGTCTCGCTGCTTAAGAGCATCCACTCGAACAGACCAGTTATCGGCAGATAAAAGAGCTCTCTGGTAATAATATTAATATAAATGCCAATGATTCCAAGCGCGAACGATCTTATATGTAAATTTCTTTCCTCCTATCCTATAAATTTGTAAAAACTCAAGATTATTGTTAAGTAGCGAATAAATGCTACAATATGTATGATCTCAGGGTAGTCCATATTTTAAAAGTATACCATGTAATTGAAATAATTTTATAAGTGACCGACTAAGCAGTTCCTCAAAGTGATATAAACTTTCTCTTATTTATAAAATTATTATGGAAATAATTAAATTTCTAACGTAGGTTTTTAAAATCTTCATCAATTTCGGCCATTAGAAATTCATAATATTAGATATAACTAATATATAAAGTAAATGTTGTTCGAATGCAGTTTATTGTTGCATTTTATTTCTAACATGTTTCTTTCATTGATTAGAATTGATATTATTTCTTTCTTTGTTATAAATCACGTAAAAATAGTTATACATCTAAAGTATCTTATAACTATTCTTTTACTGTTCTTAATATCTTGTAAGGTTTTTGCAAACATAGTATGCGAATCAATAATGATTTACATCTGAGATGTCGAGCGCGAAGTCTTCTTGATTATGACTAAGACGATGTAAAGTAAATCATGTTTAAGAAAATGTAATGTATCTATCTTTTTATTAGGCAGTTCATGTTGAAGATATGGTAGAAAATGAAAGTAAGAGAAAGGATATAGTTCGTAGAAAGACATTGAAGTAATTGATTCACTTTCTGTATTGACAATTTCTTAGAAGTGGAATCGTCGTAGAATCCTCGTGAAAATAAATGAATCTATATGAACACGAGTGGAAGTACCTGGAGTAAGTTTCGCCCGTTTTTATTCGAAGCAATTTTGTTCTTTCTGGTGAAGAGTGATTAGGCGTACGAACGTAAAGTCCGAATACAGTTTCAAGTTTTTTCCTGTAATTGCCTTCATCCGTCACTTGCAGCAACTGCAAATCAGTCACATGCTGGTCTATTGTCGATGGGAAGAAGCATCTGACTCATACCTTCGAAAATGACTTACCATCACAAAAAATAGCAAAAAACATAAGGTAATGATGAGGAAAAAAATAAAAGAACATTCTAATAACTTATACTTAATTTTTAAGCTCATATATTATTGTTCGAACGAGTAACTTTATAATAAGACTATTTTAAATAAATTTTATTATAACATAATTATAAATAATAAAAACATTGAATTTATTTTTGTTAACTTAATTAAACTTTTTTATTTAATTCACAATTGCATAAATAAAATTTGTTTGAACAGTCAATAAATAGCTAATAGTAATAATGGTTTAAAAATGATTGAAAAAAAATTAAAATATTATTGAAATCATTATTTCTAATCTTTTTTTCTATTAGTTTGGTTACTTGTCCTTTAATTCAAATTAAACGAAATTGAAATTTACACAAATGCAAAAATCAGTTTTACCGACTGAACATGTTTTATGAATGAAATGTAAAAATAAAAACTAAAAAATACTATTTTTAGTCCATTATATCCGAGATTTTATCACTAATTATATAGAAAACAATTGTATAATATATATTTAAGTGTTGATAATTTAATAATTTTAATAAAATAAATATTAATATTTATTTATATTTATGTTATTAAAATAATTATTTTTATAAATAAAAATTTTACTTATTTACTTAATATAATTGTGCCTTAATATAATATAATAGTAACTTTATTATTAAAATATTACTAGACAAATAATATTTCTTTAAGAAATTATCTATAAACATAATTATTTTTTACCTTTTTTGTAATTATATAATTTATATACTTGAATAATTGTTGATTTTAAATGGATTTTAAAGAATCATTTAATAAATTGCCTTTAATGCAAAGAAAAGTATTATCATTAAAATTCAAAACTTTAGATACAGATGAGTTAAGAGTTATAGCAGCTTTAAATGTTATGAAAATCATTGAAACAAAACCAGAAATCAAGTGTGAAACAAAAGATTCAAGCAATTCTCTTAATTTGAGAAAAGAAGGAAACCAAATTTTTATTTTAGCACATAATATTGAAGAATTTATGAAAGCATGGCAATTGTATACAATAAGCATAGCAAAAGCTCCTAATGGTTCTGAGGAACTTTCTTTAGCATATGCAAACAGATCTGCCCTTCTATTAAAATTATGTAAATATTCAGAATGCATAGAAGACATTAATAGAGCTTTAGTATTAAATCTTCCAAGTTATCTAAAACTTAAGCTTTTGTATAGAAAGATTGAATGCTTGTGTTTTTGTAATAAAACCAAAAAAGTAAATAAAACAATTAATGAAATTATATCATATGTGGATATGAATAACTTATATATGAGTCAACAAAAAATTAAAAAAATATTAATGAAAGCAGAAAATCTTACCTATTCAAAAGCACATTCTAAAATTAATTTAAGTGAACAAATTCCTACATACGTTCCACATAAAAAAATACCTTGTGCTTCGGAAATTCTTTCAGTAAAATTTAATGAAAAGTTTGGCAGGCACTTAGTAACAACATCTAAGGTTGAGCCAGGGCAAATTTTAATAGTAGAACAACCTTATGCTAATATTCTTCTAAAAGAAGTAATATATAGCCATTGCTCAAATTGTATGCAAGTTTACTGGGCAATGATACCGTGTGAATTTTGTGTTAATGCTATGTATTGTTCAGATAAATGTAAGAATGAAGCTTGGGAAAGATATCATGATATAGAATGTTCTGTAACTAGTATTTTGGTATACAAAGGTTTTGATAAATGTAAATTATTTGCAATGAGATTAGCAATACTAGCATTAAGAGAAGCTGGAAGTGTAGAAAAATTAAAATATAATGTTAAAAATACTGATAATTGTATTGGTTTATATTATTTTTATTATTTTCATTAAGTACTTAAATATTTTAAATTTCTTACCATTATTTTTAGATTTATCTACAAAAAGTTTTACTGATGATGGCATTTTTTATAGTAATAAATACTATAGTTTATATACTCTTGTAACAAATACAGAAAAACGATCAGTATCTGATCTTTTTGATAGAGCTATGGATGCTGCAAATATACTTTACTACTTATGTACATGTTCAGTTTTATTTGGAAAAAAATTTGATCTTAAAATAAATAATATAATTATGAATAAAGATGCTACATATATTGGTGGATTAATTTTACGTCATTTGCAAATAATTTCTAACAATATTCATAGTGTATTTATAAATAGTATTTATATTTACAATTAATTCTACGTAATTTGAAATTAGATTTAATTAAATTTTTTAGTATGAAGAAGAATTTAAAATGGAAACTGTTGAGATAGGAGCAACAGCTTTACCATTTTGTAGTCTCATCAATCATAGCTGCAATCCTAATGTATCTAGAATTACATCAAAAGATAAAACAATTGTTTTTGCTATTGTTCCAATTGAAAAAGATTCACAAGTAACCAGTTATAATAAATTTTTTCATGTAAATTACATATGAAATAAATATTTACATTTTTATAATTTGTTTTGTAGATTTATGATTGTTATGGGAGTCATTATGCTATAATGAACAAATTTGAAAGACAAGAAAAACTAAAACAATTTTTTATTGATTGTGAATGCATAGCTTGCAGAGAAGATTGGCCTACTTATTTAAATTTATTACCCTTTAATGTAAATAATGCAGAATTTCTTATTAAAAATGTTTTTAATAAAATCAAGTACAAAAGTTATTTATTTTTATTTTAGGTGGTGTTAAAAAGTGCTGAAAGTAAAAAAATGGTAGAAGATACACTTAAACCTTTTTATAAATATATGGAATGTGCCTCAGAAGATAAAGTTGAAAATAAATTATATGTTATAAAAGACATAGCAAGGATGATTAATATTATCATTAAAAATATACCACAGCCTTGTTATGAAATTAATAATCTAATTGAATGTTTGAAAAAAATATTTGTATCTATGTATGGAAATAAATATAATATTCCAGATTTATTTAAATAAATAAAATAAAATCTCTTTTATTTATAAATTATAATTTATTTTTAGAATTTTTAGTTTTTCATTTTTTTATAATAAGTAACATTGTGGTAACAAATTTCATTCGATTAAATTAAAATGTACACATACTCTTTTTTATTCAAAATGATAAAAAAATATTTTTTTTCATAATTTCAATATTAAATAATTTTCATTACTTTATCATTGGTTTAAGGAGTCTCATTGTAGCATCATTTATTTTCGAGAATATTATTAATATTTCTTATATTAATTATATTTCTCTTTTATTATCTCATCCAAAATAACATTATATACCTATTACGTGAATATATACAATTCCAAAAGAATAGAGATCTGAATAGATGTTCCAGTAATATTACTAATAATTGTATCCATTCATAAAGCAAAAAAAATGGTTGCATGGGTATGTATGTCTTGTTAAATAAAGTATTTATAATTATACATGCAGATAATTAAATAATCTGTTAACTAGCGGCATGACTAGGCATATCAGAGGAGCTGTCACGAACACTAAAAAATTATCGTCAATATTATGAACACTACTAGTATATTAGAAAAATTGAAAGGAATTATCGTTAAAAATCTAGAATTATTATCATAACTATCTTAGAAATATTACAGATAATTTAACATTGATAAGCATAACTTTTTATCAAAATAATTATAATCTGAAATAGACATTAACACGATAGATTAAATAAATCAGAAACAGCAGGTTGGTTGCCGTTAGATTAGATTAGGTTTCTAGGATCAAGTTTTAGTTAATATCTTAAAATTCAATCGTATTTAATTATACTACGATGAAACGTTAGTAATTTTTAAGACAACGGGTACAGTTATAAGCTTTAATTGATTTTCTTTAACAAGATAATTACTTATTATAATTATACTTTGCTGATACTCCGATTCGATTACTTATAGTTAAACTTTATTTATGATTATTTTCGTTAACAGATAAATTTTCTTTATGTCAAGATTATTTCAGATTTTTTATTTTAAATCTTAACACTTATGTTTCTGTATTCTTTCTTATATTGGTGAAAAATAATTCTACGAAATAGCCTTATTCATTAATAAAGTAAAAGCTTTTTTATGAAGGCAATTATAAAATCATTTGGTAGGTCAAAATTAAGTTGTATTGTATATTATTAAAATAATATTATACTATGGGTTTCATATATTTAGTAAATATGTTTTTTCCAACAAATTTTAGTAGTAAGTGTATCTTATAAATTAAAGCAAATTAATAATATTTGTGAGGAAATTCACGCACTATATTATAAATGACGTTTAAATTTATTCTAATTACAATATTAAATAAAAAATTTTTATTTAATAAGGAATTTTTTTTTAATAAACGTAAATCATAAAATAATTTGCTTGTGATTAACATTAGAATTTTGCTTATATTATTAATGAAATTATAAACAAATACATTTTTAATAGTAAGGAATATTTTACATTCAGTATGAAAAAAATTTTATTTATATATTTATTTGAATTCTTTATAAATTTAATAGTAAATTATATTATACAATTATATTATACATAATGATATTAAATTTATATTTTATTACTTATAAAATTTATAATTCAATCTATAATTATATCATCAATAATTAAATTATCTTTTGACATTAAGTTATATTTTGTTACAAAAGCTGTGAAACTGGAAATATATAATAATATAAGTATAAACATATCTCTAAATGTAATATAATTTGTTTATTAATTATACTTACCGATGACAAAGACTTGTTTCGTGTTCAAATTCATCAAATATTGTCCGATGATGAAAAAAAGTATGAGAAAATATTCTATATACTCTACGACAAACTGATCCAAGTTTAGCAACAGATGATTCTTTAATGCTAACTCTACAATAAATAATTTGAAAAACTTTTATTTTTTCAATTAATAATTTTTTAAAAATTTATAATTATTTTTACCTGCTTGGAAAATATTTATTACTATTTAATAAACATGCAGCACCATCTAAAGTATGTCTGGTATAATCAATGGCTGGACATTCTTTTGGAGTTTTATGCGCTGCACATAAAAATATCCATTGTTCTGTTGCTGTCATTTGGGAACATGTTTCAGGATGACATTCATTCTGTAATCTTACTGCTAAACCATTTAATTCCATGCAAAATTGTCTAAGATGTTCATATTTCCACACACCTTCATCTTGTCCTTCTGGCATATTTAATATAAATTTAACATTTGATGGATCATTTCTAATTGTTTGTTGAATGTATTGTTGGACAACTAATATACTTTCCATTTGTTCAAAAGGTTCATCTGGCCACCTACTAAAATCCTATAAAGTTATTACTGATTTAAATTATACAAGTTTAATAATAAAGAGAAAATGTAAAAGATATTACCTTCATTTATTTATTAATTAAATAGAATTTTGTTCAAAAAGTAACGACATACTGTTAAATACATGCAAAATATTCGTAATGATTAATAAAAATTATGATACATTAGTTTTTTTTATATTATATTGCAAAATGATAAAATTATCAATCTTTCAAAATATATATCTATTTAATAACCTTTGCTTTAGTTCCAGGTCTAGTTCTTCGCACAATTACACTTTCTGACAATTTCATTTTTCGAAGTACAGTATTTAACTCCATTAATTGAACGGAATGCTCTTATAACTGTAATTTTAAGAAACACGCATCAGTTTTTCTTTTAGTGTTCAAAGAATTTCATATTGATTGATTTTAAAATAGTGTATTCTATATTTATTATATTAAAATAATAATCTTAACTTCTTAATGTGTGAATTAAAAAGAGCAAATATATTTGAACATACTATTCGATATATTAGGTTAAAATTTATAAAAAATTATAAAATACGTTTTCGTTCAAATCTGGAAATTTTAAGATTTTCAAATAATGTGGACTCTGATAGTTTTCGTTACAATATTTGAAAAGCTATTTTTAAATTATTTTTAATTCAATTTTGTAAATCAAATATATTTTTATCATTCCGATTGTAAATAAACTCCAATATTTTAATTAAAATATTTTATTATTTTGAAGAATTCAATTTTATAAAGCTTCTTTGTGTGATGCCACATTTTTGTAATTTAAGAATATAAGCTTAAAAATTTAGAATTAAAATTAGTTGGTAAATCAATTTTTTTAAAAGTTTAGAATAAACTTACTTATAAATGTAAATATTTTCTTTTTAATTTTTAGAAATTTTTATAAAAATAAACATGTGTATATGCAAATAAATATTTAGAAACTTTTTATTTTAATTTTCAGAATGTTATTTTTAATATTATATTATTTATGACATTTTTATTCTTTTTTAATAGAAAATTAATTTATATATCATAATTATTGCAGCCTTCATTTTAATTATTATTATTATTCTGGAAGGGGTTAGGAATGAGGTTACTGGCAAATAATTAGCACCTTGAATTTTCCCTAATAAAAGAAATTCGTTTATTTAAGTTCCTATTCCTACGAGGCATAATAAAACCTCCTCTAATGAAGGAGGAAAAAGTCCTTTACAATCACTTAATCTAAATGGCATAAAAAACCTCCTTCCTTAAGGAAAGAGAAAAAAGCCCGCTTTGTATTGAACGCACGCAACTGGCCAGGCGCTTATAACTAAAGTACCTATTTTACCGCTGAATTCGACTTAATCTGACGGCCCCCGCCGAGAGGAATGAGGAGGGCTAACCTGGTGGGCCCCCCAGTTCTACCTACACGAACTCTTCACTTCACTCTTTAATTTCAGCCTTTATCCACGGATAAAGGAATTAATCGTATCGTGATTGTCAATTTATATTATCTCTATTGAGTAGCAATGCGGAGGTAGTCACAGTGCTTGCTTTGCGAAGGTCAACGAACAACTGACTATAATTTGCAACTAAAAACTTGCATCTCCCCTCTTCTAAGGTAGCTCATGAAAGACGATATATTATGGCAAATTATTGCGATACTTACTATGTACAAGGCGCGTCCTAATGCTAAACAGTCGAAATGCGAGGACGATGGTCTCGAATAATAATCTACTTCAATTTTGTTGAAAGTAATCATCGAAGAAATCATCATCCTGTGTTTTTATATTTGTATTTTAAATTTTTTTGTAAAAAACTTCTTCGATATATTTTGTTTAAAACCAGTATAGTATGAAATAAGCTCTCCATTATTATTTTTAATGTAACAGACCTTCAAATACATTTGTAAATTCTTCTTTATGTACATTGTATTATTTGTTATTATTTGTAATTGTGATAACTTTTTCCTTCTTGTTACGCACTGACGTGGGAGGTGGAAACATGTAGGATGAAGTAGGAGCTGTCCTTATAGTGGTTCAATTAAATACTTTATTGGTCACATATGCTAATTTACAGAACACGTAGCTGGTGGGTACCTAACCTAACGCGGCGGCGAATCAGAGGCGCGCCGCCAGTAACTGCTTCGGAAACGAACGCCGACGAGCTCAAAATTGTTTATTTGTACTTAAATTCCTGGAGCCGTTACCACTTTCACTCAATTTTAATGTTCGTGCATGTCGACACCAAGCCTCGGCAACTAAATCCACCACTTAGCCTTTAAACTTCCCGCGCCTTTTTCACGCACTCTTCGGGCAGGCAGCGTTCGGGTCGCGACTACTCTTCCTCTCGTATCGTTCACATCATTGGTACGATAACTTCGCTATTACCGACCTCGCTACATGCCGCGAATGCTGACGTCACGGCTGGCGCCAGGTTCCACCAAGATGATGCACGGCGCGTTCCTTTGATGGTGTCGTTACGACTACGCCCCCTCCTCCCCCCTTCAGGCGCCTAGCTACCGCTGAATGCGGCGTTGCCTCGTGGGTCCCCGCAGCTACTCTCGGCTACCTTGATACCTGGATACCTGACGGGTTGTAGCAACGTTATCGGTAGTGTGCGTGGCTTGGCTGGGCGGTGTGCTTGCTGCTCACTCGCGCTTGTGCCGGCACGGCTCACGGTCTTGCGCTTAGAGCACCCTTTGCTCCGTACAATCTCGTCGTTCCTTTTATGCTCGTCGACCTTCGCTGGCTTATTTTTTATTCGGAGAGGTATTCGCTTGCAATAATGTATACGTGATGACCTTTATTTACGAGGGCTCAGACGATACTGCCCGCCCTTTTGCCATCGGCCTCGTCTCTCCCCCTGAGTACGATTCCTTCACTTGTTTTTTTCTCCTCCGAGTCCCTTCCGTGGTTTTTTCTTCCGGTGTGAGTGACCCCGCCCTCTCCCGGGTCAAATCACTTCCTATCCTATCCTCTTCCCCTCCCCCCGGTGCCTGGCGCGTCTCCCTCTTGATTTCTTCGCGCATTGGTTCGGGAAGCG
Organism: Ceratosolen fusciceps; assembly: GCA_018883505.1. Classification (NCBI taxonomy): domain Eukaryota; kingdom Metazoa; phylum Arthropoda; class Insecta; order Hymenoptera; family Agaonidae; genus Ceratosolen; species Ceratosolen fusciceps. The sequence goes on along the minus strand of RCIC01000030.1, from coordinate 154,228 downwards.
TGCTCCCTGCCCCGCGCCGCCCCTCCCCATACTGGAGGGACCGCGGGCGCAGATAGCAGCCCCAACTTCTCTCCCCCCGATGCTTGGCTCGAGTCTGGCGGTCTTACCCCGGACATTGGGTCGGGAATACTGGAGGGTCCGCTCTAGTTTACACTCCTTTTTTTGCCACACGTAATTAATTAAATGAAAGTAATTTAATTATTTGATTATCACAATTGTTGGTTTTTATTTTACTCCAAAAACTTTTTTTATCTTTCCTTTTATATTATAGGACTCCAAAATAATATTTATACTATAATATCTATATACTATAAAAATATACATTATTGTATTCGAGACTATCGCCATCGCCATTCAATCATAAAAGACGAAGACGAACAGGTACACACCAATGAAGTTGTATCCATTGAACACTGGTGTTGTGCGTGTAGATTTGGCACGGAACCGGATACGTACATAAATATCGGTTCACTCTCCTTAGTCGGTACGATAGCATCAAGATAGTGACTATCTCACTTATGAATACACGTATAGTATTAACTAACACGTTAATATGTATATATTAATATTTTGTAATACAATAGAATATGACTGGCCAGCAACATGCGTGAATGTATAAGACGATTCTCTCCTTCTTGAACATAGAAAAGTTTTTATGTTATTAGGATAAGATAAGTATAATATGGCTTTTCCTCGTTCAACACAGAACGAGACTTTTTATATCTACTCTAATCTATTTCATAATAAAAATAAAAATTGATTTTTAAGCATAGTATAAATTATTAATTAATAACGTTGTCCTTCGCCTATTCTACATTTATTAAACGAATTATTTATTAATAATTTATAATAATATTACAGCCGTAAATGACTATATATTACAGCTTCTAAAGAATCTAATCATTGGTGTTCTAAAAAGTATATGACTATAAATGATTCAAAATATAAAACACATAAGCAATTACTAAATAGTATTATTACAAAATTTAAAATTTTTATATAAATTAATAGAAAGAGGTTTTTTTATTTCATGCAGTTTTTATCAAAATGTAGGTTTTGATTATTTCATTTATTATTTTGTTCGTAAATTTGTAATGATAAGTATCGAATGTACAGTTATGTATTCAATTAATTCTACAATTTTTGTAGAATAATATCTTGTTAGGTTGTAGTAGGTAACATAATAAAATTTATTAAAGATTATTTTGTACCTGGATTTTTAAAGATTTATTAAAGATAAGTATTCTTATGATAATGGGTAATAGTAATTATTTATGATAAATTATTTGTGCTAATATTATTGTTGAATAATAAATAAAAAAATAATGTAGAAAAAATACCTGTTTTAATTAGTTTAAACTAATTTCTATATAAATAAAAAATAACTGAAATAGGCAAAATTCAGGAGAAAAGCAGAATGTAAAAAAAAATGTGTTTACTATTTTTTTGGTACTGCTCGTTTATTTATTCTTTTTTTTACTTTAAATTACATATTCGCAAAGGGGGCGGAGGTGATCTTGAGCTCTCGAGAAGGTGTCTTCATGATGGCGTGTAGCAGCGAGGATGCAGGGAGGACTTGTATAACATGACGTGAAAGAAGTAACCGTGAAAATGGCGGCGTGGAGATTGAGACATAAAGAAAGCGTACCTGATAATAGGGTAGTAACACGGGTGTTGTATCAGTGTTGACGTCATTTTTCAAGCATTATCTGACGGAAGTACTTCTTCTTGCACGCATGTCCATATGATGCGATTAGATAATGGTTAATCAACTGTTTTTACAGATAATCTATCGTATCAAACCTAGTCAAATCGCCGACAATCGCTCTTTGCGGTGGCCCGTGCTTTGGCCAGTCTAGAGTGGACGCTTTCTTATTCATGAAGCCTTCGCATTTGTTTCCTTCTTTCTTCAATGGAGGCTTAGCTTTGACATTCACGGAATTTTTAGGGAGGATGCGGACGTGAATTTCATATCAGCATTAACGTATGCTTTAATGTGTTTATTAATAAAATAAATCTTATATTTTAAAATTATAAGTGTGATACCCTTTTATAAATTTTAAATAAAGAAAGTAACATCTCTTTAATAAACGTTAAAAAAAATTACTATGCTATTGATAAAAATTAACACACAAAGTATAACATTTAAACTGTCAATAAATCATAAAAAATTAAAATAATTATCTATAGAATTTTCATATTGATCTATTCTTTATATTGCCCAAAATAATTTTCGAATTTCTTATAGATATCTCACGTATGCATGATCTTGCATATGAAATTTTCTTGTAATTTTTACCAATCTGCTATTTTTCAAGAAAATTATAAATGTTATGTCGGTTTACATACTTTATATAAATCGATCATACTCACAATCTTTCTTCGCCGAGAAAAAGGTACGCTGCTCTTTTTTTAGCCTAAGGTTTTAATCTCAATAGCCAGAGATAGAGCCAATATTATAAAATACCATATGGACGTTTATATTATTACTTTTACTTTAATTTAAATATTGACGATAATTAATTTCGCACCTATCATTCGTTGATATATGGAGTTTTCTTAGATGTTTCTTCTTTTATTTATAGTGTTTATTCCTTCCTTCCTTCTTCTTGTTATGGCGAAAAATACCACGGAAGGCGCACAATGACACGGACTGATGAATAAGGAAATAATGAAAATAAAACACTTTTCACTCGCGGATTACAATAGTTGTTTATTAATAATGTATAAAAATATTTACGCGTTATAGAAAGTTCTTACAAAAGTTTTATGACTCTGTAGCAGACATGCTGACGGGCTCGAGACGCTGAGCAAGTAGAGCGACTTCTAGAGTAGGCAATCGCGTGAAAAATTTTATATACTACGCGGAAACACGTATAGCCATCAGAATGAGCAAAGGGGACAAGGAAACGCCAACGCGAATCCTAGCTCTAGATACCATTGTGCCCAATAAGTGCATGTCTTGAGGCAGTGGAATAATCAGAGGAAGAGGCCTAAACCCCTTCCCAGTTTATAAGGTGGGACGAATAGCGAGGATTTGGGAAAACCGGGTTTATCCCAAGAAAGCAACGGGAAGGGCGGGGGCATTGAAGAATAGCGGGCGAGCATCAGATGCCTTTAAGCACCTAAGTGAAAAGGACCACTAAAATAAAAGATTACAGATACGCGACAAAGGATGTCAGTATCGCATACGCGAAGAAAAAAAATTGAAATGTAACAAAGAAAACGTGTTCGCGTAATTCGAGTAATAAGAGTAACGTAAAAGTAGTTTCGCGCAAGATACAATACCCAAAAGAGCCTGGTATACCGAATCGACATGGAAGCAGTAGCAGTAACCCTTGACGGATCCAACCGACCGCGCTACCACTTACGTTAAAGCGGAACGCGTAGAAGAGAATGCACCGCCATTAAAACTATATGCTACGTCGGTACCAAAATGAGTGTTGAGCAATGTCGACCAGACAGTTCCAAAAGCCATCGAGGAGCGCTTTCAAATGAGTGCGCAGCCGTCAAAGTTATACGTCACCCTAAAGACTCCATAATAGAGTACACGAAAAGCATCAGTTACACCTGATTGCAGCGCGAATCAGCCGATCAAAAGAGATATAATTGTAGGGAGAAACCACTCCGCTAAGACAGGCTAATAAAACTCTTTTAATCCTACCGACGAGCTTGATGATTAAAAGCTCACCTATCTCTTACCTCTTTCTTTATGTTGTGCATGTCTGACTAATAAAGCGTCCCGCGGGAATAACGTATTCTAAAGTAAAAATTTGTAGTAGTATGTATGTATTCGCATCTGAGCATGTTCTCATGCATAAACCTTTCCCTCATTAGCTGCTTCATAGTGATATCATTTTACACTTATAAAAATAGTTAGTTTAGAGAGTTGACGTAACATAATATTCATAAAAACAAAGAAAATAAAATTTAATTTATGATGAGAGAACAATAAAACAATTGAATAAATAAAAAATTATCTAATATACTTAATTGAGACAGAATAATTATAATAATAAGGAAAATGTAATTTCTAAATTTATTTTTATGATTATAATACATAATTTAAGTAAAAATTGAGATGTCTCAAATATATCCAGTATTATTAGAATTATCAATAGAATTACAAATCATGCCAAAATTTCGTTTGTTCGTTCGTTTGCAGCGTATCTATTCCACTGATGTTACCAAATAGCAAATTTCTGCTGGATTATGTAGACAATACTCTTTTCATCCATGCATTGCAATTGAAATTGAGTACATCCTCTTTCTTTCATTTTGAAGTAAAGATTCTTAAAAATATAGACACAATAATACTATGTAACGTTGCTGTGGAGACGTATGTACTTGAACATCTATTGAGAGCAAATACAAGTCATGGTTAAAATCTAAATGATATTCAACTTCCGATTGTAGGTATTGTTGTCACAAGGATATTTCAGTAGTCATAAAGTTTTATTTTCGACCCACAAAAATCTTCACTTATTAACTTAAAGACTCCTACCCACTTGCAAGGTCCTGCGGTTGTTGCATACGTTGGCGAGTATGAATAATCTACAAAAATACACATTACTTCCAAACCATTAACGATATATCATGCCATCAAAGAAACTTAAGCTCCGCAAAGATGCTAGACAGAATCAATATCCGCAGCAAATTAAGAACAACCCATAACACTGAGTGATTTCGTTTTTTTCGCTTGCATCACATGATTTCTAGTATTCAAAACTTTATCCTCTTTTCACTGGTGAGCGTATCTGGTCATGTTTCTTGCTCAGCAAAGAATTCGTTTGGTGACAACAGTCCTTCCACATCCATGACTAATGAATCTTTACATTTGATTTTGTCTGATATCTGCATGGAAGCAGAATTTCACCTTTCACTTTCATAAGTACACTTTCAGTTGAAATTCCTATGTAATAAATTGCTAACATCTATCTTGCGTAATGCACACATTATATAAGCAATCATATTGCTACAATGATGCGGAGCGATCAAGTAAAGTGCATGGTTCAACGATACATGTGCAAAACTATGTATACAACACATGCGTTTGGCAACACCGACGCATAAGCAATATTTGTAAAATCAGAAAATCAGTCGCGGTATCGTAATAATAATAAAGATTCAATAATATACATGTCTTTCTTCATAGATGCGCACTACCTATGTAACGAGAGGCAGACACGTTACAAATTAACATACATATGGTTGAGTATGCAATATATAGGTATTGTTCAACAATTTGGAAAAAGGGCAAGGAACAAGTAGAACGGAATAACATATGAGGGTGTACTGATACTCTTTTAGGAAGCGTAAGTAAAAAAGGCGTATACAAAAGACGAGTAATGGGGAATTAGCAATATTGGGTGATGACACCGATGAACAAGCAAACCTGCGACTCGTAAGTTAAGATAAACTCCGGTGAGTAGCTAAAATTTAAGATCTTTTTTTTCTTTATTGAAGGTTTTTTTTAAGTCGGCAGATAATAAATTCATTATAAAAATAACCTAAGCCGCTTCTGCTGCCGCTCTCAACCGCCTCCGCTGCTATACTTCACCGCTACTAACACTTCTGTGGCTATTTATAAACGACTTTACTTGACCCTTCCGCTACTACCACCGTCCTGCTCCGATTTATCCACCTACAGCGACACTGCCACCATAGCCTTTACTGTAACCGTTCACCATTGCTACCGTTCTGCAACCCCGTACGCCAATCCACTGTGATGCATGAACGCCGATCCACGTCACCACTGTGCATACAGTCACACATGCAAAATGAAAACTATATTTTTTTCACTAATAACCCAGTGTATATTATTTGAAATCATGTAGCCTTCTTTCTTCCCATTTACTCACCTCATATTGTAGAATATATGGAAATATTTCATTATAAAAAATAAAATATTGTTTACAATAAGTAAATGTCATAATATAACAAATATATACAGATATTAAAATATGTTTTAAAATTGCTGCTATAAGTGGAGCTTCACGAAATTCAAGTAGTTTTTTCACTCTCGTCACCTACCCTCTTCGTAAACTAAAATACTATTGTTACATTACACAGTAAAATTTACTTCTCTTTGCTGCTGTTCAGCCAATAGTCTCTTATCGACTAGAGACTAGTCTTAGAAAAATAATTCTGTTTTATAGCTTAACCAAATGAAAGTGTGTATTTTTTTGGTACTTCTTCGAAGCTAATGCAATTGATATAGAGTTTGAAAGAGCCGGTATAATGTAAGAGTTAAAATACTACCTTTTTAAAGCTTCTATTGTCCGATCACAGATGTATATAGACATTTATTGTTACATCGTAAAAAGTATTTATGATTTTAGATGTTCTGGCACGCGACTCGGATACTCCACCTTCTGAGAATAGGAACATACTCTAAGCATTATTTTCGCTCCGAGAAATCTGAACCTGCACCGATTTGTTGGTAATTACATTTCTCGCATAAATAGGCAGGAAATTCTATTAAAAAATTATTACTAAATAACTTACTAAAAAATCGACCCGAAAAGTATGCCAGAAAATTATAGAATAATGAAGCAGTACTTCTGAATAAAGAATCCATATAGAAGTAACTTAAAGTTAATTATATTGTAACTATTAAGAAGTATGAGTAATGGTAATTGTAACCAATTGTGGGAGGGGGCGTACTCAACGGTGCTGGCCGGTGTTGACCAAGAGCTGGTCTTGCACCATTATGAAGGGAGACTGGAGGGAGAGGAGGAAACAACAGGGAGGGTAGTTGAGGTTGCTAACCGCATCCGCTGACCCTCCAGCATGGGGAGGGGATGCACGGGGTCGACGAGCAGGCTTCCCGACCCAGTGCGGTGAAGCCCACGAGTCTAGAACCGATTGCGGGGGAAGGGAAGTTGGGATTGCTACACGCACTCGTGGACTCTCCAGCGTGGGGAGGGAATTCGCGAGGCGACGAGCACGCTTCTCGACCCAATGCACGGGGCCAGCGAGAGCGAAGCGCGCCAAGTATTGGGGGGAGGGGAGCACGATAAGGCAGGAGGCGAGTGGGACTCGGAAGAGAGGAAAAGCTCACTCACGCCGTAAGGAAAACCCGGAAGGGGATTGGAGAAAAAGAGAAAGTGGAAGAGGTTTTCTCAGGGGCAGACGACGCCTATGGCAGGGGGGGGGGCAGTACTTTCCTAGCCCTCGCAAGGAAAGAATTAGCGCGTCTGCCTGATTGATAATCACGCACATCTCTTTGAATTAAGTGAAATCTAAGAAGGTCGACAAGTAAAAGGGCGAGTGCAGTGGAGGGAGCAGCGTACCCCAAGCACAAGACCGCAAGCCGAGCTCACATACGCACGTGCACCTCTCAAGCCAGTAGCCCGCACCTTGGACGACGTTGTTACAGCCCGGCAGAGATCCGGATCACGGCGCGGCGGTGAGCAAACGCGAGAAGTCGCGAGGCAACGTCGCATCGGATCGTGGTAAGGTGGAGTGAAAGGTAGAAGAGGGAACGTCGCCTTAGCCACGTTATCGTAAAGGACGTGTCGACCGACATCTTGGCGACGCTTGACGTCAGCAGTGACGTTGGCATCCATCCGAAACAGCGCCACCCCGAAAAGGTCAATTTACATCACGACATCAACGTACCCACCGCGAGTGACGTGGCGCAACTGAGGTCGACGACGCACGGCGAGAGAACGGCCCCACTTCGCCGCACTTGGCCTTAGGAAAGGCGCGGAAAATTCACATTCAAACTACTGGAGTTTGTGTTCGAGGCTTGCTGGCACCGCGCGCGATATGTAAATTGCGCATAATTGGCAACGGCTCGCGCGAATTAAATATAAAACAATAATTGCGTGCTCGTTGGCTTTCGGGTTCCGGGATAGTAACAGGCGGCCGGCCCTTGATTAGCCGCCCCGTCAGTTTAAGAAAACTTGTACGGTTATCCGTCGCTTCCTCTGTACATTATAATAAGAAAAAAGTGAAAAAAACATAAAAATTAATGAAAGTACTTCATTGGATAATGAACGCAATTGATGCCCCTACCCTCATTCTACATGCTCCGCGCATCCCGTATCAGTGCGTAACAGTAATAATAAATTAGAGATAAAAAAGGTAAAATATGTAATATAATGAATAACAATTAAATAATGAAGATATTCATGATATCTTATGGTGTTGAATATCGTATACTACGGACGTGGGAAAATTAAAAATTTTTTTTATAGCGAGTCAGAGATAGTAAGTAGACATACCACACGATTAGGAAGACCATGCGCATGATGCTGTTAACGATGTCAGGAATAGTCGTCTCATATTTGAAAGGATAATACAAGAGTGCGAGCAATATTGGATCACGAGACGGAGGTCACTTTTTTAAAGGAGTCAGATGTCCATCTTTTTTTTGTCTCCGGAGAAATAGAGTTGAATTTTCTTATGTTGAAGCATCACGTACAGCCGAAATAAAGGGTTTTGTACAGTTCAAGATATGCTGTAGAAAGATTCAAGAGTTTGAAATATCTTTGGAAGCGAATGTTTCATCTGCTTTATCATTTAGGGCTCCCGAAACCTAGTCACTTGAATGTGAATAACCTTATCTGAAAGGTTTAAAGTTATCCGACCTCCAATTCTATGAATCGGGTGCTACAGACGTAATATTGGGAACCGACATGTATAGAAACTTTTTACAAGAGATAAATTTGTAGCTCCACTAATAATCTTGTAGCTCAATGTGCCGCACTAGGTTGGGTACTGTTGGATACTGTTGGATACTGATAATCAAAGCTTGCCAGGGTGGAATGGGTCGAGACTAGCATTAGAGACGCTTGCAATTACATAATCATATGGATGGGGAGCTATTATCCACATTTTACATCTGGAATAAGCCGAACAACAAAATATTAAGCACTCTGTTTCCAACTACTGTAAGACTAAGGAAAGAAATATATACGAGTAGTGCTACATGAAGTGCTACCTACTTACCACTTCCATAAGAGAACGAGAAAGAACAGTATAAAAGATGCCTATACGAGGACACACCTGAGAAAGTTGACAGAACATACCGTTCGACAGGCAAGAGAAAGATCAAGAGATGATTGTATTACCTGATATCCTGATTATCATATCATCCATCACTGATTGTTCGAGGCCATTGTCGTCGCTTTTTGACGATTTGTAAATAATATTCATTATAATTTAGAGAATCTAAGAATGCTGGCGGAGAGTAATATGAAATTACTTTCTGTATGCGATCGTTTTTCACGTGCGGCCTGATAGGGGCCAGTAGGCAATAATCAAACAAGGGTTTTTAGTTTCAGTTTTTCTAATACAACTCGCAGGAGAAATACGTCGTGAGTTTTCTTTCATTCAGCGTAGAAGGAATAAAGGAGGATAATAGATTAATTACGTTGGGGTGCGTTCAGCTTTAACTGTGTATAAGTGTTTAAGAGGTAGAGTGTGAAGTGAGATGTTTACAAAACAATAAGGGGTTAGCCGTGTTGGCCCGTTTCGCCATGTGCTCAGTTGCTGGACACCTTAGTAGTTATCACCGTTAACGCTAGCTTAGGGCCAACGAGCAGCAGCCCACGAGTCTAATCATCATCCGGGCATGTGCCAGATATTGTCCAAAGTGGACACGCTGCGATTTACGACCTGCCTGTTCGGATTGTTCCAGCCTAATCGGCCACTCTTTCTTCATGCCTGCGAAGCCAATTAAAATAAGTAAAATCAAGTATTAACATAGGTATTATCATTATCAGCGTAGACGACTATTCAGTAGTGTGCGTTAATTTATAAGTCGGTCTTTCCTCCTTCAATAGAGAAGGTTTTTTATGCTAATAGAATAAGTTTAAGATAAAGGGCTTTTTACTCCTAATACAGATAAAGAGGATGTTTACACCCTGTAATAACTTAGAAAATCAATAAAATAATTTCTTTGTATAAACCAACAGTGTAAGGTATTCACTGGAAACTATATCCCTAACCCCTTCCTGACTATCACAATAATAAATTCAACGGTTTAACACCGATATAATATAAAGAAATAGTAAAATACTCATTTACAGCAAAGTAAAAATTAATATCTAACCATATTAAATTATTATTTTAACTATTATAAAAAGATAAAAGCTAAAAGATATATATATATCTAAGAATATATCTCACATTTAATAGAATGTTATTTATCACAAATTATGTCTGGTATGTTACGCTAAATAGGGTTTTAGTTAATAACTAACTGTCTAATGTTTTAGACTAAAAAGGATGTTATTTAGTAACCGACTATATCAAATATTTTACACTAAAAGAGTTTTATTTAATAACCAACAATGTCTAATGTTTTACACTCGAAAGAATTTTATTAAATATCTAATTATATATAATATTTCACAATCAAATAAGTTTTATTTAACAGCTTATCATGTTTAATATTTTTACAATCAATAAGTTTTATTTGACGGCTAATTATGTTTAGAATTTTCACAATTGTTCGTGGAATATTGTGCGGAACATTCACTGAGTCTCGATCCCCCGCTCTAGTTGCGCTGTTCCGTGACGTTACCGTCAGCTATAGCGCTGTACTTCGGCAGAGAGTGTGTGAACGCGGATTTCGACGTTGTGGGGAAAACGGCGTTGACACTGCTGTTGATGCGTCACAGTTGCGCTATGCATATACTCCAGGTGTCATTGCGTGTAGTAGTAATACCATTCTACTGTTGTGTTCTCTTGTTAGAGTGTCTCGTCGTGGTGCGGTAGGCGAGATGTTCGCTGCTGCTATTGGGATGTAGTGGGTTACGTTCCCCCTTCTAGCGTCACTGCGCTCCACGGTAGTGCGCCTTTACTACTGTGTTCGCTTAGCGGAATGTCTCGGGGTGGTGGAGAGGGCGGAGTGTTCATTGCTGCTGTCGTGTTGCAGTCAGTTGCGTGCGTACCCCGGAACTTAATCGGTGGCTTACCTCGGTGGGTGGGGTGAGCGGGGTGCTCGCTGCTGTTGCCTTCACTGCTGCATCGTCGTGTTAAGCCTGGCTTGCACTCGCGACATCACTCACAGTTTGTTGCGTTGCACTTGAAGTGGAAGGCTCTCATCGACAAGCTGCGAGAAGTCGTCGTGTGCAGTCGAAGGAGAAGGCACTATGTGAAAAGCCTTGGATGAGCAACATGTCTTTAGTTTTCAAGCTTACCCGTTGATCCACGAAGGGTGTGTGGGCATCCGTGGACCGTACGCTGCGCCGATCGCCGATGCAGTAAGTTATATCCTTCTTGTCTGATTCGGCTGGTCCGTACGAATCACTCGGTCTCGCTAATACGTTTATTTCAATTTTGTTATACTCGAGTGTACGTCCTTCGTGAGACTCTTGCACTCGTCCTGCTTCCGAAGGGCCATCCCCGCAACCAACGATTTTCTCTATAGAGCCTAGTTTTCTCCCTCTACTTTCTTTACGTGTCCTTTTCTTTTTTTTCTGGGTCGGTCGAGTGAAATCGTCAGTTTGAACGTGTCAAATCCTTGAACTTTCTTTTTTCCTTGCGACCCTCTAGTTTCCATACTCTTCGCGTCACTTTCGTCTTCTGTATTCGGTTTCTTACTTTGACTTTCAATTTCGTATTTACCACGGCTATAGGTTCGACGTTGCCGTCTTCGCAGTTCGACGCCTCGCTCCTCTCCACAGTAGCAACAGAGTTGCTATGTGTTTATTGCAGCCGATGTTCAACTCTCAATAACCACCTCCACCACGCGGGGTTCAACCATCGAGTGTTCTTACCCCGTAGAAATGTTCGCAGTGCTCAAATTGTTGCGTATCCCGCCCTGCGGATGCTCTTCGACCACCAATCGCATGTCACGTGACGCTCAATTTCTCTCGAGTCGCTGGTCACGTTGTTACAGTCCGTAACAATCAGCCTGGATACAAATAAAAAAATGTGAGATATAGATAAGTTCCGAACGCTAGCTACGAAATGAGTATAGTACAGTATTAGATAATTATCATAATTAAAACCGAAGTATCAATGAAATATGGCAGACCCTTGTACATAATAAGTAGTTATGTTTACAGTTTATTTTATATTCAAACTTATATTTTATATATACTACTGATTTAATAAACAATATTGGTGACCATTAATACAAGGTAGTAAAATTAATGGCAGTAACATTCGAAAATTCCCGCTCAATGTGTATCGATTGGCGCAATAAACCTGTAGAAAAGAAATATAGAAAAAGCGCCAATTGTCCATTGAAAATAATTAGTGAGGTGGCGCCTGCGGTCAATCTATTTGAAACGTTTGAAAGCCTAGGTGTTACGAATCGCGAGGTGATAGTCGTTATCACTTTGTTGAATGTTGTGGCATGTGCTGGTGATAGGGTGGTTTCGAGACAGATAGTTATCGAATCCATCCCAGCGGGATGCATTTGGACTTCCCTATGAGAGGATTTAAAACTTCCGATGGCCGATTCTGAGGATGAGAGAAAGAAATTAAGTTCCTCGCCGTCAGGTCTAGTCTTCAAGACGTTGGAGATGACCCGGTGTCCACATCCAGACACGGATCGGCCATCCAGACATCCAAACTGCGTGGAGTTCGAGACGTACCAGTGCCACGACGTGGGTCGAAAAGTCCAGCTAGCAGTAAGGGTTTCTAAGTAAAATTCTATACAGGAGCTCTCCCGCGCGTGTATCGCCAAAACGATTCGATTATTATAATTATCCATTGAGAGATTGTAAATTTGGGTGTGTATGTTCAAAGGCTTTTTTCCTCAATCTCTGCGAAGGAGGTTTTTTAACGCCTCGTGGCGATTAGGGAATCTTGAATAAATCAAAATAATTTCATTACAACAATCAACGACTTTTATTTTTCCTCCTCCTATGCTTTATTTATTTTAGGACTCGCGGATATGGTAAGTAGCATATAAACTGATACAAGTATTATCATTTAGTACTATTATTTAAATGTATCATAAACGTTGTATGATTGCCTAAATTATTGGTATTTGTTTATGTAAGGATTAAATCATTTTTCTTATGTTTTCCCCAGGAAGTCCCAGTGTTTTATTACAAATTGAACGCAGGCAAGCTGACACTAATGAAGTCTCGTACAAATCAAGGCGCTCTTATGAAGTAAATTTTGACAACGAATACTTTCATTGGTACGAGCAAGAGCTATCAAAGCTAGCTCTTCAAAATAATCTTGAAATTTTATTTAATAAATAAATGTATAGAGTATTTAATAAATATAAAGAATTGATTTAAGTAGAACCGAACAACAATGACTTTTTAATTTCCTCCTCACTATTTCATATTCCCTGACGAACTCATGCATATAAAGTCAGTAGCGTAAAAAGTGCTACAAACAATAATAATTTAATTTTACATGTAATTATATTATACAATTAATTTATAAAGTTATAATTTATACAATAAATTATAAAATTATCAATTAATATATATATATATATATATATATATATATATATATTGAGTTTCACCAGTACTTATATTTATTCCATGATTAAAATTTACGAAGCTAATGACAAAGAAGTGTAATATGATATAGTTAAAAGAGAGAAAGTAGGAAATTGTAAGCTAAATATTACATATTTTAGAGTAGAGGAAATAAAGTGAAAAATCACCGATTCAAAGAAAAATTATGATTAGGACTTGGTTTAAGAAAATTGGCATACAGTATGTCAATCATTTTACTGCAATTGGTAGTTTGATGATAATCCTATCTACGGTTTCTATAGACAGACAAAATTTTCAGAATGGCATACAGTATGTCAATCATTTTACTGCAATTGGTAGTTTGATGATAATCCTATCTACGGTTTCTATAGACAGACAAAATTTTCAGAAAACGAAAATCTGGGAAACGATTGGCCGTGGCATTAAGAATATGGGAGCCAATGTCTGAGACTTTGATACTGAAGCAAATTGTAAGGCGTAATTATAAAGTCGCAACGGCTTGTAAGTATTATATCATTTCAGTGAAATAAACTAAATTTTCATTTGTACAATATTATAAATTAAATTAAATATATAATAAATTAATAAATAATTTATTATAGTGTAATCTTATTTGAAATGCTTACAATGGGTATATAGAAAAGTAGAAGTACGATGGTTGATACAATAATCTGGCATATTCTGAATGGAGTTCTATATAAGAGTTTTTTTTTTAATTTATTATCATTTTATTATTCTATCATTTTTGAAAAAAAATATTACATATATAGAAAAAAGAAATAAATTAGACATAATTAGATAAAAATGAGATAAAATTATACATAATTTATATTGCATTGAAAGTAACAATCATAATATCGTAAGATGTTCACAGTATGTAAAAAAAAAAAACATAAAGTTTAACATTTACGGAAAATTATAATGAAATTAGATAATTCTTAAAGTTACTAGCTTTTACACTATTTAAGAAATTGTATATTATAAAATGGCAGAGTAAACTAAACCTATCATTAACGTTGTAATTAACGTTGTAAAACTTTGAAAATATAAAAAGAAAAATATATGAGCTAATATTCATATTTAGTTTTAAAACGGAATAGAAAAATTCCGAAAAATTTTATGTCCACCTGCCAGGAGGTGCTGGAACTGTGTAACTTAAGATAAGCAATAACTGAGCCCATCTGTAATTTTTATCGGAAAGCACGCCATTTTAAAACGTGTTTTTCGATGGGAAAATAAACACAGTATGTTGATTTACAAAATATTATTAACTAAATCTAATGGGATTCATCATTCATTCTGAAATGATTGTTTAAAATAATTAATACTTGAATTCAAGAATTCGTCAAATATGAAACAATAATCCTTTAAAGAGCCATTGTGCCGTGGAAGAAAGTTATTTAAGGCACATTAAATAAGGATAGCCTTGAAATGTAAATTTAAGAATACGTAATGTACTTACGTATAAATGTGCTTCGATTAAATACACTATGTAAAAATTCGTCTTAAGCGTACAGAACATTTTGAATTACTACAACTTTCTAAGCACAAATACGTAAATTTAATTGTTTTAAATGATTAAATGTCGAACAGATTGTGGAATTTGTAAAATATTAGCAGGAAAACTATAAAGAATTGATTTTAATTGCACACACGGGACAAAAAATGAAAGTTGTGCATCCGCATGTAAAAATATATGTGCGAAATATATCATTTTACAATATCTCATCTTTTCTAATGTCATTAAATAAAAATAATTTATAAATTTTGAAAAATTTGATAATGTATAAATAAAATGAACTTTTAAAAATTTTGCTAAAATTTTTTATCTTTAAGTTAAATTTTTATTTACCTTTTATATAATTTTTATATAAGGAAACTTGGTTCTAAATTAATGCTAAACACAAATCAGAATCCAGCGTTAAATATCCAAACCAATACTCTATTTAATATTCTATAATTTCAACCATTTAATAATCATTTGTTAATTCTTCAGTTTCTTTATTAATGTATAAATAAGAAATAATTTGTAAACATCTTTACAATCTACATAAACCCAAATTTGTTTTTTAAAAATTTTTTAAAAATAACCGGAATTAATAGTATTTTAATATTAACTGAAAAGGCGTTAAAAAGTTTATGCAAGGTTTTTATATAATTATCTACAAAAAGTGATATTCTTTCTAAATACGTTCTCAATTTGTTACATTAAATTTTTAATTGAATTTTATTTTTAGTATAATATTATGTAATATTGTAATCAAAATTTTGTTATAACTTTATTATTAATCTCTATATTCAATGTAAAATTATGTAAGGTATACATCAATAATTTAAAAAATTCATTTATATTTTTATACGAATATTTGATGTGATAATCAACTTTCAAAATTTATTTTGTAGTTTATATATTTATATACATATATTTAATTTATTTTCTTTTGCTATAAAATTTATTTATATTTAATTGAACACTATTAATAAAAAAGTTTTGTAAATTACTTTTGGATGGTACATAATAATACTCCTTTAAAAAAAATTTTATTTGTATTTTAATAGAAAATAAGTTATGTTTCACAGTATTCAACATATTATAAAAAACATTTTATTAAATTATCAAGTTAAAATTTATTCCGAAATAGAAATATGAAAAATTTGTATCAAATAAAATATGAATCATACAATTATTCCCTATTTTATATATAATTAGGTTGAGAAATTTAGTAATGTAACAGAGAAAATAAAGAGAATGAGTAATACAGATCATCTATAAGCATCAATATTTCCTGATCCAATCAGAATGCGATGACATTCAACTAACTTCTCATATCAAGAAAGATCCAATTGGAACTTACAATAGAATGTAGGCGTATATAATAGTACGACTACGCATAGCAGACATAGCACTACGATACTCGTCGTTATTGCATTATAAAGCATCCCTGGCACTTCGTCATCCCTGCATTCCACGATTATGAAAATTTTTTTGAACGGCCGACTTTTCATATGCTTTTCACCAATAGCATTCATATTTTTCTATTTATTATTCATTACAATTATAATTTTGAAAAATAGTTTTTTAATATTGCATATTAATTTCAGATTTTAGTATAAATTGCAAATAGTATAAAATTAAATATTAAATCAACTTTATTTATTTTAATTTTAATATTATATTATTTATTATTCTTACACAATTTTTTAAATTTAAGTATTAAGTTAGTACAATAATAAAATTTTGAATTTATAAATGAATACAATTATTGAAACAAAGTTGATAATTTTATAGAAACTCGATTACAGAATATTTTTATTCTATTTAGGATATTTTATACATGAAATGATATCCACTCATAGGAGATTAAAAAAATATATCGGACATTCTTATTTAAAAAGAAAGTTTTCAAAATTTATTACTTTACTGAATAATTTAAGGTTTAAATAATTTTAAAATCTAAAAATAATTTTAGGTTTTAAAAGAAATATAAATACAGTAATATATTGTATTTATGTATTTCATGATTGACTGAATTTTATTATGAAAATTAATTTTAATACTCATTGCATTTAAAAATTATTTTTTAAAGTAAAGTAATAAATTAATGCGTAAGCATTAATTATAAACATAAATTATTTTAAAACGAGATTAAATGAAAAGCTAACTCAATCAAAATTAAAAAAAGTATCACAATACGATAAAATTTTAATTATAAATGAATATGTAAATAAGGAAAATTCAAAATAAAATTTCATTTGATTATATGCTTTTTCTGAAAAGAATGATAATTAGGTAATGAATATTAAGGATATTCTGTAGATGACATCTTTTCAATACCTGTAATCTCATACCAAAGTAAAACTCCATTAAAAATTCAATTTACTGAAGTACGTTATTTTAAGCGTGAGTTACATACAATAACAATGCGTATATATATTGTTAAAATAAATAAATTCAATATTAATTAGTAGTTTAAAGTATGATTTTACTTCAATTTTCTAAATATTTGAAAATATGTTTATTATAATTTGCACATTATTTTTAATTTTATATTTCCAGAATAAATTTTAATTTTTACATATATTAGTTTTGAAATATAATAAAAGAAGAAGAACGCATGTAAATTAATTTTAAATCTATTACCGTGACATAAGGATTTCACTTATTATTTGGCAATTTTAAGTTAAATAATATATAATATTAATAATCGATTTCGATAAAATTAATTACTTATATTAATTTAACTTATTTATATTAATGTATTTACTTATAATAGTTTAGTTGATTACTTATAAAAAATATAATATAAGATTTACGTAATAAATTTACCTAAATACAATATGAAATGTTTTTAAAAAATGCAAATAAAGATTTTTTGTATTCTTAAATTATATCAAATAAAATATCTTTATGCTCACGTAATTAAAATATTTTAATACATTAATAAAACTAAAAATTTTAAATCTAACGTTTTTAAGATATTGATCAAAATATTTTAAATTATAATTAATTTTTTAATTGATTTCTTTTTTAATTTTTATAAATAGCAATTTACGAGAATGCATATTTTATAAATAATGATACATTATTATGTGTTGTTGCAGAAAAAAATTAATAAAAATTTCATTTGTATTTTTATCTATTTATACAATTGAATTATTTTCTTACAATAGTATTGATAAATAATGAATAAGAAACTTGTAATCACAATACTTGGATTGAATATAATCTCAATAAAACAAGTAGTTTGAATAAATATCTTCTAAAAAAATACTTTATATTATTTATTAACTGAAGAAAATATAAGACTATTTTAAAATATAAAAAGAACTTACTTCAAAAGAATTAAAATTGGGCATAACGCTTTATTATGTTTTTACTATATTAATATTTTGCTTATAATGTTATTAAGTCGTTTTATTGTTTTCAAGTTTTATTTTTGTCGTTTTTTCACTACAATATCTACCACATTTCTGTATGTTTAATAATTAATTGATGATAATTTCCTTAAAAAACTTTAAATTAGTATGTTTTTTCATATTTATTAATAAATTTTTGTGGATAAAAAAATTAATTTACATTGCAAATATATACATATATATATATATATATATATATATATATATATACACACACCAAGTATTCAGAACAACGTATTAAATAATTTTACGTTTTTTAGAAATAAATGGTATAAGAAATGTGCGTTTGCGCAAGTCTAGCGCGCGTTTTCTGTATAAAGATTGTCTAACGGATCAACTTCCGATCGCAAACTCTAAGTATCTCATCGAGCTTCCCCGTGTCAACATCAAAATATATTCATACGTATCTTCTGATTTAAAATAAACCATAGCTGAATCTGTGTCAGAGATAAAACCACCTTTTTTTTCGGATTTTATAATTGTTCTGAGTAACTTGTTTACATTTATAAGCATCTAATCTTACAAATTTTAATAATAGTAATTAGACAACCTTATTTTAAAATTAACAATGGATATACAAGAATTTCGTGCTCGAGGGAAGGAGATGGTCGAGTATATATGCGAATTCATTAATAATATTAAAGACAGACGAGTGACACCAGATGTTGGACCGGGTTATTTAAAACCAATGTTGCCTGCTGAGCCACCATACCAACCTGAATCCTGGGATGCTATTATGAAAGATGTTGATTCAAAAATTATGCCAGGGGTACATATACACATAAAATTTTTCAAAAATTTTTTAACACCTTGTGTACATTATACAGTATTATCCATTTTAAATGTAATTAAATATAAATTTGAACGTTTAATCTTTTGAAATTCACAAGTTTCTTACATATTACGACAATACTGATTCTCATAAATAAACATTGATGGATTTATATATATAAACATATGAGTAATTGAAAATTTATATAAACAGTTTAAAATATGAAAGGTATTTAATTTTTTAAGTAAGTCACTACTATTTACCAGATTAAATAATAACCGCGATATTTAGACATAATTATTTTATAATTTTGTATATATCATATTTAAGTAAATATATTTAAATTTGTAAATATTTTTTAGACATGATGTTCAATGTCAATATTTACAAATATTTTACATAAAATTAAAATTATTTTTACTTGTTATAATTATTGGATATCACATTAAATAAACAATTTATTATAAATCTTACATTTTTAATTTATATGCATCAAATTATTTTAATTATATCGAAAAATAAATTAAATAATTATTTATGTGAATAATTTTTTAATACAGATAACGTATTGGCAACATCCTCGTTTCCATGCATATTTTCCAGCAGGAAATTCATTTCCTTCCATTCTTGGAGATATGTTATCTGATGCTATTGGATGTATAGGATTCTCTTGGGTAAGTTTTGATACTATTTAATGATATTAAAATTATTTGTTAAAAATGGTACCATTAATGTTATTTTTAGTACCTCATTCGGTATTGAATGAACATATATTTATTATAGTCAATATTAATATACTTGAAGGTATAGTCAATAATATCTAATTAAATACAATCTTTAAAAAATATAATTTAGATAATTTTTTATAAAGTTTAATAGGTAGAATTAAAACAAATATATGAAAAAAATTTAATTCGATTAAAGCATAAACTTAAATAATAAAAACATGTTCTAATAAAAATGAATATTTTTTAAAAATATTTGATAAATTCCTTGATTAATTTATTTATTAATAAATGCTATATATTTTAAAAACACGAATGCCAAAAATTATTTTATATATACATGATAATTATAAACCTATCATTTTAAGGCATTTAATCGAAAATTTTAGATATGTAAATGTATGAGAAGAAATGAAATTACTAAAATTCTTGAACTAGTATACAGGGCTATTAGACAATGCATGATAAAAGACAATAAAATTTATAATATTAAACTTACTAAAAGTATATAATTTTACAAAATTAAAATTGTATGAAAAATTTTCATATTTATTACTGAATTATATTTAATTTCATTCTTCATGTATAATCAATCATAAAATGAACCATTTTACTTTCTATTCAACTATAATCACATGTAATACATGTGGTAATATTAATATTTATTAATAATATTTATTCTTTTTTATATATAATAATAATATTTTATTTTATTTACTATATTTTAATCCAATATTTCAAATTAAATTATCCATAAATTTTCTTAAATATACATGCTTAAACTATAATAGATTCAAAATTTAACGAAAAAATAATTTTGTGAATTTTTTTTTATTATTTTTAAGTACATTATTTATTTTTTATTACACTTTACAAATATTATCTAGTTAGTAATTAGTCTAGTTCAGAACAATTTTATGTATTTTTATTGCAAGTTGATGACATTTTAGTAACAATAGCTTATTAAAAGTAATTTTTTTTGCTTTTTCTACATTTTTAGATATCTAATTAGAAAAATTATTAATGAAAAAAAGCTAAAATAAATTCTAAATGAATAAAAAGTTAATTGTATTAAAAAAGTTTTTTTTTTTAAATTTATAGCTTATTACTTTAAATTAAATTTTATATGGAACAATATAATATAGCTAGTTTACACATATATACGTACACCGATCTAAATACAATGCCTTAAAAATCGATACTTCATATTTAATGTAGGCGTATAATTTAATATATATCTACTTATATTTTTTAAATTTATAAAAAAAATATTATTATTATTTTAAACATAAAATTTATATGCGAAACTTCACTTAGTACGATAAAAATTAAAATGGATTGATTATTGCTATTTATGTAAGAATTATTATAAAAATTAAGTTTTAATAATTAAATCTGAAGTACAAGTTTGAACACAAAATTTTATTTAAGTTAAACATCTTCGCTCATTATTATTTACGAAATTTTATTTATTTTTATTATCTTGCTTTTATATTGAATATATTATTTTCCCTCAGAGTTACATTATTTCTTCCATTTATTTAATTTAAAGGTTTTAGAATATTTATTTGCTTTACGCTTCTATTATTTTTATAATACGTATAAAATAATAAAATGTGTTATAAAAAAAATCTATCTTTCATGAATTAATTAAAGATAAAAGTAATAAATATGATTCTGTTTTCAAGAATTATTTCAGAGTCCAGTTTATCAATGATTGATATTGCGAATAACAATTTATGTACAGACAAAAAGTGCTACTGCAAAAGGATCATTGGACAGTGATAGATCGACAAACGAAAAATAATTAATGCGTGCAATAAAAATCTAATTTGAATTGTAGGTTCAATTGATATAAAATAAATGATACATTATTATTTAATTTATATATTTTTAGGCGGCTTCACCAGCCTGCACGGAACTGGAAACAATAGTATGTGATTGGCTAGGTAAGTAAAATTATTATTTTTTATCCATTATTTCGATGATCAAGCAAATATACAAATAATAAATGAATGAAAAAATAATTTAAACTACAAAAGTTACAAAAAAAATTTAACGAACGCATATATTATTAACTATTTATCTATTTATTTTTAATACGTTAACCAAAATACATTTTAGCAATATATAGTAAAATTCAGGTAAAAACAGAATGTGCATTAAGAACTGACATCTTTTTTAAAATTTACAATATAATCATTTACATCTAATAAATGTCAAATTTTTATTTACATGTTTTGATAAGCTTTTATTTTTTAATATACATTGAGTCAGAAAAATAAAAATCCAATAAAAAAATTATAATAGTTTTTACTCTAATAATTTTTTAAAACATCTTTTTAAGGAAAAGCTATTGGTTTACCAAACGATTTCCTATATTTTAGTGATGAAAGTCAAGGTGGAGGTGTTTTACAAGTATGTATAAAAAAAATATTTACTACGAAAAAAATTTATATATTGAATGTATTCAATCTACTACTATAAATTATAAAAAGCTAAATCCAGAGATATAAATATTGTAGTTCGGCATTTTATTGTAATGTTATGAATAAGTGTGATTAAGTGGTATGTAATAATATACCATTTAGCAGTAAATCTCTTCAGTAAACCAATATATAACATATTGACCTAGAAAACGATTTTTACATTCGTTTCAACATCCGATATATTATAACATTAATAGCTCTTAATATTTATAAAGAAAGAATTCAATATTAAATTAAGTAATAATTTTACATATTTATTTATAATCGTTTGTTTTGACAATATATTAAAATACAAATACATTAAATACATAAATAAAATAATCATTTGTAAAATCATGTAATCAGAAAAAAATGAAAATCTTTACAAAAGATATTTCTATAATTTATATTACAAAACAATTTAATTAAAAATAATGGTAGTTTTTTAATTAAAGAGATTATTTCACTATAAAATTATCACATTTACATTTGATTATACGATAAGCATAATACGTTATTTTTGATACTACTAAGCTTTGTACATATACTTTTCTTACGTATTAGGTGCACTACTGTGCTTTCGTCGTTTTTTTTCAAAATTGAAAGCTTATTCTTAAAACTTGTTTGAGAATCAAAGTACTGTCTGCTACTAGTCACTACTTTTTGCTATCTTTTGAGCAATTTTCGGATACCATCTCGAAAAAACAATGTGTCTTTTGAGGCGATCCACAAATCGATCCATTATTTCATTTCTTCATAAGAATGAAAATGCTGCTCAACTAGGTCATGTGCCATAAATCGGAATTAATGGTAATCGGAAGCAGCAATGTATGGAGAATACGCCCATTGGGATAAGACTTCCCGTTTTATGGTTTCCAAGTATGTCTTGATAGATCTTACGATAAGTTACGGACTATTGTCATGTTGCAGAATAACTTTATAATGTGTCTTTTACTACTGTAGTCGTTTCTTCTTCAATGCTTGGCATAAACACATTAATTGCATTCGGTACCGACCCCCTGTGATGGTACCGACTGCGGGAGGGGAAAGTACCCAACATTGAACCCATTGAAAATGATACCCGCACCCGCGGACTCCCCCACGTGGGGAGGGGATGCTCCGAGCGGCGAGCACGCTACCCGACCCGATGCCCGGGGCCAGCGAGAGCGAAGCGCGTCAAGCACCGGGGGGAGGAGAGCAGGATAAGATAGGAAATGAGTGGGACCCAGAAGAAAGGGAAGACCCCCCACGCCGTAAGAAAATAGGAAGGGGATTATAGGAAAAGGAGAAAGTGGAAGAGGTTTTCGCAGAGAAAGAAAAAGACGATCCCGATGGCAAAGGGGAGGTAGTTCTTTCCTAGCCCTCGCAAGGAAAAGATTTATGCGCCCTCCTGATTGATAAGTACAATTATCTACCTCTTCGAATTAAATTAAGTTTAAGAACGGTCGACGAGCAAAAAAGAGCGATTGTAGCGCAAAGAGCAGTGTGTCCCAAACGCAAGGCCGCGAACCATGTTCGCATACGTACGAGTAACTCGTGAATTCGCCTCCCGTCCCAGTAGCCCGCACCGAAGTCGACGTTACCACAGCCCGACAGAGAGCCGGATCACAATACGGTTGCGAGCGACCGCGAGAAGTCGAGAGACAACACTGCATCGAGACGAATCAAGGTGGAGGGAGAGAGAGAAGAGGGGGCGTCGCCGCTATCATAAAAGAACGCGCCGACCGCCATCTTGACGGCGCCTGACGTCAGCATCCAACAGACGCAGTGCTATTCCGAAATGAGCGACTAACGTCACGACATCGGCGCATACCCCGCGAGTGACGCGGCGCAACTGAGGACGACGACGTAGCGAGAACGGCTCGCGCGAATTAAATATAAGACAATAATTGCGAGCTTGTGGGCTTTCGGGTTCCGAGGTAGTCACCGGCGGCCCGCCCCTGAATCGTCGCCGCGCCAGGTTAAGAAAACTTGTACGGTCATCCGACGCATCCTCTGTACATTATAATAAGAAAAAGGTGAACAAAAAATAAAAACTAAATAAAGAACTTCATTTTACAAGATACCCGATTCGCGTTTCCTTTCTCATCCTACATGTCCCTCACATCCCGTCTCAGTGCATAACAGTTACAATAGGTCATAGTACATCACACTGAACTGGTTTCACCAAATGAAAAGTATAACATTGGCATCATGACTATTTGATCTGGGCGTCGATGTTGAGTCATGCCCGGGTATTCCCCATGATGTTCTGCGCTTGGGATTATTGTAGTGGATCAATTTTTCATCTCCGGTTGCAATGCGATGTAAAAATCCCTTTTGATTCTATATTTTAAGTAACTGTTCATAAGAAAAAATTGCTGTTCAACATCTCTTGGCTTCAATTTATCAAGGATAATCAAAAAAAAAGTTTTCTCTTCCGACACCATGCCGGTACTCCACATCAAAATCACCACTCTTGAACTATTGAAACCATTCATGACACGTTCTCTTACTAACGGAAGTCTCTCCATAAGCACTTGAGAATATTCGATAAACACCAGCTGCCGTTTTGTTCATATGAAAGCAGAAAATCAACATTTCCCGCAAATAACGAGAATTTGGCTCGAAAACAGACATCTACAATCAAGAACACACTTCTGATGCAAACATAAATTCACTAATGTAGCGATGTTGCTATATTGACAGATATCTGACCTTACTGTATGAAATTCTTTACCTGCCTATTTCAACCAGAACATATCGCTGCAGACAGCTATATAAAAATAGTGGAAGCAAAGTTGCGCACTTAATATTTTATTTTATATCGTAAGAACAAAATATACTGTTATAAAAATATTTACCACCGTATTTCTCAAAGTAGAATGAGAAGTCCACATATATTATAAAGTAAACTAATCACGAAAATTAATCAATAATTTTTACGGCGATTAAAATGTTTACTTTGCAATATTGGACGAATTCGAGATGAAATCCTCTATCCTGTAATTACGTAAATTTTCACGATGTCATATTTGTGGTGTTAATTTATAACGCTGAGATAATATTTATCAAAGTATGAACTGCTAATTATGGAAACATTTATCACATTACTGTTCCGTAACAATATATACGCAGTATAGACAAACTAATCAATTTATATTCTATTCATCATATGTATACAATATATATTCTATAAATAAACGATAAAATTAATGCGTATAAAAATAAATCACAAAAATCTTAATTGTTAATTTTTCATGCATTTATTTATATACATTATAAAACAAGGTTGCATTACTTAATAGAATGACTGGGTATTAAAAAAATACGTAGTGTGATCCTGAACATCATAAAAAATCAATGCAAAAGCAAATAAATTACACATAAACTTATGTATTGAACATACCAATAAATATTAATACTACAATTTTAGGGATCAGCTTCAGAATGTGTTTTAGTATGTATGTTAGCAGCTAGAGCTCAAGCAATAGCCCGATTAAAAAAATTACCAATTCATTCGCATTTAGATGAGACAGACCTATTAGGTAAATTAATGGCTTACTGTAGTAGAGAAAGTCATAGCTGTGTAGAAAAAAACGCAATGATTTGTTTTGTTAAATTACGCATATTAGAACCTGATGAAAAAAGTGGACTTCGAGGTGAAGCTTTGCGTCAGGTAAAAAAAGTATTTATTAAAAATAAATATTTAATAAATTTAATATTTAACAATATTTAATAAATAAAAATAATATTAAAATACACTTAACATTATATAAACTGTAATTATTCTTTATAAATTCTAAATTTAAATCTTTATATTTAAAATTAATTTTGTAAATATTATAAAATTGTTGTCAAGTACATCAGAAAACTTATATAAAAGCCAAAATATATAACTTTTAGGCACTCGAAGTTGATGTTGCCGAAGGTTATGTACCATTTTTTGTATCAACAACACTTGGTACGACGGCTTGTTGTTCATTTGATAATCTTCAAGAAATAGGACCATTATGTAAAAGATACCCTGGAGTAAGTGGCCCAAGTCTTACTTTTACAATATAGATATGTATATAATGCTTAATTAAATATATAGAAATAGATGAATGATAAAGTTTTGACTTGCATATATTTTTATAGATATGGTTGCATGTTGACGCTGCTTATGCAGGTAATGCATTTATATGCCCAGAACTGAAGTATTTGATGAAGGGCATTGAGCATGCAGATTCATTTAACACAAATCCTAATAAATTTTTATTAACAAACTTTGATTGTTCCTGTCTTTGGGTACGTAATAGATTCAAATTAACTAGCGCTTTGGTTGTTGATCCATTGTATCTCCAACATACTCATGCAGACACGGCCATTGATTATAGGTTTGTTAACAGGTTTAGAAAACGTTGTTTTTATCATTATTTTTTAAAAACTTGATATATAAATTTTAAAATCTTTTTTTTAAATAATAAATAATGACAAATAAGAATTATAAACAATATTAAAAATAATGATACATTTTTTAAACTAATATATATATATATATATATATATATAAAGCTTATACAAATACGGTAATTGATTATAGGATCATTAATATTTTAAATAAATGATCATTTCAACTCACATATTATATTTTAAAATAAAGTATATACTTTCATTATATTAAAAAAAATGGAAACGATCATAAACATTTAAAGGAATACTATTTGAGATCTAATAAAAATAATATATTTTATATATTTAAGTTCTGTAATCTGCTTTACTTATTACTGAAATTCGAAATAAAATAAAATAGATCATATTTAAATAGAAAATTTCATTATAATTTTAATTCAGAATATATTTGATTATAATCTTTTAACATTATCAAATGTATACATTAAGAAAAATATTTATAGAATTAAATGTTTAATTGCAATTTATATATATCGCAGACATTGGAGTATACCATTAAGTAGAAGATTTCGATCTTTGAAATTGTGGTGTGTTATAAGAAACTATGGAATTTCTGGACTTCAAAATTATATTCGCAATCATGTAAAACTTGCGAAACGTTTTGAAATGTTTGTTAAAAAGGATTCAAGATTTGAATTATGTAATGAAGTTGTGGTAAGTTTAAAATTATTTTAATACTAGAACAATTCACTCAATTATTAATAACAAATTTTTTACTTTTTTAAATAACAAATATATATAAATGTATAAAAGAGAGTACTTAAAGTTAATTAGTTATTATCTATATTTATAATTTCATCAATTTCTTTTTTTATTCAAAGTATATTCTTTGAGAGTTAAAATAGTATGTTGATAATTAGTTTTAGCACTATAATTTTTTTAGTTTTGTTTTAATTTTGTAAATAATCTCAAATCTAATTGATAATTAGTAATAGTATAAGTTTTATTAATTAAATAAAATATAAGAAATTATTAAGATAAACAAGACAATAATTAGAGCTTTTTATATGACTTTTTATAATAGTTTGATTAGTACATTCTAGTTGAAGCCTTTAAAACTTTAACAAAAAGCTTATAATTTAAAAAAGAGTGTGTACTATATTGCTTTCGCTTTTTCAAAAATGATAGAATTGCAATAGATTTTTATAATTTTCAAAAGTTTATAAATCATTTGAAAATGTAATTATAACAAAGAGGTTGAACTTATTGAGTTTTTTCATCATATTAATATACTCAGCAGTCGTTAAAAAAAAAAAAGAAACAAAATTTTATAACAGAATATTATTCTATTGTATAGTTTAGAACGATGTAAAAAAAAAACAATTTTAACTTTATACTTACAAAAAAATTATTATAGCAACGACTTTCTGAATAATAACCTATTTATTCAATAAATTAATTCAATAAATTAAGTAAATTTACATTTTTAATAAACTATTATTTTTGTATTAACAATCATTTTAATTAATTAAATTAAAAATATAAATTTGCAATTACTCATGGAAGCGTAAGTAGAATAATTGTTATTTTAAAGTTAGGATTAGTATGCTTCCGTGCCAAAGGATCCGATAAATTGAATCAAAAGCTTTTAAGTACTATAAATGATTCAGGTAAAATACACATGGTTCCAGCAAAAGTCAATCAAAGATATACAATACGATTCGCCCTTGCTGCACCAAATGCAACAACTGAAGATGTGGGTAAGAAAGTTTTAATTAAATAATTTTTTTTTTCATAAATAAAAATCAATTAATAGTATATTTATAAAATATTTTTTTAGATACGGCTTGGAGTATTATCACGGATTTTTTATCGGAAATTTTAGAATCAAAGGTGATGTGATAAAATTAATTTTTTTTTAGAACTAGCAACTAACAGTTTTTAATAATTACGATAGGATGTAATGGATGAACTCGCATTTATTCGAGAAAAAAAGAAAAAAGCTACCCTTGAACAAAGACGTTCTTTCTTTGTGCGCATGGTTTCTGATCCTGCAATTCAACCTGGTTTCACTAAAACACCGAATAATGTTAAATTAGATACTCAAGTAACGATCGATAGCGTTAGTCCTCACACTCAAGTACCCATGTTAGTTCACAGATTAAAATTTTTTAAAATACTAAAATACTAAAAATTGATTTACTTCTAGACGATCGTGGATTTCATGGCCTCTAGCTTATTTGATGCATGCTCGCGATACATCTGATACCAATGAACTATCATTAAGGTACTTAAAAAAATTAATTAATAAATATCAATGTATTTATCTAAAAAGGTCTTGGACTTTATACATTATTTTCATATTATTATTCTCATCTTCATAAATTGTATGAGCTATATATTTTAAAATACATCTTTAAAAATTTTAATTACTTTCTATGATAAGTAGTTAATTATTAAGTATTTCCATTAGTACATTATTTCATCGATAATAGTTGTATACTATTAAAAATCGAGGTTTATAAAATTTGAAGTTCAGCTGTTTAAAAATAACCATGAATTTATAAATAAATATCAAATGAAATACTAAATGTAAAGATCCTGCAAAAGAGTTATTAACACCGACAAACAAATGTAGGAGTCTTATTACCCATCACGTTATTTTGAGACGAAAATGGAGATAGAAGCCAACTTCTATCAGAGAATTCAAAGAATTAGCAATTGACTCACAAATAGTATACATTAGTATTAGTATATATATATATATATATATATGTATGTATACACAGTCATCATATCCAGTTATATTGTTTCCAATTTGTTTCGTATAGTACAATAAACTAATTACAATAGTGCTCATTTAACCATTAATATCAAAAATTTCTTTTAAACAATTCATAGAAGTTATATCAAGTAGTCATTTTATCGTGAGAATAGAGATATTAATAGATATTAATGTACATTTATACATGTTTAGCATTTACAGATAAAACTACAGACAAATCTAGATAAAGTATTAATAAGCAGATAAGTTTAATTGATAACTATTTACAGTATTTATAATACATAATTAAATTAAAATGTTTTTAATAAAATAGTACTATGTATTTAAACCAGCTAAAATTTAAAAGGATGTTTCTATTTGCAAAGTAAGAATACATAACATGTCTTCAAGCCATTTGTATTACTGTAATCAACGATTTCCCTCAAAATATATAGGTACTATTTTCTTTAAATATCAGAATAAACATTTATAACAAATTTCTGTTAAATTTGTTCAAATAGTTGAACTGTCATATCGTAACAAAATGTCATATATTAAACCTTAATAGAATTACGTTTAAAACAAATATATATTATTTAGATAATAAGTAACTTCATTCTTTTTCAATTATTATATACTACAAGGGAATAATTAAAATAATTAATTTAAACATTATAATACTAAATTACTAATTCAAGTTTATTTTATTATTTTTCTTTTATTCCTTTTTAAAAAACCATTCTAATTAATAATTGTTTATTAGTTATTAAATACGATTATTAATTAGAATGGTTTTTTAAAAAGGAATAAAAGAAAAATAATAAAATAAACTTGAATTAGTAAATTAGTATTATAATGATTAAATTAATTATTTTAATTATTGTATTTATAAATATCTAATTATATTAATAATTGTAATAAGTAACTATAATGGTTTTTCTAAAAAAGAAAAGTAATAACAAAAAATATCAATTATATATTTTCAATCAAATAAACATATAGTATAAAATTTTATATAATTTTAATGGATTATTTTTTCAAGAAAATATCTTTTATTTTTAAAGAAATTATTATTCAGCTCTTTTTATATATTTTTATATCTTGAAAAAATTTAATGTTTGTGTATTTCAATTATTTCGTTACCTTCTATTGAATTATTATTATAGACATAATAATTTTATACATGAATTGTGGTGAATTATTTAAAATATGTAGGTAAAGCATAAACTTTATATAATTAATAATATTTCTATTCAAAATAATGAAAACTGATTAAAATATAAAAACTTTAAAATGTTATGTTTAAATAAATGTATTTTTAAAACAAGGTTCCGACATTTAGACACAATGGTCCGATTAAAAAAAGGCGTTACAGGAAGTCGGCAAGATAGCAACAGAGGATGTAGTCCCGACCATTCCTCGTCCGTTTCATCATCACATTTACTGAACGAAAGAACTTAAAACAGGAAAGAACTCATGTGAGTTACAGAGAAAAATTAAAAAATAAAATTATACTTTGTAATCTTACTATAGTCAGTTATAATAGTTATTTATAAGATTAATAAACGAATGATTTACTTACATATGTATTGGTTTAATATTTAGAATTAATTATGATCTTACACTTTTTAATAATTTTTGAACAATATATACTGTTAAAATAATATGTATTAATACTTTTTAAGAAACCTAATAAGAAATTATAATTCTTTGATTTTTACATTAATAGAGTGTTTATTTTTTAAAATATTGATTTATATATTATTGTACATAAAAAACCAAAAACTACGCAATTGCGAAAAAATAGGAATAATATAAAATATAATCAATAAAAAAATGAATAATTAAACTTTTATAATCATAATCACGTATTTATAATTAAATAATAAAATATGTTCATTAAACAAAACAATTTTGGCAAATGTTATTAATATAATATATTTATCAACATTTAGCAATAAAATGCGTGCATGTTTATATTCAAATTTTAGTAGTTATATTGTATTCTTTGAAAATAATTTCTTCAACAAATAATTTGTATTTATAAATCATACAAAAATTTGTTATTTTTTCAAGATAAAAATATTTAAAAAATTGTTTTTTAATATTTATAATTATTGTAAAAGATAATTCTTTCTAAATAATATAAATTTTCTAAAATAATCATATAAATGTAAATCTAGAATGGAAAGGAAAAGTAACATTAATACTTGCGTTAATTATTTCAATATCTGATCTAATATCAAAATTTCCTATTGATTTGCAGCTTTTGCATATATAGTCTACATATAATACTATAAGTCTATATATAACAACTAAAAGTTATTGAGCATTGACCTGCTCGATTACTTGATTGATTGAGTATAAATATAAGCAAAGTGTAAAGAGCTATTTATAAACAAAGGAGGGTGTTAGTACAAAATTAGTCAAGTATTGTAACAGGATTTTAAACGCACTAAATAATATAATAGTGTTACTTCGTAAAAAGCAGAAATAAAGTACTAGTATGAGCGGATCGTTATTTTAAATAACAATTGTTAAATTACTTTTAAACGTTTTTTTTTTTAATTTTTAGCAATTAAAAAAATGCATTGTTTTATACAAATATTTTTAATGTCAATAGTTTAGTATTATTTTATTGATTAAATTCAAATGTTATTTACATAATCATTTATAGGAATTAAAACTGAATGTTGAAATAACATATAGTATTTTATTTTATTTTGATTACAAAATTAATTTACTTTAATTTTAAATTTCTTCGTAAATGAAAGCTAGTTTAGTAAATTATATTTTAAAATAATTATATCGGTAAAATTCATATACAATATAAGTGACTTGCGCACTTGATTGTCTTTAATTTCTAGCTTGTAACAGATTCCATTTAGCACAAGTTGTCAGACAACCGAAACCAGAACTTATATTTTCAATTCAGAAAAATCATCTTAATCAATTAACGTAGAGACAGGGTTTCTTTCATGTTAATTTTATAATTTACTTTATACCTAAATATTTGCTATAAATTTAAAAATGAATACAAATTTTTTTGTATTCAATATTAATTAATTTTAACTTGTTTGAAGTGAAAATGTGAGTAAATATTTTTTACATTCTCAAATTCAATAATTCTTATATTAGCAAATATTTATGATGATAATGTTTACACACACACACATACACACATATTATTCACTTTTTTTATTCTCAGAATTGTTTAATGTTTTAAAAATTGAGAATTTAATGTTTGTATTATTCGACTAAGTAATTTTTCAAAATTATTAATAATATTTTTTTATTTTAGAATTATAATTACTCTTAATATAGATAAATACGTTAATTTCGAATATTTTTATCAACAGCTAGTAATGAACATTGACGAGTTCCGTATTCGTGGTAAAGAAATGATAGAGTATATTTGTAATTATATTCAAACTGTAGAAAGTAAGCGTGTAACAGCAAATGTAGATCCTGGCTATTTAAGACCTCTTCTACCTAATGAAGCACCAATAAAATCCGAATCCTTTGACGTTATCATGAGGGATGTTGAATGTAAAATAATGCCAGGGGTAAGAAAGAAAAAAATATATTGTATCAGAAATTTTATTTTTAAAATTTTGTTTTTATAATAATATACTAGTTAGTTAAATAAAATTATTAAAAGAATTTAAATAAATCAAAATAAAGATTAAAAAGGTCTGTTAAAAATACTATACCAATTTTTATTTATAAAATCCAATACATTAATTGATTGCATTTAATTATCGTATATATATTATAACTTTTATTGAATGTGGGAGGGAGGTGTGCCCAACGGTGTTGGTGGGTGGCGCAGGAGCTGGTCTCGCGCCATTTTGAAAGGTGATTGGAGGAGGAGCAGGAGCAGCGGGGGGAGGGAAGTGGAAGATGCTGTCGAGCCCACTGTCCCTCCGGTTAGGGAGGGGAGGCGCGGGGCGGGGAACACGTTTCCCGACCGAACGACCGGGAGCAGCGGGGGGAGGGAAGTTGAAGGTGCCGCCGTCTCTTCAGGTTTAAATAAATTTAAATAAAGCAAAATAAAGATTATAGAAACTGTTTATGAGCTTTAGTGTAATTTAGGTCTCAAATAGTTTATATAAAATACAGTAAATATGTATCTATTTTACTTTTTTCTAAAAATCCGATATCCGTTAGTAAAGCGTTAAACAATAATGGGTTTGCGATCGTTACGATTAATTTCTACGTTTTAAAACGGCTTTCTAAATATGTTTAAAATTCTAGTACAATATTGTATAAAATTATTTTACTCAATTAATAAGAATAAAAATACAATCAAATAAAATATTTTTATATAACACAAATCTAATTATTAATTTATAATTTATATTTATTCTTATTGTTAAGAAATATTTATGTAATATAGTATAAAATGTGTTATAAGGTATTAAATAAATTCTCTTTTAATGTTGCTAGACCATTCAAAAGTTTATTTTATTTTTTTTTTTTTACCAAATCTATTATAAATTATTTACTAAAGTATTTTTACTTAAAAGAATTTATCAAAAATGTTATTATGTACAACACAATCCCTAAACAATATATTTGGTCAATTTGAAATTTATGTTATACTAAGAAAATTTAACATTATATAGATGTATGTAGTGGTAGTGAAAATTCAATAATTTATTGGAATAGTTAATTTATAAAATGAATACTTATTACAAAACGTCAATATTTAAGATCATATTCAATGTGGAGACACTACGTAAATACTACATTTTTTAATATTTTTTATTGTTCAGAAAAATTTAGTATTAAATTAAAATTATTGTATAAAATATAAAATTGAATATATTTTATGAATGTTTGGTTTTAATAAATGATTCAATTGATTAAATTATCAAAAAATTAATAAATTTCACTATTTAAAAAAAATGACAAAATGACCGTAATATTATATTCATGGTAATTTTTGCAAGTAAAATTATTTTCTTTTCATCATTTTGAACCATGGGTCATTTCAATTTCATTATATAATTAATAAATTCATTTGTTATTGATAATTGAAAATAAAATAAAAATATTGGATGATTTGTAAATGCACTCAAAGCATACCCAGAATGAGTAGACAAAAGAATTGCAAATAAGTATTTGATAAAATTAGATTTTATCTAAATAAAAAACAATTAAAAATAAATAATATATTTTAAAGCTATTGGTACGTGGAAATTATGAATACATAAATATATCAATATTTAGAAATAAATTATCGATTCGGCGTATGATTTTGCTTTTTCAATTTATTTTGTATTTAAATATCAAAAATACTGAAAAATTAATTTAATAATTTTTGCGTTGCAAAAACATTAACTACACTATAAGAAGATATCATCTAAATGTTAAAAATTATACTGCAACTGAAACAATGATTTCAATTGTTGAAAAAGTTTTATTTTTTAAAAATTATTCTTAAAGATTTTAAGGAAAAGTAAAATTAATCAAAAGATATATATTTCGGATAAATTAATGAAGTAGAAATTTTTTAAATTAAGTGATTTTCAAAACAATATTTATTTCTTAACACAAACTTAAGGCAAAGATTATTTGTAGAAAATAATCTTACATTGATATGATTAAAATGAAATTAAAACGAATTAATGTCAAAATACGAAATAATAAAATTGTAGTAGTTGCATCGACTGCTCTTATTACTAGCGTGGCATTATCGCGCTTAACTGACGTGACCCTCGAATCACTCTTTTTCTCAATAAATGCACTGTTAACTTTCTCGCCGCTACCAGATAAGTTACTGTCACCACGCATTAGTAGCCACCAAAGGGTATATTTCTTGCATTGCATAGTCTACTTCATTAAGCTGTATCGTCTATAATCACAATCACAAAATATGCTTTAGGATGAAATAAAATACCTTTTGACTTAAATAAATTAGAAGCAAATGAAATATCTCAAAAGGAATTGATCTCGTCATTACGTACTTTGCGTACTTTGATTGCAAAAAATGCACATCCGACGAACCACTATTCCAATCGCGCGACACAGCCGTTTTCATGCTTTTTGAAATCTAATCATTAATCCCCGGATTTCTAAGAGTGAAACTTACAATCAAATAATTGTCCAAAGAAGCAGCCAATAAATATGCCCTGTCTGCAAATGCAATAAATGTAGACAAAATCGCGTAAAAATATAGGAATAACGATTAGAATAGGTCTCCAGTACAATAAATCTGTGAGAACCATAATAACGAATATATTATTTCGTGAAAATATCATAAGCAATCAAAATATATAAAAAATAAGATCACGATTATTAAGAACAATAATTAAATACATTGATACTACGTCCGCAACATAGAGATATTGTTGTTGGTAATATATATTATAATGAATGTAAAAATGTTTAAATAGATTAAGTTGACAGTATAATAATTATCAAATTCACGACAAAATATCTGTATGCTAGGTGATATTTATGGTCATAATAAATCTAGATGTCCAAAATTGTGTCTCTTTTTCTATACCCGTCTTATCCGAGCCGGAGATGAAATCATCATAAGATATCAAATCTATATAAAATTCAAGTTGTAAAATAAACATTCTTTTAAATACCTCAATATTATGTGATTTGATTTACTTAAAGAACAATGATCTAATTCCACGCGCTATAACAAATAACTTATACGATATTATGTCGTACTATTAAGCCAGTGAGTATTTTACAACCTGTGAACAAATCGTGGACCCTGTCGAGATTCAGCGGGATGTTTTCCTGATTCTCACTTGATGTGTAAGGATTTACTTTGCTAGATAAGTGTATTTAGAGTATAAAGAATTTTGATTAAATATATTTTAAATAAAATGATAAAACCGATTGATGAGTGAAAAAGAATTAAAAAGAAAAACATATCATTAGAGTGATAAATTCATACACAGCATATTTTAACAGATTTAAGGATGTAATACCAACAAAGCTTTATATGGTTGAATATAAAAATCATCTTTTAGATAAATTTGAATTTTTTGTTCATATTTATCGAAAAATGGCTAATTTATCAATTTCATAAATAAAAAATCGTTATGATATTATATCATCAATAATATGTAACAGCAGGTCTGTTAAAAATAATATACCAATTTTTATTTATAAAATCCAATACATTGATTGCGTTTAATTATCGTATATATTACAACTGTTATTGAATGCGGGAGGGGGGTGTGCCCAACGGTGTTGGTGGCTGGCGCAGGAACTGGTCTCGCGCCATTTTGAAGGGTGATTGGAAGAGGAGCAGGAGCATCGGGGGGAGGGAAGTAGAGGATGCTGCCGTGCCCGCGGTCTCTCCGGTTGGGGAGGGGGGGGGCGCAGGGCAAGGATCACGCTTCCCGACCGAATGCGCGGAGACGGCGAGAGCGAGGCGCGCCAAGCACCGGGGGGGGAGGGGAGCAGGATAAGACAGGAAGCCAGTAGGCCTCGGGGGAGGAGAGTAGGATAAGGCAGGAAAAAAGTAGGGCCCAGATGAGAGAAACCCGGAAGAGGATTAGCAGAAAAAGGGGGGAGGGGAGGGTAAGAAGCAACGCGGCGAGATGACGCCGATGGCATGAGGAGGGAGTCAGTACCTTCCCAGCCGTGACAGAGAAAGATCCGTACGCTTGCATCTATTACGAAGACACGCGTCTTTTCGCAAATAAATTAAAATTAAAGAATACCGGCGAGCAGCGTATCAACTGTGAGTCGTGGGGCAGCAGCCCTTCATCGTAAGTTCGCGAGTCGTGGCCGCATATGCGCGAGAACGAGGTTCACGTTCGAAAAGCCCGCGACCTGGCCGACGTTACCGCGCCCCGCAGGGAGAAACACCACGGTACGACCGTGAGCGATCGTGAGGAGTCGCGAGGCAACGCCGGGTTACAGCGAGGTGAGAGGGGCGAGGAGGCAAGGGGGGGGCATCACTTTGACGACGCTACCATGAAACGCGTCGTTCGCCATCTTGGCAACGCCTGGCGTCAGCGGTGACGTCAGCATCATATCGACGCAACGCTCCATCGGCAGAGTTCGAAATAACACCAGCCGAAGTGCACACCACGAGGGTCATGGCACGACTGACAGCGCGCAGTGAGCAGAGCGGCGGTGCGGCGCGGACTGAAAGCTAGAGCGCTAAGCGCATGCGGAGCTCAGATTCGAACATCTCCCAAGGAAAAGTGCGGGGAATTCGAACGTGTGACAATGGGAACGGCTCGCGCGAAAATGAATGTAAAATGATTACGGTGAGCTCGCCGGCGTTCGGTTCTGGAAATCCTTACTGGCGATCCGTCCCTGATTCACCCGCGTTAGGCTAAGGAAATTGTGCAACCATCTGACGTGCTGTCATACATTGTAACGAATAAAGTTGTGCTAACAACAGATTTAATAAAGGGGTCATTGAATAACTACCCGAGATTAACTCCTCCATCATCCTACATATCCCACGCGACCCTCAGGTTACGTAATAATAAC
The DNA here is from genome assembly GCA_018883505.1 of Ceratosolen fusciceps. NCBI lineage: Eukaryota > Metazoa > Arthropoda > Insecta > Hymenoptera > Agaonidae > Ceratosolen > Ceratosolen fusciceps. The sequence goes on along the minus strand of RCIC01000030.1, from coordinate 116,297 downwards.
ATTATAAAATCATTCAAGATAATATAAAAATTATTTAAAAATCATTAAAAATTAAGATATTTTGTAATAATGGAAAAGTTTTTAATATTATGGACTGTTTTAAAAAATTAATTGTAGTGGTTTAAAGAAATAAAGATGATTATTATAAAAATATAAATTATAATTATAGATATATTATAAATATAAAAACTATTTTCTTTTTTAGATCACACACTGGCAGCATCCACGTTTTCATGCATATTTTCCATCAGGTAATTCATTTCCCTCAATATTAGGTGACATGCTCTCTGATGCAATCGGTTGCATTGGGTTTTCATGGGCGGCTTCACCTGCTTGTACCGAATTAGAAACTATTGTTTTAGATTGGTATGCTAAAGCTCTTGATCTACCTGATAGTTTTCTCTCAGAGGTCGAAAACTCATCAGGTGGTGGTGTTATTCAGGGCTCAGCATCTGAATGTATATTAGTTACAATGTTAGCTGCTCGCTGGCAGGCTATATGTATTTTAAAAAAACATAATCCTTTAGTTGAGGATTCAGTATTTCTTCCAAGATTAGTTGCATATTGTTCAACTGAATCTCATTCTTGTGTCGAAAAAGCTGCAATGATTAGTCTTGTAAAGTTACGCATTCTTGAGCCTGACGAAAAATGCTCTTTACGTGGAAGTGTTCTTGAGGCTGCTATTCTTGAAGATGTAGCTAAGGGTCTGGTACCATTTTATGTATCGACAACTCTTGGTTCAACGGGTAGTTGTGCTTTCGATAAACTTCTTGAAATAGGACCAGTTTGTAAACGTTTTCCTGGTACTTGGTTACATGTTGATGCTGCTTACGCTGGTAACTCTTTTATTTGTCCAGAAATGCGTCCACTCATGATAGGTATTGAATATGCTGACTCTTTCAATACAAATCCTAATAAATGGCTACTCGTTAATTTTGATTGTTCTTGTCTATGGGTAAGAGATCGTCTTAAACTAACTTCAGCTTTAGTTGTGGATCCACTTTATTTACAACACGCTAAATCTGGAGAATCTATAGACTATAGGCATTGGGGAGTACCATTAAGTCGACGATTTCGAGCACTTAAACTGTGGTTTGTTATGCGATCATATGGTATTACTGGATTACAAAATTATATTCGTAATCATATTTATCTGGCACATCGTTTTGAATCCAGACTTCGTCAAGACAGACGTTTCGAAGTACTCAACGAAGTACGTGCTGGTTTAGTTTGTTTCCGACTTAAGGAAAATGATGAAATAAACCAAGAATTACTAGCCAACATTAATGCCTCTGGAAAATTGCACATGATACCTACACGAATTCATACTAAATATACATTACGTTTTTGTGTTGTTAAAGAAAATGCAATTGAGAATGAGATAGATTGGGCAGTTGATGTAATTATAGAACACGCTACTGAAATCCTTAAAATGCACTATAATATTGATGATGCCTGCGTATCTAAAAGTCCTTTACCACTCGATAAAAAACTCGTGCGCAAATTTAGTTTTACTCGTAGCGTAACACATGATACTTATAAACGTTCCAGATCCAAAACGAGTCTTCATGACGGTGCTACACCCATCATGGTTGTAGAAGATGTACATCCTTCTGTTAATACTATTGAAGAAGATGTCTTTTGTGATAGTCGATAGAGGCTACTTTAGCTCACGGTACCGAGAAAACGAAATCACTTACTCTCTCTGCCGTGAGCAGCACTTCCCGTTTAATCTGATACATTAAATTCTCAAAACAAAAATAGTTGATATTATGAACTACATCCAACAATTTGAAAATATTATGTATTTCATATTATTATTATATTAATTTTAATATAGTTTATTAAAATAATATCGTTATTAATAGTTACATTTTAGTTTATATAAAAACAAGTAAATTGTTATTCAAATATATATATAAAATTCATGATGTAATTTTATATATATATATATATTTATTCTTAATATACAATATTTATAGAAATATTTAAAAATTCCAAATATATCTAAAAATAAGAAACTTCTTAATTATTAATGTATGTATTCTGGACTCATATATTAGCATATAAATAATTTAATAATAGATATAATTTAAAATCTACGCAGTTGTATATATAAGTATAATATATAAGTTAATATATAAGTATACAATCAATTATAAATACCGTAATATGTTCTTCATTTAAATATTTTCTATAAAGATGAGTATATATTTATGTTATTAATATTCTGAAATGCATAATAGTTTAAAAAATATATTTTAATCTGGTGTAATAAACGTTAAACATAATTATCAACATATATGTGTGAAAAAAAACATTTTAACTTATCTAAAAATCAAAATATAAAAAAGTTTCTAGAAATGAAAAGGAAACCTTCAATTGTAGATTAAGATTTTAATGCATAAATGTTTCGATTTTAAGATTTCGTTTCATGTAATGAATTATCAGTAAAAGTAAAAAATAAATAGATTTATAACGATTAGCGAACCTAATCAAAACACACCTAAGTAAGTAATTCAGTACAAAATAAAAGTATAAACATAAAAAAATTATTGTAACTCTAACACAATAATAAATAATATATTTATTATAACATAATCAATAAAAATATTTTTAAAAGCATTACATCTTTTACTTATATAAATTATATGTAATTTGTAAAAACATCTCTATAGATTAGCAAAATGGGGATCTGTAATAATTTATATACTATAGGAGCAAGTCTTCGTCTTTCTCGTTACCAGAATACTATTTGCCTTCCTGCCGTTTTTTGGAGCTCTATCCGAAGCTGTGACATTTTCTCCTCGAAAGTCATTGAATGAGCAGGAAGATCTTAAAATATGTCAGAGGTTCTGTCAGAGATATCAATATCGAGTGATTTTCGTGTATACGTGACAAACACGATGATGCGATATATCGACGCAACGTTCACACACGTTCACCTTACTGTTAATCTATGGAATTTTCATGTTTTTAAAATTAAAAACTGATTTTTTATATTTTTATATTTATTTTTACATTTTTTATTTATTATGTATTATTATTGTATACTATATATTTATTGCAATTTTATATTTTCATTTATTTTCAGTTCATTAATAAAAATGTTATTAACTATATATATTTTTAATTAAAAACCATCACCAATTTTGACTGTGTTATTGAAAGTAAAAGAAGTTTGATAGTATACCAACATCAATAATTATATATATAACTAATACACTAGAAGCATTTTGATAATTGTAGATTTACTCAATAGTTTTGAATAAATAAAAATATATTTAATTTTTATGTACACTGATACTAGTAAACATTTAATGCAGTAGGAAGAGGAATGCATTTACTGCTGTTGTTAGAAGCGTGTATGTCTCATGCTAAGATTTTCCCCTCGCATCGTATAACCTGTATGTATAAATGAGGACTGCCGTCCTCACTGCGCAGCCTTTCGCTACTAAGCTACATGCTCTGTTTCTTGCTGCTCTCACCACCATTATCAGTGGTTGCAATCACGATACTAGGAAGCAAGAGTGAGGGCAATTACCTCATTAAACGAGGGCCTAATCCAGCAATTATCTACAAATTCTGGCTACAAAACTATGACACCTCCGTGCGCGCTTAATTTTCCATAAAAGGATGTAAATCTATGATTAAGATACCTTTTGTCTTCCGTCTAGTAAACAAATAAATCTTTCGTAGTCTCTGAAGGGAAAGTTGCCACTTTTTGGACTAGCAATTTTTACAAGATAATCAGAATACTTTCTTTATTTTATACTTATTCCAGCACTTTCTGGAAAAAATGTCTTGTCAATCAACCGATTCTATCTTTTCCTAGCACAATGTTATTTATGTTATTACCCAGGTTATTTATGTCGGTTCTGTGTCAAGACCCCTTTCGCTTCCAGTTGCGCTCTTCCGTTATATAGCTGTAAACATTTTTATTTATAAATCCATGAACCTGCCGTCACTATTGATATGTTGTCCGCGTAGTTGTAAGAAATATTATATAAAAAAATCAATTTTATAAGACCTAAATGTTAAAAAATCTATTATTTTTTAATTTAATATCACCTATATCTGTCTTATAATTTATAACACTTAAACGAAGTTTACCCCGAAGTTTACCTGTTACAAAATTATTACACTGTATTAATACTAACTTTTTATACACAGATTACATTGATTATAATATTTTATAATTGAGATATTGAAATTAATGTCAACATATTTCTTCATAGATATTTATTTAAACCAATATGTTTCTGAAATTTAATTTTAACTGTGAGTGCTATAGCAATTTGTACAATATCTATTTGGAACAACTAAATAAGAAAGTGAACAGACAGATATTTTAGAAAAAAATTGCTACATTATATGACAATAATTGCAGTGAAAGCAATTTGATTAAGAGTAAAAATACCATACTATATGTTTCCTATTTACATTGTGCATTAATTCAACTCGTTTCCACTGTAAAGATTTGGAGACTTAGGCAAAAACCATTTCTTACTAACATCAATTCCTTCAGATTGTTCTCATTACGACTCTGGAAAGGATGACATATATGCTTGTGAGCGATATGAAAAGACGATAGATGCATCTATGGTATGTGAATTCCGGAATGTCGAGGTCGTCCTTGCGCAATTCAGGATTTTACCAACCAAGTGCATCCAGGGGAACTTGGCCATCTTTTGTTATCGTATTTAATTTAAGGTAGGAGAGTTCTTCAATAATATTGGTACCAACGCGAGTGTATTCGTGCGCGAACCATTCTTTTTGTAAAAACGGTTTCGATGCAAAGGGCATTTTCCTCCTTTGATCTGAAAATTGTTAATGCTAAGATTATCTTTACTTTCATCAAAGAAGTTTTTTATGTCTTAAAAATAATAAATATACTCTTATGTAAGTCTAATTATTACTATAATACTAAAATTTTTATTTATTAATAATATTTAAATGAACTTACAAATTTGAAATTGCAAGCCTTAAAAGCTTAGAATTAAGATTAACTTTACGAACAATATCAAATGGTGAATACAGATAAAGATGTGATATATCTTATATATTTATACATCATACTTACAATTACTTACTGATAACAGTAATTTTTTTATAAAAACGGTATTAAAACAATTAATTAAAATTAGATAATAAATCTTTAAGATTATAAAATAAGTAATTAGAACTTAAATCTTATATATCTTAATTAGTTATCAAAGTTAAGGCTCATAAAATGTATTTTTAATTCATTATACAATTGCAGATATTGATTCTATGTATGATATTATTTTATTAATTATTAAGTCATTTTGTGAATGTGTAATTCAAATAATTTTTAATTGTGATATTGAATTTCATCAAAATACAATTTTATATATTTTGTATTTAATATTTAATCAACTACATAATCTTACTAAATGATCTAAACAATAAATAATAATTATGATTTACAATAAAAGATTTGTTGTTATAAAAACTATTTTAAGTGTTTAAATATTTTTAAAATATAATTTGTTTAATTTTTATAGTAATTTTAACTTAAGTATAATAAAGATTACAATAAAAATTAGCTGTAAATATTAAATTTATTTTGTAAAATAATTATTATTGTATCTTAAAACTAATTAACAAAAAGCATTTTGCTTATGAATTTTCAACTAATTAAGAATTCATTGACTTTGATATAAATTAATTATCATTGCACAGGTATTTCATTTAAATTTATAATTCCAATTGGTAAACTATATCTAATGGTAAACTATATATATATATATATAAGATAATAAAAATTAATTTTTTTGCTCAAATACAAAATTTATTTCATAAAATATTACATTTGTCCACAAAGAGCTATAGTGACTGGTATTTTAGGTTTGTTATTAGGCCCAGTCGGAACATTTTCTATCTTTCTCATTACTAAAAGACCATCAATAACTCTACCAAAAACAACATGCTTTCCATCCAAAAAATTACATTTAGCACATGTAATAAAAAATTGGCATCCATTGGTATCTTTCCCACTATTAGCCATTGATAGTAATCCTGGAGAATCATGCTTTAATTGGAAATTTTCATCAGAAAATGTTCCACCGTATATGCTTGTTACACCAGTACCATCTCCATTAACAAAATCGCCACTCTGAATCATAAAATCTTTTATAACTCGATGAAAAATAGCTCCCTTAAAACCTAATGACACACCATCTTTTCTGTATTCACCAGTACAAAATTGACGAAAATTTTCAGAAGTTTTTGGACAAACATCTTCAAAAAGTTCAAAAATCATTCTTCCAATTTCAGTTGTACCCACAGATACATCAAAAAAAACTACGGAATTGTTAGGATTTCGAAGTTGAGTTTGAATTTGATTCCATGAAGGCATTTTAAAATATATTAATATAATTGTATTATTACAAACTATTTAATAATTTACTATATTTTAATATTTAATATTTAAAATTTAGTATCGTTTTTTTAATATGCAGAAATTAATTAAAAATAGATGCTTTACTCTAGAATATATATCACATTAAAATTTTTCTGTTGTAACCTATAAATAAGAGGGTTAAATAAGATTTTACGTTAATTTCAATTACATTGCATATGATTTTATTAAAAATCTTATATAATTAAAAAATATTTAATATGATTAAGATAATATTGTATTCAGCAAATTTATTACCTCAATTAATAATTAAAAATAATTATAAACCACTCACCTTTTATTTTGGTCTTTAATAAAATTTGATTTCAAAGGAACAATTTATTTAATTTACTGGAAATTAATCATTCAATCTACTTATAACTTTTACAATTATAATTTGTTCTCTATAACTATATTTTTAAAAGCTTAGTAGCTCCATCTATTTCTTAATTAAAAGGTTAAAATTTTATTTTTAAAAAAATGAATGAAAATATATACTATAGCGTAAAAATTAAATTGTATTATAAATAATATATTACAAATATTAGAAAAATGTTTATCTAATTGAATATAAATTATTAAACAAAGATTTATAATTAAAGTAAATTTAATTACAAACGTTTTTATACATTTAAATTATATTTAATTCATATATTTAAAAGCAGTAGTTATTAAATCATATAAATATTTTAAATACGATAACATAAGAAAAAATATATAATCATTCAAATTGATTATATATGAATTTTTACATGTTCCATCAATAGATTTTTATTATTGAAATCATTTCCACAAATACCACAAATTAATTCTTCTTTTTCATTATCTATTTTATTTACAATTGGCCTAGATTCAATTTTGTGATGTTTGACAGAAATAGGTTCAATTATTATACATTCAGTATGAACATTTTGTTTACATTCTTCATTATATAATTCAGAATCACTTGTAACAATATTTAATAATGATTCAGAGCCATTCATTTGCGATATTTGTTCTGAAAATTTTTCGTTAGTTTGATTCGGATTTGTTAAAAGAGGTATGTTTTCATTTGGTTTTGATATTAAATGTATAGTATTAGTTTGCGTAGAAAGAAGATGAATTGTTTCAGCAGATGTAGTAAATGGCAATAGATGTACTGCATTAATATTAGCTTGTTTATCAATAATATTAATTCCTCTTTCTTGATTTTTATTGTCAGAAATAATATTAGATTTATCAATTGTAATTAAATTAATGGATTTATTTTGTCCATCTGTTTGTCCATATGCTTTAATACATACTGCATCATCAAATTCATTTTTTAATACTAAATAAGTATCTTGTATATCTGTTGAATTTTTTAATTGTTCTGCAATTGCAAATAAAGTTTCATTCTCTTCTACAGCAGAAATCATTTGGTTTTCAACTTTTAAATGAGATATTTTAGATTTATTTAATATTTTTTCTTTTTTTTTTTGTGTTTTTGTTTTAATAACTACATTATTACTTTTAGCTTTCGCTTCTGCTATCATTTGATCTGAATGTTTAACAATATGAGCACATAACTCATCTCGATCTTGAGTTAATGTGGTACATAAAGGACAAGTAAATGGTGGCCCAGTAATTTCAGTATCATTTTTTCCAGCAGCATGTACCCATCTAACATGTTCACGTAAAACTACTTTTTGATTAAAAGCTCTTGCACATAATGGACAAACATGAGGTCTTTCGCCAGTATGTATCCTTTCATGCTTTCTTAAAGTGCCTCCATCACGAAAAGCTTTCCAACAGAATTTACAACCATAAGGTCGTTCTCCTGTATGTGTACGATGATGAATTAAATATCCTTGCCTAGAAGAAAAGGTCTTTGAACATGTATCACAATGAAAATAAGCTGGACTTCCTGCATGAGTTCTTCCATGTTCCCACAGGCCTTGTCTAGATACAAAACTTTTACCACATTCATTACAAGTATATGGTGAATCTCCAGGATGTGCTGATAATCGATGTTCATCTAGCTCAGATTGTTTTTCAAATTGTGATCCACAAATTTCACATGAATGAGTTTTTTTTCTGTGAATCCATTGATGTCTGAACATTTTTTGTTTTGTTGTAAATTTTTTTCCACATTCTGAGCAAGCATGCTTACCCCATCTTATATTCATTGCACTGGACTCTATATTAGCTTGCAATAATTTTTTAGTACAAGTAATTTGGTGAGTACTTAAAAAACTAGAATCTTGAAATTGCTTATCACAATACTCACATTCAACTGGAATAGTCCAATTATTTTTTACATGAATTTTTTCATGTAAAAATAAAGATGAGATATGTTCAAAACGATCACCACATTGGCTACAGATATGTTCTCCATTTTCTTGTAAATCTACATCAACATGGAATTTTTTAGATTGATTATTTAAATCACTGTTTGTTTCATCTTTCACTGATATATCAGAATTATTTAAAGAATTTAAAGTTAAATTAAATTGTGGAGAATTTTGAGAATTATATTCTAATTGAGACACTTCTCCATTCTGCAATATTGTAAACTCTTGTAATGCATTTATTTTATCTGAACTTTGACTAATAAGATCATCAACATTGCTTTGGTCATTACTATAATTATATGTCTGTACAGCCCATTGTACTTGAGGTAGTTCAAAATTTTGAATTGTCTGAACAGAAGTTGTTATAACTGATTGTGAATCAGTAATATTTTTATATGCATGAATATTTGTTGTTACATTATTTGTATGCACTATTGCTCTACCTGCTACATAGTTATGAATTTTCATATGATTAGACAAACTTGATGGTCTTTGAAAATCAGCTTCACAAACTGTACATTTATAAGGTCTTGAAACTTGATGAACTTCAATCATATGAGTCTGTAAATTAGGTTTTGTTCTAAATAAATTTCCACATGTTCTACAAGCATGGGGTCGATCTACTTGATGACATACCAAATGATTGCTTAAATCCATTTTTCTTTCAAACTTATCACCACATGTATTACAAGTATGTTTATTATATAAGCATATATCCTGATGTCTAATTAATTCTGATTGAATAAACATATTAGTACAATTAGGACAAGGAACCTTTTTTTCTTCAAAATAAGGACACATTCCACCTAGTTGGCGTAATGCTTCAATAGCCATTGATTCATCACCAGTTGTAAATTGTTTTGAAGATTCTTTTTTAATATAAATAGGATACACAACTGAACCCTGTTCTTCATCTTCAGAATTTTCTGTTAAAATTTCAACAGCAACTTGAGTTTCTGTAATATCATTATTTATATTATCAATTGTAATTTCAGTTATATTTTCTTGTATAACTCTCTCATTTAAAGGTTCACAAATCTCTTCGTGGGAAATATTATCTTGCACATCTAAATTTTGAATATATGATTAATAATATAAGTTACATAAATTATTTACCAAAAAGTACATAATTATTAATTGTACAATTATAAAAATACTGTCAGAATAATGTATAATACCTTCATTTACATTATCGAAAGAAAATGTGACATATTGATCATTTTCATTTGTCTCCATCATAATCAATTTAAGTTTAACTTTATTTTAAAAAATTTTATTTGTTATTTTAATGCAAAACAGAACTACAATATAAGAACTATATTTACTTAATATAAAAATTAAATTATATTGTTTAGCAATCAAATAATTTTTAACATGACTCATTTTTCAAATTTAAATTGGAAACATTTTAAATAATTTCTTTTAAAATCAAAAACATTAAATCAGTAACAATTATTCAATTAATATAAACACAAACCAATACATACAAATTTTAATAGTCTTAATAGTCTTTTATTATTCATTTTTAAAATAAAAAAAATTATATTCAATCGAAGTATCAAAAAATTATAAATAAAATTTATTCAATTTCACTATATACTTGTATTTAAATATATAGAATTCGGAGATAAAATGAAATAAAAAAAATCTCTAAAATTATATTAAATATTATATATATATATATATATATATATATATATATAAAATATATTTAAAAAATCGAGTTAAAATATGGTTAAATAAAAATTAATTCATATATTTTCTTATATCTAGTCCTACACAATATCTACAAAAATCTAATAAAACTGTCCTATAATATACCAAAAATTATATAAAGGTAATAATACTAGATTCAACATTTCTTAGTTCTGAGCAGTGTAACGTTTCAAGCAATTACATTAGTCACAAAGTATGAGCATTCATAATTTTTAAATAAAAAACAAGTAGAAACAATATTTGAAAACACATAATTTACTATACATAATTTCTTAATTTTTCGATAAAAATAATTTACTTATTTGAAATAAATGATATATAAAATATCATTTTCATAAATAAATGGTATATAAAATATATAAAATCTGCAAAAGAAGAATAATTTTTTAAAAATTTTATAGGTCATTAATATTGTCTATTAAAATATAATTTTTTTCTTTAATACGGTTTATTTAATGTAAAATAAAGTTATATTTTTTATGGTGTATATGATTTTAATATTTAAAATATTAAAACTAATAATTTAATAAATTAATAAACTAATAATTTCTAACAATTGGATTGGTTTTATTTGGAACATTAAAGCCACAATATTTATAAAATGTGATTTTATTAATAAAGCATTAAATATTTCAATATTACTAGAAAAGAATAAACTAATGAACTTATAATTTTTCATTGTAGAATTAAATAATGTCGTAATAAAATAATGTCGATTGTATATAAAATTTCTTTAAAGTTGGAAATATTTCAAACAAAATGTAGCGAATAAGTTCGTTTAAAGGAAAAGGAAGGAGTGCAAGAATGCAATCATAACAATTACATAATTAATAATTAAGTAATTAGTAAATATTAATTAAAAAATATTTATTAAGCGTGACTATAAAAACCTGCTCTCAGTAGAAGTAGGAAAAAAATATTACATTAGGGCTAATTATATTAAATTTTGAAAAAAATTAATAATTTATTTTAATCATATTATTATTTCCCGAAAAGGTTAATATATTTAGGAAAAGAGAAGGAGAGGTTGCAGGAATAAAATCCATCAATTACGAATATAAACGAATAAAATATTTATTCATTAATTATCACGCAGGCATTAAAAAAATTTTTCCCAGATGAGAAGGTGTATCAATTTATACGCTACTTACTATATCCGTGAGTCCTGAGATAAATTAATAAAGGATAGGAAGAGGAGAAATAAAAGTCTTTGGTTGAGTGTTAAAAATAAAATTAATTTTCTTTATTTTATATTGCCCTAAACGCCGCGAGGCTTAAAAAAGCTCCTTCGCCAGGAAGGAGGAAAAAAGCCTTTTGACGCACGCACGCAAATTTACAATCGTACAAATTAATAATAATATTAATTGAACGGTTTCGCGATACGCGCGCGGGAGAGCTCTCGTAAAGAAATGTACGTACGGTACCTGGTTGCCAGCTGGACTTTCGCCCTACGCCGTGACACCGATGCGTCTCGAACTCCACACAGTTCGGACGTCTAGATGGCCGATATGTGTGGGGGTGCGGACACCGGGTTGTCTCCAACGTCTTGGAGACCAGACCTGGCCGCAGAGGAACTTACTTTCTCTCTCACACTCTTCTTCAATTGTTTTCTTTTTTACGCGCCAACTACAACGGCGTTCGGTCATTTCTACATTATTATCGCCACTGATTTTCCCGCATCAATTAACGGTCTCCAACAAAGAAAAAAATTTGTTCTTGATTTACGGGATGTTTGGGAAGGTAAATGAACGATCACGCTGCTCAATTGCCTTTTTAGTATCTTTATTTGTTTTATTCTAATATATATATATATATATATAATCGAGACAAATAGACGGTCGCGAGAGACGACTTTTTCGCAAACTTCTTTTCGAGCAAGGGTACTCGATCCAGGAAAAGAAGAGACCCGCATCCTTCATTTTTCCTCTTTATATTTCCTTTTTCTCCACCCCAGGAAATTTACCACACGATATAATTGTCCGAATTCTTCGTGGAGGGGATGAGGGAGTCGCCCCCCCCGTATTGACCACGTCGGGCCTAGCTCCGCCTTACCGTTTACTTTAGGGCTATTCCGCTCGGCCCGGAGGAGGTTGGTGGTCCCCATGCGGAGGACCTCTCTTATTGGCCTCCGACCCCCTGTCGTGTTACGGGTGGCTCTTGCAACCCAACCGGGTGGGTATGAGAGTCCTTTGGTTGTTGTCAGGCTTCGAGTCCCTGCAGCTATCAGGCTTTGAGCCCCTGCGGCTATCAGGCTTCGAGCCCCTACGGCTTTACCTTTTTTTGGTGCAATTTAATTCTGCAGAGAGTTGTGTGATTTTTGGCTGTTTATATTCTCTTAAAAATGTTCCGCTTGTTCTGCCTATAACGTCTACTGTCGTCTCTCCGAACCGTATACATACTATCATAATTTATATCTATAAACTTATAATTATGTTTCGTATGTCCTATTTCTAACGCCTTATGGCTCTAGTTATTCTTATCCTTCTAAATCATCGCTCACAACTTATGCTTATTCTTATTACAATATTTATTTTAGCGACAATATTTTCTTACATTGTTTAAAATATAGAAGTACAAACAAATACATATTACGCACAAATACCAATTCGCTCATTTAGACATCTGTCTCGCACGTTTGCTTCCCGCAGTCACGCCATCCGTAACAAAATTAGAACAATAATTATCACTACTTAAAATAAATATTCGGCCTATCTTCTTCTCTTCCTTCTCAATACTAATTCGTAAAAATTAATTCCTCAGAACAACGTACCCACGACTAACTTTTTGACAATCCCAATAAACTACCAATTTGTTATCTTTTAATTGTTTATGCTAAGCACCTAAATTTCTGACCATTAAAATTAAACAGAATTGAAACAAACCCACTAAAAGTGAAAGATTTATCTAGCGCAAATTACGTCGTGATATTGTGACTTCAAAAACTAGTCGAAGCAACATCGGTGCTCTACTTCCTCTCATAATCCACTTCATTTTAGAAAGTAACATATGTTCTTAATAAAGGGTATTTCCTTGTTCGCGAATATCAATTGCTCGATTTCTATTGATGTATGACGATTAAAAAAGCACAACTTGCACAATAACTCTTGAATTATCCGTGAAAGACTAGCTTCTCAGAACATTTTTCGTATCCAGCACATTGATTAAACGTTAAAATAAGTATTAAATACTTATATTTTTATTTACTGCAAGCAAACTTAAGCTCTGTCTAGGAGATCACAGTTCAAAACATGAGTAATATCTGATGATTTTTCTTATATTAATTGTAAGAATAGAACAAGATAGTGTTAATTATATAATTAGCCAGAACGACAAGAGTACATTATTTTCGTTAACTCCTGTGAAATGTTCGCCAAAAAAATTTGCAGTCCTGTAGTTCACAGAGCGGGAAAAGTGAGAGAGAGAGCTGCCCCCAAATGCTATTTCGCTTACCTTGGTACACACTTGACAAAGAAAAAAAAATTAAAAAATCTAAATTATGTATATTTTCACACTTGATTTTCATAGAAGGTGTATCTGATTGTTGGTGTTACTTGCACGGGACGCGTTTGTGGATTCGATGTGCACTGCATTAAGGAACGGATAGATGTAAGTATGGGTTTAATAAAATATGCGTATCGCTATCGTTTAATAAAATATGTGTTCGCTGTATCAGTGTTTTTTCTATCTGTCGTTGGCTGTTGACATAGCGTGTGAGTAATCTGACACGCTTGCGGCGGCGGCGGTTTTGCTACTCGCGCAGTTCACTGTTGCTATGGTTTGATTAGTGGTGCACGGCGCGAACTTGGCAACGTCGATTCGCAACAGCTGATCGTTTGGACGATGCTCGGGTCCGGTGTTTACTTTCGGATCGATGGCTGCGAGGCATGTCAATCGCGTATTAGTGTATTAATGTTGTTACGCATTGAGACGGGATGTGAGGGATGTGTAGGATGAGGGAGGGGACATCAATCGGCTATCTTGTCCAATGAAGTTCTTTATTTAGTTTTTGTGTTTTGTTCACCTTTTTCTTATTATAATGTACAGAGGGTGCGTCGGATGGCCGTACAAGTTTTATTACCCTGGCGTGGCGTCGACTCAGTTCTTAAACTTAATTTAATTCGAAGAGGCCTCCCCTTTGCCATCGGGATCGTCTCTTTCTTTCTCTGCGAAAACCTCTTCCACTTTCTCCTTTTCCTATAATCCCCTTCCGGTTTTCTTACGGCGTGGGGGGGTCTTCCCTTTCTTCTGGGTCCCACTCATTTCCTATCTTATCCTGCTCTCCTCCCCCCGATGCTTGACGCGCTTCGCTCTCGCTGGCCCCGGGCATTGGGTCGGGAAGCGTGCTCGCCGCCCGGCGCATCCCATCCCCACGCGGGAGGGTAGCATATTCTACTTTCCTCTCCCCGTTGATTGGATCGTGACTCGCGGACTTACTCCGGGATGCTTCACGTCCTCTCAGCTTTCTCCTCCTCTCCCTTCAGTCTCCCCAGAGAAGAGCTCGAGACCAACTCCTGCTCCACTCACCAGCACCGTTGGGTACTCCCCCTCCTGCAGTCGGTTACAAATGTATTAGTGTCCATCGTGTACACCTTCCCGAGTATATTTCTGCTGATCTCCGGATTTCGCGTGATTTAACCCTTTTATAATGCGGTTTTGGTTTTCTTCTCGCTCTTTAAGTTCGATTTTTCGCGATCTATCAGTCTCACTTGGCTTCACAAAATATGAATGCGTCCCTCCCCCATGTCATTGGTATCAGAATACCGCGGGACACTGCGTTCCTGGGGAAAACCCAAGTTTCCGTCAAACACTTCCTTCCTTCTTCTGCTTTTCTTTGGCGGGAGTATCGGACCCTTTTCTCTTTGTTTCATTTCACTTATACCCACACTTTCTCCGGTATATATGAAAGTTAGTTTCTACTCGCAACCTTTTCGTGTGTACGTTGTGCCTTCACGTAACGCGAATATTTCTTCCCCTTCGCGCTTCACCCCCTGCTTCGCATGTTTATGCGACTCGCTTACCCCTCGCTCATCCCTCGGTGTACTATCCTCTCTTTTCTTTCTAACCTTTTCGGCCTCATGTGTTTGACTAGGGTGCAGTGTACTTTCGGAGCCGGTCCATGCCTCTCCCATTTTGCCGTTTTGCTGGACGATGATCACGAGTGTACATCGTACGTCCAACTTTTTGGCCTCAGCCCAGCTTAGAGTCTTGCCTTGCGCACGTCCCCCGTGAGGCCTTCTCTTCTTTTCTCCAACGCCAGCAGCCACAAGTTGTCTCCTAGCAATCAGAAACATCAGAGACTGTTAATATAAGGTAGAAAAATAAATTGCAAGAAAAAATAGAAAAGTCTTGCTCGATATGTTTCGGTTCACTCAACAAAGAAAAATAATATGAAATAAACAAAGAAAAGCTGCCAATCGTCCCTCCGAGACAATTAGCTCAATAGAGCCTGCGGTCGCTGTAAGAAGACACGAGATCATGCAGATAGATTTTCGTGCGCGCATTTGTGATTGCTCTCACATTTCATCCACCGAATAATATTGCATTTTCGAATTGACAGGGCTACGAGTGAAAGTCCAGGTGTTACGAATCGCGAAGTAATAGTGTTGGACAATGTTTGGTGACGTCGTGGCATGATGAAATGATCAGCTTGTTTATGGGTGAAAGAACTATCATATAAACCCCAAGGGTTTGAGTATATAAGAAGAAAGAGAGAGAGAGAGAAGGATACATTTCTGGCGGCCATGTTTGATCTTCAAGACATTGGAAACAAATTGGTATCCGCAGTCATACACGGATCGGCCATCCAGATGTTTGTGTGGAATTCGCAATCGAAAGTGCATCAAGCAGTGAGTCTAAATTCAAATATATTTACGAGAGCTCTCTCACGCACGATCCGTTACCTAACAAATAATAATAATAATACGTGTCGATTGTAATTTTGCGTGCGTAAAAGATTTTTTTATACTTACCGGTGGAGGAGGTTTTTTAAAGTCTTGTGTCGAACAGTAATCAATAAATTTAATTTAATTCTAAAAGCAAGCATATATTTTTTTTATATTTTAAACATATATATTTTTTATACTTTAGATTATTCAAGAACGTTATACATTCTCGCTACTCATCGCGCAATTATATATTACGACCAATAGAATTCTTAATTCAACCATGCTGCTTTTGTTTCTGCAATCATTTGAATTTACTTATTAAATAGAAAAACCAATTTACACGCCATTGTTTGAATATCTTGACCCGATGTGATTCGCTATATTTAAATGGTTTACACTAATGGATGATCAAACTATTATAATATTTATGCAATGGTTTATATGAATTGAAACTCGGTTGGTAAATCTATGTATTAATGTTTGATTGGAATTTATTTGAACATCAAGAACTAATTAAGTATAATTATTATTGAGTTTTATTTAGTGATATGTGTAAATATATAATTAAAGATTATTTGCTTTGGAGTTGATGTATTTTTTTAATCAATAATCTGTAATATAATATATAATCATGTTCTAACATTATTATTACATTAAAATTTATATTTTTTAAAAAATTTCTTTATAAAAATATATTAAAAACAAAGTTTTTTTACAATTAGCTAGCTGAGTTAACTTTTTTATATAATTTATTAATATAAGAATGAAGCATTATACTTTGTTTGAGTGGAATATTGTTTGGTGGTTATTGACTATGTTTGGTACATCAATTATTTTTCCTTGGTTCATTTATAATTTTATTAATATTGTTTTATTTAAACATAGAAAAAAATCTCTTTATGGAAAGGTAAAAATAATATAAAAATTAAGCATTTTGTATAATTTAAAATATAACTAATTCGTTAAATTAACAGGTTGTTTTGTTAACTGGTGCTAGTTCGGGCTTAGGAGAAGCATTAGCTCATGTATTATATAGTTGCGGTTGTAAATTGATTTTAATAGCAAGAAGAAATCAAGAATTAGAAAGAGTAAAAGATGCACTATTGAGTACACATGTTGTAAGTTATAAGCAATTAGTAAATATTAACAAATTATATTATAATTGAGAGCAACTATTTATTAGATAGTTCCAACATACACACCAGTTATTCTACCATTAGACATAACTGAAATTAATAACTTATCACTTAAAGTAGAAAAAATTTATAAAATTTATGGAAGAATAGATATTTTATTTAATAATGCAGGCATATCATACAGAGGAGAAGTAATTGATACAGATGTTGATGTAGATATTAAAGTAATGTTAACAAATTACTTTAGTCAAATTGCATTAGCTAAAGGTAAAGTACATAATTTTATTACAAATATGAAAACATAATTTATTACATTTACCCTATATTTACAAATTATTTTTAGCTGTTTTACCTTACATGGTAAAACAAAAGTTTGGTTATATTATATGTACAAGTAGTGTACAGGGAAAGATTGCTATTCCATTTAGGTCAGCATATACAGCTTCCAAACATGCATTACAAGCATGGTGTGATTCAGCAAGAGCTGAGCTTTCTAAAAAAAATATTAAAATAATTGTAATTAGTTCTGGGTATATCTGTACTTCTTTATCATTAAATGCATTAACAGGAAAAGGAAAAAAATATGGAAGTAAGTAATGAAACTAAAAAAAAATATCTATTCAAATAGTATATATTTTTAATTCAGTTATGGATGAAACTACTCAAAATGGATATTCAGCTAAATATGTGGCAAATAAAATTTTACAAGGTATGTTAAGAGGAGATAATGAAATAATAATAGCTAGTTTTACGCAGAAGCTTGCCATCATATTGCGAATTTTACTTCCTAATGTATATTTTTGGATTATTAAATATCGTATTAAGAAATTATTGAATGCCTAATTTTGAATATGAATAAAATATTTTCTAAGAAAATGCAAAATAAATTTTTGTAATGCATTATTGTAGAAATCAAATATATAACGAAAAATGTATAACACATTAATGAAATGAAAATATGTAAACTTTAATGTGAAATGTTTTTGTATTTCACATTAATTATTATTGAATTAACCTTATTCAATTAAATATTGAATAAAGTTATGTAACATTCTTTTAAAATATTTCATTTTTTTTTGGTATTAGCTGATTTAATTACTTGAATTTTCAATCGAACTTATAATATTTAGATAATGAAAATGTATAGTTTTAATATTATTTAAAGGTTAGTAATTTGTAATAGAATAATAAACAAAATTTCATTCATAATTAATATAATTTTTTTAATAATTATAAAAATACAGTATGTAGACAAATTTTTAACATACCTGATTATTAATATTTTACAAATCATAAAATCAATTGTAACAAATAGTTTCTTCAAAATAAAGGTGACAATAAATTAAATATATATTTATTTATAAACTATATTTTAAGATTTATTTTTCATGAGATTATAATTTGATTTGTAATAAATACTATTTTTTAATTTTATACCGTACTATTAACATTTGAAAACCTGTTATTAATTTATTTAATATTTGTCCAGTTAAAAATATTTTTTTACACAATTATTTACGATTCTACGAAATATAAAAATTAATTTGTACTATCATACATAAATTTATTTATAAAAATATACTTATCTAACTTTATTAAATTTTATATTTTAATATTATTCTTCATATCTTAAAAATAAAATAGCTACCTTAAATTCATTCAAAACAATAAAGTATCAAATTCTAAATTCATTTGGTTATTGCTACAGGTGCTATGTAAATCAATAAAAAATTTAAAAATGAAATGTATGTTATATGAACTGATTTATAAATTATAATATAAAATATAATTTCCTGAAAATAACAAAAAATATTCAATAATGCAGCTAATCTATTACTAGATTATTTATATTAACTTTGATTATTTTTTTTTTTTAAATGCAATAAAATATTTAATACATACAATAAATATAGTAAATAAATACTATATTTAATTAAAATTTTAATTTTTTAAATTTTCATAAAATATAGATATTAATATTATAATTATTGTTATAATGAATAAATTTTTATATTCTTAATTATTCAATTTATATATAATATTTTAATAATATAAAATATATAAAAAAAATATAATTGAAAGTATAATAATCTAATAAAAAAATTAAAATTCTTTAAAATCAATTTATGAGTTAACTTAAATTTCTATATAAAATATATTTTTTTTTTATGATAATTATATTAATATTATTTATGACCTAATATCATTTAAGATTATTAATTTATTTTCTTATTTTTTTAAGTATTAGGAAATATGAATTATTTTTAATAATGTATATCATTATTATATAAGTATATATATTATATAAGAAAAGTAAAGATTTATTTTATTTCGTATTAGGTTAGACTTAAATGTAACAAATTTTATTATGTTTCATTTAATTTAATAAGAGTAGTAATGCAAAATATTATATATATTTTGTATGTTTAAGTTTGTGTAGAGTATAATATATCAATTATCAATTTATATATTGAATTTATCAAGCTCAACTTATTAGGTTATATGTTTAAATATATTATTTTAAATTATATTATCTTATTTAATAAGATGACATATTTGGATAATAAGCTGTAAATAGTAATTTCTATATTAATTTTCTTCACAGTTAAAACATTGTTTTGAATTCAATTTTATACAATTTAGGTATATATGGAATTACATGTACACCAGTTATATATACTTGACTGTAATAACACATGAATATCACAAGAAATAAAAAATGTATACATTTTTAATTTAAGGTTAGAACCAGTTACATATCACTAGAATCTATTCAAATTCTATAAATATTTTGTACACTTTTCCTGCCAACATACATACCACATGCACATATGTACACATATATAGATATATGCTTAAGAATGGAACTGGATTTTACCCAATTCTTAGTGTAGTTTACATTGGTTTTTAATCACATATGATTCTGCACTATTGCCTACCTTTAAGCCTTTCATTTTGTGATCAATATTATATACGAATTTCTTCATTTAAAAGATTGATATATCCTCCAAGCACTAATGCTAAGTGATAAAAGTGTTATTGTAGAATGTAAAATCCTTCGTCTAGTATCATCTTTTTTAACAAGAAAAGTTGGTGATGAAGGTCCTAACACAGCAAGTACTTCAACATGTGGTAATTTGCTTGTATCTGTCTCTACTTGGTATTGACAGCAAGGATCAAATTGCCAAGAAACGGTATATAAGCTACAAGATATTGCAGCTGTAACTCCAAAAACACCACAAATATAAGGCCGATCACTCCATAAAATTCCTATAAAAAAGATAAATCAATAAAAAAATTTTAAATATTTATACAATAAATATCTACCTGTAATAATTGATGTTAAACCTGATAGTGCTGAGGTTTTATGAAGACAATTACCAACTGAAATCCATCGAGATGTTTCATCTCCTAATTTAGATGGCTCTATAACAATTAATTGACATTCCGTTTCGAGAGCTCTTTCAAGTTCATATTCAAAACTTTCATGAGCATTTTCGCCATCATATACCTCACGAATTATAGCCACTTTTTTTGAGTTTTCACTAAAACAGTACTTTTATTAAAATAAATATTATATTATAGTATATGTGACTTCAATTATTTATAATTTAATAAGAAAAACTGAAATTTCTCTTTAAATTAAGTTTTTAATTCATACATTATGGATCGACCATCTGCATTATAATTAGATTGTAATATTACTAAATTATAAATATTAAAACAAACATATGTAATGTACAAACTTATGAAATTTAACAAATAAAGCTTTTATTAAATAATCAAGTTTTGAATAATTTTTTAAATTTAGAAGTGATCAATATATTAATTTTAATAATTTTTATCAAATCACTTTGATACATTTTTTTAGAATATTGAACATTAATAAATTTGATATTATAACAATTCAATTCGTAAATTACTTTTTCAATTTAACAAACCTGCTTTCAACTCCTTCATCTACCATTTTTTCGAAGAATCAGTCAAATAAATACTGAAACAAAGATTCCCGCGGACCGGACAGAAAAATCTAGATCGTACCATTTGAACCGGATTTACAGATCAGCTGATTAGTTTAGTATTTATGAGACTAGCGTAGTACTGTTTTAATTTTAATTATAAACCTAATGTAATACTTCATTTTAAGTGAAGTTATAAATTGTACGTAAAAATTTGTTAGTATTATAATATTTTAAAGATTATAAATATAAAAAATATTGCACGAACAAATTTAATATAAAATTTATAATATCTATTATTAAAATTTTTTGTACTGATTACTTCGTTTAAACTAAAAAATTGTATCTTTATAATTTTTATATCTCAAATAATTTCAATTTATTTATATCAAATCTAGCTTGATTTGTTACTATAAAATTTGTGTATTACAATATGATGCATTAGAAATCATAAATATGAACACTATTATCATTAAAATAATTTTGTCATTGATTATATATATGATTACGCTATTATTAAAGTATCATTAATTAATCTACAATATTTGTTTTAAACAGCATCTGTTTTATTTTCTAGTATCAAATGAAAATTTTTTTATTTCTTCACTTTCGATCTATATTGTATAGAAGTTTTATTTTATAATCGAGATTCTAATCGATTTGTACGTTCAAATATATATTTCACTTTCTAACGGCACGTGGATTTTTTTTATTTTTATCATCATGTTTTCCCTATAACTGTAAATATTCTTTTGTAATCGAAATTTCTTTTTCCTTGTCTCTGTAATATTTAGTAAAGAAAATTTTTATTACTTTATTGTTATGTTGAGGAATTCTTTTCTGCTTTTCTTCTGTTTTTAAAATTATCAATAAAATAGTTGTAAACCTATACCTTGCTAGATAATGCATAATTCTTGTTAACTATTGAAAGAATTTTCTTGGTCAATTCGGATGTACTATACTCTGCGAAATAGATGATTATACATATAATTTTACATATAATTAGGTACCGAGACGTTGTTCTATTGAAATATTATTTTTAGCGACGATAAAATAATCATAACAATCATAATCGTAATAATGATTAGACGAAGATACTTTATGGTTTTAATTTGATATCAAGTAAAAGCATTTTGCTTTGGTCAACAATGTTTATTAATTGATTGATTTGTTAATCGATTACTCAAAATTGACGTAATAAATTATTTAAGATTTATTATTTTAATTAACATGATGCTGTATATATTTTCAAAGCAGTTTTTATTAAGTAGATATAAAATATTTCTTGATAATATGCAGTAAATACTGTGGCAAACAATAATTATGAACCAGCTTCAAGTTCTTTTTCACATATAAGCATCGAATTTTATGATTAATGATAATTTTAATTATTATAATAATTATTACGATTGTTGAGTTGCTATCGCGCAGCTCTCGCGTACACAATTGTATATCCTTTCTAAGGATTAATGTAAAGTGTCCCGACGGTTTACCGAATTTATAGGTAGATGTCGAACATTTGTAGATAGATAATAAGGATTTGAGGCCTTATATACTGTGGTCTAATTGACGATTAATTAATGCGGATACTTATTACTTAGTCACGCACTTCATGAACTCTAAGTTACGGGACGGATATATCTGTCTTACGCCTAATGAGAATAACTTCCCCTCATCTTAACTTTTCTTGTTGCGAAATAATACAGAACAAGGTACGTATCTTAGCAGTGAAAGTTTTTGTAATGGTGATGATGGCCTCTATACAGGTGGAGAAGGACTGGAACTGTGGCGTTAGTAACTCAGCATTACTGAGCGACAATTGCACGGTATAATAGAAACGGTGTGAATATAGATCAGTCACAGTAAAGGCAGCAGCGTTTGGGGTCGCTGTTACAAATTGATGATAAAAAAGAAAAACAAATTTTTTGTATATTTTAATACGGTAATATATTAATAATTTAATATATTATAGTGATTACGAATATATTTTGCAAAGACTGAAATTAATAGCACACTGCTTAGTAAAAATTTTGAATTCTTATCCTTTTTTTTTAAAGAACTAAATTATCGGTAGAACACGAAATAATGTAGCTCAACTGTATTTACTTTATATACTAACTTTAAATTTAACAGATTTATAGGTTAAGGCTTTTTTTTGAAATTCTAACAGCTGATATCCACACGGGAAATAACTGAAAAGAAAATATTGAAATCTAAATTACGGGAAGTATTTTGTAAATTATATTATAAGTCCATTTACCTTTATACATACAGAATATACTTGTACGTTAAAATTAAAAAAAACTAATATCTAAAAATATATTTAAGTCTAGCCGTAAGAAGTCGTAGGAGAAATATCTTAAAGATTGTAATTCTGAATAGAGAACAATTCTACTTAGAAATTGATTATAATGATGAAAATCTGAATTATTTGTAACACCTTTAGATCTAACAAAGTTAATTTAACCGAGGCTTAGTCATAAGTTATAATTTTAAATATTCTAATACAAGTAATTCATCCAATAAACAATTTTTTAAATTAATATTTCAAATTAATCATAAAGAAAAATTTGTTGAAATAAAAAACAGAAATTGCTTCACTACAAGAACAAACTAACAAATTTTTCTAATTAGACATGTAATCCACTACCTTTTTTATAAAAAAATGAATTTTGATTGATTCCAACCCTAATTAACCAATAAGAATATATTAACATATACTTGATCTAAGTCAGAAAACTTTAGCGATGGTTTTTAAATACTTTTTTTTAAAGGAAGAAAATTTGTGTAGTGCACAAATTTTAATTTAAAAAAAATTAAAAAGTATTTTTTTAAATAAATATATTAACTGTATATTTTTTAATAATAATGATAAATACGTAATTTTTAGATCGAAAATATACATATTTACTTGTCTGTAATGTAACATTTTATAATAATTTATAAATATAAATCTAGATGGCGTAATGTATAAATTACATTCCAATAATTTTATTCACTTTGTACATTCACAATTTTTTACGCGAAATTAAGTTTTATATCTTCTTATTTATTTGTTCTTGATAAGCAATTTTAATTTCGTATTTTTTCTTCAAAATGATTATCACTATTACATTACGTGAAGTATATAATTTCAATTAAGATACTAGATAAGATAAAATTCCAAAGTAAAATAGTTTTGCAGAAACTGTACATTAATCGTTAATAATATTATATTCAAGTGTTCCATTAGTTTTTAATTTTTCTTGTCTGTGGATTGTACTGTATTATAATTTCATAATTTTTGTTTTCATTATATTCATTAAAATAATAAAGAATGAAGAAAAGGATATATAGATTTATATAATGAATATGCAATTAATCCTGAATTTCGACCAATCATAAGCAAAATTGGATAATTAAAATATACATAGGTATATTAATATTTTAATTATATTAGTATAAGCAAATATTATTTTACTGTTATTGGATGTCGAAGAAATAATGTGATAAAAAGATTAAGTTTAATGTACTAAGTTATATATTTCTAGTCTGTCATTGTAATTGAAAAATAAAAAATAAAATCACGATTAATGTTTTTTCCTGTACTCCAAGGATATAAATATGACGTTTCTATTATATCGATATGAATTAAAACGAAATAAAAAGTGTCATTTATTGAATTTCATCTTTTCCGGTGTTCTATAAAACTAACTATAATGTTTAATTAAAAATTTGTTTAAAGTTTATGTGAAAACTTCAAATATAAAAATAAAAGGGTTTTTGAATAGTTGAATATATTTAAATATTCTGATTGTGTACGTGTACATCTTCATGATGCACGTCGATACTGTTAAGTGTATAAAATTGTACGCAATTTTCTATGTATAAGTGACTGATTCATCAAAATATTATCAATGTTACATAATTAAACTGTGATCTCTCGGATTGTCGTCCCCATCGCGATGTCGAGAGGGTTAATTTATACCACTAAGGGTATTAAAGGTGACTGTAAGAAGTTTGAACCTAACATCTTTAACAAGAACAAGTGTAGCAGCTGTTTCAAACAGATGGAAGAACATAGCATTGAAGCTCTTGAATGTAATAGAGTAAGTTTTACTTTCTGCTTATGTATAAGCGTCACATCTATGAAACTAAATAATAGAGGAATAAAATTAGGAACTACATTTTTGTTTTTAGTTTTCAATATTATGTTTAATATCTTTTTATAATATTTAATTGTAAATAATTGAATAAAATAAAATAATTAGGAAATATGGAATTTATTGAAAGATTTATTTATTTGTACTTAGTACATTATATTTATTAGACGTTTTTAACATAAAAACAAATAAACAAGATAATATAACTTTAAATAATAATTAGAAAACATTTTTAGTATAGTAGTACATGAAAAGTTGAGATTATTTAAGAATGAAAAACTAATAAAAATTCAATTTTTTTAATAAACTCATTTTGTACACATAAAATTATCTAAAAAAAATAATTATTTTATATGGATGCAGCTAATTTATTATTTTCAAATTTATTAAATAGCTAACATATAATCAACATTGGAGAAGGCATAAAATATTATAGATAATTGAACAAAATATATCATTTAATAAGTATCTTTATTTAACATAAATTAAAGCAAATATATTTTTATCGATTATTATCAAATAAAAGTGGTATAATATAAAAATAATTGTAGTATTATTCTTGAAAAGGAAAATTCATTTTATAGTTTTAATTGTAGACTTTATAGAACTTATTTTAAATATCTATTAATATAAATAAATTTAGTTATATATTTTTAAGTTTTATTGTTCCAAAATGATAACTATCTCTTATAATTAAGGTATATTTGGTAATGTACATAATTGTGCGTTGAATATAGAAAAATCAATAATGTTTATAAAGAATGAAACAATTCAATTTTTATGATTATTAATTATTGTATAAAACATTCAATGCAAGATTGAACTTATAGCTATATTAAATTTATTTGTTTAATTTTTTTTATTATTATTAGTAGTTTAAATATTTAATAATTTTTAAATATGACATTAGATAAAATTGTATTTTCATATAATTTAAAATAAATATTAAAAGTTTATAACTATTAAAAATAATTATTACAAATATACTATATATAATTTTTTTTATAGTTGTAAAGTTGTTACAATAATTTAATAACTTATATTAATACACATAATTAAAATCCAAATTTGTTGTCATAATTTTATTTTTAACAAGTTTAAGCACTAAATTTATAAATAACAAATATAAAATAATTAAATAATGATTCATGTATAATTAACTGACTACAAATCTATGAAATTAATTTTAGTATTATTTAAAAAAATTCAATCTACTAGTTGTATTGTTCAACTCTTTACAATTCTTCATACACTATTATATAAAAAAATTATTCTAAATTATAAATTGAAATTTATTAATATAATTTGTAAGGATTGTATCAATCAAGCAATATTGGTATATTTTTAACTATTTATTATTAATTATACTATTATATGTAAATTTATTTTTAGTTTTATATTGTGAATCAATTATATTTACTAAAATACAATAATATAAAGGGTTAAAACCTAGTCTTAACGGCAACGTAGCAACGGAATATAATTTAACTATAAATTTATCGCAACGGTCATTAGAGCGAATTTTTCTGGCTTCGACAAAGCCATCAACGTTCAATGTTATAAATTTCTTGTAATTTTTATATGCAACGACTTTAGAAGGAATTTTTGGAAGAACCAAGCGCCCATCGACGCCTAAGAATTCATGTGTTTTCGGACAAAAGCGAAGACGGACGGGAACACGTGATTTCTTTTTTTCCAAAAATATTAATATCCCCGGCCAATAAAAACGTAGATTAAAAAGCTATGCACTTAGGGACAAAAAATCGTTTATAAATAGAGCGAATTCGCGAGGGGAAGGCACTACTAGTCTTGCTCTTGCATAGTTTACAATGGGGTAATCATCACTCGTACTCCATATAATTATAACTTAATTATTGTAAAATAAAGTTACTTATTTAAAAAAGAACTAAGTGTAAAGTTCATTTTCTCTTAGCGTGGTGTCATATCCTTAAAATCTTATATATATATTGTGATATATATAAAAAACAAATAAATGCAATACTCGTTAAGTTGACGAGTGTAAGGCACCTGGTCGTGTTAGAAACCACGTGCTCGTATATAAAGTTTTTCTAAAATCAATAGTATTTTCTATTTCTATAGAAAAAAATTACTAAATTGGTACTAAAAATTCATAATTGAAAGTCTTCACTTTCGCTTGGCTCTACAGCTCGAACATGTTGGGGATAAGTTCCCTCGACCAAGCGCAGTAATTCAGCTCGATTCCCCCGCACTTCCCTCGGACGATGTGCGCGTAGTGGTCGATTTGAAATTCAAATTTCGCGCGATTCAAGGTGTGTCTGCGCGTGCGCGTTTTCCGCCGTTCGGTACGGGTGGCGCACGCCTCTCGGCCAAAATGGCGCGGTTTGGGCCTCAGCTGCCGCTCGCCGCCGCTGCCCCACTCCTCTCGCTGCTAGTCGTCGTCCTCAGTATCGCCGCGTCAGCTGCGGGGTATGCGTCGTTGCTGTTGTAGCGTCCGCTCCTGTTGGCTGCGGCGCTGCGCCAGCTGAACGTTGACGTCCTTGATAACATCAGCCGTCATCATGATGGCGGTCGACGCGTTTTCATATAGCGTCGCTAGGACGACGCCCCCTCCTGCCGCCCTCCCGCGCTGCGCCCCCGTACCTTTCGATGCGGCGTTGCCTCGAGCTTCCTCGCGCTTACTTGCGGTTGCACCTTGCCCCGGATTCCCTCCTGATTGTGGCAACATCGTCCGAGGCGCGGCCTGCTTGGTTGCGACACGTTCGGGCCCCTCGTGCTTCACTCGCGCGTTTGCGGTCTCGGCTCGCGGTCCTGCGTTTCACCCTCGCCTGTCCGCGGTTCGTCCTTTTTTGCTCGCCGATTTTCGCGCACCTATTCTATATCCGGAGAGGCGTCTGATTATAACAAATGCGATGTTAGCGAGTGCTATCTCACCCCTGCGAGGGCCCGGAAAATGCTGCTTACCCCCTGCCACCGGCGTCGTCACCCCCCCCCCCGGGAAAACCCTTTCCACTTTTTCTCTCTGCCCCAATCCCTTGTCGCATCCTCCTTCCGGCGCGGGGGAGCTATCCCCTCCTTATAGGTCTGCTGCTTCTTCCCCCATTTCCCCCACTCCCGGGGCCCGCTGGCTTCCTGCTTTAACCTGCTCCCCTCTCCCGAAATCTACTGGCTTCCTACTTTATCCTACTCTCTCCCCCCGGTGCTGACGCGCTTCGCTTTCACCGTCTCTACGCGTTCGGTCGAGAAGTGCGCTCTCCCTCCGCGCCACCCCTCCACTATTGGAGGGACCGGGAATTCGAGAGCTTCCATCCTTCCCTCCCCCGCCGCTCCCGCTCCTTGGTATGGCGCGAGACCAGCTTCTGCGCCGCCCGCCAGCACCGTTTAGCACGCCCCCTCCCCGCATTCAGTAACAGTTACTCTTAAGCACTGGTTAAGTTTTAGGGTGAAAATAATTAGTCCGGGTGGTTGTTTAGATATTATTTTTCACGTCCCTGCGTCCCCGTCACTTCCTTGGCTCATAGCCTTTGCGTGGCTCGTCACTGGCCGCAATCCACTATTTATATTTCAAATCTCCCGCGAGCTCCGTTGGTACGTCCGATTCCGCCTTTACCGACGTCGCCACGTGTTAGCGTTGCAGCTTGACTTGGCGCCAAACTCCGCCGGCGTGGCGGAGGCCTGATCCCTTGCGCTGTGTATGCGCTCCCACCTTCCCTTCAGGCTTTGTCTGGCGTTGGCTGCGACGTTGCCTTGTAGCTCCCTTCGGTTACTTTCAGCTACACACCTACCTGGCTCCTGCCGTGTCGTGGCAGCGTTGCTCGTGGTGTAGGCGGTTCTTTCGAATGCGTGCCGGTGGCTCGTTTGCTCTCGGGGTTGCGGCTCGTGTACTGAGCTCCCGGGTGTTTTCGCTCCTTGCACTTTTCTCTTCCTGTCTTTCTTGCCAATCTCCGTCCGAATATCTGCTAATTCGTGATGTGTTTTTTTGCTGGTAAAGCTCGTCGACTCTTCCTTCTAAAGGCTCAGACGATACTGACTTCCCTCTTCATCGACCTCCTTCCTCCGCTGATAATATCCTTCACTTGTTTTTTCTTTGTTCCCATTCCTCCCGCGGTTTTTCCTTCTTCGACGCGAGCGACCCTCCCCTGTCATGGCGCTAATTACTTCCCGCGTTAGTCCCCTCCCCACTCCCCGACACTCCCCCCGTTCCGCATATCACCCACTAATTTGGCTGGCAATCAACTCTGCGCCGCCCGCTCTCTCCGCTGTCCACACCCCTTTCTCGCGTTCGATTACAGTTACTTTAATATTATCATTTAATTTTTTCTCTTAAATTGTTTAAAATCAATTTTGTTGTTTACGCTTACTTTGCATTGTTATAAATTGTTTAAGTTCATAACACTTTTTTTTAAAATTAATTTCATAATACAAATATTTTATAATTAGAATCAAACAAATACAAACATCCGTTTAAATTTTTATACAATTTTAAATAATTTATCACTTTTTATAAATCTTTAAAAATTAATTTTACAGTACAAATTTTATTGATTCACTTTACAATTTTTCTGTCTTTTCTATACAATATCTTGATATTTATACTATTTCCATCTTTCGGATTTTTTGATTCGATTTTTCATTGAGTAAAAATTGTGGCGAAAGGCGGAAAATCGTCGAGATTTTGAAAATCTACATTGTTTTTTATTATATCGCGAAATGCTCAAAGATGCCCGTTGGTGCGGGTCCGTTCGGTTTTTTCATTTCTCATTTTTAATTTTCCGACATGCATCGCAGGGAAACGTTTCCCCTCTCCTTTATCTGGTGACCACTCTTTTATTGCTTACACCGATCGTGTCGTCAAACTTAGCGAAGGTATGCTTCGCAGCTACGTTTGAATCGTATCTGTGGTACGATTCATATATTTTTTTGCTGTAATTAAATTTTAATAAGGGTTTGATTTGGAAAATAATGTTTTATTGTTATTTTAGGGTTAGTTCATACCTTGCATTTTACTGATAATAATCCACACTACATTTTTACATACCCTATAAGAAGTTTTTATAATTTGATACTTAAATTTAATTTTAAGAATGTTTTATAAGTTTCTGGTAAACAGGTTATTTGTAGGCTGTATGTATTATTAGATCTGTAATTATTTTTAAAAATTTCTATATTTTTTTCAAGTCAATTTATCAAAAATTATAATCAAATAATTCAGTGTTGTTCTGTATCACTACTTTTCATGTTTGGTTCTATAAATGTTCATGTTCATATTTATGAATATTGTTTCTATAAATATTTTTTAATCGATTTCGAACTTTGAGATTTTTTAAATAAATCAATATTTTATATTGATTATAATTATAATTTTTCTGAATTATAATTTTCGAATTCTAAATCACATTAAAAAAATGAAAATATTTTTCTTAAAAATATAAGTATTATGTTAGAAGACTTTTTCCTGTAATTATTCTATATTTTTATTTACTTACTTTATAATTACTCTTTATAAATTTTTTCCTGTAATTCAAAAGAGTTCATTTGTAGTCAAATAATTTATAAAAGCAAATTATTGGTAGCCAAAATTTGTTTTTAAGTGTAAGATATTAAAATCGTTATTAGAATTTCTGATCTGACGCAATGCAGAATAGAGCATTTTATCATTATAAATGATTAAATGAATAATCTTCACAATTTCACAAAAAATATTGTTATCTGCTTTTTCAATTCATTATTTTTATTATAATTGTTTGTTTGACAAGCTTCATTACTCTCAAATATCGCTTGTCTTTTAAATATCGTAAATGTATTATTTTTCAATATTTAAATTCATTACAATTTAAATAATTATATAAATAAACGTTTTTTTAATTTAAATGAAATATGTTTAATTATCAATAAAAATAAAAAATAGAATATTTTCGAAACAATTTTCTGTAATATATAGTAATTATTGCCGATGGGTGGGGCGGTTCCCGGGAGCCAAGGAAAAAGAGTGCGAGGAGGGATGCTACGGATTGTACGGAGAGGCGATACAACGGATGATATGACAAAGATGATACAACGACGAATGATACGACGAGAGGCGATACAACGGATGATAAGACAAAGATGATACAACGAAAGACGATACGACAAATAAAAGGAAGAGGCCCACAGCCCCACCCTGGAGAAGGAAAAGGCTTCCGTGAGGGGCACGAAAATATGGGGGGAGGAGGACCGGCAGCGAAGGGGGATCTGTAACTCGTGTTTGAGACGATGAGATAGTAAGTCGCATAAAATTCACCAAAGGAACTTTGCAAGGAGAAGAAAAGAAAGGGCGATAAAATCGTGAAAGAGGAAAATTTGATCCGAGACAATCGCGATCTCTCAACGTCTACAGCCGTGGTCGATTCGCATAGCTCTCCATATCAGACAACAAAGTGAAGTTATTGAGTGAGTGCAGGAAGAAGTACACGTACGCGGCTTCCCGAATAAACGCTACGGAGAACTACGGACGTGTAAGAACAATTACACAAATAAAGGCCTACAACGAGAAGCTCAACAGAAGCGACGCCGAAGGTGAAACTAGCCCAACGCGCGCGCACATAGAAAGCGACGCTTGTAAGTACGCCACCAACATACGCAATAGCCATCAGCGACGAACGAGTTGCGCCAAAAAAGACAAGCGCCTTTTTGAGAGCACCGGTGCGTGCACACCACACATAGCATTGAAGGACCAATGCGGCGACGTGCAACGGTGAAAAGAATCGGCGACATCTTGATCACGGCGACGGCGCTCAGAATCCACGCCCGTTCGAAACTTGCGCAGCTGACTACTACGACGACTCGCAACACCTCGACTACACTAGCTGATCGACCGGAGCCAAGAAGACTCGTCTGAGACAACCAATAAGAATAGAATGCGTTATCGGATAATTGTAAACAATAAAAAAAAAAAAAAAAAGGACTTTGCAAATGAACTTACTACCTTGCCCACCGCCTATTTCCTCTACCCGCCCTCAATACCTCGCGTAAATAACAATAAATAATTATTAATAATAATATTAATATATTAATAATGTCGCAAAATTAGTATTAATTTTTAAAGTAAATATAATTAGCTAATATACTAAAATAATTTCATATTTTATTAATTTTAAAGATATTTATATATGCATATTCATAATTTTTAAAAATGTATTCTTGTTACGGTCTGCGTAGGCATAATAAATAAATAAATATATTCGATACTGTGTAGTCTTTGAGTTAAAAATAATATTAATGATTTATTGCGATAGGTCGTTTATTTGCGAAATTTATTGTTTTAAAACAAGGCATTTAAAATATAAATACGTATAGAAGAGCCTAAAATGTGAAACAATGTTATGATATTAGGATTTAGGGGACAGTAAACACTGTAGGACGAGCGAAACGAATTCGGTTAAGGAAAAAATATACAATCTCAATAATTCGATAGCCGCAGGGACTTGAAGCATGGTACGGGTCCGACTACGATGATTTATGTTCGCCACATGCAGGACACCGTCCTCCCTTCGGGTCCAAGAGGCCATCGTAAGACAATCGGTTGCGCGAAACTACGCCCGCCTACCGGACGACAAGAGCCGGCCGAGGCCCAACGTGACCTGCGCCAGAAGCCACGATCCCCTCTGTCCCTCTACGAATTTTCCCGGCCAATTATATCGTCGGGGAAAAGGTAATAAAATGAGAGAAGATCGGGGGCTCGGGGCCTTTTTCTCGCCCACCCTTTTACGGTATCAACAAGACCTCAGAATTAGAACCTTTTCGCGAGCTATAAAAATTGTAAGACTTATATTAATTATAAAATTCTCCGATAATTAAAATAATATACTTGCGACATAACGAAATATTGTGTTTGAATTTATCTTCCCAATATCCCGCAAATTTTGAACAATTCTACAATAAAAAATTATGATTATTCTTTTAGGTGAAGTAATACTAAAAATACGAATATTATTATTTCACAAAATAGAAAGATAACTGTGTATAATTTTAATTATAGGGTACTAAAAGGATGTCCAGGTGCGGATATTTATTCGTTGCACCGGGATGGGATTTTTCAAATCCACTCAATCATACAAAGGTAAAACTAATATATATATATATATATATATATATAGGATTACGTATTATTTAGTAATTAACAAAAAAGTGATGCAACTGAAGTACTGAACTTTTTAATCCGGAAGTATACTCGCAGTTATTTACTGTCACCATTAACCTTCTCCCAGGCTACCTGTCATTAAAAACCATTTACCATTAATCGCTTTATCCTCTAAACTCCCGACATTCTTATTCTCATTCTTAAATATGGAACAGATATTAACATATTATTAAATCGGGTTTGATATTAATCTATCTTGATTAACGGCCCATTTTTAATTTCAATTCTAGCTCATCGTTTAGATCTGACTTACTTTCCTTGGTTATCAATATTTGGATTCCGCGTGTCCGATTGTCGTCATTGTATACGAATGTTCACCACTTTTAATATTAAATTGTATTGGTTATTGTTATAAGTGGGGATGACTTACTACAAAAGACCATTTACACTAAATGATAAATAAATAATAGACAGCCTTTTTACAGTTCGCGTTCCTTATTGTAATTATTTGCCATTACCGCGTAAAGTGTTATGATTTAGCTTGTATAATTCATGAGAGTAATTCTTTTGCGCTTCCTGTTGATGATTAGAATATACAAGTTATTATTTTATAGTATAAATGTAATTACTATAAATTTTAATTATTGACATCTATCTAAGAGATTTGTCCTCGAAGGAAGAAGCTCACTGACTCTTTTTCCACATTTCCAACTTACATGTTTTACATCTCTTTTTCTTCCAACAGAATAAAAATCACCAGCCGTGCCTGGAACTATTTTTAGCCAATAATCAAATAATTTCTCATTATTGTTTTAAAGAGACCTATTATAATTCACAATCACGATTTTCTACTCCAATTTTAGCTGAATTAGTTTACGACTCAGTAATTACAGCAGCTATTTTTAAAATAAGTTATTAGTAATGATATTATACATAAGTAGTAAATGAAAAATAAAGTATAAAAAGAAAATTTATAGTACAATATATTTGTAATTATATATCATTTAATAAAAAATTATGTAAATATATCAGGTGCGCAATTTTGCTTCCACTGGTTTTCTATAATTGGCTGCAGTAGTAAGTTCCGGTTGAAATAAGCAGATCAAAACTTTGATATAGTAAGGTCTGACATCTGTCAATATAACGACAATACCACATTAGTAAATTTGTATTTATATCAGAAGTGTTCTCGACCGGGTCGGTCGGGTCAATTGATGTGCGGGATGAGTGGGAGAGGTGATTAAATGTACGGCTTATATGTCTTTAAATGTCCTTTATTTCTCTGTCCGATTCAATCTTCACACGTTGTTGTTGTGGTTTCACGTTGTTGATCATGCGACACCTTCCTCGAGTGGCAGCGGCTAGTTGGTCAGCTGTAGCTGCCTTCGTCTGTGTAACGTCGTCGTCTGTATGTATTCACAGGCGACTGTGTAGGTGATTGTGGGTGTGGATAGCGCTGACCTCCGTGGTGGGGGTGTCGTCGGAGTTCTCTTGATGCGTGCGTACGCAGCGTTGGCTCGGCGGTGTGGCAGGAGCGGGTGTAGCACTCTTGGTGGGGGAACGTCGTTGTGGCTCTTCGTTCGAGGTGGGGCGTAACGTCACTCGTTCTACTTGTCGGTGTTGTAGCCTCGTCTCTTTTTGGTGTGTTGTCGGTGTAGCTAGGCGACGCCAAGCCTGATGCAACGGTCGAGAAGCAGCTTCCTTCGCCGATGATCATGTCTCGGTGTTTTGCGACTATGCTCCCCCGTCTACAGGTGAGCCGCGACGCCGCTCTTCTCCGTTCGTAGCTCTGTTCATCTTATCCTTAGCTAGGTGGACGAAGCAGTTCTGTTTTCGTCAGATGTGATTCGAAGGAACGTTCTGATGTTCAGTCAGCGTCGGCTCAAAAACTGAAACACTCGCCTCTTCGGTCCTCCTTACCAGTCCTCGGAAAACTTTCCCTTTCCCTCCTCACTCGTTGTCTAGAGTTTCCTCCTTTCCCTCCACTCAGTTCTTTCCTCGTTTTCGTTGATGGGGCATTTTGGACCGAGCGTACCCTTATCCCTTCCCTTTTCGTTCTCCCGACCTTCCATTTCCGCACTCCCCGCTTCTCTCTCCTCGCGCGTCACGTTACTCCTCGTATTTTCCCCACGGTCGCGCGGTGGAGTGGGTGTCCACAACCCCGGGGCCCTAAACTTCCGCTTGTGGCATGGGATGCCATCGTCTGCCAACGCCTGCCGGCTGGTCACGGGCGTCGGCATTCGATCTTGCCCCGCGGTCGACTTGAAAGGCGCAATCCTTCTGTACCTCCCGGGTGTTCCGCGAAGTGGAATCAGTTGGCACCTCGCGGGAGACTCGCGAGGGTAGTCAGTTCATGCCCCGTGGGCGACCCGCTGGACGAAATCAGTTGACACCTCGCGGGAGACCCACGAGGGTAATGAGTTTATGCCCCGCGAGCTACCCGCGGGACGAAATCTGTTGGCACCTCGCGGGGGACCCGCGAAGGTAGTTGGTGTTCAGCCCCGGGGAATCGATGTCTTCGTTCTCTATTCGCGCCCTCCTCTACCGTATCTACCGTCGGCTCTTTCCATGTTACTGCGTCCGCAACAAGAAGTATTTTTACTGACGGCTAGGGGAATACTCGAAATCTGAGGGAAAACGAAGAGACGTATATGTCGTATCTCTTGTAGATGTAGTATCTCTCGAATATGTAGTATCTATCATAGGTGTAGTATCTCTCGTATATCGTTTATTGTCGTATCAAATCTCGTAGTATCGTCTCGTAGTAGCATTCGACTTCGTCTTTCCTCAGTTTCCGGGTGCTACCCTATCCGCGGTAACACGTGCAAAGGGATGAGGGAAAGATCTCCAGTACACCCGGATAGGTAAGAAGGGATGGGCAAAAACAAAATTCTCTCGGGGGGAGGACCGATAGGGGAGGGAAAGCACCACTTGAGCGCAAGATACGCGAGAAGACAGTCGCAAAATTTATTTTTGAAAGAAAGTAACGCGATCGAGAGCACGAAGAGAAATCTGATACGTAACAAGGTACGCGATCCGAGACAAAGGTGAAACCGTAACGCGAATGAACCCAACCGTAGCAGTGCGACCTCCAGACACCAATATCTGCTGTGGACGACTCGTAACGCTCTATTCCCACTACACCGCGTGCCGTTAGTGAGCAAGGGTGTCGAGACTACCACGCGGGATTTGCAAGCCTAAAACACGACGAGCCGCGGATGCGTGGTAACACGCATCAGAGTGTGACGTAGCCGCAAAATAACAAGGATGCCAAAACCAAAGTTGCAAAAAGGGGACGCTTGCGGGGACGCCAGCAACACTCCCACCTATCCTATAGGGACGTGCCGAGCGGAGGGACGCAAAGGTCTATAGTGGGCGCCGGAGCGCATGCAGGGAGCGCAGCACCGAACATAAACGCGACAACATGCAGCCGGGGCCATTTTGAAAGCGGCGATGACGCTGTCGTTCGCACAGCGGTCAGCTGACCGACTAAGGTGAAGACGATCCGGCTACAACTGAGGCGACGGGAAAGGACTCCGGCAGTGGATACATCTGCTTAAATAAAAAAGAAAGCAGAAAGCATTTATTTCAATCTCGATCTCGCTTCTCTTACTTTATCTATCAGCTCCTGATACTGCAAATAACAAGTATATTCAGTCAAATTTCAGTTGTCGAGCCAAATTTTTGTTATCTGAAGGAAGTGTAGATTTTCTGCTTTCATTTGAAGAAAACTTACGGGGAGATTGCTTTTAGTGAAAGAATGTATCATGAGTGGTTTTAACGCTTTAGGAGAGGTGTTGAAGTCGATGATGGAAATGACGGTGAAAGAGAAAATATTTTCGAAGACTCCGAACTGGAGGGATCACTTGCTGAAGACTCGTAAAATTATCACAATACAAATTAATAAAAATTAAAAAATAAAATTATTAAAAAATACACAATAAAAATTATCAGAATCATTGGGAGTTACTCGAACAGCAATTTTGAAAAGCATCAAAATCATGGGATTGATTCATAAGCAAAGAAATTGGGTTCCATATCTGTTAAACTTAAGAGATGTTAAATGGCAATTTTTTTCATGTGAACAGCTACTTCAAATATAGAATCGGAAGTGGTTTTACATCGCATTGTAACCGGCGATCAAAAATGGATTCACTATGAGAATCTCAAACACAGAAAATCATGAGGAATTCTCGGACATGCCTCCACATCGATGTCCAGATAGAATATTCAAGTTACCAAGGTTATGCTCTTCATTTGATGGAACTAGCTCAGTGTGGTGTATTATGATCTATTGTAACCGAAAGAAACCATCTCAGGGGATCGGTATTGAACGCAATTGATGTGTTTGAGTCGACCATTAAAGGAGAAACGGCTACAGTACTAAAAGACACATGATAAAGTTATTCTGAAACATGACAACGGTCGGCAACATATCGCAAATCGCTCTACTCTGCACATATTACTATTTTCGACTACCATTTGTTCCGATGGTTGGTACATGAATTAGCGGAGCAGCATTTTCCACTATTATGTAAAGTGAAAAAGTGGATCGCCTCAAAAGACGCATCGTTCTTTCGTGATGGTATTCTAAAATTGCCTAAAAGATGGCAAAAAGTAGTGGCTAGTGATGAGCAGTACTTTGAATAATAAACAGGTAATCGTTTTTTAAAAATAAAGCCTCAAATTTTGGAAAAAAATCGGTAGGGGCAAAGTTGCGCACCTAATAGTATAAAAGCCAGACTGCATGTAAAGATTGACACCATTTAATATACATTACTTTTAAATCACACAGCATCCTCTTTATTATATCCAACCCTCCATACCTACTTTAACAAATCCGTAAGCATCTTCTATAACACACTGTACCTTCAACATATTTCATATCAAATAACACACGGTCTGCTAAATTAACTACATAAATCTATTTATTTTCGCGGTATGAATTTTCTTTTTTCCAGAGTCCGTTTTTTCAAAATTCGCCTATGTAAATAAATGTAAGAAAATATTTTAATGTAAACATTAGAAGGCAAAAAATCATTTTGTAACAAATAAATCATTTTGTAAACAAAACAAATACTGAAATTGGCATAGAAAATTCTAATATAATGAAAATCTGGAGAAGTATATTTACCATACGTACTGTAGGCACATGGAGGATCACCAACCGTCACCACGATTCTCAAACGATTTGGGAAGAGGAGAAGACGTGTGGCGAAGAACTTGCAGAAACCTCTTTTTCTTCTTTTCTTTTTTTTTGTTTAATTCACTTATTCGCTATTAGTAATGTCTCAATGTCACAATAATATATTATACAGTGTTACAATTACGCGATGATACAAAAATACAACAATACAAATTACAATAATATAACAATACGAATACAATGATACGGCACTATAATGTACGATGACACAACAATACCATACGGTTACACGGTGATTCAATTAAGCAATTCCACCATAACAAACGAGTAAATACAAATATCGCGTTCAAACAATAATTTGCTATCAGTTGCAACTACGATATTATGACTAACCACTGTCAGCTGCGTTGACTAAGTGTCAAACACACAGAGTCGTTACTATTCTAGTTTGGATAATCACGGCGTATTTCAAATCCAATTGTCCTATATTCCGATAACCTCGTCTACGTGCTTTCTAATTTAAATTGTGAATCTCATGTGCTTTTTCTCCTAGGGTGCTTTGTCGAGGTCCGCGCCCTAGTTTATATCTGAATTCGAATTTCCCCCGCTTTTCCTCTCGGGGTGTCTCGTTGAGATCCGCGCTTCAGTGTGTATCTGAATTAGAATTTCCTGCGCTTCGTTCAATGTATTGGCGTCGTTCTCGGCGCTGACGTCACCGCTTTGACGTCGGACGCTGCAAAGAGGAATGGCGGCGCGTCGCTTCTATGTTGACGTCACCGTTCTGTCGTCAGATGTTGGGGAGGAAAATGGCGGTGCATCGCTTCGGTGTATGTTGGCGTCGTTTAGGTAACGTCCTCACGCTTCCCGATAGCTTTATCGTCCCTTCCGCTAGCGTTGCCCTTTTTCCTCGGTGGGACATCTCTCCCGGTTGTCACCGGATGCGGGCGCGGCTCGCGGTTTTAGGTGGGGTTAGGCACGGCGGT
The DNA here is from genome assembly GCA_018883505.1 of Ceratosolen fusciceps. Classification (NCBI taxonomy): domain Eukaryota; kingdom Metazoa; phylum Arthropoda; class Insecta; order Hymenoptera; family Agaonidae; genus Ceratosolen; species Ceratosolen fusciceps. Next base: position 76,496 of record RCIC01000030.1, on the reverse strand, counting down.
CTTCGTCTTGTCCTATACGCCTCGAATTCGGCCTTGAATTATTTTGTATTTGTATTGTTTTGTCTGTTGCAATTATCTTTCGCTCAGATATTTTCATGATATCTCCAAAAAGATCCTTTCTCCTTTCTTCCGATTTTTCCCCTGGAAAATCAGGTTTTCACAAATCCTTTTCCTCCGCTCCCTCCCGCGCGCTTTCTTCCTGATTTCTTGCGTACCCTTTGATGGTTCCCCTTTTCTCTGTCCTAGTCTGTGCTCTTCGGAGCCTGCCTCCGACTCCCTTTCACTTTCGCTGGTACTTTACGTTTTTCCTGCTCCCCCGCTCTCCCCTCTCCCCGGTGTTGAATGACTTTTTGTTTTTCCTCGGCTCGCTTCTGGCCAAAGAACCCGTTCTCCCGGTCCTGCGCAACCCTTCCCCACAAACAATACTTGTTATCAAATACGAGCATCGCTGGATGGGAAGGTCCCTGGAAGCGGTCACATCATCCAATACCCTCGGCAGCAGGAGTGGCGTATCTACTCGCGGGCGTTCCCACGAGATTTCCTAATTCCTTTGATGTCGTGGTGATTTGCCCCCTTGCACCACGAGTTGCCTCCACTACTCTCCTGTTACAGTACTGATGGGTATTTATTTTAGTTACACGTACCATACGTATTTTAAGATTAAAAAAATAAAACAATCGATTTTACAATAACAAAGTTGAATTCTTTGTGATATAAAACATGCTAGATGAACGTTGATAAGAGCCTTGCTACTATACAATTCAAATCAACTGTTGGTACCAAGGTTTGAACTGAAATATTTGATAGTAAAACATTTATAAAATTCTCTAATTTTAAAATTATTTAAATAAATTATAAATATTAAAATATTACTAAAGTTGTTTTATACGTAGCATGTAAAATTAATGAGTTTTGAGAAAGAGTATCATTTAAAAATTGTATTATGTAAAAAAAACGTTTATTAATGCGAAAAGTGATTTTTCTTTTATGTAACAGAAGTTTAAAAATGAATATAAAATAATTTGGTTCTCCTTTAATTGTTTCAGAGATGGCAACGAAGGTGGTTTATATTATACAATGATGGTGAATTAACGTATTCTGTAGATGATCACGTGAGTTTTCTTTTTTTAATTTAGTTTTTTTTTTAATAGGCATACTCTTAATATGTATAAAAAAAACTTTTAATAAATTTCAAACTTATTATGTTAATTTTGTTTAAATTTAAAATCAAATATGATAAAATATTTTTGATTTATTAAATTTTAAAATAATGTGTCTTACATTTTATATTCAAAGAATAGCCCAAAGCAGCTAATTAAATTAATATTTTTGAAGACTTCTCACCAATAAAGTATTCTATTTTTTTCGAGTCTAAGTTTTACCTCAATAATTCGGTATAAGTGTAGTGTAGACGAGTAAGAAATAATAAATTTTTATAAAATAGGATTTAACTTTGTTGATATGGATTTGTATTTATTAATCGTGCTTTGTTTATTCTTTTTTAATTTTCGGGTTTCAAAAATATGATACACTGCTATATACACTATAATTCAATTGTAGGGAAATAATTCATCACTCCCTATATTCCTCACTCGGGCGAGTTTGGGATAATGCTGATGAAATGGAAGAGGATGGTTAGTGCAGGTGAACTGATGACACAATTTGTTCCTGACCGATGTGTGGAGTTGATGGCACTATCACGAGGGATAGATGGAGGATAAGAGATATTTCGCTTCACTTCTATAATTCAACTTATCGGGTGTGTCGGTAATGTAGGTCCCGGGCAGGTGTAGGCGTCAATCTTGCTCCGTCGCGTTAAGGCGTCGTATTTACGCCATGCACACTCGCGGTAGCAGTTGTTGTACGTGGGGGTGGGGCGCTTCAGTTGCACTCGCCGTAGTACTGTAGTTAGTGTCGCTGTGAAGGGGAACCTCGTATCTCCTATAGTCCGTACGTTGCTTGTGTTGCCGCTTGCAAGTGGTGGGGCGCGTCTCTGTGTCTCGTATTGTGTCTTGGTGTGAGTGACGAGCGCGTCTTCAGGATATGGGCAACGTCGTGTCGTTGATATGAAGTCGTGGAGGGCTTGTAGCGTTGTTAATTACTGCTTCGGTGAGTCGAGCGTGTCCCGTACGAAATGTGAATCTAGCCGATTATTTGTCAAGCTTCGTGGGCTACCTATTTACCATACGTATTCATGTAATCGTGTTAGATAGGGTATTATTATTCTCCTTCTTTCCTAACCTTTTCACCTATGCTTGTAGGTCTCTGAAACCTCATCCTTCTTTCTCCTTGTAATAAATTTTAATTATCTTATTTATTATAATCAATTTTATTATTCATATTTATTTAGCAGATTGCCTGTTTTATAACAACAGTCTTATTATTTGGTATAAACTAAGTTTATCTATACAATACTACTGATATTTATCTTTTCTTATCGAGCGAGATAAAGAAGCAATATAGATCCGCAAAATTTAAGATCGAAATTTATTTATTCATAAGTTCAATATTGGAGTGACTTGATTTAAGCGTTTGTTTTGATCAAAGAAACATTTCTGACTGAGCATTGCATAATGTATCAACTAAAACACCCCGGTATGTTTAGTCGAATTATTTAAAATAAACTGTAGTAAAATTTCTAAGCTTGTAAATGAATAGATATGATTCTAATATACACATATAATTAATAAGTAACAAATTCGGTTTTTTAAAGTTATTTATAATCAAATTCTATAATTACATGTGCAATTTTAGTAAAGTTCACATATATAAATGTTCACATATACAATCATATGTGAATATATGATCACTCATATGTTCACATAAATAAATAAATAATCAAATACATAAATATATATATATATATATATATATAGTTAATAAAAATATATATATATAGTTAATAAAAATATTTATCAATCAAATATTAAGGAATCAGTAAATTATAAGTTTTTTTTTATATTATAGCCAGAAACTGTACCTCAAGCAAGGATAGATATGACTCGAGTTATAAAAATATCTGCAGCAGATGACATTACTAAACATCCAAATAGCCTTTCTATTACACTACCTGATAGTGTGACCTTTATTAAAGGCACTTGTCAAGAAGAAACTCAGTTGTGGTCTGCTATTCTTCAAGATTACATGAGGAGTAAGGTAATTTTTATTTTCCTTCTATACTTTTTTTATGTTCGAGTGTTCTCATGTGGAACCTGCAGGATAATATGGGTAGAAGTAAATCAGTGAAAGACTTCTTGTAATGTTGAAAATTAAATTAAACTTTAATTACACTGAATGGCTGTTTGTACGTAGGCCGGCGCGGAAGGATTCTCGGATTTTTCGATTCTTTTTTCTTCCGATCTCCACACCTCCACTTCGTGGCAAAAGTGCCGCCCACGCAATACGTCGAGGTGTTGACCATTGACTCTACCGATTCAATTTTGGTATTCATGGGGATCGTCTGTACCCTGAACTATGAACCATTACGTGGAACGGCAAGGGATGCAGGGTATTTACTACCGGTACCTAACGGTACGTCGGAGAAAGTTGTATTTCCCGTAGATGTCGGTTGCACTTTTATTACATATTGTAATATAAATAAATTTTTATTAAATACGCGCAACTGTTACCGACGGTGAGGGTAACACCAGAGGGCTGGGGAGGGACGAGGACGACACTACGAGAGATACGACATATACGAACGATACTACGAGAGATACTACAACTACGAGAGATACTACACTACGAGAGATACTACAACTATTAGAGATACTACAACCACGAGAGATACTACAACTACGAGAGATACTATAATGACAACGACACACGGACGATACGACGCACTAAGAGGCAATGGTAATCGAGCGACGGGAGGAAGCATGAGAAGTAGGAGGATAGAGGAAAGACGCATTGGAATCCTACGCGGGAAAATGAGGGAGGGTAATACTCAGGTACATAGGGATTGAGGAGAAATTTTGAATAAGCACGGGGGGAGGGAAAAGAAACAAAAGAGAGTCGGCGGGCCGGTAGAAGATAAAGAAGCGGGCAGGTGAAGGAAAGAGCAGTCGCGTGATAGCTCGTTCGAGAGAAAGCGCAAACGAATAAAGTAAAAAAAAAAGAAGAAGAGACTTGCCACGCCACGAGGTGCGCGAAAGACAATCGCCGCGAAAACTTAGAAGTAAAATCGGAAAATATCAGCGCAAATCGTTACCATCAAAAGTCACGGTGGACACGAAAAGACTCTTAATCGCCCTACCACGAGTACCACCAAGAGCAAGGGTAAAACGAGCGTAGCACGGAGTTCTCAGTCAAGAAGGACGGGTAATAATGACTGGGAAGCTGCACTCATCAAGGGTTGACGCGGCAGCAGCGTACAGAGGACGACCTAGCTAAGACCGGCTGTCAGACCGCAAGTGAGGCCACGAGGAAGAGACTCAGGCTACAAGGAGGTCATGACACGAGGCCATCAGGAACGTACTAACCGGGGAACGTCGATCCGGGACACAGTTGAGAAGCGCGACGGTCCTGGAACGGGCACAACCTTCAACCGAAAGTAAAGTAAACCCAAGCCCGACGAACCAGTGAATCGTCATTCGAAACCGGGGCTACGCCGAAGGGTGTTACGACCCTGTCGGCCACACAGAGACAAATCGGGGCGTTAACAGACAGTCGTCGAAGCCGACGTCCGTTTGAAGTCACGCCAGGCGCTATTTAAAGATGCAACAGCCCTGACGTTCACGCCAAGCCCGCCCGTGTCACTAGCTGGAGCGCAGACACAAGACGCCCGGCCAAACGGCGAGAAGAGAGGAGAGAAGAGGTATCGCCGGCGCCGTTGAGCATTCGACGATCAGCTAAGCGAACAAAAGGAGACGGCGAGCCGCAATTGATGGGACGGGGAGCGACGCAGCCGCGAACGCACCCATATAGCTTAACAATAAACATAAAGTAAAAATTCAAGAGACAACAGATTTCATTTCGCATCCCGCATATCCGATTTCCCATATCCTCTCCCGGCGACGCGAGTAACACGTAACCATCCAGTCATGTTATCGTTTCAATATCATACTTTGTGACTTACTACATCGAAAATATTAACTTATAGCATCCATTACATTTACAGGTCTCACTGCATCAATTTATTTCACTATAAAAATTCGTATTTCGATAGTAGTCCAATTAAGCCAATTCGTTTCACAATACATCTAGTGCTTTTTCTTTTATTTACTATAATTGGTTAAGTATTCTCTTATATAGTGAGAATCGAGCCTTAGAAATTCTATGCCATCATTGCTTATTAATGATAGCTGAAATCTCATCACCCACAATTAGCTCATTAAATTTATTAATAACAATTTTACTAATTTTGTAGTACTTATGTTGATATTTTATAAAATAAATTGAATATTACAATTCAATTAATAGAAAAAATATGGAATATTAGTACTTACGTAGGATACTATCTCTTTGTACAGAAGCAAATTTTTTACCGAATTGAAAAATGTATTTGTAAATAATAATATTATATTGAAATTGCGTAACTGATTAGATTTAGTTATAATTTTAATATATTTTTGTTCCAATAAATCAAGTTTGTTACCACCATGTTATTAAGATATTTACCATTTGAGAATTCTTCTTGATTTTGAATTCCTTCATGAAATAATTATATTTGAGATTAGAGATAGCATAAGACGGGTGATACGTTATACTTTTTTTCTATCATAGTTTTATATTTATTAGTATAATTTATTTATTTATTTATAATTTATTTTAGCTTTTCTAAGTTTGTTCTGGATTTGAGTAAGAATCGAGGAGAAGAGAATGTGTAATGATTTTGTAGGGTAAGGCTGGTAACTCTCAAGAAACGTAGATCACAAAATAGCTTTACTGGATGTAAATAGAAGAAAGAAAATTTTCGTTAAAAAAAGGCGGGGGGAAATTAACAAAAATCTGTAATTAAAGAAGCCTCCGAGAGTCAGTCAGTTTTGAAAAAACGGACGGTACGTGCGTAACAATATCGCAAGCTACAGCCTTACCCATAAAAAATTTTAAGTATTTAAAGACAAGCAAGTGAGCGAGTTTGAATTGTAAATTCTGCCGTCCGAATTATTATTATTGAAATAGTTAATTAAAGTACACCTAGCACATGATTTTTCAAGCTCTTTTCTTTCTCGAAGTTTTTTTTTAACATGTGATTTATAAAATAATTGAAGTATTATTGATTCGTTTATTTCGATCCGACGTCACTACATACGCTTTGATATAATTTCATATTTGAAAGGTAACTGAAAATATAATGACTTTGATTATATAAATTTCTGAAAAATCTTATCTTGTTTATTTTGTATGTCCTGACTCCTCTTACTTTAATCTAATGTCATTCATATATATATTATTTATTAAATATGTTCAATATATATTTATCTAATAAAATAAATAGTTCTACAGAATGAGACCGTTGAAAAGAATAAATATAAACATTTCAAATACATTATTAAATACATTAATACAATTTTTTTTTAAATTATAGTAAATTTGTATATTGTCACATATATTCTTTATTCTACAATTTAAGAAACACAAAGTTATTTGATTAAACGTAATTTCTTTATTGCATAGATCACGGTTTCAAATACATTTAAATGTACGTATAATATTATTTAAATTTATTGAATTCTATTCAGACCTTTTCCCTTTTAGTCTAAAAAAGTTTCTGATACCGATCAATTATTTAAATTGCAATCATTTTATTCTATTTCATTGAACTTAACAAAGAAAACCTGATGTAAAAAAGAACTTTAGAAAACCTAGAAAACAACCTCTTTAATAGTTTCTATTAAAGTTAGTTTTTAATAGAAGATTGTTAGTCTTAATATTGTGCGTATGAATTTTTCCAATATCTTCTGGTTATATACTAATGAAATATAATCAGTATTGATATTTTTTCGGAAGAAATCTTTTATTGATATATTCATTTATAATTATTTATGTTTAATTAATTATCAATTATTATTAATTATGGATTTATACATTTTATGAAATGCATATATTTAGTATGAAAGTTAGTATGCATTAGTATATAGACTTCAAGTCTTCAGAAGACAAAATCATCGTAGTTTAACACTCTAATTATTCTTAGATCATAGCTTTTTCTTCTAATCTTTGATATTCGTTTGCTTATCTAAATCATGTTTAGGATAACATCATATAAATTTTCCATATCTAACTTCAAATTAAAATTTGCCTACAAAAATTTTTTTCTTCGAATAACGAGTTTATAATAAGACAATTAAATTTCTAACTTTATAAACTTACAATGGTTATACCCTCGGTACGAACAGCTATAGTAGAGACCGGGTTTCGCAGGGTATTTCATAAAAGTTAAATAATAGAAATTAGAAAACAAATATAGATGATATTAAATTGAGTTTGTTATTATCCAACTCTTTAAACTACGTTATATAATATGTAATACAACTATGTGTACAAACAAATGATAAAGATGGCGAATTCGCAAATTTACAAATACTGATACTTAGGATAGATATAGCGTATGCTTATTGATATAATACACAAATATTTATGATAGTATGATAACAGGATAGATCTCCACACGGCGCCGATATTTACGGTATGCCCAGGAGTATTATATGAGATATTGTACGACAATATTCTCATTTAACCATAAAACTTATTAATTATGTTTCGATACTCTGCTGTAATATTATAATATAATGAAATATATGTAGAAAATAGAAATATCGCATTATTTCAAATTATTAGTTCTTTGTTTAACTATATTTCTTTTATGAGTATACAATTTATTCAGGTTAAAAAAGATTTAAATTACAAATATTATTACTCATTTCAGCCAATCAAAATTGTTCGTTATTTTAATATAATTTCAAATATTAATCCAAGAAGAGTTTGTTTTAAAAAATTGAAACGTAAGTACAATAAAGTAATGATTCTTGTTATGTAGCAAACATAGATACATTAATTTCGATAAATCTTATTCTATTATATTTTATTATTAATGGAAGACCTATAATATTACATAATTTTCTGAATTGATATAAATTGGATTATTCACATTACTTGATTTATATTAATTTAATGTTTATTACATGATTTATATTCAGTATATATTTATATTACGTTTGACATTTTGTTTTTTTTTTAAATCGCTCTTATAAATAATGAAAGGCGATTAAAAATTTTAACTTCTTTCATAAAAATATATTTTTTTAATTTATAGGATTGCCATAAATCCAACGCTATATATGCAAATAGACAGTCTACAATTTTTCAAATGAATCGTCGGATTCAAAGTAAGTAATTTTATTACATATTCTTAGAATATTTATGGTCATCAAAAGTAGAAAGAAAATGAAAAAAATTTTTTACTAATATGTAAGTCGATATGAATAGTGATGTTATTTTTTCTATTTTTAGTCATTTTTAATTATTCATGTTACGGTTCTGTTTACAGAGTACGCTATTTACTAAAGAGCCATTTTGTAGATATATCTAATAAAAATAATAATACAATTTGTTCTTCTTTCATTTTTTTATATATTGATAAATAAGATGAGTTTAAAGTAAAGTTAAATTTCTGTCTTTCCTCTTTTTTATTTATAAAATCAGTTTATTAAGAATTGTTAATTGAAAATGTAAATCATGACTTACTGAATGCGGGAGGAGGGTGTGCATAACGGTGCTGGCGGGTGGCGCAGGAGCTGGTTTCGCGCCATTTTGAAGGGTCAGTGGAGGAGGAGCGGGGGGGGGGTGAAGATGCCGCCTGTGCCCGCGGTCCCTCCAGGTTGGGGAGGGGCGGGGCGTACACTTCTCTAACGAATTCGTAGAAACTGCGAGAGCGAGGCGCGCCAAGCACTGGGGGGAGGGGAGCAGGATGAGACAGAAAGCGAGTAGGCCCCGGGGGAGGAGAGTAGGATAAGGCAGGAAAAAAGTAGGGCCCAGATGAGAGAGAAACCCGGAAGAGGATTGGCAGAAAAAAGGGGGAGGGGAGGGTAAGAAGCAACGCGGCGAGATGACGCCGATGGCATGAGGGGGGAGTCAGTACCTTCCCAGCCGTGACAAAAAAAGATCCGCACGCTTGCATCAATTAGGAAGACACGCGACTCTTCGCAAATAAATTAAAATTAAAGAATACCGACGAGCAGCGTATCAACTGTGAGTCGTGGCCGCATACGCGCGAGAACGAGGTTCACGTTCGAAAAGCCCGCGACCTGGCTGACGTTACCGCGCCCCGCAGGGAGAAACACCACGGTACGACCGTGAGCGATCGTGAGGAGTCGCGAGGCTACGCCGGGTTACAGCGAGGTGAGAGGGGCGAGGAGGCAAGGGGGGGGAGCATCACTTTGACGACGCTACCATGAAACGCGTCGTTCGCCATCTTGGCAACGCCTGGCGTCAGCGGTGACGTCAGCATCATATCGACGCAACGCTCCATCGGCAGAGTTCGAAATAACACCAGCCGAAGTGCACACCACGAGGGTCATGGCACGACTGACAGCGCGCAGTGAGCAGAGCGGCGGTGCGGCGCGGACTGAAAGCTAGAGCGCTAAGCGCATGCGGAGCTCAGATTCGAACATCTCCCAAGGAAAAGTGCGGGGAATTCGAACGTGTGACAATGGGAAGGGCTCGCGCGAAAATGAATGTAAAATGATTACGGTGAGCTCGCCGGCGTTCGGTTCTGGAAATCCTTACTGGCGATCCGTCCCTGATTCACCCGCGTTAGGCTAAGGAAATTGTGCAACCATCTGACGTGCTGTCATACATTGTAACGACACCTTCTTACTGTCCCCCGTGAGATCATCCGCAAAAGTACTCCAACTACCCTAGACTCTAGCAGTCGGCACGACTGACACTTCGGTACCTCGGAAACTTTCCGTTCTGATTGGCACGAGTTGCGCGCTCACCGAGGGGATCTAACCATTGCATCACTGATATTCACTTGGCTGTCGGTGCGCGTCATTTCTGTGCTGCTGGGCCAACTAGAGGAGGCGTCTTTATAGTCTGTCAATATAACTTCAAAATTAATGAGAAAACTGGATGCGCTTCCTTTTCATTTAATTTCAGGTGCCCTGACATAATATAAATGGTATTTTAGGATTAATTATATTACTGAGACTTAGTTATTATTGTATATATAGGCTTATTAAAGTCACCGGGTAAGACGGTGGCCGGAGATGATTAAGAAAAGTAATAGTAATAGTGAAAGTACGATTTAGAAGATGCCTTCACATAGACACGTCGAAAGACATTTGAACGCTTTTAATAAACATAAAAAGGAATCGCGAAAAAATTCATTTATGGATTGTCGATACCGGGATCAAACTAACTTATCATTGCGTCGTGGATTGCGTATATCGTAATATAGAATCAATATATGAAATGTTAAACGATCAACTTATCACAATGATAACTCAAAAAGAGAGTACGGAAATTCCTATGCCTCTACCAATACAGACGTCGCGTTTGCTTTTACATTGAATGCACTAATCGCTCAAATACCACATGCATTTAATGCACTAGGAAAACTTTAGGAACGTCTTTGTGTCTCTTTTACACACAGATGCGGTAAATTACAATACTTAAAGCCGTGTTTTACCGGGTCAGCGTTGTTGTACTTGAAAATCGTCGAACAACATCGGCAAATTACCTGCCTATCTGACAATCTCTGGAAAAACGATATAATCCGCGAGTCTTTACATTTAAACATCTTCAGACTCATTTTGATCTTCGGTCGATGTGAAGAGGTTCCGCGGAAGATCTGTATTTGCTGTGTGAAGAGAGTCAGCGGATATAAAGAGCTCTGTAGAAACAACCCATACACGTAGAGTAAACTTATGGGTAGTGGAGAAAACTTTCTCGAGGCACCGGGGACAGGATCCGAAAAAGGCAGGTTGTCAGTTCGTCGAGAGCAACGAAAAAAGTGAATTCATCATGCGAGAGTGGTAAATAAATGCCTAAAATATTTGAGACTGCACTCACAGTCTGAATATTCTGAATACGCGATTAAATCGCGACAAAAGAGGGAGAGAGAGAGTCTAGTAAAGAACGTGTGGTTAATTTTTAATTGACTTTCATAAAAGAATATAATGTCGGCATAAACGACATACTAAGATTTTGCAAAGAAATTACACTATCTTCTAATCGACGACTAGGAAACAATAGGAAAAAGATAGATATGTAAAAAGTTGAATACGAAGAGATAAAAGCGTACGTCGAGGTGATGCCCGAATTTCTCAGGACGACGATGGAAAAAAAAATACAATATTATTTGGACTGCTCAAGTAGGGATGGTTAATGAAAATTAGGTAAGAATTAAGAACGTCTCGATTAATGAGGGAGGTACTTTGTCCAGTGATGTTTCAACGCGGCAATTGCTACAAATAGAGTGGACTCCAAAAGTACTTTTTCGATACTTGCCATTTAATCTATTGCATTGCAAAAAAGAGTCAACACTTGAAACGGATGATTGATTAATTTCCAAAGCCTACCTAGAGATGTTCAGAAAGTGTGTAAATTAAAATAGAGGTAATACACCTACCTCTATTGCTGTAAGAAGTATGATAGAAGTGCTAAAGGTATTTGTAATCGAACGCGAGAAAGGGGTGTGGACAGCGGAGAGAGCGGGCGGCGCAGAGTTGATTGCCAGCCAAATTAGTGGGTGATATGCGGAACGGGGGGAGTGTCGGGGAGTGGGGAGGGGACTAACGCGGGAAGTAATTAGCGCCATGACAGGGGAGGGTCGCTCGCGTCGAAGAAGGAAAAACCGCGGGAGGAATGGGAACAAAGAAAAAACAAGTGAAGGATATTATCAGCGGAGGAAGGAGGTCGATGAAGAGGGAAGTCAGTATCGTCTGAGCCTTTAGAAGGAAGAGTCGACGAGCTTTACCAGCAAAAAAACACATCACGAATTAGCAGATATTCGGACGGAGATTGGCAAGAAAGACAGGAAGAGAAAAGTGCAAGGAGCGAAAACACCCGGGAACTCAGTACACGAGCCGCAACCCCGAGAGCAAACGAGCCACCGGCACGCATTCGAAAGAACCGCCTACACCACGAGCAACGCTGCCACGACACGGCAGGAGCCAGGTAGGTGTGTAGCTGAAAGTAACCGAAGGGAGCCACAAGGCAACGTCGCAGCCAACGTCAGACAAAGCCTGAAGGGAAGGTGGGAGCGCATACACAGCGCAAGGGATCAGGCCTCCGCCACGCCGGCGGAGTTTGGCGCCAAGTCAAGCTGCAACGCTAACACGTGGCGATGTCGGTAAAGGCGGGATCTGACATACCAACGGAACTCGCGGGAATTTCGAATTTTAAATAGTGGACTGCGGCCAGTGACGAACTACGCAAAGGCTAGGAGCCGAGGAAAGTGACCGGAATATTTGAATATTTGAAAACGTGGTCCCTTATCGTTTAGCGCACTGAAGGGTGGAGTTAAGGCTCCATTACATAGAGCACAAGTAATAAGGCAATATATACTTAAGGTTCAATTGCATAAAGAATAAGTAAATATGTAATGTAAATAAATTCATTACGGTTGGGAAGGGAGGGCTAGAAGTTACGAAGAAGTCGAGAGGAAAGTAAGTATTTTAGATATCCTCGAGGATAGAAAAAAACGATTGACTACAGGCAATAGTAATCGTGATTGTTATAAATATTTGCTTGTGGCATATGTGAAATTTGAGACTATATGTTATATGTGTTATTGGGGCTGTATATGTGCCCCGAAGGATCGTATTCGTGATTGCGTGCGGTTATTAGATAAATTAAAATTTAGATAATTTTATACTTGAAAGGCTTTTTCCTCTTCCCACTGAGGCGATTTTTTTATGCAATTCGTTAGGTAATAAATTATTAATATTTAGTTAGTCAAAGAACGTTGAGTCTTACTTGTAGAACTTTTTCCTCTTTCTTTACGAACTCCTTAACTTTTGAAAGAATGAAAATAGATAAAAAGATATCATTTTAAAATTAATAGTTGCCTTTTACCAAAAATTTGTAAAGTCTGAATTCATGATAATAAAATAATATTTCTTTTAATAGTTAATATTAAGCATAATAAATCTGTATGCGCGAACACATAATCAAACATAGATAAGAAATTAAACCTGTAAATACGTAGTTTTTTGCGTGTAAACTTTGTGGAAGTAAAAAAAAAAGATGATGTATATAAAAAGAAATTTTATAATATTAGCAATGAAAAGGATAATATGGAGAAATTAGCAACGGTTAAAAGTAGAGGCAAAACAAAATATTAACAGAAGTTGTTATTTCAGTAATTATGAATTAATTATTTCTTCTTCGCTTATAAATAAAATATGATTTTTTAAATTGAAATTAAAATAATTATAATTTAAACATAATTTAAGATATAATTTAAATTTATATGCTTGTGATCATATTCTTTAACTGACAATTTTCGGTCATTGAATTATTATTTAATTACTAATAAAGTTACAATAAATATTTATTAATTAATAAACTTAAAGTAAATTAACAATAACAAACAAAATATTTTATCATTTCTATTAACAAAAGTTAAATTATTACATTATTACTGTTTTTCTAATCTCACCTTTAAAAGATAAATACCATTCATTGTTCATTTGTTATTTGTTCTTATTTAATTTTTTGACGTAAAATTTATTTGAATGTCAAAATAAAATTCTAAAATTTAATCACAAATATAACGTTTGGAATCTTAAATTGAATAGCTTCAGTTATATAAAATACTTGCCTAATTAGAGTTTAATTAAAAATATGTGAGCTAATTAAAAAATTATTCAAATTAGCCAAAAAAATAATGAGTTGCCCTCAGTGCTGTGACCAGTTTAACTGACTGCCAGCAGATTCAGCAAAAGACTGGTGGTAGAAAAAAGAATCGAAGATAACAAGTACTCTTTCTCTATTCTTATTCATTAATAGTCTTTTATTTTCCAACGTAAATTTCTTGGTGGTATTTAAAATATAATAAGAGGTATTAAAATAAATAGTATTTAATGTAAGGTCGAGAAACTTAAGAATTTAGAAGGAATTAAAAAATATTAACAAGCGTTGATGATGACAGCCAAAAGCTCTATAAGCCACGCTAAAATTACCAGGATCTCAGAAAGTTGAGAAATAATCCGGCTTTTTATTACAAATACAAATATTGGACACATATGTATTCGAAATATACAAGATCAGTTTAAGAGTTATCATTTCATATTAAGTATTTGATATTATGTAATATTTTTGTATGTTTACATTTTATAATTATAATGTTTTATATTCTTTACGTTTATAGTAAACTTCATTCTTCAGGCTTCATTCTTCCTTTATCATAATAATTTTTTTATATCTCATTTTTAGTTTTTAAAAATTTTATTTTTTATTTAATGTAAAATAATTGCGTTGTGAACAACTATTTGTAAAATTCTTTTATCTTTTGCTACCTAACATAATAATAAATAATCAAATTTATAGCAGAAACATTAAAAATTCAATTTTTATGATACAAGATATTAAATTTTTAAAAAACGATTATGAATTAATATATAAGCTAAAAATAAATGAAAAAACTCAAATTTTTTAATACAGAAGATGCAGATATGATAAATGTTTTAAAGACTACAGTTCCATTAATGTCAACTGTATCAACTATTAATCCCATGAGGATAGCAAATGGTGTATCTCAGAAGTCGTACTTCGGAAATTCAACTGTTACTGTCGGATCAGACAAACTACCAATTTATGAAAGATCGGATAATAACAATAGTAACAAATCTATAAAAGATAATTACTCAAAAAATATTTTCTCTTTGAAATGTAAACTCTGGTCTGAAGATAAAAATCGTAAAAGAATTATAAATCAGCAACGATATCAGATTCAACAATATCAACAGCATCGAGAATCTAAACAATCTCAAGCTTTTGATATTGCAGCTACTTCAAATAAAAAATTAGGTATATATAATTTATTTTCTTTTATAATATTTCAAGTATTCAAAACGATTTTATTAAATGAAAGCAATATTTATAATTTTTACTTTTTAATAAATATAATGTTTATGCTCTAATCTATTTTATATAAATTAATATAACGATTAAAAATTTTAAAAGGTATGTGCCAATAGTTTTAGTTAAGTATTAAGATGATTGAATAAATATATTTTCTATTTCAAAAATTTTAAATTTTAATTTGAGCTAGTTCTACTTTGCGATACTATATACAACACCATTACATAAGGTTATAATTGGAGTTGGATGATACTAATATGTACTAATAGCAATGGCATAATCTATTAAATATGTTGGCGTGTAATTTTGACCAAATACTTATTTGTTTCATTGTTTATTCGACCGCGAATTAAAATTAAACAAAAATTAAAGGCTAGTTTTTTAAAAATCAAAAAAAGTTGTATTCTGCACGGCTTTGTATCTATTTTAAAAAGTACCGAATTGTAGAAATTGATTTTACAAATATAATTAAGCACGATCTTTAATGTAAATTTTTTAAGTATTTCTTTTAAACTTTTAACAGTCAGTAACTTCAAGGAATTACATTTGCCTAAATCTTAGTTAATTAGGTAATGAGTTTACTTATATTTAGATATTGAATATATTAACTAAAAATAGTATTTCATTTGTAACATAGAGTAGGTAAAAAATATATAGTATATATTTTATATATAAAAATAAAAAAATATTATAGTAAAAAAACTTTTCTAAACAATCTACTTTGAATACATATTCATTGCAATAGATTTTTATGAATTTTATACAAAGTGGTCAACGTATATCTATCACTTCCTTGGTTTATTTTCATTCTTTATAGGGTAGAAGCAAAAGGTCGTGGACCACGTCTTTCAATCGTACATTTTCTGCCAGTCATAGGCAGATGTTCTCTTAATTCTTTTTCTAGTGAGCACCTCAAGAAAATCTTTTTCGTTAGTATTCATTTATTGAAATTACGTACATTAACAGTTTATGCAATTTTTTTCCTTTTTGTAAAACGACATTTTTTACATTTACTTTCCGTTACGTACCGAAAATCTTAAATTTGCGTTAATCAATTGCACATCTGTTGCAATTTAAGCTAAAGAATTAAGTTTTTAAATGTGAAAATTGTTCGTTTTTAAACGTACTATATTTAAGTAAACAGAATATTCGTTCCGAGCTATTTCATCTTTCCTAATAAATAAGGTTTTTTACGCGTTACAGTGATTTAATATTCAATAAAATTATAATATTTTAAATTTTAAAACAAGCTACGATTTGTAATTTTTCTCCCGCTTCCCTGTATTGTTAAGAACTTACATATTAAGTATGTTAACGCATAAAAGCTAAAAGTATCAAGTAAAAATTTTTATATGAATGTATTTTAAATAGTAATAAAATGCATCTTAAAAGTTAATATACTGTTGTAACCTAATTAAATAGAAAAAGATGTGAGATTATACCCTATTAAGAGCATTAGTAAATTTTTAAATATCCCAAATTTAAACTGATTTCTATTATAATCTTTAATAAGTTGTCTAATGACATTAAAAATTTAAGCAATTATAATCCTAATAATAAAGAATTTTTTATTGTAATTTTTATTTATTTATTTACTGAAATTACATTTTTTTACGTTATATGATATTTCTTTAATAAAAATAAAAAATTTCTACTTACGTATAAATACAACTAATATATTATTTTTATTAAAAGATTTATTTAGAAAAATCCACTTAGAACATCATAAAGAGACTGCAGACAAACTACTAAACGTAGTGAATTCGCTAGCAAAGCTGAAAATTCAGCATACTAAACAAAAAATTTCCAATCTAAACAAAAATGCTGTAGTTGGATCTTTTATAGATGAAGATAAACTTGTAAGTTGTATCAATTTCATATTTTAATTATAAAATATATTAGTTTTATATTAAAATTTTAATGACGGTAGCGTTCTTGTCGCTAACAGATAGGGTTTGTTATCTAATTATGAGAAATGATCATTTCGATTACTATTGTTGTATTGCTTTGTCAATATATTTCGACATCAAGGAATATGTTTTTATGTTATAATATTTTGCAGTTATCTTGATTAACTAATCAAAACAAGTACAGTGTTTTTAAATAAAATATATAACCTGTGTGTTTTACTGTAATATTAAATTGTATAACATTAAAAGACTCTAATATATACTTGTATAATAATTGCAATATAACTTAATAATAAAAGAATTTCGAAATTTACTCGATTATTTATTTTCTTTTTCTTCCGTGGCATATAATGAAATGTTAAATAACTTGACACTAATTATATTTTTCTTACTTTTTGAAGAGACAAATAAAATTATTACTGAGCTTTCGTTTATCATTTGTAATCTACCGACAGAACTTGTATACGTTTGCAGTTATGTGAGCAAGATCTATAAGTAGAGCTTGTTTCTAAATTATATTAATTTATATAATCTGTATACCTATAAACTTAACTAATAATGTTATTTGTTAAGATTAAATAAAATAAATATATTCCACATTTATAATATGCCGCAGTTTAATATTATTTGAAATTGAGAAACAAATTCTACTTATAAACCTTGCTCACATAAATGCAATCGTATATCAAGCCCATAATACAAGTTCTGTCGATAGATTACAAATGATAAACGAAAGCTCACTAATAGTTTTATTTATTTAGAATAAACCTGAATTTTAATGCATTTATCTCTTCAAAAAGTAAGAAAAATATAAGTATACCAAATCCACAATACAAGTTCTGTCGTTAGATCACAAACGATAAACAAACACTCCTAAGAATCAAGAGTATGAACTATATAATAAATGAGATACTGTGAAAGAACTACTGAAAATTAAAAAAAAACTATTATTATTCTAAAATACATTTATCCAAAAAATTATGATACTCTCGTATCGTAACGTAAAAAATGTCATTGTTATCATTTAGTTAGTAATATACTTAGTAGCGAGAAAACTGACTGTATATCATTAATAATTAATCGATATAAATAATAATAAATAAGTAATATAACAGATCAAAATATCAAATCTAATTAAAATATAATAGAAATAGATGCTCGAATGAGATAATATAAACATTAATATCTATATGTAGTAATGTTTTAATGTCTTGTATTTCCATTATTTGTTGAAACCTCCGTTATTAATTAAATATTTCTAATTGATTGACAGTTTAGAAGGAGATTCGAAATCGACCTTGTTAGAAATTTTATAGGTAAATAAGATTTTAATGTGTGAAATGGAGTGAGTGCGAGGGAAAGAAAGAACAAGAATCGAGAAGGCGAGAGAAACACACGTTAGATTTTTTTTGTCTTAATTAATGTGTTCTAGCCGAACGTCGCATACTATACTAATTTTTCGTCGGCCGAATGTCCACCTGGGGGGGGGGGGCAAAGATTGAGGCGGCCTTCAAGTGCATCTTAGGTTACAGTACGCGTGCGAGTGTAATGAGTCTATTTAACTCATTCTCGCTGCTAGACGCGAATATGTTTTCGGGCTAGCTGAGGAAGTTATACTTCCCTGGTTCGTCGGCCACAAATGTATTAATTCCAATCGAGGTATAAAAACAATTACTGAAAAGACAAAAAAATATTTTACTTGCGTGATATAAAAATTTCATCGTACATTTCAAGTATATAAATATTTTACGAGTCTTATTAATACGTATTTTACGCGAATATTCTGTTGGCTATGTGCTAAAATGTAGTAGGTAGTTTAGGCAAGGGATACCAAAACATTACTTTGAATATGGTGCGTATGAAAAATCTTCGATAAGCAAAGATTTTTAGTAAATTCTTCGAACCTACATGTTGCCTCAATTAAAAAGAAACATTAAGCGTTCTAACAATTCAATGGCTTTCTTAAAATATTATTTTTAATTCCAAAATGTATAAGTTTGCAATTGGCTTAAACAGTGTGATTATGTAAATTATGTATAATAATTATATTAGCGATTTCATTTATAATTGAAAATTCAATAATATAAAGTAAAAATGTAAGATGTAAGAACAAGAAACACGTACTATATAGATTAGGACACTTCTGATAATTATGTAAAGATGCTTGTACATGAATATTCGTACAAAAAAAAATTATAAAACGGGACATGCAAAAAAATGTATATTTTAATTGTAATTTCAAAAGTAGAGATGTTGATAAGAATTGGCGGCATCATTAAAATGCACTTTTTGGTATTGAAGAGTACAAGTCTATAATTGATAAGTACAAGTTTAGATTTAAAGATTATTTGAAAACAGATTGAGACCTGGTAAAACTCAATTTCATCGGGAGGTTCTAAAATAAATATTTAGATGTACGTACCTAGAGAAAAGTCTATAAATTGGGGACAGAAAATTTTACATTTTATAAGCTTTTATTGTCGATATAAAAACATAATTAATATTGTAAAATAAATTAATTAAATATTAAAAAAATTTAAATGATATTTTTAAGTACACACACACTCATACATATGTATGTGATATATGATATAATTTAAATCTTTTTAAATTAAATTATCTCTATTTTTTTTATTCATCTATAAAGTCAATGTAACTTAATGTAAGCATTAATTCTTATTTGAAATTAAAATTACAATTACTTATGAAGGTCATATACCAATAAAGTATGATCATTAGAATTTTTACAATAAACTTAAAATCTTTGGTAACACGCCATAGAACATTCGAACTGATCTATAGAGAAAAAAATTATCTACGCCGAATAAAATATTACACTCAAAATTGCGGTACTATGATGTTAAAAAGTATTACAAGTACGTAAATAAAATGTTTGAGTAATGATAGCACATTGAAATCAATTACTTAGTACAACTATAATTAAATGTTTTTTATTACTTATATTTCAATATTTTTATCCGTATATATTTTAATACTTTTGATGTTTTAAATTTTGATACTTTTACATTTGCAAATCTGTACGCTATTATTTCTGTTCCTTTACGTATGTATATTAATATTTAATATTATTTATGTACTTATTTATTCTCATATATTTGACGTACGCTGGCACAGAGTTTATTGGATCGTCTTTCCACTGCATGCTATCTGCTTGTCGTCGCTCTACGTACTTGCATCACTGGATCTAGGCGCGCGCTCCTCTGAGGTGGATGGAGAGGAATCGCGTAAAAACAGAAAATATTCCCGCTTGACACGTATGCGGTTGGTGCAATAATGCGTTGCAGAATTCTGAGAATTTTAATAGGTTTGAAACTGAAAGTGGAAAGGAACTGAGGTATCGTCAAACCCAAACAAGTGCGAGTTAAAATAAAGGAAAGGGACATGCGGATGTGTCGCCGAGAATGTTACTCGGAATGGGCAAGACGTCAGAAAGTCCACAATTGCGAAAACAGATCGGACCCCGCATGTGTTTCTTTATTATCGCCTTCTGCTGCCTTTGCAAATCGTCAATGGAAATCAATTGTTAATTTTTTTTTGCCTCTAATTACCTACCCTTATCAAAATGTTACAGTTGGTATCAACAGTAAATTACAAATATTATATATTATAATTTAAAATTAAGAAATTCTTACATTTTACAATATTTGTGCATCAATAAACGATCCTTTCGGTAGACTAAAAATATATTACGATTGAATTTTAATATCAACTAGTCGCTATTTAAAATAAAATCGTAAGGGGAAAATTGAAATGAAAAGATTATTACTTTTGATAAGCTTTAAAAAAAAGAAAAAGAAAAAGCTTCAATAGCAATATTATGCTTTTTTTTAATTTGTACAAATCTTGTCATTTCCTTACAATAGTGGTTTCTAAAGAACACTTGTAATCATTCTGCTATTTGCCGATTGCGCTAGTTCATGTAGATATTAAGCATGCTACTCATTTAGAACGTCAGTTCACTTATAGATAGTGGTATGCTTAGTTGCAAAAATAACTAATACACGCGTCGTTAGAAACAATACGTCGTCGCGTTACTAGGTTTTACTTTATCGTTCGTTTATACGATTATTGAGTAATTCATTTTAATATATAAAAAAATATATAAAAAATTATATAAGAAGGACAGAACAACATTAAGTTTATTAGTAATAATAATTTTTCAATCGTTAATGTATTCTTTAGTTATTTATTTTTTACGATAAATAAAATTATGCTTCAATTGTCGGTTCGGTAATAATTCTTGACGATAGACATATAATTACGCTATCAGGCACTATTTAAATTTTGTTTACATTACACTTTAGATTACAATCTAAACAAACCACAACTGAGTCAGAAAAACTGCTAAGCAGTTATTAAAAGTTTACCTTCTCTTACATATAATATTGTTAGAAAGATATATTGACAGGTAACTATAATTACTTCAAAATTAAATAGAAATATTTTCTATCGCAGATGTAAAAACGATTTCCAGGCAAGAAGGAGAAAAAAGTTCTTTTTCAATTTCGCATATCTCGAGTGATGATTAATTATAATATTTAAAATTTATTGTTTAATAAATAAAATAAAAAGTAAATAAATTAAAAATAAAAAATAAAAATATTTCACTTTTTTCAAATCTATTTAATGTATCTATCTATCTATCTATCTATTTGTCTATCTGTCTATTTCACTTTATTAGTTGTGAGCAGGCCGATCTCCAAAGAGATACGATGTACAGCTCTACCTCTGATATCATTTACAACTTTCACTACTCAACCACAGCCTGCATGCATCTCATCATTGTAGGATTGGCTCCGTTCTCGCACAGTATAAGAAGTCATCTTTAATTAATTATTTTAAATTCATGATAAATTCTTAATTTCACATATATTTTACTATATCATGTAAAAATAGATAAATTTAATATTTAATTGTCATGTAAGTTATCTGGCCCCAGTTTTTTCTAACTTCGTCGACACCATGCTTATACTTCTTTTCTGAACATTTTCTCTTCAGATCAGTTTTTTATTTATGCACTTTTATAATAAATAATAAATTAATGGTTGATATAAATAATCTTTTATACATAAATGTGGAAATTTTCAAGTGAATTCGAAATAATTAAATCTTTGTTGATAATGTCAAATAAAAATTACTAATATGTTTTCATATGAAGAAATTGAAGAATAGTGAATATAAATGTATGGATTTCTCTTCTGATATATTCAATCGTTAAAATGCAAAATTTTGGTTTTTTCTGATAAAATAAATTTTATCAATTTATCGACATTTTATTTATTTTTAATATTGTCAATTTCTTATTCATCACAATTTCCAAAATATTAATAATATTATGAGATTTACTCATTTATTTACTGGTGTTATTATATTATTGTATAATTTATGTTATATTTCAATACATACAAATTTAAATTTATCGTAATTTTTCAAAGGGGAATCTGTGGGAATCATTATCTGTGTATAATTTTATGAGTTTTCAAGATTAAGAATTTTATAGCAAATATTGAAATTTAACAGATTCTATAGTGTATACATTGCATCGTCTTTATTTTCTTGTCCGAAAGTATATATTTTGATCGTAAGCTTACCAGTATAAAAAAATCACGGATACATTTATTTATTAGTTGATATTAGATGCTACAAAGTCTATGATTTTTGCATAGCGGATGTCTCCGTGAGTCAAACATGATACATTAATATATATGTATAGCAATGCTATGTTTTTCTTTTATTGCCGTTAAGTCATCCTATTACGGAACCTAATATCATAAATTTACTAGTTACAACAAATTCTTTTCCCTATTGATTATCGATTTACGATTCTTTAATTAAGTACTTTTATATAAATAATCCCTCTTAATATTTAGATATTTAAGAATTGATTAGGATATAATAAGAACTTAAAAGACATTTACATTTAAAGTCCTAATAGAATTAATCCATACATTAAAAAAAAAAGAGAAATATTTATAAATATGTTACTTAAAATATATGATAAATTCTAAATTATATGTTTATATTATTTCCCCTACAGATAAGGGAAGATCCTGATGGTTGTGGTCTAGATGCATATGATGTCAGATATTCTCCATCATCTGAATTAAGAGTGAATCTTTTAACAGAAAACTTATTAAATGTGAAAAAAGGGTGGTTAATGAAGCAAAGGTTAAATGAGGTATTTCTATATACTAAAATATTCTAAAAAATATTATTTTTTCATATAAATATCAAATTGTAAATTAAAGTTATTTATTTTTAGGAATGGAATAAATATTGGTTTGTATTAATTGGACGTCAGCTTTTATATTACAGAGACCCTGGCGCAGAAGAGAAAGGCATCACGGAAGGAATTATCAATTTAAATGCTGTAATAGCTATTAATTCTCTACTAGTTAACCGAAATTACGGTTTCAAGATTGTAGTAAGTTTTTTTTATTTATATTTTTCATTATTTTTTTTTGTAGACAGCTAAGTATTTAAATAATTAATACAACTAATCTCGTGTAAAGAGAAACTAGCTTTATTATGCTTCGTACAGTCTCGCCGTTTTGAGAACTTATAACGGAATGTTATAGACTTAATATATTGCTCTTGGTCCATTTCACAGGATACACTATTTACTATAAACAATTGTCTTAGAACAGAGTAAACTTGATATTTAATATGACTATTTATTTTAATTCAAATATAAATACTTAAACTAATTTGAGTTAATTTGTTCTTACAAAATATTCATTCAGCTTTTTTTTACTTTATTTGAATCGTAAAGTAAAACTATACTAAATATAAGCTATTTTTAAATATAAATATAAATATAACTATTTACTAATTTATATATATATACGTAAGCAAAGCTTGTGAAAGAAAAGTTCTTGTTATAAAATTATTTCATACCGTGATTTCATATTCCTTCTTTAATTAATAACTCTTTCTTATCAAAGTATTGATGATAAAATATTCAATTATATGAAATATAAAATTCATTCATGTTGGTTAACGATACATGACAAATGTAATAAATGTTTTATATTTACATTTTAATTGTAATAAATTATTTATTCCTTTTTCTATCGTTATTTTATTCACAATATTTCTTTATCATTTTATTTTCTATGAAAACTTAACGGAATATTTTTACCTTAATTTATTATTAAAACTTATAAAATTAATTGTATTTATAGACCAGAAACGAACGAGATTCAACAATCCTTTCTGCAGTTACAGTTGGTATAAGATCAAGTTGGATATCAATTATCAGAAGAATAGTTAATTTATCAGATGTAAAATCTTCTCCTAACATACATGCCTTATATAAAATAAAGAAAGCAAACATTAATAATCAATCTTCAGTACTGTAAGTAATTTCATGCAAAATTTAATGTAAATCGTAAAAACTTTAAATTATGTTTTATATAACTAAATAATATAAAATTACATATAAAAGAATAAATTGATGTATGGATATATATTGAAGTGATTTAAAAATAATTTTATAGATATTCTTGGTTGATGTTATTTATAAAAAGATTTATAAATAATATAAGGTAAATTTTAAAAAATTATATATCCATACAAGATAATTTATCTTCAGTATTATACAAAGTAAAGTAAATAAAAACAAGTATAAAATTCTATATTTTTATTTTACTAATTTAGTAGCGACATTGTCAATAATAGCGACATAATATAAATACTGTGTTTAGTAATGTTACGTCGGTTTTAACATTTAAATCGAACCGATCGCTTTTTTGCAAACTTTTCTCGCCGAGGAGAGTATATTGCAGTGCTCGTTTTGAGCCTTGATGTTACCCCAATTTCAAATGCTCGAGGGAAAATATTTAATGATACGAGAATAGAACAAATATATATTTAATAAATGAGCAGTTTAGTTTCACTTACCTTTGTTTTTAAAGATGCGATATTAGATTGTCTTTTGAATGACTATCCTCTCCTTCCGTCTATGGAGGTCGAAGATAAGCGCGATTTCGTAGATGATCTATTTAGTATTAGTTGGCTTGGGAAGAATAAATTTAACACCAAACACTCGCGGTTTTAAGAGTTCCGTTTATTGCAATGCAATTGGAAAATGATGGATAGAAAGAAAATTATATTGTTACAGTAACCGATTCCCTACTAAATGGCTGTTATAAGTTTTTGTGATAATAAAATATGACGTGCGACGGTGTGCGTGCAATAGTAACGGCGTACGGTTGGTGATTACAGTATGAGTAAAGAGCATAATTCTTCAATTGTTTATGATTTTTATAATTTTTAGGTAATCTCTCTATTTTTAAGAAGGGGTTTTGAAACGATCTATGGAAGGGGTATTAACAACTTTCTCCTACGCATAGCCATGGGATAGACAAACTATCAATGAGGTTAATCTCTTTAATCGGCGATGGTTACAAATGCAGTATCGCTGATCTTTACCTATCACTTTGTTTAGTACAATTATTGCGTTAGTCTATTGATAATGTATAATATTTTTGTCTTTATAAAAGTTCCAGGATATAATATTTTTCTTATTATAGTTTTTCCTTTTAGTATAACTTAATATTAATATTGGTTAGTATCTCTGTTATTATTTTACACCGATTAATGTTTAGTCAATTTTACTATTTTCCATTTACAGTAAATATTTTTCTTAGATCCATTCTTTTATTACGATTTCTTTATTTCATTTATAATATTGTTTATTCGTAGCAACATGTAGAATTTGTAAGCATTTTAATATCTAGTAATTCCAATTTTAAAAGTTTACTTTAATATAAATTTTCTTTATTTAAATTATTATTAGAATCTTGATTCAAAAAATCTCTTTGTTCTTTTATTCTTTATTTATTTATGATTATTGGATAGCGTAACAATCACATTTTGCAGATTAGATTTCTCGGCGTATTAATTGAGTGGAAGGGGAAAGTATATGCGACAGATGTTTGCGACAGGTATTTGAGAAATTTAGAATTTTTTTGTTTATGTGAAACTATGGTGATGTAACGCGTATTTCTTTCGTATTTAATTTTTACAGTATTGCCTTATTCTTATAAGATTTTAAATAATTATCTACGGCGGTTACTCTAATGGTATCAAGTTTTAATAAACATCATAATTTTTTATTTATAAATAAATAATTTGTTTCTTGTAGTAATTTATGTTTTGAGATTTTGGGACATTAGTTTAGAAAAGTGTATCAAATGCACACAACTTGGGAATTTTTCGACAGTTATAATCGTTATCTAATAAAGACTATTTCTAGGAGTTTTCTTACATATTAAAGTTAATTAAAGAGAAAATTAATTATTAACTGTTAACAATCATTTTATAGTCTACTAGAAAAATCATTTATATAATTATATTGTATTAATTTATTGTAATATAATATATTATTAATATAATATAATAAATATAATTTGAAATAAAAATATATCGATTATATATTTTAAACATCTTTAAACATTTCTATTTAATAGATTTTAGTCTTATTGATTAAATTTAATAATATATAAAATATTTTATTTATTCTTTTAATTTTAATTGTAGCCTATGAATATTTGAAATATTTTAGATATTTGATCGAAAAAGAACGAGAGAGTACATCGACATCGGTAACATCACCCTCTATTTTGGTTTCATCTGATGAAGAATATCGAACAGCATCAGAAGGTGGACGTCTAGAATCTGGCGATTGGTCAGAAATGTTAACGTCTCTATCTGTAACGCGAAATGATAAATGGTCAAAACAAGCGAAGAAGTCAATTTGGGCTGAGTCCCGTAAATGGGATAAGTTACCACCTTCACCACCTCTTAGAAAAACAGAATTTTCTAAAGTTAAAGCAAGATCGTGCTCGAGTTCACGTTCTCGAATATGCAAACGAAAACAATGTTTGCCCTCTAGTTTACAAGATAGCATTCTAAATATTGTCAAATCAGATAAACTTGGAATGGCTTGCTATAAACTTAGTTTAAAACAACAAAATAATAATCTGCTATCTATTAATAATTATCTGTCTAAAAGTAACGATAATCTACTAGTCTTTGATAAAAATAAAAAAAATGTAGTTAAAAATCAAATATATAGAAATAAATTTGTGCAAAACTCTTTATTAGTGATTTTAGAATGCCAAAAAAATGAAATCGAAAATTTAAAATCACAATTGAATGCTGTATGTATAAAACTTGTTGATGCAGAAAATAAAATTTGTATATATGAGCAACAAAAAAATGAAGCATCGTTTAGAGAAAATCGAGTTGATGAATTATTAAGCAAAATTCAAATTACTGAGCAGCAAAGGAATAAATATATGGAGGATATTGATAAAATTAAAAAACTTTATAATCATGACAAGGAACTTTTAGAATCTAAGTTTTTGAAAAATGAGAAATTATTACAACAAACGAGCGAAAAATGTCAAATACTAACAAATGAACTCGCTTCTAGTCATATAATTCAACAGCATTTACAAACAGAAGTTACAATTCTAAGTTATAAGTTAACACAAGGTTAGATTATTGTGATCAGCTTTTTTATTTTAAAAAATTCTTTTTTTTTAATTTTTAATACTTTGTTGCAATAATATTTTTATAATATATAGGAATTGAAGAAAATGAACAACTTTGTATTCGTGTTGGAGAATTAGAAAGAAAAAACTGTTTTTCATCTTCAAAAGATTGTGGAAGAACCTTTGATTCACTCAGCGATTTAACTAATGTTGACTTAGATATTAATTTAATTACATTATCTAAAAAACAGTAAGTTCAAATAAAAATTAAGTATAATATTTAATTTTAATATTAGTAGTATAACAGTTAAGAATAAAAAGTAATACAAAAAATGCAAAAAAAATTAATTTTTAATACAGAAATTTTATAATAGAAACCTATATTTGCATTTATTAACTTAAAATATATTAATATTAAAAAATAAAAATAGAAAAAGAATTTTTTTTAAATTTAGTTATACTTTATTTATTAACGCTAATTAAAATAATAAATAATTTTCTGTAAAAAATGTAATTTATATAAACACTATATATTTGACCTAATATTTTTTTACGTATAATTAAAAGTTGAGTTAAATTAATATGTTTTGCCATTTTTTTAAATTTTAGTATAATAGAAGAATATGAAGAGTTGAGAAATCGTTTCGGAAAAGCCATTTTAGAAATTCGTGTAATGCGAAAAGAACTGCGAGAAGCACATAACATCCAAGATGATTTTGAACTTCAAATTTTTTCATATAAACAAGAATTTACTCGTAGTAATAAATCAAATCAAGCTCAAATTCAATTAATGGCTGCGAAAATTCAAGACTTAACAAATAAACTTACTAATAGTGAAAAACAAATGCGAATCTTAAAACATAAATTAAGTAAAATAGAGATTCGGGATAAACGAAGATCTCTTACTTTAAAAGAACAAGGATCCTCTCAAATTGTACGACAAATAGATAATAAATTATTAAACTTTGAACAAAATATACATACCATTGAGCCAAATAAATACGATGAATCTACAATTATAATTGCAAAAACTTTGAAAATTTTGAATCATAATTTATTAAAAAATAACAAGAAAAAAAATCGAATTTTTTATAAAAATATAGCAAGAAGAAAATTAACAGATTGTGAAATAGATTCTGAATCTTTAAAAGAATTTATGAAATTATGTGCACTAATCTCAAAATTTATGAATATCAAAGAACCTGAAATTATTCAAGAACGTAAACGCGGTATTGGAAAAGATTTGAGCCTAAGTTGTTTATTTAATATATTCAATACAAATAATATTTCTTTAAAAGTATTATCAAGATTTGAAAATCAGGAACGAGCTGCAACCAAATCAAATATATGGCTGGAAAAATATTTAATATCTAAACAAAGAGATAAAACAGAGAATTTACGATTGATAAATGAAATTTTGGATCGTCACATATCATACAAAAAAAATCAAATTAATTTAGAAAATATAGACTTAATAATGGGAATAGTATTAAAATTACAATTAATTCTTAAAAATAAAATACATGAAATAAATACAAAGTGGCAACTTGCTGATATTGGTGAAATAAATTATAAAGAAAAAATAAACTTAATTATAGCAAGAGTTACCTTCGAATTTATTTTATTAAAGCAAATCAAATATGTAATAGAAGAAATATTGGGTAGAAGAATTATGTTAAATGATTTGGTAAAAACTAGTCAACTTATTTTAAACTTAAAGTTTAAGGTTTACGGAATTAAGTCCAAAATATACCAAAATAGAAATTACATTCAATATTTTATTAAACTATTCATTAATAAATTATTATTTATAAACGGTGTATCAAAATATGTTAAGAATTTTCAAGAAGTTTCTGCAATGCAAACTAATAGCTTAAATTTCCTATTACGTAAACAAAAAGAACTTAATAAGAACTTTATAAATTGCAAAAATGAGAAATTTGTGTTACTTGCTCAAGGCTTAGTGGTAGAAACTTTGAATTTGTTTGAACAAATAGAACTTGGTAATCAATTTACTATTACAAAAAAAAAAAAAATGGATGATAAAAGAATTCAAGATATATGGATATCGGTACAAGAAAGTTTATATAACAAAATTATTCAAGTAGAAGTATCAAGTTACATTAGATATTATGCCCAAATTGATGAAAATAGTATTTTATATGTTATGAGCACCTGTTTGAATTTCAATTATTTTGATTATTTTTATGAAATTGATTTGAAACAATGGGCACATAAAGCTAAAGTTATACTAAAGCAAGAAATTAAAAATACTATGGATGAATTAACAATTATTTATAAAAAGTGTTTATTGCAGTTAAATAAAAGTAAGAATAATACCAATATAAAATATAATTTAAGACAATTGTTAGCAGATTATACAAGTGTTGTAGCAAATAAAGCTTTAATTGATGCCCAAATTATTCTTTTACAAGAAGACACAAAGAATAAGATAATTTACAGCAAGAGAACTTTTATATCTAGTCTAATTCAATATGAAGGTTCTTTTTCCTTAATTTCAGATAAAAACTATGCTTTTAGAAATAATTTTTATGAAACAGAATATATTTACTTTTATCAACAATTTTTAAAGGAGTGTAAAATATTTAATAAAGTGCAATCACAAGAACAAGTTAAAAATATTGCTTTGTTGTTGATAGATATTGCTAATGATATTGATAAATTAAGACAACAATTCAAAGAGAGAATGAATGAAGAAAATGATCCTTTTAATTGGCCAAAACTATTTGTTATAGAAACAGATTGGGTTAGTATTTTCAATAAATGTTCTGAAATTCAAAAGCAAATTAGGCAACTCACTAATTATGTGCAAAGTATGATGTGTAAGCGATGTAAACAGTTACAGCATAAAATACAGTGGCTTAACAGTAAACACTATAAAGAACTACAAGAACTTAAAAATATACAAAAAAAAGATTTGATGCAAATCAAAGATGAATGGAATAGTAAAAAAATTTCTCTTACAATTCAGTATGAACATGAATTAGCTAATTTACAAGAAAGAATTAGAAAATTAGAACATCAATTGAATTTAATAAACACTAAACATTCTGCTGATGTGAGCAAATTTCAAGCTGTATATCAAAGATCAATTAATGCTGATACAAATATAGAAGTTATGAGTAGAAAACGTTATAAAGAAGAAATTAAACAACTTAAAAACTTATGTGAAAAAGGTTTATTAGTTATGGAAAATTCTCACAAACGAGTTATTTCAGAATTAGAAGAAAAACATCGTTATGAATTAGAAAATTTGCAAATAGAAAAAGAACAAGCTCTTTCAGAAGAAACTCAAGCGACATTAGCAGCTTTAGATGCAATGAGAAAAGCTCATGAACATGAAGTAAAAAAAGAAATCGCAAAATTTAAAGAAAACTTTATTAGACAAACGCAAACACGAGAAGAAATTGAAGTACTTCATAAAAAACATGAGTAAACTTTATTTATAATTAAATACATTTATTAATTTGTACTCCAACTTATTTGATTTTATTGATTCTGTATATTCTGATTGATTTACAGGCAAAAAATAAGTGCAATTAAACAGGAAATTCTTTCATTATCTACTAAATATTCAATGAAGTGTATGAAATCTGCTACGTTAGAGGAGAAAGTTAATGCGTTAACAAAACAACTCACTGAAGCTCAAGAGTGTATTTTAAAATTAGATGCAAGAAATAAACAGTTATGTACCCATTTGATTTTAGAAATAAATGATAGTAAATTTAGGAGTACCATCCAAGTTTTAAAAAAAAAAAGACAATGAAATTATTGAGGGAAAAGAAGTTTATCCAATTTAAAATCAAGTAAAGGTATTATATATATATATATATAACGAAAATTTAGTGTGAATTGTAAATTAAAAAATAACGTTAAAATTAACCTTGAAAATTAAAAAAAATTAATTTTCTTTTCATAATTTTATTAGTTGTGAATTGTATTAATGTATAATAATAATTGAATTTAGTAACAGTTACAACCAACTGAATAATTATTTTTAATAATTTTGTTTTTACTATATTAATATTTATATATTTTTTTACTGCAATAAAAATAACATTTATGAAAGTAATTTATTAAGTAGTAAATAGTACTATTACTCAGATAAGAGCAGTTTGAATTTTGTATTATTTAATTTATCAAAAATATAAAGAAATTTATGAAATAATAAAAAATAATGTGTATGTAAAATGTTATTTATTATTTTAAAAAAATCAGTTTTTATCAATCAAAGAACTTTTTTATTTTATAAAAATAAAATATTACAATAAGCAAAGTAAAAAAATCAAAGAACATAATAAGTTAAAAATTTTAAATATTAATAATTTAAATAAATATTACTAAATTTTATTACAATAAAAAATGTATTTAATTTTTTATGAATTAAAAATTATTAAGGTTTAAAATCAATTTTAAAAGATCGATTATTTTATTATGTGTATATCAAAAATTGTAAAGATAGATTAACGAAAAAAAAAATAATTAGCATGCAAAAATAGATATTGTTATACTATTTTATTCTTTAATTCTCAATTACATTATTTTTTGCTATATTTTTCTATATTTTTTATTATATTTTTTTTCATTTATTTTTAATGATCTTTATAATAAATTTATAGTTGAATATTATTTGTTTTTAAATTAAAATTGTTACTTTTTTTTAGTTTTAAAATTTCAAATGTTATAACAAAATATGACAATAAAGGAATCTTTATATTGCAGAAGTGATGTCATTTACAATTAGGAGATGTTCTGTTTAAAAGACCAGACTTAAATATGTAATCTGAACAAATTTTTTCTCTTTGCATCGTATACTTGGTAATATGGTAAACATGAAAAAGCAATCGAAACCAAACAATTATAATAATTAATAGTTTTTTTTTAATTTATACAAAAAAGTTATTAAAATAAAAAAAATGAAATTACATATTACTATTTACTATATTTTTATTGCATACATATAACACCTTTTTCAATAGTTAATTTTAAAAAGAGGAATATAAATAAGGCTACTAAAATTTTTTATATAAGCTATTTTTTTAAAAAAATAATTATAAGCAATATAGGTAGAAATCGGAAATATGATATTAAAATATTGAATGTAAATTTATAATATATTATCATTTATATATTATGTACTCTATAAAAAATTATTATTAGATATTCTTTTTTTATTATTTAAAATATCTCTTATTGTAAGTATGAATCTAGTTAATATTAACTAAGAATTTAAGCAGTATTTTTATTTAAATTCAATAAAATTTTAATAATTTAGGAACAATGTATATGTTGATTTTATGAGTACATTTTTAAATATAGTAGGTATAAAATGATTTATAAGTCTAAAATTTTAGTTTTATTATTTAATTAAAATATAATTATATATTTAATATTTTTTTATTGTAAATATTAAATTTTGAGAGAAGAGAGAGTTAATTTTTTTCTGTATTATTTACTTTAATCTATTTACATAATTATATACTATAAACACATTAACCCCAATATTTTTGTAATTTTAATAATGTATTAATCATTGATAGCATTATAATATTTTTTTTTTAATTAATATGAACATTGTCTTAAAATTTTGCAATTTAGTATATTACATTTTTTTATTTCTTCCAATTACGAAATAAATGATCTTATAATAAAACAGTATTCTATCGTATAACGTTTAATGCTGACAATTTAATTATTTATATTTCATTTAGATAGACATGTATAAATGTATTTATATATCGAATATTTACATGATTTCTTTTATTCGATTAAATGGTTCTGTAAAATGAATTAGTAATTCATAAATACATTTTAGTATCATGTACTTTTTAACATTTAATATATATCTGAGTATAATCGTTTAAAAATTTTATGCATGTTTATATTAGTTTATCATACTACGGCAAGATCAACCAAAAATAATGATGTATTTCGAATTTATTAAATAAATTATGAAATTCTACAGTAATATTTTTTCATGTTGTAACTTAATATTTTTTTAATAAATAAGTGTGTTTATTATTATAAAACTACATTTAAAAAAATACGATTTATTATACAATAAATATTATCCTTATATAGTTAAATTATAGTTAAAAATTTTTTTTTAATTCTATGCAAATTTTTGAAAAATAAGTTGACTTTTATTTATTGTATATAAGTTTTATCTAAAAGGTTTCATGATAAGAGTTTCATTTATATAATATGACTATATATGACTATATTTTTTCATTTAAACTGTTTTTTTTAGTTTATATTGTGACAATTATACCTTTATTCCTGTAATATAAGATATTCTTTATATGTATTTACATATAATTATCAAGCTAAGTATATATTACTACCTATGCGTCTCACGCGTATTTACATAATTGTTAATGAGATAATGATGAAAAATTGAAATAATGGTTTGATAAAAAAAAAGATAATTTGAGAACAGCATTGTTATGAATTTATGGAATTATATTAGAATAATAATGTTGAATAATAATCATACTATTAACATTATTAACATTACTATTACTTATTGTTAAAAATATTAATTAATTAATTAAAATGTCTCTCCATATTTATACCTAAATAAATAATTTTTATATTATAAATTATTAAAAAATAAATTTATATATTTCTATTTGTCATCACCAAAAATATATTATAATTTACAAACTTTTATGACAGTTTCTTCAGTTTGATTCTTCAGTATGATCAATATAGTATAATATTAAAATAAATTATACAAGCACATTAAGAAGTTCATAAAATTTTAATTATATTTTATACATATTATTTAGAACAATTTTAATATTTTAATTAAGGTTATAATAAAAAATTTAAATGAGATTGTTGTTGATATGGTAGTTTTCATAAATTCAAGTACTAAAAGCTTACTTTTTTTTATATTAAATACTAAATTAATATGAATCTAAGATAATTATTTAATATTAATTTTCTTTATTATTTTCAAAAATACGTTTATTATAATTTGATATTTTAAATTGATATTTTAAGGAAATAATAGATTCAAAATTTATTTTAAAACAGTTCGGTAGTTTAGATAAGTCTTTCTTATTATTTTTTACTAATTAATTTTTAGATAGATTTAAAATTTATAGTTTAAATTTGTAATTTTATAAATTTTATAAATGCCTAACTCGGCGTCCATATAATTTAATTGCTCCTTATAAATTTAGGCAATAAATTAAATCTTTTTTTTTTAATTGTGAAAATCAGAAGTATATATTTAGTAGTATGTCATTTAATGCATTACAAGAACTGAGAGTATTTCATTTAAGAACAGAAATTAATGAAGAATGGGAAATAATTAATCGAAGAATCTGGGTAAGCCTTTTGAATGTTTATTTTTATATAAATATTTTACATAAAATATTATTTGGGCTAGATTAAACCATTGTGCGAATAAATAAGCATCAAAAGTAAATTTAAGGAACATATTCAAATTAAAATTATATTGATACTAACTTTAATTAGAACGTGCGCACGCGTGTGCGTGTAAAACCTATTTAACCGTTATACAAAATTATACAAATAATTATAATTTGATATTTAATTTTAATAAATTAATTTCTTTCTTAATTTCATAGTTTTTAAAATCTTCAAAATGTATAATTGATTTTGGACGGACCATATTGAAGCAATATTGACAATATATTAGAAAAAATATAATTATAATTAATTTACATTAATTATATTTTTAAAATAAGTTGAATTATATAAGAATATATTTAGATGATAAAATTTTTTACATGTAATAGAAAACATTTACTATTAAAAATAAAATAATTATTTATCAAAGAAACATTTGGTAATCTGAACTTATTAAAGCTATTTTCTTAATTTTAGAAGTATAAATTTTAAATATAACAATTATAATCAGGAATAATTTAAAATAACAATAGTGTAAAAGTTAAAATAATTTCTTACATCTATTTTTAATTCCTAAATTAATCTTAAGTAAGTTTTAAAAATTTTAGTATATTATTATATATATATATATATATATAATATGGTAAAAAATTTGGAAAGGAACATAAGATGGATATAGTATTTAAAAAAAGTATAGTAATTCATATTATTTGCTTTAAGGTAGATGTAATAGTACACCATAATGATTCCATACAAAGTTATAATTATAAATTTGAATAAAATAATTGGAATAAATATTATTATGATTTAAACATTGAGTGAAGACAAATTCCGATAATTTTAATTTATAATATTAAATATAAATATTAACTATTCTAAATTAGATAGATGTTTTTTAAAAAATTATAAATATAAATATATTTATAAATATCATAAAAAATAATAATTCTTTAAAATTTTAAATTTAAAATTTATTTCATTGTCTTAAAAATTACTGTATTAATTATTGACGTTTTAATCTTAAAAGTATTTATTACTTTATAACTTTTCCTCATTAAATTCAAGTTTTATTCTTAATTTTTTATCAGAATCTTTTATTAAATTAAATTTATATTTATTGAATTACAATTTATTAATTTCATAGTTTTAAATATTCAAATAATTTTTAATATTTATAAACATATAATTTATAAATATTATTTTTTTTTCGATCTTATTCATTTAAAAAATTTAAAAAGATTTAAAAATATAAAAAAATTATGTGCCCTAATAAATAAATGCAACAAATATTTATTCAGTTTTTAAGTCGTTTTTTATTATTTAGCATATTACAATGTTTTCAATAATGCTCAAATCATACTGATTTTTATAAAAATTTAATATATACAAAATATTAAGAATAATGCATATAAATATACCCGCAACTTTTATTTCTAATTAATTTTAACAAAATATTAAATTAATTTTTAAATCTATTATAATCATTCTTTAATATGAATACTTTGTTTCGAAATGTGATGTTGCATATTCATTTGTATTATACCGTTAATCCGTTGTTACATTGTGGCGCTGCAGTCGAACTGCGAATGGTTTACTATAGCGGTATTAAGAGTCTAGCTTTTGTCGACAGTGTATCAAGAATTATAGTTTAAGCTTGTATTTTGCATAGGAAATTAATGTAATTAAAAACAACAAAAACTGATTTCTTATTAAGCATTAGTTTTTACTGTGTGCATGTATTCGTGTCTGTTCCAAAGTAAAAAGAACTAGTATATATTTACACTGGACTACGAAGTATCGTAAAGCCTGCTTGCACGTTTTATCTGTAGGTAGTGTGTTAAGTGTCGAGTCTAATAAGTTGTTCTTTAATAGTAGGTAGAGTGAATCGGTTCATTACAAATAATAAGAAAAGGTTGGTGTAAGAATTTACGAAAGACAAACGAATAAGTGAGTAATTACTTAGGAGTTCCTGGGCGGTTTTTTAACATCAGTACTGCTTCACACAGTGGAGCAGAACGGCCTCAAGCTGTGGGGCTCTGGGGCGTTTTTCCTTCCTCCACAAGGAATGTACTATCCCGTAAGTAATAAAAGTGCTTACAATTATATATTTGTGTAAGATTTACAATTTTTATTTCTATAATTTTTTCGATTATTTTAAATTTTGTTCTTTTCTAAGATAAAGGAAATTATTTATTTAATGTCGCCATTTCAAGTTCAAATATCGATTTATCGTTGAAAATATTCTATCCATATACTTATGTTCATGCAAACAAATTAAATTTGTAAAATTTAAAAAATAGATGGTTTAATATGAAAATAAGGTAGTTCTCTATCAAATTAATTTTGGTATGGTTTCGTATATTACATAGAGCAGTTGACAAAAGAGGGGAGCGGCAGTATTAGCACAGAGAATCGATTGCTTTTGGATGCGGTGCACGACTAGCTCGAATGAATAACTGGCTTTCGGCTTTACTTTTGTTCGCTAAATCTGAACGAGGAACGGAAAAGTAACGCTAAAAGATAAATTAAATCAATTGTTCAGAACTGAGTGGCTTACAGATTGTATAGCGTTCTGTACAATATTTATGAAGCAACTGTTCGTGATGATTTGTTTTACAACAATCCATTTTTTAATTTAATAATTATATCTGAAAATAAAATCTTTGCTTTAATAATTAAATTTGAATAATTATTAAATTACTTAGTTTATAGTAGTTTTCATTATTATTTTTTTCTAACAAGTTACGTAATATTTGCAAATATATTGTTCTAGATATTATCTGTTATAAATTATATACTATTTATTATGTTAATCAGTTTTAATTATTGTAAAGAAAGTATATTCTATATCTACCAAAGCTTTTTATTATCACGTTTTACAACCTTGTGTTATGAAATTTATATTACAAATATCTTATTATTTATAACATAACATTTGCTTCAGGTTTTATATTCAATTGCAATTTAAATAAACAATGTATACAAAAATTTTAATTTACTCTTAAAGATATTAAAAATAAGTGGATAATAAATTTACTTAAATAGATTTTTATTGTAAAACAGTATTATCAATATAATGTATTATCAATAAAATATACTATTTAATATTAATTTAATTAATTAGTAGTTAATTTATTGGTTCTATATATATTAATAATATTAATAATAGTATTCAGATTTTTTCCAAAATAAATTTTCAATAAAGTATTGATCATTTATGAAAAGCTTTTGAAAGTAGTAAAGTAAATATAATATTTAGAAGTTATATAGTTTTAATTATTGTATACAGTATTACTGAAATAATATAATTAATATAATTTGGATTACAGTGTGTAATTGTAAAAGGGATAAACAGATTTTAAATCATTACTTTATAATAGATATTTATATTTTTGTATTTTGATAGAGTATACACATTAATATAATATAATTTTAAATGTTAAATATAAGGTTGTACAAAAATTTTGGATGACCCTAGAATATATTTAATTTTAAAACTTAATTAGCTATACATATCCAATTTCTAATAATTATTACATTTAAACAGTTAATTAATATAAAAATTAGTTTTATGTTTAACAATAAAATATGTTATATAACCGTTACTATTAGTGTGTGTTAGTAATTTATTCATTTTGTTTATTTTCTTATAATCTGGAATTTGTATTTTTTCAGCCTCTAATAATTTGATAAGAAATTTTTTTATTATTTGATAATAAACTCTTGTATGATTTTTGTTCTTAATTTTATGAAATCAATGCTCAAAATTATGTTTCACTGTTTTAAATTAAAATATTAATACAGGAATAAAATAAAAAATTAATGTAAATTTTTTTTAACAATGTATCATTTTATCTGGTACTAAACGTATTTTATGTAATAAATATTGAGTGTAGGCATCGATGAATTTAAACAATTTCTATATTTCAAGGATATTATTTAACAAATTCAAATTATATTCTAACTATATTATGTACTAAAACTTAATATGAATTATATTAAAATAATGGATTTTATAATTTGTTTATATAATTATGAATAATGTATATAATACCTATTAAAAATAAAGATATAATGTTATAAAGTAATGACATAAAATTAATTAATCAAATTATTCGTACTAAATGAATTAATTTTTTTATTACATTCAACAAATAATCTTAATTGTTGATTTAGAACTTGTATTTTAATATTATTATAGTACTTTTAATTAATCGAATAAAATAAGTAAATTGTAAAAATTTTTAATTCTAATTATAACAGATGTTTTCGATTCATATAATTTATTCATTCATAAGCAGTTTAATTATAATTTAATAATTATAATTTAATTTAATTTAAATTAATAATTTAAATTATAATAATATAAATAATAATAATAATAATATATTATATAAATAATATATAATTATAATCATATAAATAATAATATAATAATATAATATAATAATTTAATAATAATAATAATTTAATTAAAATTACAGTTTAATGTATTATAAATTAATACATAAAATCTTATTGACAAACAGCATTTTAATAAACAATTTTCTATTACGTAATTCAGTTTAGGTATTTTTGTGGCTTACCTTTATCTCTATGAAACAAATTTTCTCGATATTCTCATATAAATAAATTAATTATATGAGATAAAAAATAAATTAAATTAATTAAAAATTACAATATTTATGTTCGATTTATAAAATTTCCATTATTTAAAAATAAGTATTGAATCATTTTGAAATCAATGTTAT
The DNA here is from genome assembly GCA_018883505.1 of Ceratosolen fusciceps. Taxonomy (NCBI): domain Eukaryota; kingdom Metazoa; phylum Arthropoda; class Insecta; order Hymenoptera; family Agaonidae; genus Ceratosolen; species Ceratosolen fusciceps. The sequence goes on along the minus strand of RCIC01000030.1, from coordinate 36,875 downwards.
TATAATATAACTTGCATATTTATACATTATCTCTAATAATATTTCTGATATACATGACATGGTAAGCTAAAAACAATATATGAATAAACAATAAATAAATGAATTCTTAAATTTATTTTTAATTATGAATTACCGTTTCTCTATGTTAATATTTATTGGTTTCCGGTTAATGAGTATTAGAAGAAATTTTGTCAGTAAATAGCATTATTTCGTTATAAAGATTTGTCACTTGTTTATTTAAAGATATTAAGTTAGCTTTTATTCAATTATTTTTAGTAAACTTTTAGGTATTTAAAAGAAATACAAATGAATTAGATTTATATGTTCCATTTTTAATCCAACGTTTCATTTTTTTAACAAAGTCTAATTATTTTACATCACAGTGTTGTTACATAAAGTAATAGCTATTAATTCTTGATAAAATAACTGATATAAACTAAAAATAAGTTTTCTCTAATTTTTTATAAATTCAGTGTTTACTAAAAATGCTATTGAAATATTTTCTTCTTCAAACAAATAAATAATTTTTACAATATTTTTAATATAGATATACATAATTAAGATTTTGTTATTTTTGAATTCAGAATATGTTGAATATATTTTATTAATTATTAATAATTTAAATTATGAAATTGAATAAAAACTATTAAATATATTTTTTTAAATATTGTTCAATAAGTATATTTTTTAATATTAAAAAAAATTTTTATTAAAATCTTTTTGTAAGTATAAATTTTATTTTTTATTATATAAACTAATTAATATTATCATATATTTTTATTAATTTAATAATATTTTCAATTACTAATCGAAACTAATTAGTTTAACTATAAGGAGAATACAATTTTAATAGCTTTTTAAATAATGTTTATTGCTTAATGTATATTTTAATAAGTATTATCAAATAAATATTTAATTATTTAAATTATTTAAATTAATTATTTAAATTATTTAAATTAATTATTTAAATTATTTATAATTATTTAAATATTTAAAAAAGTTTTTGACAAATTTTTTTACAACTTTTATAATGAGAACATTGCTTGACTATATGATCTATAATTATATACCGTATTTATGCTTTCTCATTCTTTGGCAAAGAATAAGTGGGCGGTCTATGAGTACTTTTGTTCAGTAAGACTTAATTTATTATACCAAAAATTTGTTGTGATACTTCCTGCACTATCCGTATCTTGTCGAACGAATTCTTCATTGTTTCTTTATTATTTGTTAAAATAGTAAAGAGATTTTTATATGAACTTTTACAAATATTTGTTATTATTTTATGAATATAAGAAATTGTTCATAAAATCTTATTCATTTATTATATTATGAATTTCATACATTTTTTTCCAATTAATGTTGAATGCTCTTAATTTTTTTTATACATAATTATTAAGTTGTAAAAGAAGAGTATTTACCGCTATCTTTAAAATTTAGTAATAAAAAGTAAAAAAAAAAACTATTAAATATAATAAGTTTATAAGGTATGTATGTATAAACAAAATTTGGGATTGTTCTTATATAACATATTTATATATATAGATATGTTATATATATATAGCCTTTACATATAAAATTATAATATTTTACATGTGCGTTTCGGAAGCTTAAAAGTTAATGTATCATAATATAATATTTATCAATACAGCATAGCATATTTCGTAATGAAAGTATTTTTGCAATTATAAGCAACAAATTTTAACAATTAGTAAAATATTTCTTAAAAATATTTTTTTATGATAAAGTTTTCGAATGTCTCGTTTTTATTTATTCATTTATTGCTTTTTTATGTAGTAAATAATATGTGTACTACAGGTTTTATTTGAATTCATCCGATAAAAAAATCGAGTAATTAGTTTTATTTATTATTTTTGATACCTGTAAGTTTGAATATTTAAACAATTTTTGTTTTTAACTTATAATTTTTTATTTTCTCTAGTATGTTTCAAATAAATTTTTGGACTAGTAAATATAATGAAATATATAATTTCACGTATCATTTTTATTTATAAGTGGTTTCTTGTAAATATTTTTTATGCATTATGAAATAAATTTTTTGATAATTAAAATTAATATTATACAATATAAATAAAATTAATAATATGATTATTATTAAATATATGTCAGTTAGTCAATACCGAGTAGATCTATAAAATAATTTCAAATAATTAGATATTTATGTCTGTATGTAGTTCAAGTTTTTTTTATAAAGTACTTTCGATCTTTATTGTATGAATATAATTAATATGTTCAATAAATAGTAGTTTCGATATCTACCCTATGATATAACATTAAATTGTAAATAAAAATTATAAAAATTATCCGTTTATATATAATTAATGAATGAACCTCTATCAGCATGAACATTCTCAAAATTATATATTTTAATTATCAAAATAATTTTTTTAGTTTATTACACTAGTGATAAAAATGTTTACTAATTTTTATACAGTAATAAACTTTTATCACTTTATTATTTTTAGTTTATTTGAAAGCCCATTTTAAGAAAAATGCGTTGAGTAATACAATATATTGTACTTATAAAATATTTAAAATTTCTTCAAAATTAATAAATTTTAAAATCGATTATTTCGTGTCACTATCATAATTCATGAAGTCATCTTGAATGTTATCATTTTTTAAATATTTTTTTCTTCTAAATTACTACAAAGTTGTTTAATATTTTTTTGTAATTTGTTTTGAAAAATTAACAATATTTATTATCATATTAGAAGCATTTATTATCTTCAAAAAATAGTTCATGACACTGAACACATTTTTTTATAATTTATTTTCGTAATCGTTTTATTTTAATATATTAATATTTTAACATCCTCGATATTTAATACACAATTCAACTTTCATTTTCATATTCATGTTTTTGTATCATAATGTAAAAATAATAGTATAAACTATGTATATATACTTGAGTAGATAAACTTAAACAGATAAATTCTTAACTAACCATTAATAATATGTATAGTATAATAGTAATTATAATGTTACAGTACTTATTATTAAAATTATTATTATTATTGTTTTTGTTGTTGTCCTTTAATAATAAGAATATTGTAGATATATAAACATACCAATATTTAAAAATTATTAAATATTTTTAATTAAAATTTATGTAATTAAATATACATATTTTATATTGAAATCAATGGATAAACAGAATAGTTTTCAGTTAGTAATAGTTAATTTAAAAAAATATTTTTTGGTTAGAAATTTAAGTAGTTAATATTCGAAGATTATTAATAAATCACCGTTATAGTACGTTATTGCAAAAGGTTTGTACAATTCAAGTGCGTGTTATGTATTTAATGTGTATGTTTGTATGGTACATGCGTATGTACTATTTCTCACGCTATGATTTCGTTAGATTTGTTTTTATCTGCTATCCGATACTTATTAAAATGAATTTTAATGGGTACGTACCTACTTTTTTTTTGGCTACGTGCTAACTCCTAGAGGGTGATAAGACGGAATCGAGTTTTTTTTAACTTCGTCAGCATCCAGAACTCTATGTATGCAGGTGGTTCAACGCTACGAGATGATTACACATTACACGTGTTTTTGCCGGTGCATATTTTACTTTAAGACATTTTATATTTTTTTAAATATTAAATTTATACGATCCAATTGCACTGATAAATTTTTTGATAATTAAAAACACACAATTTGGTTATATTAGGTCAGCTACAGTATTTATATCTGACGCATTTGCACTTATTGCCGTAGCAAGTTATGTATTTGTTTCATTATTTATTTAATTAGAGATTATTGTAGTTTTTCTCATACTCTATAATTTATTTATTCCAATTTAGTTTAGTGATTTAATGTATTTTTAAAATTTACCCAAAACTACACAACTGCTTAAATTTACAATTGTATATCTACTTATACACTAATAGAAAGTTAAATATCTGTCAATATTTTCTTATTGGTGGGATAATAAATAAGAGGGTAAGTTTTACAAACAAATAGATGATGATGAATTATGTAGAATACATAAATGACTAGTTTGCATAAGTTTGTACTATTTTACTATTATGTAATTTTTACGTTTATTTAACTTGGTACTCAAGTAGTATTTAGCCGGAACGGGCAGGTCGAGATTTTCCATTCATTAAAGATTAAGAATGTTACTATTTCGACTTAATTGTTTTGGTTACTGTATTTAGTCTTCATTTAATATTTGTCACTGCATTTAAGCTTATGGAAATTTGAGATTTAATTTATTATTTTATTTGCTAATCTGCATTATTATGCATAGGTATAATGTGGAGATTTCATTTTAAGTTTTTTTTTTATTAAAATTATTAATATATTTAAGAAATAAAAATAATATAAGCCGATATCGTAAATTAATTTCATTGGAATTTTATAAAAAAATTTTCTTTTAATTTTTTGTTTCAATCTCTTTACATGTGTTAATTTGTTTTTATTTGATCTTTTCTTTTATGAACTTCTACTCTTTTTATGTCAAATGAAGACTGATTAGAATAAAATATTGGTTTTTAAAATTTTGAATTCATAACTTTTTATTTAATTCAGTTTTAAACTTATCTATTGTTCTAATTTATATTAAAGCAATATTAAATTATGTGCAAAAATGATTTGCGATGTGATTGGAAAATTAATAAAATTTTCATTTTCTGACATTCAATATATATTTGAATATACGTGACTACTTTTGTACATTATCATTTCATTGATAGCGATAAAATATGCGAAGTACTACATTTACATCGCTAGCACAGTGTTCATAGAGACGATTCGTGTTTTCTCGCCATTTTTGTTTGAACAATCAAACACGACGTAACATGTATCATCTAAAATAAAAGTGATGGGATGGTAGTTAATAACTTTAAAAAAAATAATAGTAAAAGTGTAAGACTTTAAATCACATTTAAAGTAAATGTGATTAGTTTTCTTTTTATTAATTGTATAGTCTATTTAATTTCAGTTTATTTTATTTAAAATATTCTTGTGGAAAGTCAATACAGCGTTTGAAAAGATAGCGTTTGATGATGATGACGTATTTAAAAGGGTTTTAAAATATTTAATTGTAGCTTTTTTTGAATGTTTGAAACAATAAAATTTGTAATATATTTTTTGTTTCTGAAACATCAAGATATGAAAGGATACAAAAGATGTTAAATATTTGTAATTATGTTTATTCTTAAAAGTGACAATATGGTTAAAAGACTGCGATGCTATTTCTCAATAAATTAAAATAGACCTTTTTCTAAATATATTAGCAAATACTTTTAAAACTTTTTTTATTATTTATGCCGGTAATATCTAAGTTAATAGTGAGCAAGATTTGTCTTTTAATTTCTAATTCATTACGATACGTTTCATTGCTTGTTAAGACGTATTGGAGTAATTACGAAAAATTAGTATTTAAACTAGGTCGGTAGTTATAAGAGTTGCTAAGTAATTGGTACATAACGATGATTTTCTTGAGAGTAAATGCAGCTAAATTCAGGTGGAAATTTTACATTTAAAGGGTGGATTTTCTTTTCGACTTTTTGCGCAATAATGTAATGAAAAGTTAAATCTAGGTTATTGTACAGTGAGATAATAGAAGAGCAAGTTATTATATAAAAAATTTTTTTTATAAAATTAATTTGTATATTATAATATTGTATACCTTTGTGCCGGTTAAGTGTCGAAAAAGAAGTAAACATTGCCAAGTCGTATACTCGCAACGGATGAAAACGTCTAAAGACGACTCTTCTTCTCGAATCGAGCTATGGCACCTTACTGGACAGGCCCCTGAAGATGCTATTATTGCTATCTTGTTATCAATTATGAAATCGAAAAAAATTATCACTACGCAAGTAGGTGGTATGCATTCGGAGCTCTTTCCCCATCTACATCCATGATTACTATTTTTTGCTTTATAACCGATATCTTTGATGTGACTAAATGCCTCATGTGAAATCTCATAACTTTATACCGCGGTGTGCACTGTCTCGAAGGATCACAAATTCTGTTTCCACTGCTACTCAGCAATCTCTGAGCCTCACATTTCCGCTGTCATCGTCCGCCAAGCTGATATCCTTCAAGATCCCGGTTTTCGATAGCCGCTTCCTCTATAAACGACTTTTAAGATACTACACTCTGGTTCATCTAAATTGATACATAATTTATTAAATGCAAATATAGTTTAGTAATATACTCGAAAATATATCTAATTAAAACATACAAAAATTTTATATAAAAATAAATTATTTAATATATGCATCAATTGTCAAACTATATTCATTAAGATAATAATTTTTTAACAATCGTTAATTTAATTCTACTATTTTTGGATTCGATGTTTCATGCAAGTGTATCGGCGGAGGAGGTGGTTAAATAAATACTACCCTTGATTGTATGGTTTTATTTTCCACGTACCTTCTCTCGAGAAGTCCGGTCGAATAATGCCTCGGCGTTCGTACAGTCGTCTAGCAAAGGTGAGACGAGCCGAGGCCTCGGCATCGTGTCGCCGGATTATCAAATTTTCGGATATGCAGGTCGTGGGTTAAGACTGCAAATTCCTTAAATTCGTACACTTAGACCTACGACCGTGGGAACGAGAAAATTCTAAACATATCATACGTCACACATTGGCTACGTCATCGTCTTCGCTCTTCCTACTTTAATCTTCGTTAATCGCTTTCTTCAAAATTTCTCGTGCTCGCACATTTTCCTCGATACATTTAGTTAATTCTCATACATAAACTGATGTTTGATAAATAGTTCGAAAGAAATTATATTATATTTCATATCATCGAGCTATTGTTCATAAATATTTAAAAACATCATCATGTTTTATTCCCTTCGGAATGGATGCCGAGCAATCATTACCTGTTCATCAAGTCATAAATCAATGCACCGTCCTTATTTTTCTCTATATCAGAAAGAACGTCTTTGAATAGCGCGTTTACTGGAAAGAAAAACGTCACAGATGCACCTCTTTTGTTTTCAGATCATTTTGTTATTTTCAAGGGTGCACAGCCATCATAGGCTGTCACTAAACAGGCTCGTCCCCGCTAAGTTAATGAAATCATCATTGTTCTTCATTCTCATCTCGTTCCAAGCTTTCTCGATTATCATTAACATTTTCCTCTTTTTTGTTTTCTTTGCTTTCTCTTTTTTCCTTTCGAAATTTGTTATCAATTACATCAATTTACTTGGATCGGACGAATAACAAACGTTATCATCATCATCGTTTGTTATTACATTATCATCCGTTACAATTTTGTCAAATCAAATTATTAAGAATGTTAATTTAAACATGTAGCATGATTTTTTTTAAATTGAAATTAAATTTTATTTTTATAAAGTCTGTCTCCTATTATTTGAAACTTTTAATTTTCTATTATAGCATTGGAAAAAAATGATGCGAATTTATCAGTTTTTTTATTCTGAAAGACACTTGCATTATTATAAGATTATAGCAACATTTTCTATTTTCCTCTTAAATGATGATAATTAAATTATTTTTATCAGATAATCAAAAATTTTTTATACAAATGTGAGATACTTGAAGTGTAACTTTTTAAAAAAGTTTATATTTATAATATTAGAAAAATTTATTTTAATTATAAAGCAGTTAATAATCATTGATATTTCTGTAAAATTAGTTAATAAAAACTATATTTAAAAAATGTTTTTATTAATTTTTAAATTAAAAGTACTTTAATTATTTTATATTGATTTTATTACATTTAATTTTTCTATTAGGATTTTTTTTTATAAAATATTGATATTTTTGTAACATTTATTATTTTATTTTTAATTTATACTTTTGAATTCGTTTGTTACTGTTTATTGATTTTTTCATTGTTAGTGCTATTGGAATATATATATAGATTAAGAACACTGCATATTAAATTATACAACTGACATAATCCGCATTTGTAATACTTTTTTGTTTTATAAAATTAATAACAATTATATAAATATTGTATACATTGAACTTAGAAAGTTTTCTCTGTAGCATATGGTGCAGACAGGAATAGCTGCACCTTATGGAGGAGGTGTATTTCCTCCTCCCGTAAACGGAGTAAGTGGAGTAATCAGTTCAGCAAATACCGCGGGTGATATTAAATCAACACCTTCCATTACTGTTAAAGAAGAAAATGCTAACGCACAACAGCAACCTATAACTAGTGGACCTCAAGTACAACAGAATTCTGGTGTTTCACATTCTGTAACTTCAGCACAGCAGTCGCAAGTCAGTTTCAGTCCACCACCACCCCAAAATGGTGTTGATCAACAAGCTATTGTAACTATATGTTAATTTTTAATTTATTGAGATTAAATATTGTAGTTTTTATTTTCAAATGTAAGATAGGTATTAATATGTTATTGCAATGCCATTTCAAGTTACACAAAAATTCTTTTTTATTTATATTTTAATAATTTTAATAAATAAAAATATTAATAACATTAATATTATATATATTTTTATTTCCTTTAACAATAAAATATGATAATGGTGCAATTTAAAAACAAAATAATAAAATTTTTTTCTATTTTTTAATAACAAAAACATTATTTTTAAACAAAACTAGTATGAATAATAAATATCAGTACTTATTGTCGGTTAATTTTTTTATTTTCTTTTAATATATGATTTAGATTTTAATGAATTATATACAAGTAAATAGCTCAGAAGTAAATAGTAAATAGTAAAATTATATAGAAGTATGTTCCTACGAAAAATATATGATTGTTCTTTAATAACACGGTTTATTAATTATTAGTAAATTAAGACTATAAGATTATAATTATAGAATAATAAGAATTATAGAAATTTACATTAATGTCAGATTAAAGAAATTTACTTTGAAAGTAGAAAAATTTTACATAAAGATTAACATAATAAGGATAGATTATTGTTATCTTTTGAATATTTATTCATAGATTTTATTATAATATTTTATAATTTAGAATTTATGAGTAATTAATAATAATAATAATGAAGATAATTATAATTATTATTGTTATAAATTTTAATAATACAGCTTATTTTTTCAGTTGCAGTCACTACTAATTTCAATATAAATTTTTTCTGTAATTTTCCCGATCATTACTTTATATTACACTTGTGGATAGATTTATTTTGGTACAACGTCTTTTTGAACACTGTTATACGTCTACCTCGTTACAGTATATTAAATATTTTCACGGTTAACCAATTTGCTAAAAATTCTCAATCTAATGTCAATATGCATTAGCATTTTCGCAGTATATGTAATTTCAGTTTTTCTAAGGTGTCACCTTAGATTTCTTGTGAAAAGCTCCATAATCAATGGGTTTTCAGTATTTATATTTTCAAGTATTATATACAGAATCATTTCATTTTCTCATTTTCATCAATTATTTCAAATGCTTCGCACTATCATTTTTTAGCAAGTCTTATCATTAGATTTTTTACTTTATCGCTATTTTTTATATATAATTTTATATTTAATTGTACATTCACCTTTCATGGTTATGAATTTAAATTAATAGTATAATACTTTAACTTTGTTTAATGAAAAAAATCTAAAATTATAATATAATATTATAATATATAAATGAAAATTAAAAAACTTATTTTTCATATTCGAATACGTACCGTGAGTACATTTGCTTTTGAAAAAAAGTTAATTAATATATAAATAATAGAATAAGTTTCACGTTATTATGATTTAAATTAATAATTATATAATATTCTTTTTCCAATAATGTATTAAGTTTGTTTAAAATGCTACTTTTTAAATATTATGTTAATTTTGAAATAATTAATTTAAGTAAGGCAAGTAATTTAAAATTTTAATTCCATAGAAATTTAGAAAGAAATTGATTTCTTACCTAAGTTAGGGGAACAGTGGGGAAATAAAAGGATTGGTGGTAGTTAATGCCTTTTTTCAGGTTTAAGTTGACTTCAATGTTTTCAATTTATTTGTTTAATGTTACTTTATTATCTGCTCTTCTCTTTCGATGAATTATTTCACGTCAACTATTTATATTTTTAATTACTGTTTAGATGTTATAGCTGTTGTAATAGATAGTAACATGGAATATTTTCTTTTAAATATTATAGATAAAAATCATTATTTTTAAATGCTAAAAATATTTTTAAAAATTCGATAATCTCAATACTTTTTTAAATAAAAATACAAAAACGTTATTTATAAAATTACTAATAAATAGTTTTATTTACTTTATAAACAAATTTATATATAAGAAATATAAAAATATTTTCTTTTGTCAGTCGGAAGTATTTCAAGCAGCGGTTGCAGCCGCAGCTGCTGCAGCAGTTAGTAGTGGAGGGCAACAACCACCACCTACAACTGCTTCTGAGACAAATCCAGAAGGTAACGTTGAAACTAACGTACTAGTACCTGTGACTTCTGGCGCTGTCACACCAGCCACTCAAACTCAAGGCACTGATCTGAAGGGTCAACCAAAACGGTTGCATGTTAGCAATATACCCTTTCGTTTTAGAGATCCTGATCTTAGGGCTATGTTTGGCGTAAGTATCATTTAATTATGCACATTAAACATAATTTTATTTAATAAAATTAGTTGTATATAAAGTTATGAAATTATTTTAATATTAAGTAATTTTATGCTTATGGTATATTTTACAAAATTTTAAATTCCATAAATTAATAGATAATAATTCTGTATTTCAGCAATATGGTCCAATTCTTGATGTAGAGATAATATTTAACGAAAGGGGAAGTAAGGTAAAATCGACCAAACAGTTTTATTTAAAAAAAATATTAATGTAGGCTTTAAGATAAAAAAACTGCATACATTTTACGTTTTAGAGTATTGGTTATATCTACTGCGTCTTGTTGCATCTTATAGTATTTAATATTTTTCTTATTCTTATCATGTATACATAAAAATATTATTATTGGTACTTTGATATAATATATAAATATATCATTGTTTAAATATCAGAGTAACAAGAATATTATTTTACAGTTTCTGAAAATATAAATTCTATACAATTGGAATAGATGACACAAGATGATATTTGTACATTTGTAACATTATCAAAAGAAATTTTAACTTTTAACTTTCCTTTAAGGTTTTTAATATTGTATATAAATTATAAAATTGATATGTAAGTTCATTGCATACAAAATAATATTAAAAAATAACAGAGTAATTATAAATAATAATAAATAAAAAGTAATTATTGGTTCATAATATAGTTTATTAATTTTTTTAGAAAATGAGCCAATCTGTTATCACATACAAAATATTAAAAAAATATATAAGATTTATTTCATTTAACAAAGATTGTAACAAGATAAAAAGTTGACTATGAGTCAATCTAATTTTTATATATAATCTATAATAAAATATTCATTATACGCAATTTTAAATATATTATGTAATGATAGTTAAATTAACAATAAATGTTTTATACTATCATTCATCAGTAGTCATTAAATTATATGTAATAAAATATAATAATTAATTTACTCTTTATATGAAGTATTTATTACATTTTAATAAATTAAATATTTTTTTATAGTACAATATTCGAAATTGGTTATAATATAAATATAAACGTGTTTAAAATTTAAAGTTTTATCAATGAACAAAAAAATATCACATTAATCGATATTTAAACTTTTTGAAAAATGAATATTTATTTACCTATACTTTATTAATGAAAACTGTTTCAAAGTTGATCATTACAATAAAATAAAAACTGTAATACTTCTTTCATTCAATATTAAAAAAATATATATACAAATTTTTAAATATGTACTAAGAATGATTTAACACATGTTGAGAAAAATAAATATCGATAGTCTAAATAATTTATAAATATAAGTATAAAAATAGAGTTTATACAGTTAATGTATAGTGTAAATATAACAAAAATATATTTATTCATTTCTATTAATGATAATTGAATCTCGAAATTTCTTAATTTTTATAGTATTTATTCAATTTTTTGTAAAGAATAGATTATTTTTAGAAGCCTTTTATAAATTTAAAATATAGATAGATTTATTTTCCAACTACGTTTTGTATTTGGTATTTTTACTTTAGTTTCTAAATAGTATATGAATTGCAATGTTGATTCTAGTTTCTCTTTCCATTCATGATTTTACTTATTATACAAAGATAAAAATTTTATATGTAAAATTTTTAATTATAGAAACAATAAGTAATTTGAATTACTAAAATATATATCTTTTATCATTTTTAAATAAATTTAATTTCCAATTTTACAATAATTTACAATAATTTATAATATCCTTCACATATTTGAATTACAATAGATCTACTTATTAATTTGAATTAATGAAAAAGGAAAATTTATTTATTCATATAGTAAATGATTTTCTTGCACGTATTCTTGAAAAGCACACCAATAAATAATTATACATTAGGTTTCAAAATTATAACAAAATTGAAATGACAAACTTTATATCCAAGATTATATATAATCATAATAAAGTATTTTGAAGAATTATAAAATATATTTTAATCATTACGTTATATTGCATTATTTTTAAGTATTTTAATTATAAAATCAAAATTATTGGATTTCATGTAAAAATTTTTGGAAAGTAACAACTTACATATTAAAAATAACTTTTTTTTTTATAATAATTTCTTATTTTAAATTATATTTGTAGCAAGCACGATATTTATTATTAATATTAATTTTATTAATAGTTAATAAAATGTTTTCCATGTAAATTAGATTCTAACTTTATTCTTTTCGGAGAAATCATTAATAGTTTTTTTGTTTTGTACTAAAAGTCATTCTTCGTAAAAATATTTTATTGTAAAAAATTAAATTAAATTTTCATGTCTTTGCTAGGTTTCACAAAAAGATAATAATTTTTTAAATTATTACTATTACAAGTTTATCTGTTTTTTAAAGTAGTTTTTATATTAAAATTTGTAAAATTAATTTATTTAATCTAAATATTTTTGAGTTTAAAAAGTTTTAAATTTTTATATAATCAGTTTTTAGTTATATTTAAGTTTTAATTATTGTGTGGATTAATTTAAATTTAGTGAAATTAAATATTAGATTGAAATTTATTTTTCAATTATTATTTATATTATTCATTTGTATTTATTTAAAAAATTAAATTTAAATATGTTTAGATATTTAAAACATTATTATAGCTATGATAAAAAAAGTTATATACAACTAATATATGATTTAAATTACAATAATTGTAATTACTAGTAATAAAAATTTAAAGATTTTTATTTATTAATTTTATAAATATTTAAAAGCTCAAAAGTAAGTATTTAACAAATAAATATAAATATTTAATTTAGGGAATTCGTTAGAAGATCATCATAATATTAAACAAAGGTTGGTCGTTTTGAAACGTAGGTTTCTTGGAAGGACCTTTTTGACGAACTCTTTCGATCTTCAGGTATAGACGGGGAAGTTTAATAATCGTAATGATTAGACGTTATGCAGTACGCAGAGATGGGTAATTAAGATTTTTTGGAACATGTTGATTTGATATGAGTTACTTTATTGCTTTATTGTAGCTCTATTGGCAAAAATATAGTTCGAAAAAGGAAATATATTCAAACTTTTCCGAACCAATTGAAGATCGAAGAACTAATATTAGGAAATAAATTTATTAAATGTAAAATATCGCAACATTTTCTAATTTGCTAATTTTTGAAAACGATGAAAAGTTTCTTTTAAAATTTAATGTAAACTTAAAAAACCAATAATAAAATTTTTTTTTTATATAATGATCTTATTAAAAAATACTGTTGGTGTGCTGGACAGTATATGCAAGTGTGTTTAAAGATTTAGTATTAGATTGAAAATTTAGTTTTTGACCAATTCATTCAACTTCATATCCATAAATATAACAATCTAACAAGGATCGATTATCAATAACGCTCCAACTATTTTTAAAATAATTTAAAAGTTTTGTATATTTTTATTTTGTATTTGAGAGGACGGAGTAACAACTATAATAATTTAAAACCAATAACTTAAATCAGTTTTACATTTATTTACACTGCATATGTTGTGTATTTTTAGAAAATCGATCGAGTATTTATGATTGCGGTTATATAAAGATTTATAATTAATGATATTAATCTTAAAATGTAGTCAATATAGTATTTACAATTTTTTAATGAACAAATAAAAAGTATATAAATATTCGTTGTGCAAATTAGTATGATTCATCATATTAAAATATATATTTTCTTAAAATGTATTATCTGAAACATATCTATAAAAGATTTAAAATAAAAAAATTAAAACGTTTAGTAAATTATGATATTTATGATTAATGATTCGTAAATTATTATATGTATGGTTAGTATTTAAGGAATTAAAAACTTTAAAAATACAAGAGAAATAGCAAGGATTTCGAGCAAGTCATTTTTAATGATAGATTTTAATAAATAAAAAATGAGTTCTACTTCTATTATTAAAAGATAATATGTATCTATAAATAATAATATGAATACATATTTGTATATATAAAAAATCATGAAAAAAACATTAAATTCAGAAAAAGTACTTTTAATTTGAATTTTAGTTTATTTTAAAGATTTTTTTTCATTGTACACTAGTTTTTAATTTCATTCAATAGTATGATATACTTATTAATAAAAGCAGAAAAAATGTGCAATTTACGTATAATTATTTTATAAAATTAAAACATTGCAAGAAATTTTTAAAAATAAATGTAAAAATACTAATTTTTAAAACATTTAACAATATATACGTTTTTTAATCATATAGTTTAATTATTCCAAAATTATTTTTAAAATATAATATTTACTATTGTTTATATTAAAACTTATAATTTTAGGTCGATCAGTTATTTTAATTCTAAATTTTAAAGTTTAATCCGCATATATTTAAAAGTATTTAATTAAATACTTCTGATACATTTAATTGTAATTTATATTTTAATACCATATATATAAAAGTAAATAATACTCTTTATTTTTATGAAATTAGTAAAATTCTATTAAATTTTTTCTAAAAATAATTAAAAATTCAAGATCTTTTAAATATCTACTAACTTAATTATAAAAATTAGCACATATTGATGCATACGTAAAAAAAATATATAGAAAATAAAAATAAATAAAGAATTGATAATATTTTTCCGATAAAGGCAAGAAATATTAATACATTGTTTGCATGCATGAGAACTTACATACTTTAATTCGTAAGTTATAAATTTATATTGAATTGCTTTTCAATTTATCGGTATCGTCTATTTATTTTATAAAGAATCGTATAGAGTTGTTATTTAATCCAAAATATTTATTTTTAAATTGATTTTGAAATAAAAGGCTTTATATGATAATTTAATACCTTCTAAAATTGTATATATTAAAAATGTTTTTTTTTTAGTTTATATATTCGTCCCAACATAAATGTTTTGGTATAAAATAACTAAATTGATTATATATATATAAAGATTTAATGATATGGAATAATGATATGATTATAATTGATGACTCTATGATATGATATATATATATACATAAGTTGTGGTACATGAAATGATATGTTATAATATACTGACATGATTAATGTGATTATGACCATAATTTTATATTTACTTACTTATTGTTGCACGTTGTTTGGTGCGTCTTCGTATGCAACACAGCGTCTTTGCAGGGTTGTATATTGTTATATAATTCCTAATTCGAAAAAATTATAGACTTAAACAAATGATAGTTTATTAAATTATTAAAACATTGATTAAACGTACATTAAAAATTATTTCCTAAATAAAAAAGAAATTATTTTAAAATAGATTAACTTCTTATTGTAAAATTATGTATGCAAAGCAGGTTTACGTATTTTTTTATTGTAATTTAATAACATTTACAATTATATATATTTGTCTTTATTACTACCTTTTTATTTCCATTTATTCGTACTAATTATATTCCTTTTTTTTTAAATTATGCTTTAATGTAAAACATTTTACAAATTAGAAATACGATTTTTAAGTTTAAAAACATTAAGTTTAAACAGTACAAAATTTATAAAATAAAACTATATATATGAGCCTGCAAAGCGCAACAGTCTGTAAGTTGAGTTTAATGCATGTTGTTTTGTCTGTCCTTGCATGCAGGGATTCGGTTTTGTAACATTCGCAAATAGTGCTGATGCGGACCGAGCACGTGAGAGGCTACACGGCACCGTGGTTGAGGGCAGAAAGATTGAGGTGTGCATGACATTCTTATATATATATATATATATATACACACACACACACACGTAAATATATATTTACATGTATACATGTATGCATTTATGTACATGTGTATATAAAATTCTTTTATTTTTAAGAATAAAATATAAATTGTTACACATTTTATAATTATGTATTTCTTATGTATTATTTTTATTCCAGGCATAATGACTTACAATAAATTCCAATATTTTGGATATTTGAATTGTGATTGATTTATTATTTATTCTGTGAGCACGTGATAGGTCCATCACTGTTCTTTTAAATTTATAATCATAATATATTCGTAGATAATCAATATAGGAGTACAGAATACATATTAATTTTATTTCATAATTGCTTGATTTTCAAAATTGATTTGGAAAATGTATGATTTTTGAAAACTTAAACTGTAACTGAATATTAAAAAATTTTGTCATTTTGAAACTAAATATTATTAATAAAACTATATCAATGAAAAAGCGTGTCCATATATTATAATGAAAGTATTAATGTATTATAAATCAGTATTTTCCAATTACCAAAATTATTAATAAAATTAATGCCATATTTTAACGTATAATTTGTAAATTACGAAGCTTAAAAATTGGTATATATCTTTTTATTTTAATCATAATATGCTAAATTCTATTATTTAAACAAAATTCTCTATTTTTTGTTTCTGTATTTTCTGTTTTAAATTATCCTATTATATTTATAATTAGTATTTAAAATTTTTAGTAAAGCACAATCCTTGTATTAATTTTTATATGAAATAAAATTTTTATGCACGTTTTAATTCATTTTAAAAAAAATTTAATTTCCGAATAATTTTTTCTCGATTTGTGAACGAATTTAATGTTAAAAAATTTTTTTGTATAAATTTGTTATATGTATTAATTATTTATGAAGAAATCAAATATATTTTTCCAGGCAATTTTTAATTCGTTTTTTATTATTTTTTTCATTGTGAAAGTAAATTATTTAATAAAACATAAACAATAAAATAAAATACATATAAAAAACACATTTTCTATTTATTAATAAAATATAAATAAACAGGTTTCATCTGTTTCATATAATTTAAAATTTTTAAAAATTAAAATTACTTAAATTTAGTAAGTAATATTGAAGTCTCTTATTCATAGTTCATAATTTAAGATTTACGACTATTATATATTATTTACAAAGTATTATTTACAAATAGATAAAGCTGTAATTATGTTATAAACAATATATTATAATGAATTTCATTAAAATATTGAACTATTCATTAAATACCATATAAAATTTAATCACTTCTTATGGCTTACAGAATCATTACTTGAATATATATTAATATATTTGGAAATATTGATATATTCTATTCTATCACAGATTCTTACATATATTCAAGTTTATCTTTTTTATCAATAAAGTATATATATTGTCTTTCTTTTTATATATGAAACAAAATATGGTTACAATAAAGAATATATAAATACAAAGTTTTACAAGATTTTGTAGATTTATAACTTTCCAGATTTTATTGGTTGTTTTTGTTTCAATAGTAACATAGCTATAATAATTTCTGGGTTCATAAATGATTTTAATAAAAATATACAAAGTTTTATAATAATAAGAAAAATTACTTTAACATGTATTTTTATTATAGCAATATTTTAATCAATATGCAGCATTAAAGTACAAGTTAGTTAAAAACTAATGTTGATTCATATCTTTTTTCATATTTTTTTGAAGCAAATCATTGAATAATGTTAAATATACATAAGTATCAGTAATATTAATAATATAAAACGAACAATTTAATTAACATTATTAAATATAAATTTTAGTGTAATGCAATAATTTTATTTTATTAACAAAAATACGAATAAGGTATACACATAGCTTGATAGTCTGCGCATTAATAATTAAAAATAAAAAAAAGAATTGCTTTAATTTTAATTATTTTAAACTTTTCTAGATTTATTTAATTAATATTTAGTATTATTTAATAAATAAAAATTTACGTATAAAGATATAATTAAAAAAGTACTAAATACACTAAAAAACATGTGTACCTTAAGTAATTCCTCTTTTATAATTATTTTTAAGACATTTTGTAGTTATTTTTCACAATTTTTCATCGTTAATATATAAACATAGGGAAAAAAATCTACTAAACGCTTAAATAAAAAAGAAAAGAAATAAGAGCAAAATTTATTTTTTAATACATTATAAATCTGAATATTATGATTTTTTAAATATAATTCAATTTTATAGCAATAATTTTTATTTTATAATATCAGGAAAGACCATACTTTAAAATATTGGAGAGTAGAAAAATATAATAAGAATCGGTAAGATGAATTATTTATGGATAGTAAATATCTATAACAATAATAAATATAATATAAAAGAATAATTTAAAAGTAAATGGAATGAAAATAATTGATTTTTACATTTTATATTATTTATTTATAAAACAATGTTTTTAAAAAAGTGTTTTAAAATTTCATTAAAAATTGATAAAAGTTTAGAAATTAAGTAGAAATAAATAAAAATTTCTATTTTAATTTGCAATAAAATATATTCTTGTGTTTTTCAAATATAATTTATGGTAACATTTATTTGTTCATTAGTATAATTAGTATAATTTGTTACATACATTCATTTCAGTAATTTCTTTGACTTGAAAATTAAATGTAATATATAATAATTTTCTTTTACTTGAAAATTAAATATAAAATTTTATTAAAATTTTTTTCTAACAAATATATAGGAAAGATCGAATATATCAATAAGTAAAGAAGTCTCTTTTGATGTAGTTATGTAACGTTGACGTTAATAATATATTCTAATATAAGTTTTTAGTCAATTTATTAATTTTACGTATAGTCTATTTTCTTATTCAGTACTATCTTATAAATGAATATATTTATCTTAAAATTTTTCTTTTTATATCTTTAAACAATGGTTAAAAATTTTAATTTATTACAGTTACTAAAGTCATTTAAAGATTAATTTCAATATACAGTACTTATATTAAAATACATTACAATTCGACTCATTCATGTCTATATATTTTTTTTATCATCTAATAAAGTCACATCAACAGAAGTAATTAATTATTTCATTATTTTACAAAAAAATCCATATTTTTTACAAATCAAACTTATTTAAAACATATTGATGTTTTTCAATTCTTTATTAGACAAATCGTATCATTGTAAGTATTACGTTGAAACACTATTGCCAGTAAATTTATTACAATTTGGGAATAAATTTATTTACAGTATAATAGAAAATTGGGGTTAATCATTTTTCAATTTTTTAAAATTTCTAATCAATCTATAAAACATCACTTATCGATTCTAACTAGTTGTACCCTTTTTCTAAATTCTGAGTAACTATATTAATGAAAATATGTCTTAAAATTTATTTTCTTATCGAAATTTAAACAGACTTTTTTCATCATTCTTAAACAAATGTTATCAAATACAACGGTTGATTTTATACTGTTTTAATAATAATACTTTATAACACTACTGAATTTCATTAACAAATTATAAATACAATAAATATAAAATATTAAATCAATATTAAAAATTAGAATTATTTAAGAAATGAGATAAATATTTATTATCTTCAAATATTTATTTGAAGAATTGTTTTTAATAATTCATGAAAACCGTTTCAATTAAAAACGAAGAGTTGTTTGTTAAGTAATCATCTATATATTATTTTCTTAGTATATAAAAATATTTAAATTTTGAATATAAATATTATTTGAATATTATTTCAAAGGTCAAAATTTAAATATTTAATTTTTCATAATTTTTATTTTTTATACATTCAAATAACATACGCCAATATTTTAATCAAACTCAAACTTAAAACGTTTATATATTTATAAAAAATTTTATACTTACAGGTGAACAATGCTACGGCTCGAGTACAGACGAAAAAACCACCACCAATTCAGAACGGTATGCTTATAAATATCAAATTTACTTATTAGTTTATTGTATCAATAACATGATTCTATTAATATATTTTGTGTAATAATATTCAGAAGATCCAATTATCAAATAAGAAGTATTTGATTTTTCTATAAAAGATGTATCATATAGCTATTTAATTTGCGTTAGTATAGTATACGATGTTTATATTTGAATCTAATTACACTAAAAAAATTATGTATATACTTACATTTATTTTTGTACAATAATATACGTATTTGTTTTACATTATATTGAATATATAATTATGATTTAACATTAAGCTTGCATTATATTTCAGACTTTAAAATGTTATACTTGTTCAGTTATTTGTCGTAGTAGTAGAATAAGGATGTTTAAACATTTCAAGGTTACTATAAAAAATATCGTAATATTATTGTGTTAGAATTAAAAACATTAAGCTGTTATAAGATAATTCTTATTGAATCAAAAAACTTGATTTATTTAAATTATTTTTAAATTAAATTTTTTTTGATTTTCAACTCATTTATTAGAATTTAGTTTTTAATTTACTATTTAAGATATTTTGATTATGAAAATTCAGATAAAAATTTAGATCAAATACAAAAAGTATTTAATATAAATATTGCACTATTAATATATAGCAATTTTAAATTAAATAGAGGTAGTAAAAGATACGAATACCGTTACAGAACAATGGCATTAGATCGAACCTGAAATCTAACCTAGTATTTATTAAACAATACAATATTTAGAATAATTTAAATAATGACAATTTAATGGCTTAATAAATAATAAATGGTTGGATATTAAATGAACGATAAAACAAATTTTTTCAAACAATTTAATATTTGACCATTTGGTAATTATGATAGAAAAAACAGACATTACAATAGATGTAGATGTTTACTTATTGCTTCGAAGTGCTATATCATTAGTTCGGTTCTGTGACCTACTGAATAAAATATCAAAATTTAAAAGTTGCGGCTTTAATAAAAGGCTTTATTGAAGAAGCAAACCATAAGGATGTGCATGCAATAAAAGTTAAAATTTTTCTCATTATTTTTATAAATTCTGAGAAAACTGTTTATATGTCATATAATGGTCATATGTTCATGGGTTCTGTTAAGTGACATTAGTGCAGTTCTTAAATTACTTGTTATAAAGATAGTTTTTAACGTTAAAAATCTTCCGAAATTGAGCAGCCGTAATTACTAGAATCATCGCATGATATCAATTTTATTTAGTCGAGATTTAACAGATTTTAAACATTTGATTAAAATATCGTGAACAAATCATTTTAAAGACCATCATAAATTAGTTATTTATCTATATTTATCTAATTCAATCTAGCTTATCATAATTTAAGTATTTTTACAATTATTTAAATTCTATTGGCTACATAAGAGTATTTTAAATGAAGCCAAATAAAATTACTAATTTTAATAAATTTTTTTTAAATTGAATATCTTTATCAGTCTATCTTTTATTGGGTTGAAAAGGTATAAACTTAAACTCTAGCATTATTTTAGTTTTTAAATAACTTTTTATGTTTTTTTTAAAATTATTAAGTACCTTAGAATTTATTTAGTATACAATACTTTAAAAATTTCATCGAATAAAATAATCTTTTATAAAGAACGGTGAGGAATGATCAGTGCTTTATGAAAATTGAAGGCAACATTATTATACTTTAATATAATAACATTGTAAGTATGTATGTAAATTTAAATGGCATCTTAATGCTTCATATACCTTATATTTAATTTCATAATTTTTTTCTATTTTTGAAATAATGGAATTAACAATCGAATAAATAGAATAATTTTAGTCTTCTTTTTTCGAGAAGTTATTTGCATTATAAGTTGTTCTTCTTAAAAAAATTACTTCACACGCTAATTTAAAATTAATGATTTTATTTTTTGTTAAATTATTTGCTTATTTGTTTTATAAACCTTGATACATTTGTACTCATATAACTTAACCTTTGTAAAAGTAAGAAATTTCCAAATGTGTTTAGAACATATAAATACTGATTTATATAATAAGTTTGATAAGGTGTGCAATATAATTATATTACAAATTTTAGAATGTTATCAACAATAAATTTTAATAATTACTATTTAATTTTTGTGTTAGACAAATGTATACATCTGTATAGTTTAAGAATTAAATATCTCATAATTCAATATTGTAATTTAATGAAACTCAATCGAGATTTCTTAAACGAAAGTAATCAATTTATTATTATTATTAAATGGTATAGTTAAATTAAAATAATTTAAAAAAGAATATTTTAAATAAATAAAATATATTTGGCTCAAAATAAATTCTGTATGCACTTACGTACTTTAAGAAATAAGGTGGCAAAGAATATGGAACAAGAAACAATAAATGAATTGAATAAAAATACTCTATTAAAAACAAACAAAAAACTTCATATTTTAATAGAATAGTAATCTTTTCTTTGTAATTTATACTTTGTAAAATACAATAAATGTTTCGTTACTGTAAATTTTTTTTTATTTAATTTGTATATACTTTTTTTATAATTTTTTTATTTTTTGGTATATATTTTGTTATTAAAACTTTTGATAAAAGATTAGAAAATGTTAAACAAAATAAAAAGTTTTTTTCTTTTTTTCCAGATAATTTAACTTCATTTGAGAGTGGTGAGCGCCAAATACATTTATTTAAGAGTCACTTAATTTCTTTAAAACTATTTCTTAATGTATTTTAAATATAATGTAATATTATTCTAATAATTATTCAAATAAATTTAGTACAGTAACTTATCTGTAAAGAAAAATTTTGTTTTTATTTTATTAATTGCCTTAACGTAAATTTTCAGCAACTGCTTCATGTATTATGAAATTAAACATAATCGATATCAAATTCTTAGCATTTCGTTCCGATCTACTATATTTTTCTAACATTTAAAAAAATAATTGAATATTATTATATATTATACCCAAAAACAAATAGTATGCAAATATATTGGCGTATGCTGGGTGAAAATTAGAACAAAGAATAATAAAAATTAAGTTTTGTTATTACACAGTGATTTCAAATTATTTTACATCTATTCTCTTAGAGTTTTATTAATTATTTATGTTAATACTATTAACATTATATCACAAAAAACTAATTCAAATATCAAAACATCAAGTTTTATTTAGAGGTTTACATTAATAATTAAATTTTATACGTTAGATTAGTATATAAAAATATTTATTATAGAATTATTTATTATATGAAGTTATAAAGTTCGTTAAATTTATATGTTTCAGTGTGTGTCCAGTGGCCAGAGGGTAGGTGTATCTATAATGTGTCCGACGAGGCACTCTTGACTCTTTATTTGATGAAGCACTATTGAATCTCTTTCTTAATGGAAAAAGTACCAAGGGTTCTTATAAAAGAGGTGATCCAAGGCATGATAATTTGTTTAATTTTACTTTGTTTTATTCTTAATTTACAATAATGTTATTCAATTGAAATGAAAAAAAGCATATTATATTTTTCGATACAAATTTTCCATCGCCGCTATAACCAAGTATATATTGTAACCAAGCCAAACTTTTTGATATAGGAATCTGATGCGAGTATAAAAACTGATAAAAGGGTTCGATATTTCTATAGTATTGATAATATATAAAACATACTTTCTTTAAAATGTTATAAAAAATACTTTTTTAAAATATATAATAAATTATTATTCTTATTTTTTAAAAAATGTTTTTATTAAAAAAAAAGTAAATATGAAAGTATAAAACAGTAATTAATATAATTTTTTAATATTTAATAAATATAAAATAAACTAATGAATAGCAGTTTTTGTAAATTAATTTTTTTTATAAAGCATTTACAGATATTTAGGTATATATATTTCATTTGAAATATAAAATTAATTTATGATTATCATTGTTTGTTGTTGTTTAGGTATCAATTAACGCAAGAATATGAATAAAAAAATTTAAACGAAAGATGATTATCAATATTAATGTTAAAAATCTATAATGAAATAAAAATAATATTAATTAATAAGTAGAAACAAATCTAATAATTTTAATTAATTTTTATTTATTTTGAAGCAATTTTGAAAAATGCCCAAATATCAAAATAAATCAAAACTTCTAATTTGTCAAATTAAAAAAGATATTTAAAAAATCAAGTAAGTGCAGATAAGATTTTTTCGATTTATTATATAGTTTAACGCGGCCTATAATCTTTATTTTTTCATTTCAATAATAAAATATTACCGTCTAATCTATTTAGTTGTAAAATTAAATTTTTATTATTATATAATTGATTTTAAATCATTCAAAAAACATTACCCATCTCTAACAAGTTTTTTTCCCCTTATTATTTATTTAATATTAATTTGCATGCGATGACCTTATATTGATAATTATTTCCTTCATTTTTACTTTACATTTTATAAAAAAATTTAATAAATTTTGAGATCAATAATTTTGCAGTTAAATTATTCACAATAATAAGTGCTTTGTTTCCGGTTAAAACTAATATTAAATTAATAATGAATGTTTTTTATTTTTCATTATAAGATAAAAATAGATATTATTGCAAACACAAAAGAAAAATAAATACAAAAGAATACGTATTATTACTAAATACATATTTGTTTCTGGCTATTAAAACTTTACCTTTATTTAATTATTTATATTCTCTTTATTAAGCAATAGTTAGATGATTTACGAATGAATTAACAACAGTACTTTCTCGTATAAAATGGCGTTAAATTACTCTGAATAGTTAACTTTATGCGGTTTTTTCTTGTTAAGTTTTAAAATAGTGTCTATATACTAAAATAATTTTATATAAGTAATCAACAAACACAGGAAATAAAAAGAATGGTTGAAGGAAATTATTGATTTTATTACTATCTATACAAAAACGCTTTACAATTGATAATTTGGAAATTTCAATCGGATTATAGTATAAGTACCATGGTTGCCGAGGATACTTTCATATTATACGGGACATAGACTTTCTATAAATAAACTGCATTCTACTTTAATATCGAATACCTTTCTCTATTCTCTTACGCTTTGCAGTAGTATTATTTGTTGATTTGTTCACTTGTATTTTTTTCACTTAGTAGTGGCCTTTTAATGCAGCAATACTTCTAACAACACACTCTTATGTTACCCAGCAGTTGTTTTTTAGAGATTAATTTAATTACGATACTATTGCTCTAATTCACTCTAATTATAGACTCGCATATAATTAATTTCTATATGAAAAATACCTTTTTAAATAACTAACAAACTACTTCATGAGAATATTTGCGGAATTAGATTATGAAGTCCAAATCTGTTCATAATAAATACTGAACTACGAACAAATAATAGTATATTTAAATTTTTAAATATTATACCATTGAATTAATTCATCAAGTCTTTATTATTAGATTTAAATTAATTATTATATTAAACAGTTTTTTATTTACTTATTTGATATAAATCAATGAGTTCTGTAATTTGAATAGTTTCTTATACAATTCTAGATAGTTTCTTTTATAATCAAAATTAGATCTAACTCAACTACTGTGGCTAATCAAACTACGATTGTAGAAAAAAGTTAGTTACAAAAATAAACTTTTAATTTAACTAAAACTTAAAAGAAAAATTCTTGTTAAGACAAATTTTTTTCACAGTTATAAAAATTGTATTGATACCATGTATGTAATTAAATCATGGGATGATATAGTAAAATATTTTTTAAAAATGCAACAAATTATATAATTATATATTCAATCAATTAATAAATTTTAAATATATAAATTGTAGCGGGATTGTCTTTCTGCAGACAGTTCGGATAAAGAAGAATTATAGCTAAGAGGGGTGCTTTGAGATAATGATGGTAGAAATAGGAATAGCGAAGATTAATTTATTTTCTCCTTCAATAGTTACATAATGTGATGCAACCGCGTTGACACTTGTTATTGAGCACATCGGTTCAGCACGAGTTCAGCGTCAGTTACTTATCTCGGTACTGTGTATATCTATTTTCGGATTGAACAGGAAACTTCCGTTTCCTCGAAAATTTAATAAATGTTTTATCTATTATTCTATTACGTTTCATATTATTTATAGACTTTAAAATGTGTATCATATTTTAAAGTCTATAAGTATATTTATATAAGATTATCGAACATAATATAATGATGATGTGAGAGCCAATATTCCTTATATGGACGAATAAATACATTTTAATATAAAATACTAATTAAAAAATAATTATTTATCATATATTGTATTTTAGATATCTATTATTTTATTTTAAAGTGTTTATATTATTAACATTATTAGTAATAATATAAACACTTTAAAATAAAATAATAGATATCTAAAATACAATATATGACAAATAATTATTATTGGTCAATATAATATTAATTATATGAGTAAATTAATAAAATTATTAAAATTTAAAAAAAATTCCTTTATTGTACAATAAATGATTTGAATATTAAAATGAATTGTATAAAAAATAATTTCAAAATTATATAAATTTTGGATTTTTTCACTTTATAAATTTAAATTTATAAAATTTTATTTAATTTTTAATGTACAAATATTAATGTAGTGAATAATAATATGTTATAGTTATTAAATAATTATTAAATATTACAAATATTAAATAATTAATAAAAATATTATTACTCTTATATTAAATTAAAATAAAATATTAACAAAGCTTTTAAACGTTTCTTAGACTAATATACTGCTTGTTATAGCACTAATAATTTGCTTTTATACTAATGAATATATATTCTACAATCTCAGCGAAGATAATAAATGATGCTATGAAAATCATTAGACGTTTATTCTAATGTACATTAGTTATTTCAATTACGCAACTGCATAATATATTTTTATTATCACATTTTCAATAATAGTTTTGAAACAGAATATTTTATAATAATTATTTATTCTTAATTCTACGTTTATAAAAAGTGTTCATTTCCATAAATAATTTTTAAACTACATAATAATATTTCATTTTCTGATTTCAGTGAAAAATAATATTTTAAAAATATTTTATATACAATATAATGTTTACTTTATATCAAATTTTATATAATAATAAATATTCCATCAATTCTATTCTATTATCTATATTCTATTCCATTCTATTATCAATAGACCAAATAAGCACTGAATAATAATATCAAGTACTTTTTTGTACTACAGTTTCGGTATAAGAAAGATAAAAAATATTTTCATAAAATAAGTTTTACATTTAAAATCATATTATAAAAATAATTAAAAAAGTTAAAGAATTAATAGGAATATTGAACCTTGCGTTAGCAATATAATAATTCAGAATAATAGTAAAATTACATTTTTTAAAACTATTTTTATGCTAAGTTATTCTAATATAAAAATTTAAATTCATTCATACTTAACCTTTTTCTTTCATTATACTTTAATTGTTTATTTAATGTTTTTAATTTTTTATCATATCGTTTTTTAATAAGTAGATGTTTTTTCATTAAATTTTTTAATATTTGTATAAGCACATATTTATACATTTAAAAGCACATTATTGTCCTTTTTAACACATTAATTCAAATTTGCAACACTGGAATCTATCAATAGAAATTATCAATCCAAAAATGTTTTATGTGATGCATACGTAATATTCATTGTAATAGCTGAAATTATAATTTAAAAGTATTATTACATGATATATTTATAATGCTCCATATTTATTGATTGAAAAATATCTAATTCAGAAAGGCGTCTAACTTGCCTGTGGCTGTGCTTGGTTGTGGTTGGAGCGGTTTTGGAAGAAAATTTTTAGTTGCTTTTTAATATTATCTTATTTATAATTGCACGTCTCACATCATTGCCTTGGCTTGTCCTGATATGAGATTTGCCTATCAAATGTATTGGTCGTAATATAATACACTCACGCGCGCGCATTTTCATACATCTGCATCAGTACATAAGAGAATGGGTGAATAAGTGAGTAAGTGACTGAGTGACAATTTAATAAGGCGCGCGCAGAGTGTAAACAACATGCATTAAAATATATTGTTAAATACAATGTATTTATTTAGTTACAAAAATATTCTACTTCAATAGTCCTATTTAATGAAAAGCGATTAGTTATATTAGTGTACTTATAATATCAAAATAATATTATTATTTATATATATATATATATAAACACATATACACACATATTTATGAATATTATAAAATTTGCATATACTCAGTAATGAAATTATATGAAATACGTAGCATATTACTCTCAATAATTTTAAAAGTTTGAATAAAGTTTCGTAAAAAATCTATAAGAATTTATAAAAATTGATTTTATGTATAATAAAATGCAATCTTTATCTAGTTTAAAATTTTTTGCCAATGAATTACATTGAAACTACATATAATTTTTTTACTCATACACATGCGTATTCATATTACTCCGTTTTCATAATCTTTATCTTTTTTATTTTATGTCTATCGTGATTCTAGCAATTTTATGTTTCCCAATTATGGATTTTTTCATTCTTGATTAAATGAAAATCTCTAATAATTTTATTAAAAATTCTATCACATTTACTGACTAGAATTTTTATATATATGTATTTTAAATATCTAGAATTGCAAATACTAAATATAAATAATTTTAATTGAATTATAACGAGAGAAATATATTTTTTAAATTTTGAATATATTCACTAGCTTTACATTTTAAAAAATTGTAATTTTTTATAAAAGTATTATCAAATTATTATTTCAATTGCATGATATTTATTAAGTAAATAGATTCACGATGGACTAAAATTTGTAAATTCAATTTATACATATCATCTTTTTGTAAAGTAATGTTTACGAATAGTGGCACGGTGTTTAGTTGATTAGCGAGAGAGCCGAACGAGGTTGCTGCATGTTCAATTATAATTTATTACCTTAATTTAGTCGTTCTTTACTAATTCATTATTTTTCTTATTCTATTTATTTATTATATAGACAAATTATTATTTTTCTAAAATTATAAATATTACTGACTTATCATAAAAGTATTAAAGAAAAAGTAAATTAAATAAAATGTATATGTTGATATGGTCCCAAAAGATAATTTAAGTTTTTCTTTGTGTTAGTATAAAAGTATTCTTAAATTATATTAAATACTATTATTTACTATAAATTTAAATGATAAAATTTTATTCTAAAAACAAAATTTTTTTATAAAATAGTGTAAAATACTTAATCATTTACAATTAAGTTACAATTAACTTAAATTTCTTGTATAAGATATAGATTTAATAAATTACACCCTAATATTTATAAATTTTATTTGAAAACAGTAGTTTCATAATTTTGAAAAATTAAATTCATATCTATAGTAAATAATAGTCGCTATTATCAATATTTATTTTTTTTAATCTTAAAATAATTATCAATATTTCATTACAAATTAAACTATTAATTGAACTATTAATTATTGAAATTAAATATAACATTTAATTAATATTTTAATACATTAATTTAATAAAAAAGATATAGAATTACAAATAAAATTTTTCTTAAATAATATTAAACATATTTACTGAGTAACTTTAGTTCGCATCCAGAAATTGTTTCTATATTTAATAACTTTATGCGAACATTATTTTCTTTCTGACATATTACTTACTCTAATAGTGATTACATAGTTACTACATTACTTATATTGTTTTATTGATTTATAATTGTTATTTTAATCTAGACCTTTTTATTTATACCACAAGTAAACTTAAAAATTAGATCTAATTAAGAATTACAGTTTTTGAAATTATGTTTTTATTATTTTTTTTATATCTATTTCCATGTATCCTTGAATTTTATGAGAATACAAATTAAAAAATTCTTATGTTCTGTACATTCAATTCAATAAAAATTAAAAAAA
This sequence comes from Ceratosolen fusciceps, assembly GCA_018883505.1. Lineage (NCBI taxonomy): Eukaryota > Metazoa > Arthropoda > Insecta > Hymenoptera > Agaonidae > Ceratosolen > Ceratosolen fusciceps. The sequence continues at coordinate 6,754 of RCIC01000030.1, read as the reverse complement.
GTATTAATTAGTAACATAATTATTAGCATTCAAGTTGTATTATTTTGATTTCATTTATGAATTTTTCGTACTATTGTAGATTTTACTTCTCAATATTGAAAAAATACATAAAGAGAATTTTTTACTTAAATTGAATGAAACCGTAAAAAAAGTAATAAAGAATAAAAATCTAAGATTATTTTATTATTTAGTGGTATTTTGTAATTTTAAAATTAAATATTGTTTTGATCACTCCAATAATGATTTGAACTAATGATTTAAAATAGTTTATTAATAATTGTAATAAAATACCAATAATCCTTTTATTTTTCCACCATCTTTTTATTAATATTTTTTAAAATTCTAAAGGCAAATATTTGATATTCTACAAATCCGTAAATTTTAACAAATTCATAATACATGGTGTTAAACCAGATACCGAACATTTTCGATCTACAACGATATGTACATTTTCTTAAATCTTGTGTTTACTTTTACTATTATAATGCGTATAATAAATTTATCAATCTTAGCAGTGCAAACATTTCATTATTTATTTTTTTCAATATTTTAAATTTATTCTAAATACGATATTATATGACACACTTATAATACGATGCTTTCGTTATATGATTAGTACACGCGGTACATATATTGTCAAAAATAATAACTATAATATTGCAAAATATAAAAAAATAATATTAATAATTGCGTATTTTAACACATTAATATTTAAATACAGTTTTTGATAAAATTTGTAATGAAAAATTATTTGTCGGTTATAATACTGTTGGATTTAAATCAATCTAAATATAAATAATTTAAATTAATCTATATTAATATTGGTTTAAGAAAAAATAAAATAAAAAAACTAAAAATAATAGAACTGAAAAATAACAGAAAAATTTGAAATTAAAAATTACAGAATAAAGAAAAAAACTTCAATACAATATTTATTACAATTTTAATATTTCAAACATTTTGTTTACTTATAAAAAATTTTATTCTTAAAAGAAAAGTTTAAATTTAAAAAATGATTAAATATAAATGTTTATGATTGTATAAATGTTCTTATATATATATATTTTTTTTTTCTCTAATCAAATTGTATTTTCCAAATCAATTTTTTTGATACAGAAATATTGAACAGTACAAAAATATTTTTAGATAGTTTTATTATAATTATTTGTTGTCATTAAAGTGTTTAATTAATTTATTTTTAATATTATGATAATTACTCAATTTTAACATAATTATAATATGAATTTTGTCTTTAATAAATTAACTAATATTTATAGTCTATCTAACTATTCAATACGCTAATATTTCATTAATAAGTAAGTTATTTATTGTTTATATTATATAAATATATTAATATATATAGATATATTTAATTTTTATATATATATCTATATATCTATATATTATATATATATATATAAATATATTAAAGTCCTTTTACTATTATCATTCAAATGCTTTTTCTCAATTAACTATTATGTTTATAAATAAATAGAGTATCATATTTTAAATAATGATTAATTTATTATTATTCCACATAATGATAAGTTGATATATTATATTTCTTTTATTAAGTACGAATAATTTAGAATTCAAAGAGTATATGTTATATCAATGGTCTAAAAATATATATAGTATACTAAAATATTTCTAAAAATGAGATCTGTTTTTATTTCTAGAAAAATGAGAAATTATATATAATAATATATACTGTATATATATACTGCATTGAACAGGGTCCTACAGAGTTAAGCGATAATTATTTAAATTATAATTAAATAATTAATATATTTGTTTTAATGTGTAAAAACTATGCTATGATACAAAGTTCATCATAAAATACACTAGAATACGTGCGCTCATAATGGTGGTTGCTAAATTTGTTTCATTTAATTCTATAATAACTAATGTGTTTTAATCATGACGGTCATAATATTTATCAAAAAAAATTTGTATAATGGTATTTTTTCATTCCTTCATTTATTTATTCAGCTTCATAGAGATAAATAAAAGCGAATGAATGGACTCGATTTTAAAGCTTAGATCTATGAAGTGAAATTCAATAGCTAAACTTTCTTCAAAATTAAAAATACTATGTTATATTGACTTGCAGCAAACTTAGGGCCAATTTTATTAAACATCGTGACCACAATAATTATAAATAATTTGATAACTAAAAATCAATTAATAAATAAGCAAATTTAATTGTAGCTGAAAAACGCATAAAATTTATAGCGAACAATTTGCAATAATGATCTTAAAATAGGATATAGGTTACCAACAATGCCCTGGAGTTGGCTCGGGGCAGCTTCGCCATCGGCAGCGGCAGCAGCAGCAGTTGCAGCAGCAGCGGTCACACCATCACCGGCTGCTGCACCTCTTGTACTTGCTCCAAGATCCACAGCGAGACGGAGGGTATATCAATTCTCTCTTTCTCTTTCTCTCTCTCGCTCTCTCTCTCTCTCTCTCTCTCTCTCTCTCTCTCGTCTGCTCTAGCGAGCTATCGATCTATATATATATATATATATATATATATATATATATATATTCCCTTTCTGCTGTCCTTCCATCACTCACTAAACTAATTTATATATCTGAACATGTAAATAAATATTGTAATTCTTTTTTTTTATATTACACAATTCAATCTATTGTTTTTAATTTTTTTGTTTCTGTTTTTTTTATTTTGTTACAGTATATATAGTTACTAATACTACTTTTAAAGTTTCCACTAATTAAAGCAGTTTTCTGGAATACGAGGAATCAAATAAATAATAATTTAAAAAACTCTTAATATTCTTAATAGCGTATACTAATGTTTTTTAGGTCGAACGTAAATTTGTTATAATAAGTTAATCTACTAACTATCGCCTCTTACAGTGAGTTATACCTCCGCCTCGAAAATTGTAACTCGAAATTAATGTCGTTACATTGATATAATCTTTATAAGTCATTGCATATAATCTCATTTACATGTAGTCCGTTCGAATTTTACTAGTTCTTGCATACTATTCGCATTTTACAGCTTATCTACTGACACTGCCGTACCTTTTATAATTTTGTAAAGCTGATGTATGTTATTAAAGGCTGATTCACATTAGAACGTGCCTATCCCTATTTTAGTCAAGTTTTTGTATAGAAATAAATTTTTGTTTCCGTATTTTATTATTTCTTGGACCTTAATTCTTGTGTGTATTAACGGATTTTATTCATAAACATTATCATTTGTTTAGTTTTTAAGGGAACTATCTCCAAAATCTCCTATCAATCTGAAAGATACTTTATATACTAATGCTGCTCTCCAGATTCTCGTGAAAATTTACGAAGAATTAGTAATAATTTTATTAGGAAAATAAAGTATAAATATGAAATATATTTATATAAAAATAAAATAATTATAAAATAAAAGTTAGAAAAATTTTAAGATAATTTTTTCTTTTTAAGTAGAATTTATTCTTCATAAAAAACTTTGTAAAATTTCTGTTATATAGCTGTACGTCAATTTGAGAAAATCGAAAAAGCAACAATCTTCTGTATAAAAATGCAAATCTTTTTTTGAACGGGATTAAATTTTTTAAAATGTTTTAAAAAGATATTTGTATTTTAATAGTAAAAAAAATAAGTATATTATATGTAAATAAAAATGAAAGTTGCTGCTGAAAGATTTTCAAAGAAATAGAGGTTAGTATAAAGTTGATTACTTTAACATAATTATAATCCACTTAAAAGTATAGAAGTATATATAAAATTTCAATGTCTTAAGTTCCAGTTTTAGTTTTATTAATTACATTATTATTTTTTATTTTTATTCTTTTATAGAACGTAAGTGTGTACTTGTTTAAATAAAATAATGTTAGATCTAATATTTTTTACTATTTCAGCTTTTTATACTTTTTATTTTAGTTTTTTTTTTCTAGCAATTAATTATTGTTGTTTGTCTTTTCATGATTTATTGAATTACTAAAGCATAAACCCATCGTTCATTTCAAATTTTAATTATATAAGAATGTAAAAATTACACTTTTAAATAAATAATTGACCAGTGCAGGATGAAAATAAAATTTATAAAACACTATACTATATAAAAATATATACGAGAAATTGTTTAAATTTCTTTTTTACTAATAAAATTTTATTAAATAATGAGGTAAAATATACCGAATGATTTGTAATCGAAATACAAATTTTTAATTTATGTAACTATAAGTAATTTTATAGATGTGAAAATCCTTTCAAAAAATAAAAGCTTCTTGGGTTTAATAATACATATAAAATAAATGAGGTTTTTCTCGGATTAATCAAATAAAAATATCATTAAAGTTACGGGAAATCAGCAATGTATTAAAACAGCATCTCAATATTTTAATATTAAATCGAGAAAATGAAGGAGTAAGGCGACTGTCTTAAAATAGCTTAAAATTTGCTTTTGCAAATAGGCGTTAATGCCTGACGTAGATAATACATCTTATGTATATTTAATCTCTCTTTTTTAACTTTCGTTTCCGAAACACGTCCATTACGTTTTGCGTATCGAAGATAAGCGATGACTCGTTATGGTGCTTAAATTACAATATATAAGTATTATAAGTAGTATATGGGAAACGGCGTTAAATATAAATTATATCATTTTCATTGATATTCATGACTGATATATGTTCAGTTTCAAGATTATGTTTTTTTTAACAAAGCAATTCATATTACAATTGCAATTAGTATGTCTTATTCTTTATTATATAGTTTAATAATATTCTTTATTTATGATGTATAATAACATTATTTATTAGTTAAGATTTATCTATATTTATTTATATTAGTTTATTTATTAATAAAGATTTGTCTTTATTTCAAAAATGTTATAGATGTTTATATTTTTAATATTTGACATTTATTTATTGAAATCATATTCAATACATATGTGAATTAGTAATTTTCAATGTACATCTAATAATTTTTTTAGTATACTTTTATTTGTCCTTCATTAAAAAAATGAAAATTGGATATATAAAAATTATGAATATTTATCCATTGTGTATAAGATTCGTATTTGTAATTACTTTTTTATAATTAAATTATGTATGTTACATGTTCTAGATTTAAAATATTAAATGATTTATTTCGAGTAAGTTTTCTATTTTGTTATTTAATTATCTATTCTTCCATTTAGAATTTAGGTAAACATTCTTTATTTTTGTCTTTATTTTGTCTTCTTGAATATTTTAAATTTTATACCTATTTAAATCTTATTACTTTAGAAAAATTTTTTGTTGGATAATTTTTTTATTTAAATTGTTTTTATTCTGAAATTTTATTTAATTATCTGATTTACTATATTCCTGGAATGAAATGAAATATTTTATAGTTTTTAAGTTTAGAGTAATCATTATACAGGAAAAAAATTTTTGCTTGACATTATAAATAAGTTATTTTTAAGTACATTTACCAATATAAAATATTTTGATAGCTTGGGATCTATAAAAAGATATCTCGTTATATTAAATATAAAGAGGATCTATAAAAAAATACCTCTATTTATATTAAAAAAATGATTTTTATAAGCAAATTGCAACAGCAGAACTATTTTCAAATATTAGCTTTTGTGACATTTTATTGACATATGATAATTTTATAATTTTGCTGATATTTTATTGAAAATAAGGCCTATAAATTAAAAATTTATTCTTTGGCTAATATATTATTGTTGTAAGTTTCAAATATTTCTTGCTTAAGTACTTTTAAAACTTTTACAGGTATTTTATTAGATTATTTTAATTATGATAATTATGTTATGAATTGAATCATTATGTTAATAAAAATTATTAGTTAATTAAAATATATTTTATTAAATAATCATACGTATATATATTAGATACATAACATATATAATAAATAATATACATAAATTATAACAAAAGCTTAAATCCTGGTTTTATAGATGAATGTTTAAAAGTTTATTGGCTACTTCATTAATTGATTTTCATTTTTGTTTCAGTGTTTATTATGACCCTTTTTTAGCGGCACACGCAGCTACACAAGATCCTAACTACAGATTGCAAGTAAGATATGACATTTAATTTTAATTAAAGTTTTTTGAAAGGCGATTTCATTTAGACTTATTTTTTTTATATTACTTACCATTGAATAAAAACTATATGTAATCATATAATAAACGAAGTTATATTATATTTAGAGATTTTAATTCTAATTGCATTAAGAGAAATATAAAAATAAAATAAAAATATATAATATCAAAATTAGTTTCATAATTTATAATTAAAATAACGTTTTCAGAAAAATTCTTTTATCAATAAATAATTTACAAGTTCTGCAAGTAAAATTGTTTCGTTTATTACATAAAAGAAAATTTAATAATTTAATAAATTTAATTAATTATAAAGATGTATTTTATTATAAAATAATACTATTGGATTGTAATAAATAAATAAATATATAATATATGTATATATATATATATATATTTATTTATTTATTATAAATTTCAGTGTAAATGCTTGTATTATTTTATTATGAGAATGTATGGAATTTATATATAAGGTGTCGGTGATAACAATGATGTGTCTATAATTAAAAATAGGAATAATATGGAAAATTAAATTCTTCACGATATAAAGAATTAAATAAAAAAATTTATTAGGATACTAAATCTGATTGCAATTTTTATATTTCTACAAAAATTTAAATATTTTGAAGGGTAAGCAATTTAAATAAATTCGAATTATATCTAATTGTAAGAAAT